>BTHU01000009.1:8073099-8673099 GCA_036184795.1 Tokudaia tokunoshimensis
CTACCAGCAAAGGAGGAATGTTCCAATTTCTCCACATCCTTGCCAGCATCTGCTGTCACCTTAGTTTTTGATCTTAGCTATTCTGACTGGTGTGAAGTGGAATCTCGGGGTAGTTTTTGTTTGCATTTCTATGATGACTAAGGATGTTGAACATTTCTTAAGGTGCTTCTCAGTCCTTCCAGTTTCCTCAGTTGAGAATTCTGTTTAGCTCTGTTTCTCACTTTTTAATAAGATTATTTGGTTCTCTGGAGTCTAACTTCAAGAAGAAATCAAAATATCACTATTTGCAGATGATATGATAGCATACTTAAATGACCCCAAAATTTCCACCAGAGAACTCCTAAACCTGATAAACAACTTCAGCAAAGTGGCTGGATATAAAATTAACTCAAACAAATCAGTGGCCTTCCTCTATTCAAATGATAAACAGGCTGAAAAAGAAATTAGAGAAACAACACCCTTAACAATAGTTACAAATAATATAAAATACCATGATGTGACTCTAACTAAACAAATGAAACATCTGTATGACACGAACTTCAAGTCTCTGAAGAAAGAAATCAAAGATCTCAAAAGATGGAAAGATCTCCCATGCTCATGGATTGGCAGGATTAATTTAGTAAAAATGGCCATCTTGCTGAAAGCAATCTATAGATTCAATGCAATCCTCATCAAAATTCCACCTTGATGTCCTCACTTTTAATAGCTGAAGAGTATTCCATTGTGTAAATGGACTGGACCACATTTTTTCTATCCATTCTTCAGTTTAGGGACAACTGAATTGTTCCAGTTTCTCGCTGTTACAAATAAGGCTGATATGAACATAATGGAGCATGTGTCCTTGTGGTATGGTGAAACATCTTTTGGATATATTCCCAGGAGGAGTGTAGGGATTGTAGACTGAAGCATGATAACGATTGTGAAATGATCTTGATAGTCTACTCAGCATAATCCCTGCTCCCAGTCCCAGTGGCATTCACTTTAAAATACCACATAAGCCCATTGTAGTGAAAACTGCCACATGTATGAATATATTAGTTTATATGAATTAATTACTGTTGCTATATGTACACATGTAACAACAGTAATTAAAGAAGACATCATTTCTTTGGTATGAAAAGGGATGTGTGACAGCTAGAGTCAGGAGAGGAGGACAGGAGTGTTGAAGATGCAGTGCTCACATGTGAAATTCTCAATAAAATATTTTTTAAAAGAAAATATATAGAAAATAATTTTAAATGGAGCATGCCATTACCCGAAACCATATTTTATGAGATCACATTTGTGATTTCATGGAATGACATATCAGTCTCAAATGAATTCAAGGTTGATACCAGGACAGCAAGGTGGCATAGCAGATAAAGGTACTTCCTCCCAATCCTGATGACCTGAGATGATCCCAAAGACCCATAAGATTAAAGAAAAACCCTACTCCCAAAAGCTGTTCTCTGAACTTCACACGTGTGCCTTGGCATGTGATCACAAATACACACACACACACACACACACACACACACACACACACACATGCATACACACACAATTTTTTAAATAAAGTTGAAAACCTCTAAATTTTAGTTGTGTTGCAATATAAATGAGTGGATCTTTAAAAATTCTTCAGCATCAATACACAGAGACCAAACATCCATCCTGAATCTTGAGCAATCTGTTTTCTTTGTTTGAATTCAAGAAAACATTTGAAAAAAAGATTTTGGACATTAATATCTAATTCTTCACTTTTGGTTTCACTGTTAGTTTCTCAGATGAAATTTCACTATTTTCATCAACTTGTCATATGGGATCCCTTATTCTATATTTTCACGATGGTAGCTATTTTATGCAGCATGTAATAAATGTAATTACTAATACTAAGATTGTTTATAGATATATTTTGTAGGCAAATAATAAAAATGTGTTTATCTCAAAAGAGCTATTCTCAATTATCTTGTTCTGGTGTGTCATACATGGAAGGAAGGAAGGATGAAAAGATGGATGGGTAGATGATGGATGGATGGATGATGGATGGATGGAGGGAGGAGGGATGGATGCATGGATAGATGCATGGATGGATGCATGGATGCATGGATAGATGCATGCATGGACGGTGGGTTAAAGGATTCATGGATGGATGCGTAGATTGGTGGGTGAATGCATAGCTAAACTTGAGGGAAAGGGTTTTTATAAATTACTTAAAAATTCACAATCTAAATACATAAGCAACAATGAAAAATCCATAGTGTTTCTTATGGAGTTCATTTTCTTCCTCATTTTCAAGTTTGTCATCATTAACTTTTCTTTGTATTCTGAGCCAAAGTCAGTATCCATGTACATGAGAACGATAAACCTTATTAAGTCCAGTGTGTGTATGTGTGTGTGTGTGCATGTGTGTGTATGTGCATGTGTGTATATGTGCATATGGTGTGTGTGTGTGTGTGTGTGTGTGCGCGCGCGCGTGCATGTGTGTTCCATGAGTTAGAGGAGCTTGAGTGAGGGGTATTTTAGAGGTACATAGGCAATATCTCAGTAGCTATATCATTGAATAGCATATCTTTCTCTGCCCTAGCAACCAGAACTCTACTTTTATATCCTTAGAGAGGAATGGGCTTCTGATTCCCCAGTGCCCCATCCATGACAGATACTGACAGGCTCCATCTTTGCATGGTTCATGTAGACAGTCACAGCTGGTGAGAGATCAAGAGTGTGACAACCATTGCAATGTTGAAAAAAGAGTTCCCCTTACTTTTCCAATCCCTTCAACTCTTTAATTCTATCTGCCCCTTCTTCAGAGTTCTCTGAGCCTTGGTAAAAGTAATATACATGTTACATTTACACTCAGCTTTCAGTAGTCAGTTACTCTCAATATGTTTACCAGTTATGAGTATTTGTAGTGTTAGCTGCAACACTAATCTATAATTAGAAGAAAATTTGAAAAACATATCATATCCAGTGATCAAGACAACACCAGTAGCATCCATACTAGAGCCTATGTCCTCTATAGCTACAGGTTTGGGGTATTGTTAAACCACATTTGCAGTGTCAGACATGAGTTCCCTCCTATAGATTAGTATTCAAACCCAATCAAAAATAAATTGATTATCCCAAAACAAACTTGTGACTACTTTCTCATACTACTTAGTAGCCTTATCTAGCCGGCTGAGTAACACTGTTGATGACTGTTCCCACCAAGGAGCATTCAGTATACTTTCTGATGCTATGAAAGCTGGCCAGGGGGATAAGTGCTTCCAGACAGTTCTATCTTGATCTCTATACATAGTGGGACTAATACATGTGGTATCTTCAGCATCAGGTTTATTGTTTTGTTTAACTAGGCAACAAAGAGTAGTGGCAATAGCCTACATTGTTTCGAGGCTTCAGGTATCTTTTGGCCTATGCACTGGAGTTTTCATTGACTAAACTGATTCTGCCACATGTCATGTTCCCATTTTACACATTCACTCATCTCTATTTAAATTTTTTATTTATTTATTTATTTGAATTTGTTTACATTTCAAGTGTTATGTCCAGACCTGGTTTCCCCCTCTCCGGAAAACCCCTATTCTGTTTTCGCTTTCCCTGCTTCTATGAGGGTGTTCCTCCACCCACCTACCCACTCCCACCTCCCCCGCCCTCAATTCCCCTAAAAAGGGGCATCTATTGAACCTTCAAGGATCAGGGATAGCCTCCCATTGATGCCTGACAAGTCTGTCCTCTGCTACGTATGCCTCCAGAGCCATGTGTACTCCTTGGTTGATGGCTTAGTCCGTGGGAGCTCTAGGGGTCTGGTAGGTTGATATTGTTCTTCTTCCTATGAGATTCCAAACCCCTTCACCTCCTTCAGTCTGTTCTCTAACTCTTCCATTGAGGACCCCACGCTCAGTGCAACAGTTGGCTGTGAGCATCTGACTCTGTATTTGTAAGGTTCTGGCAGGGCCTCTCAGGAGACAGCTGTATCAGGCTCCTGTCAGCAAGCATTTCTTTGCATCCAAAATACTGTTGGAGTTTGGTGACTGTATCTGGGATGAATCCCCAGGTGGGATGACTGGATGGCCTTTTATTCAGTCTCTGCTCTGCACTTTGTCTCCATATTTGCTCCCATGAGTATTTTGTTTCCCTTTCTAAGAAGGACCGAATCACCACACTTCGGTTTTCCTTCTTCCTGAGCTTCACGTGGCCTGTGAATTTTATCTTGGGTATTCCAAGCCTTTGGACTAATATGCACTAATCAGTGAGTGCATACCATGTGTGTTCTTTTGTAATTGGGTTACCTCACTCAGGATGATATTTTCTAGGTCCATTCATTTGTCTAAGAATTTCATGAATTCATTGTCCTTAATAGCTGAGTAGTATTATAAATAAGGCTGCTATGAACATAGTGGAGCATGTGTTCTTGTTATATATTCGAGAATCCTTTGGATATATGCCGAGGAGTGGCATAGTTGGGTCCTCATGTAATACTATGTCCAGTTTTTGTAGGAACTGCCAAACTGCTTTTCAGAGTGGTTGTACCAGCTTGCAATCCCACCAGCAGTGTAGAAGTGTTCCTCTTTCTTCACATCCTCTCCAACACCTGCTGTCACCTGAGTTTTTGATCTTAGTCATTCTGACTGGTATGAAGTGGAATCTCAGGGTTGTTTTGGTTTGCATTTCCCTGATGATTAAGGATGTTGAACATTTCTTTAGGTGCTTCACAGCCTTTCCAGTTTCCTCAGTTGAGAATTCTCTGTTTAGCTCTGTTCCCCATTTTTAATAGGGTTGTTTGCTTCTCTGGGGTCTAACTTCTTGAATTCTTTGTATATATTGGATATTAGTCCTCTATTAGATGTAGGATTTGTACAGACATTTTCCTATTTTGTTGGTTGACATTTTGTCCTATTGACAGTGTCCTTTGCCTTACAGAAGCTTCGAAATTTTATAAGGTCCCATTTGTAGATTCTTGATCTTAGAGCATAAACCATTGGTGATCTGTTTAGGAACTGTTTCCCTGTGCCCATGGGTTCAAGAGTTTTCCCCATTTTCTCTTCTACTAGATTCAGTGTATCTAGTTTTATGTGGAAGTCCCTGATCCACTTGAACTTGAGCTTTGGATGGGGAGATAAGAATGGATAAATTTGCATGCTTCTACAAGTTGACCCCAAGTTGAACCAGCACCATTTATTGAAAATGCTGTCTTTTTTCCATTGGGTAGTTTTAGCTCCTTTGTCAAACATCAAGTGACCATAGATGTGGGTTCATTTCTGGATCTTTAATTCTCACTGTACCAATACCATGCAGTTTTTAACACAATTGTTCTGTAGTACAGCTCAAAGTCAGGGATGCTGATTCCCCCTGAAGTTCTTTTATTGTTGAGAATAGTTTTTACTATCCTGGGTTTTTTGTTATTTCAAATGAATTTGAGAATTGCTCTTTCTTTTCTTTTTATTTTTTTATTGGATATATTCTTTATTTACTTTTCAAATGTTATCCCCTTTCCCAGTTTTCCCCTCTCCCGGGAAACCCCTATCCCATCCTCTCTCCCCCTACTTCTATGAGTGTGTTCCTCCACCAACCCCCTTCCCACCTCCCTAACCTCAATTTCCCTACACTGGGGCATCTATCAAGCCTTCATAGGACCAAGGACCTCTCCTCCCATTGATGCCTGACATAGCAATCCTTTGCTACAAATGCAGCTAGAGCCATGTATTCCCCTTGGTTGACGGTTTAGTCCCCAAAAGCTCTGGGGAGTCTGGTTATTTGATACAGTTGTTCTTCTTATGAGGTTTCAAACCCCTTCAGCTCCTTTAGTCCTTTTTCTAACTCATCCATTGGGGACCCCATGCTCAGTGCAATGGTTGACTGTGAGCATCTGACTCTGTATTTGTCAGGCTCTGCCAGGGTCTCTCAGGAGACAGTCATATCAGGCTCCTTTCAGCAAGCATTTCTTGGCATCCGAGATAGTGTCAGGGATTTGGTGACTGTATATGGGATGAATCCCCAGGTGGGACAGTCTCTGGATGACCTTTGCTTCAGTCTCTGCTCTACACATTATCTACATATTTGTTCCTATGAGTCTTTTGTTCACCTTCTCAGAAGAACCGAATGTCCCACACTTTGGTTTTCCTTCTTCTTGAGCTTCATGTGGTCTGTGAATTGTATCTTGGGTATTCTGACCTTTTGGACTAATATTCATTTATTAGTGAGTATATGCCATGTGTGTTCTTTTGTGATTGGGTAACTCAAGATGATATTTTCTAGTTCTAGAATGGCTACTCTAGCTTTTTTCTTGGGACCATTTGCTTGGAAAATTGTTTTCTAAGCCTCCCTTTCTGAGGTAGTATTTGTCTTTGACACTGAGGTGCATTTCCTGTATGCAGCAAAATGCCCCCAAAATATGATATATCAAATGCAACAGAAGCTCATTCTTCTATGTATAAAATCCAAGCTATGCAAGAATGTCTCTGGCATCAACAAATCTTTAAGCTTAAAAAACAGCTGGACCAAATCTATCACAATGGATATACATACCTGTTGTACCTCTATCAAGTGTTGAAGAACATCTTTTTCTTATAGGACAATAAAATACTATTTGATGTAGCATTAAGGCCATGGAAGATGTCATTGAGATAGGGACTCTGCCTTCATAGAGGACAGTATATGGGAAGTAGAAATATCAATCTGAGATCATAGGGACAAGAAAAACCCATTAAGAACAACGCAAATGGGCCAAAGTGTGGTAGTTTACACCTATAATCACTTATCACAGGGCAATTCGAGGAGAGGCTGATCTGTGCAGTAAGAGACTTTGCCCTACAAGCTTTGCCTAAAAGAACCATGTCTGTATGCATACAAATGACACAGTTCAGTAGGTATTCCCTAGGACCTATGACATTGGAGATTTCTGATTTCACTATATACAATGGCTTACAGCTTAGGAAAATTTTTACTCTAAGGATGAAGTTATACATTACATGGATTAACAAAATGTCATTATAGATTACATATTATTTCAAACATGTACTAAAGTTAAGAATGTATTACATGTATGTAATTAAGCTACATCATTAGCCCAGACTACAATTTGAAAAGTAAACAGCTATTTGTGATGTACTCTATAAGTGACCATTTTTTTAAAAATTAAGATTTAGGTGATAGGGAGATGACTCAGTAGGCTTATTGTGCAAGCATGAAGACCTGAATTCAGACCTGCCAGAACTACATAAAACCAGACATAGTCACATGTGTCTATAACCCTGTGATATTATGCAGATATAGAAAGTAAAGACCAGAGAACCTTAGAACCCCACAGGCCTCCATAATAATGCTTGCAGTAGCAAACATGAAATCCTGTCTCAAACATGATGGAAGGCATGGCATGGTGACTGAGATTGTCCCATGACCTCAAATGTATATTCACACACACACACACACACACACACACACACACACACGAACAGTAGGGTGGGGATAAATATGTAAATAAGTAGTAAGTACTTTCAAAAATTCATGCATTCTATCCAAAAGGCTGGTGGACAAACCCCAGTTTGGGAGGAGGAGGCAGTAGACTTGTTAGTTTGAGCATAGTCAGTTCTACAAAACACAACCCTCTCTCAAAAGTTTAAAAGAAAAAATTATGGATCCATTTCTACACTTAAGAACAGAATGATGGGTATTTTTAATTATCCTCTTTTGATCATTTGGTCTATATTTGAGTACATTCTGTGTGCATGTGACAGAGCACATGTGTGGAGATCAGAAGACAACTTGCAGGAATCAGTTCTCTTCTTCCACCCCATGAGTCAAACTCAGGTCATCAGGCTTAGCAGCAAGCACCTTTACCTGCTGAGACAGCTCTCTGGACTGAAACAAGTAATGGTTTTAGTAGTAACTATATTGGGGTTCTTAAAACATTGTAAAAGATGAGAGTATACCTGGGTGGTTTGAATAAGAATGCCCCTTCATGTGTTTGAATGTTAGGTCATAGGGAATGGCAATATTAGGAGGTATGGCTTTTGTGGGGTAGGTGTGGGTTATCAGTCTTGGCTTTGAGGTCTAAGAAGTTCTGGTCTGGCCAGTGTGGCACATAATCTCTTTCTGCTGCCTATGGATCAAGATGTAGAACTCTAGTTCCTTCTCCAGCTATGTCTGCCTGTATGATGTTTCTCACCATGATGATAATGGACTAATTAAAAATTTCAGTTCTGAAACTGTAAGCTAGCCCCAATTAAATGTTTTTCTTTATAAAGAGTTGTGGTAGTCATGAAGTCTTTCATAGCAATAAAACCCTAAAATAGCATCTTTTTCTATAAGCTGAGACACAAATAAAACACTGCCCTCTAACAACAACAAAAACATTCAAGTTACCTTTCCTATGAGTAGCAAGGGATGTTTATGTAAGTAGCAGTTCTAACAGTAAAGAACCTTCTTTTCTGTGACTCTATTTCCTAATATAAGCCTTCCAAAGCCACTGGGCCCAGTTGAGCCCCAGCTGGTAGGTAAAAGAAGAAAAAAGGTCAGAGGATGTATGTTTGAGTTCAACAAGCAAAACCTGGAGGACTGTGTCACTCATATTCACCTAAGTATGACAAAATTTCCAGCATACTGCTATACTTGAGCACAAGAGAAAGCAGCAATGGGGTTGGCATCGATGATTAAGAAGACATACTGTTTGGCTAGAAGCTATCCATCCTCCACCACCTGCTCATTCACAGTAAGATCCAACACTGCTCTACCCTCTCTCTCCTACCTGAGCTTAATGCTCCTCTAAGCTTCTTGAGACATTATACAATTTGACCAATAACAGAAAAATTTTAAAGAATAACAACATAATTATTATGTACTGCATACAATCTCAACATTACAATACTGTATAATAATTTGCTCCTTAACAATAATTCCATGGAAATGAACTCAGATTCTTCCCATTGTTAACTTCCTACTTGTAATTCTTCTTTTGTAAAAAGTGGGAAATTGAAGTAATCTTCATAGGTATATTTATAAAGAAGTGTGAAAACAAAGTTAGTAAAGAATTGCTTCAGCTTCAGGGCTATTCATTCCATAACAATCAGCTAAAGAGACTTGAACAACACAACTTAATTTATGCACATGTTAAATCTGAATAATAAAATTACCATTCAGTGAATGTCAGCTACATTTATCTGTATAGTAATAGTCATTTGCATGAATTGAGAATCATTTTCCACTGTTGATAAAAGAAAACAGTGAAACAAAAAGGGGAAGCAAAAGATACTAATAATTCTGGGTGAGTAACTGTAATAGTGCAAACATGGATATTCAAAAAGGGCTTGATGCTTTCACCTCGCTCTGAATTCAACTTTGTGAAAATTCCCTCCAAGGATACTGTCAAACAAGTGTTTTTGACCTTAAATCTTAGACTTTTTTCACATGATCTGCCTAGTTCTTAAAACATTTCCAAGAAAGTGAAATACATAGCAAAATGGTGTAACATGCTGTCTTTATGATGGTGCATGAGAGCAACAACAGTGTCTCAAGAATTAGATCATGATTGGAAAGAGAAATGTTTAAAGCATTTCAGTGTATATGAACCTCAAACTACACAATTTCTCACATCGAGTAGAAAATGAAAGGACTATGGAAGTTGAATGGCGGACCGAGGTAGTGTCTTGGATATATCATCACAGAGTTTAGATACAAAAATACCAATTCAGAGAGGCATGTGATGACAACTGTGTCAGCTTGAAACATAACCAATTACACAGAAGCATAAGAAAGACTAAGAAAAGACATCACACTTCAACGGCCAACTAGGAAGCACAGGAAGAGACGCGCAGACAGAGGAGGTTGGTTTGTGTTACACTGCATGGGAAGTGAGAGTGCTCTGACCCATACAATCGACATGAAGTGATTCTGCCCTCATCAAGTTGCTTCTGATTATAGTTTCCCACATAGCTAAAATGAGGTAATGTCCTCATCAGACCAACACAAACGATTCTGCCTATTTGACAGTTGCACTTTTCAATGGCCATTGAAAATTTAATACTATGTGCTTGATTAACAAAACTCTGCTCCTCAGACAAGTTCACATTGTCCAACAAAAGCAAGTGTCTGGCCCAAAGACCAAGCCAGAAGTCCTCTTGATTGATGCAACACAGAATAGGCTATCTTGTAATCACCTAGATTGCCAGCCATGTGATTAATGTCACTTCCTTCCTGCCAGTGTTTCCTTATAATTATAATAGTATGTAGCACTTGACAACCAACAAACCAGCACACCCTAATGAGCGGCCTCCACCAGCATACACACTGAACAATAGCAATGACGTAAAGTTACTGATCTTACAGTCACTCTAAACTAAGCTTTTAAAAGCTTTGTTTCCCATGCTCTCACTTCCCACTTTGGTTATAGTGCCTTGAAATGTGTCTTTCTCTAAATATAGAATGTTTGGAATAACTACAGTATTATTTTAATTTCCTTTTGGAGACAATAATCTTATAGGTATATTGTGCTGTTTTAGCATCAAAGAGTTTTGTCTTTCTTCTGTCTTTCCAACAGACTGTCATTGCTCCCAGTAATAAAACCTCTTAAGACTGACTAATAATAGTAAACCAGGAATGGATGATGAAGGAACTGGAAACCCATAGAAATATAGAAAGCATTGTATTTCTAATTTATTAAATGTAAAGTATTAGAATATAGTCAAAATTAATATTCTACTTTATAAATGACTGAAAAGAAAAACATTAGTTATATTATGGAACACAGTTGGTTGAAAGATGTATCCTTATTTCAGGAAGCTGAAATGGAAACAAAAACATGCAATGTAGAATTAATGAACTACAGCACTGGCTTTATACTTTCTGAGCTTCAAATTATCTATAGTTAATATCAAATCCAAACCATGATTTCTTTAATAGATGTGATACAGGGAGAAGATTCAACAGACCAGAATGAGTCTTGGATCCCACCTGGTGCTTCTCATTTGGCTGCTACAAATTTCAAACATATCCACCCACCCACTGACATTTTTGACAAGAATATACTCTAGATTCAACCTCTTTGCAAAAATTTCATTTAAATCTATCCTATCTATATGAGGAAGCATTTGGAAGTGGTAGAGATGTCCAATCTTCTGTCATGATGAAGGTCCACACCAATGGGTATGCACATATGTCAAGACTTATCAAATGGTATGCTTAAAATAAATGAGCCCATTGTATGCCAGCTATACTGCTAGAGTAGTTATTTTAAAGAAATAACAAAGATGGCAGGGGAAATCCTGCTTTCTAGTTCAATGACCTTCTTTAAGAGCTGACAATCGTTAAGAGCTGCAAAAGAGTGCAATAACAGACACAAATGTCTATATTGCAATACAGAAAGAGCACTGGGGAATGAGCCAATTGTGTGGTAGCTATCTAAATTAGAACAGAAAAGAAACATTACAAATAATATGTCTTGGATTTGTCTTTACAGGTAAATCACCTAACAGAAAAGAAAGATGAGATCTCTAAAAATTAGTTTCTGAGGGTTAGCTTCATATTCTCAATAAAATACCCAGGGTTGACACTGGCCATACGATCAGTGGAGCAGCGGGGACTGGAGTCTTCCCTTTCAGCCGCCATTTGCAGCTGATGATTTGTAGATCTTCGGTTTCGGCGGGGGGCAGGGGGGGGAGTGTTTGTAGTTCCACTTTCAATCAATTTAGGAATGTTTTTGTGCCTACCATTTTGTCGGTATAATTGTCAATGATAATCTTCAATTTTAACGTGTTTCTGTATTTTTCTTCAATTTTGTTAGAAGTATTTTCCATGTGGATCTTCAGTTTTATCAGACAATGTCTATAATTTTACTTTCAATCAGCTTAGGAACATTTTTACACCTTCCATTTTATCTGTATAATTTTCCATGTAATAGTCAATTTTAACATGTTTTTCTATATATTTCTTGAATTTTTTCAGGAATATTTTCCTTGTAGATCTTCAATTTTATCAGAAAGTATTTATAATTCCACTTTCAAAAAACTTAGGAATATTTTTATGCCTACCATTTTATCTGCATAATTTTTCCATGAAATACTCAATCTTAACACATTTTTATATATTTCTTCAATTTTATCAGAGATATTTTCCATGTAAATCTTCAATTTTATCAGAAAATGTTTATAATTTCACCTTGAATCAACTTAGAAATATTTTTATGCCTACCATTTTACATGTATAATTTTCCATGATAATCTTCAATTTTAATGTTTTTCCATATATTTTTTAATTTTATCAGAAATATTTTCCATGTAAATCTTCAATTTTATCAGAAAATGGTTATAATTCTACTTTCAATCAACTTAGGAATATTTTAATTCCTACCAATATTTCTGTATAAATTTCTTCAATTTTATCAGAGATATTTTCCATGTAAATCTTCAGTTTTATCAGAAAATGTTTTTACTTCTACTTTCAATCAATTTAGGAATATTTTTATGCCTACCATCTTATCTGTATAATTTTTCATAGTCAGTTTTAACATGTATATATATATATATAAACTATATATATATATATTTCTTGAGTTTTATCAGAAATATTTTCCTTGTAGATTTTCAATTTTATCAGAAAATGTTTATAATTCCACTTTCAATCAACTTAGGAATATTTTTATGCCTACCATTTTATCTGTATAATTTTTCCATGAAATAGTCAATCTTAATGTGTTTTTCTATATATTTCTTCAATTTTATCAGAGATATTTTCCATGTATATTTATACAATGGAATACTACTCAGCAATTAAAAACACTGAATTCATGAAATTCTTAGGTAAATGGGGAACAGGGGGAGGGAAGAGGGCTTATGGGACTTTTGGGGAGGGGGGAACCAGGAAAGGGGAAATCATTTGGAATGTAAATAATATAGAAAATAATAATAATAATAATAATAAAACAAAAAAGCAAAACAAAAAACACCCAGGTTTATGTATAAAGGATATGTTGTTATATATCCCTACTTAATAAACTTGTGGACATAGTTCCAAATAAAGAAAGAAAGTTTTTAATAAAAATGCTTCTACTACAGTTCTTTTTTTCTACAGAAGGTATCAATGGCATGTGTCTCTTTCACAAATATACTTCTTTTTTCTTTAGTAAATTTTATATATTTATTATTGCATTGTCTATATGCTATCTGGTCAGAGATTGCACATGTGCCACAATAAACTTGTGGAGGTCAAAAGACAACTTTCTGGACTCACTCTCTGCTTTTACCTTTTTCTACGAGTTTTTAGGATCAAACTCAAGTTCTCTGGCTTTAGTATCAAGTACTCATAAAAGGGAAAAGCATTCAGTACTTCCTCCAGATGTGACTTGGTTGCTACTACTCCTTGACATTCCTTGTTTTACATTATATCATGATATTCCTGCTTCCACCTGTGTACACGTGTGTGTGTGTGTGTCAGTGTGTGTGTGTGTATGTGTGTGTGTGTGTGTGGTATATGTCTATTGCCAACTAAAACAAACACCTAACCTACATTGTTTCCTTCATCAAAATATAACCATAAATGATCCAAACCAGGTCATGTAAATCATCAAAATTAAGTATGATTAATGCTCTGGGCATAGTCTCTGTTCACATAAAATTCACTTGCATCTGTGAACCAGTAAAACCTAGAAAGATTGTTATCAATGGTCAAAGTTCAGTGATAAACAAACATAGAAGAGTTCTCCTCTTCCCAAAAGGGAGGAAATAAAGACAAGGGGTACAGCTTGAAATCAAGTTCAAAATCCAGCACTGCACTAGATTTTGGGGCCTGAGAGAAAATCTGACATTCTCTTCTGTCTTCTTGGCAGCCCCATCCTCTTGGTCATTCATTTGTAAGCCATTTATTTCCATAGCAGTTAAACACTGGCAAATAAATAATAATAATCTGAAAAAGAAAAACTTTGCTTTCATACAATTAAAAAGATAATTTATCTGATAGATCTACATCAATTTAAACTCACATCTTTAAAAAATGTTTTTTTACTATTCAAAGATTAAAAAAACTATAGACATCTTTGAGCCGGGCGGTGGTGGCGCACGCCTTTAATCCCAGCACTTGGGAGGCAGAGGCAGGAGGATTTCTGAGTTCGAGGCCAGCCTGGTCTACAAAGTGAGTTTCCAGGACAGCCAGGGCTACACAGAGAAACCCTGTCTCGAAAAATCAAAAAAAAAAAAGAAAGAAAGAAATCTTTGAATATTAAATTTTCTGTGCTTTCAGGCTACAGGGTATCAGAAAAATGTATATCGTCCTAATTTAAGAATTCAGTACAGCTCTGCAAATATATGTAATAAATTTCACAACAGCAACAGAAGCTTACAGTCACTATTAAATGCCCTAAAGATATAAATCTAATTCTTTCCTGTAGCACTACAATAGAAGAAACTTGGCTTGTTGAGGACAATTTTAATGAATTATAATATAAATATAACATGTCACCCCAAATTATACTTTTAAAATGAAAAATTATCTATGTATAGTGCTAGTTAGAGAAATTTGAGCTGTTAATAAACATTGATGCATCATAGAAATTGTACACAAAGTATACCTCAGTAATAAATGGAAACACATACACTTGAGATAATGGAGGCTTAAGAATAGGTTGCTCATGGTCAAAACTTTGAATATAAAAATACAGTTTAATTTTAACTACAACTGTTATTCTCTGAAATTTAAAAGATGACATCATAAAGCAATGCTTATTCATTTGTATTCATAGTTGCACAGTTATTGATATGGAATTTTACAATAGCAGGCCAAAAGAAAAAATGATGATACATGGAATGTTTGCATTATTTTAACTGAATTTTATGAATTTGACCCAGATTGTACTAAGTTAAGATGTTCATTGGATCAAGGAGCTGAAGGGGTTTGAAGCCCCATGGGAGGAACAACATTATGAACCAACAAGTACCCACAGAGTTCCCAGGGACTAAAGCACTAGCCAACATGGAGGCATCAATGGCTCCAGCTGCATATGTAGCAGAGGATGGCCTTGTTGGACATCAAAGGGAGGAGAAGCCCTTGGTCCTGAGAAGGCTCAATGCCCTAGTGTAGGGGAATGACAGGACAGGGAAGTGGGTGTGGGTAGATTGATGAGCAGGGGGATGGGGGAGGGGTTGGTGATTTTCTGAGGGGAAATTGCTTTGGCTAGTATTTTGAGTACTATATTGAATAGGTATGGAGAGAGTAGACAGCCTTGCCTAGTCCCTGATTTTATTGAGATTGGTTCAAGTTTCTCTCCATTTAGTTTGATGTTGGCTACTGGTTTGGTGTATATTGCTTTTACTAGGTTTAGGTATGGGCCTTGTATTCCTGATCTTTCCAAGACTTTTATCATGAAGGAGTGTTGGATTTTCTCAAATGCTTTTTCAAAATCTAATGAAATTATTATGTGGGGGTTTTTTTTGAGTTTGTTTATATAGTAGATTACGTTGATGAATTCCATATATTTAACCATCCCTACATCCCTGGGATGAAGGCTTCTTTTGTTTTAGGATAAAATGTTCTACAGATGTCTGTTAAATCCATTTAGTTCATAACTTCTGTTAGGTTCACTGTGTCTCTGTTTAGTTTCTGTTTCCATGACCTGTCCATTGATAAGGGTAGAGTGTTAAGGTCTCCCACTATTCTTGTGTGAGGTCCAATGTTTGCTTTGAGCTTTAGTAAAGTTTCTTTTATGAATGTGGGTGCCCTTGGATTTGGAGAATAGATGTTCAGAATTTAGAGTTCCTCTTTGTAGATTTTTCCTTTGATGAGTATGAAGTGTCTATCCTTATCTTTTTAGATAACTGTAGGTAGGAAGTCGATTTTATTCGATATTAGAATGTCTACTCCAATTTGTTTCTTGGGACCATTTGCCTGGAAACATGTTTTTCAGGCTTTTACTTTGAGGTAGTGTCTATCATTGTCACTGAGGTGGGTTTCTTGTATGCAGCAAAATGTTGGATCCTGTTTATGTGTCTAGTCTGTTAATCCATGTCTTTTTCTTGGGAAATTGAGTTCATTTATATTAAGAGATATTAATAAAAGTTATTGTTGTTTCCTGTTATTTTGGTTGCTAGAGGTGAAAGTATGTTTATGTGTCTATCCTCTTTTTGGTTTGTTAAAAGATTATTTTCTTGTTTTTTCTAGAGTGTAGTTTCCCTCCTTGGGTTGGAGTTTTCCATTTATTAACCTTTGAAGGACTGGATTTGTGGAAAATATTGTGTAAATTTGGTTTTGTCATGGAAGATCTTGGTTTCTCCATCTATGGTACTGGAGAGTTTTGCTGGGTATAGTAGTCTGGGCTAGCATTTTTGTTCTCTTAATGTCTGTATGATATCTGCCCAGGATCTTCTGGCTTTTATTGTCTCTGGCTAGAAGTTTGGTGTAATTCTGATAGGTCTGCTTTTATATGTTACTTCACCTTTTTCTCTTACCACGTTTTATATTCTTTCTTTGGGCATTTGGTGTTTTGATTATTATGTCATTGTCTTCGCTCTCTTCTGTACCTATTATCCTTAGATTTGGTAGTCTCTTTGTGTCCTGGATTTCCTGAATGTTTTGGGTTAGCAGCTTTTTGCATTTTACATTTTCTTTGACTGTTGTTTCAATGTTTTCTATTGTATCTTCAGCATCTGAGATTCTCTCTTTTATCTCTTGTATTCTATTGGTGATGCTTGCTTGCATCTATGACTCCTGATCTCTTTCCTATATTTTCTATCTCCAGGGTTGTCACCTTTTGTGATTTCTTTATTATTACTAGTTCCATTTTTAGATCCTGGATGGTTTTGTTCAATTCCTTCACCTGTTTGCTTGTGTTTTCCTGTAATTCTTCAATGGATTTTTTTGTTTCCTCTTTAAGGGCTTCTACCTCTTTACCTGCTATTTATGTCCTTCTTAATATCCTCTATCACCATCATGAGATGCAATTTTAGATCCAAATCTTGCTTTTCTGGTGTGTTGGGGTATCTAGTACTTGATGTGGTAGGAGAACTGTGTCCTGATTATGCCAAGCAGCCTTTATTTCTGTTGGTATGGTTCTCACACTTGCCTTTCACCATCTCATTATCTCTGGTATTAGTTGGTCTTGCTATCTCTGGCTGGAGCTTTCCCCTCCTGTGGGCTTGTAAGACTGTGTCAGCACTCCTGATAGATCAGCTCTCTCCTGGAAGGACCTGTGGAACAGCCCCAGCTCCCAGGTGCCAATGACAGCCTGAAGGATACTGTCCCAGCTGCTCCACTAACCTCTTTACTTTAAATGGCAGAATATGGAAAAGAGCATTGAACTCATTGGCACAGGGGGAAATTCCCTAAACAGAACTCCAATGGCTCATGCTCTAAGATCAAGAATTGATAAATGGGACCTCATGAAACTGGAAAGCTTCTGTAAGGCAAAGGGCATCAAATGAGGGAAAGGGTATCCATCCAACAGTCACAACTCTGACCCATAATTGTTCCTGTCTGAAAGAATTACAGGGTTGGAAATGGAGAGGAACCCAAGGAAAAGAAGGTCCAGCAACAGGCCCAAAATGGAATCCAGTTCAAGGGGAGGTCCCAAGGCCTGACAATATTACTGAGGCTATGGATTGCTCACAAAAAGGGACCTAGCATGACTGCACTCTGGAAGACCCAACAAGCAACTGAAAGAGTCAGACGCAGATATTTTCACCCAACCAATGGACAGAAGCAGCTGACTCCTGTTGTTGAATTAGGGAAGGCTGAAATAAGTTGAGGAGAATGGTGACCTTGTAGGAGGACCAGCCATCTCAATTAATCTGGATCCCTGAGATCTCTCAAACACTGGACCACCAAAGAGGCAACATATACCAGCTGTTATGAGGACCCTAGCATACAATAGAGGACTGCCAGGTCTGTGTTCATTCAGAGATGATGCATCTTGCTCTCAGAGTTTAAGAGGTCAGGTAGGGGGGAGTGGGGACATCCACTTGGAGACAGAGGGGTGAGGAAGAAGAGGATGTGGAACAGTCATAGAGTGGATAGGGGGATAAAATGTGAAGTGTTTAAAGGGGAAAATAAATAAATAAATACAGAATATACAGAAGTAATGATTAAAAATCTTAATCCAATTCAATATCAAGTAAAATGAAAAGATAAACCAAAATATAAAATAAAACAGATCAAAATAGAACTACCTAGAAAGCTAAAGTAATTAAACAGACATAATATAAAATAGACTTTAATTAAAGTGTTTTATCACAGCAAATACATGGTGCAATAAAAGTTTTGTCAAAGAAGATGAAATAAAGACACCATTACATCAGTAAAACAGACTTTAATACAAAATGATACTAGAAACAAAAGAACATGTTTTAATTATAAAAACGTCCATCAAAAACATATATCAGTTATGAATATGCAAGCTCCTGATAATAGAACCTGAAATTTTGTAAGCAAAAAAAATGATAGAATTGAAGAAAAATGAAAAATCCAACGTCAGTTAAGTTTTCAACATAATACAAAATGTACATGGGACATTTGTATAAATGTTCAACTGAGAAATAAAATATTTGATCTGAACTTAAACCATCTAAACCTAAAGATAGGTATTAAAACTGCTACAAATACAAGTGCAGTCACAGGGCTAAGGGTTTTTCCAGGTCTTTGTTCCTAGAACTCAGCTCAGCCACCTGTACTACATCCACACACAAGTGACTTGCTTTCAACATTAATGACTTGCTGCCATAGGCCAATGCACAAAGAAGGGTACTGCATCTACCATGCACCTGTGCATATACACCACACACACACGAATAATAGACAAATAAATAAGTGAATCACCAGTAATAAAGTCTTTACAAATCTTACCACCACCACCACCACTACCCCCCAAGAAAAAATAGAGATAGAATATAAAATATTCCCTGTGGATATGTGTTGGAAGGCTTTGTCTCCTGCTGGGGTGCTACTGAGTGTTTGATTTGTACCCTGGGACACAGGACTGCATATTTTAAACATCAAAGCAGACATGGCCTCCAGGTCCTCCCAGCATCCTTCAGTCCCTATCTGGCATACCCTGTCTCCAATCTTGAATTTTCCAGCCCAGGGGATGGGCTGCCCTTCACAGAAACTTCTCCCTATATAATCCAGCATTTTGCACTCTTTCCTCCTCCCTCGTCTCCTTCCCCTCCCCCTCTCCCTCCCTCTCTCTCTTCTTTCTCTCTCTTGTGCCCTTTTCTCTTCCTCTTCCTACCCACCCCCAACTTCTTTCCAGGAACATTTCCCTGACCTTGGTCATTGGGGCTTGTGAACTCACCCTCCAGAGAGAACTTCCCAATAAACCTGTCTTTATTGTAATCTAATCTGACTTAAATTGGCTCATTTTACCGTCGACGGGGGAGGGGTGGGGGGAAACTAGCACTGAACAGTTACTGGATTATGGGAGGCGATGGCCTAATTAATGGATTGGATGGACCATTGGTCAATCCTATGGTGGTGAACCAGTTATCAATGAATTAATGCATTCACATTTTTTGATATTACTTTAGGAGAAACTAGAAGGTGGCATAGGGAATCCCTGTGGGCACAGTAAAAAGTACATCTCTTGACCCTGCCTCTTCCTGTTTCCTGTCTCTATGCCCTTCTCTCTTTTCTGACCACTTTGCAGTGAGCAGTTCTGCTCCATCACAGGTGTCGAGATAATGGAGAAAGGGAACAGTGGGCTGAAACTTACTAAACTATGACACGAGATAATCTTTTCTCCTTTAAGTTGACTTTTTCAGTTATTTATTTCACAGCTAAGAAAAACTAGTATATGTTTCAGTTCATTATATGATGTTAGAACTACCTAGTATGAAAACAAGAAGACATTAAAGTTCAGAAAATTACCAGGCAGATCTTTTCTTGAATATCAGCACAAAAGTTTTCAATGGAACACCATGATGCAAATCCAGAAACTTATTAAAAGTACTATACGCTGTGAGTTAAAGAGCTTATTTAAGGAACACAAAATTCATTCAAAATATGAAAACTAATACAATATAATATAGTAATGGGACAAGTAATTTTAAATTATAATCTCAGAAAAAAATCTTTTTTTTGCTGCTGATGGGGTATGTCTTATTACAACCATTTACCAAATACATTATTCTTTTGTGATTAAAAAAACTCATTTACAGCATGGTACAATGATAGTTCTCCAACTGACAGTGACAGAAGGCGGGCTCTCAGTTAGCATTGTGCTCTGTGGCAAATGCTCCACATGGATGCTTCTGGAAAGAACTACTTAAAAGCTGTCTTCATGAAAGGAATTCTCATCAGCTACATATTAATAAATTAAAAACTCTTTGGAAAAACCTCATTTTGTGTTCAAAATGCCATCAAATGAAATTGTGTTTGTCCTTGCATCTGGCCTCCATCCTATGCACACACTCTTAGGTGAACTGGTTGGGATTTTGTTCTCTCTAGCAATATTTGCTTCTCATTTGCTTTCAATAGCTTACCAAAACACTAGATTTTGTTATGGGATTTTTCAAAGTTCATTCTGCTGTTTCTCTCTGTCCTGTGTCATCCTTCCTTTCTCACCATGGTGTCTTCTAATCCCTAGCAACCTCCTTCCTACTGTCACATCATGTGATTTCCATGAACCTTTCTCAATAACTCTTATTCTCATCTCATGGTTTCCCATCTAGCTCCATGTCTCATACTCACTCTTGCAGCCCTTTACTTATATGAGTAAAAAAAAATTAAAAGTTGGATCTCCATAGGTGGATGAAAATGTGATGTTTCCAACAACTTTCATAATCAAATGGTTAGGGGGAAATTTTCAATGAAACAAGGCATGAATGGTCAGTATTTTGATTTTCCCTAAGTATATTCAATAAACGTGAAGCATCAAACAAGCACGAAGTTATATAACCCAGAATGATATGGCCCTGGATAAACATCTATCATGACATGAATTAAAACTTTAGTAAAGCCAACTGCTCTTTTGGATACTCATAATGTTAGGTAGTCTCTACAGTCCCTCTCCAAAGAGAAACAGAGGCTTTGCTGACAGAATCAAGGACACCCTGTGTAATATTCTGAACATATTATGTAACATGAGCTGTGTGGGAGGGTATTAAAGAATTGGAGACAAACACATTAAGAAAAGCAGAGCAAAATGCACCACTAACATAGATATCCAATCTAAACAAGGTGTCTTGATACCTCAGCAGGAGACACACAGGACTGAATTCCCATTTAACAGTTAATTTATATGTTGGTCACCAGTGCTACAGAGTGGCTTGGTCTGTTTAGTGATCTAAGGCTGGAATATGTAATAATAATTCATACTTATAAAGGATATCAGAATTTTAATTATTTTAAATATATTATATTACTGTCTTATAACTCAGAAATATTGCATGTGCTTTTTGGACTGTATAAAGCCATTTATATTGATTAAATCCAAGCTAAAAGCAGTTTCTGGCCTTGAAGTTGGTGTTCTGTCTATTTTTTTCATTGCCACTCCAGGCCTCTGGACTCTGTGATGACTTAATTAACTTTCCAAGCTTTAAATTTGTCCATAAAATGATGATAATAAGACACACCTCACAGTAATTTTACACAGTCTATTGTATAAATTAATTGATTTGGCAAAGCACATTTTTTAATCTATGGAAGGAAAGTATATATTGTAAATATTTTCAATTGATTTTAATTGATAAAGGATCATTTTTCATACCATTTGTCAATAGGGATTATGACAAAGATATTGAATAACATAAAATAATGAAAAATTTCCTCCATCACTCAAAAAAAAGGAGTGCTTAAAAAATATATCATCTCCAGTCAGCATCCATGACCTAATCACTGAAGAGAGTTAATGACCTTCATTCCACAGGCAGACATGCTGCCTAGTGCGTTCTTTAGTGCAGTAAGTTGACTAATCTTTTTTTTTTAAAAAATTATTTATTTTATATGAGTACACTGTAGCTATCTTCAGACTCACCAAAAGAGCACATCAGATCCTATTGCAGATGGTTATGAGCCACCATGTGATTGCTGGAATTTGAACTTAGGACCTCTGGAAGAGAAGTCAGTGCTCTTAACCTCTGAGCCATTCTTGCCAAGGGGATCTCTCATTTTGGGCTGTATTTTAAAATGTGTGGTCCACATTTCAATCTGCAGTACATTGCTGTTTCAAGTAAAGTCATATGAAAAATAGGCATAATTTTTTTATATTTCGTAGTGCCATACCAAATTAGAACAAAACTTTTTATACAAATATTATATGTAATTACAAACAAAGTTATTTACAACTAATCTTTTCTCACAGAGTATTATTTCATCTGTATCTTACTTTCTTAAATGGGTTTTTGGGGGGCTGGTTGTTTTTTGATTGTTGTTGTTGGCTATTTGGGGGGGGCTGGAAGCTCTATAAACCATGTTGAGCAAGAATCTGAAAATGAAACTACAGTTAAGTTATTTCATCTTAAAACTGTAAGTAATTTAAGGACTTCTGTTTCAGACATGAGCCTGGTGTTGAAGTTCACAACCACATAAACCTGGAATTATATGGTGATAAAAGGTCAGTGCCTAGTGCAAGAAATGAAACATGAACCTCCAAATATGTCTATGGCATAGTTTGTAGCTATCCTCAATCAAAGCACAGAGCTCATTGATTTTGCTCCCCAAACAGGCAGTCTAGTTCTCTGAGGAGCCTCTCTATGAAGCCTTCACTAGCATCTGTTCTTTTCTCCTGACCAAATGCATGCACTTAACTTTTAAAGGTACAAATTCTATCAAATTGAGTCAAGTAAGGTTCTGGTTTACAAAGGAAATAGTGTAGCCAGGGTGCTAGTGGAGCTAATATGCCTGTGGACCAATGCCCAAGATTCTAGCACTGCATCCTTAAGAATCAAATGTGCCTATTACATACACCTACACATATGTATGCAGAATAATCTTCTCATTTATAAAACTCTGTGAGAGTTGCAAGTATATATCATGAGGGTGTTTTTGTACATATGTGCATACCTATACATATATGCACAGAATAATTTTCTCATTTATAAGGCCCTGTGAGAGTGGTCTGCATGTGTTGTAAGTACACTTGTGTGCCTGTGAACACACCTATACATATATGTGCAGCCTACTTCAATGTGCTTAGCAAATACAACATCTTACCCACCCAACAATAGAATTGCCAGAACTGTAACCTCTATTATTTCATCTCTTCTCATGTGGGTGTAAATTTTAATGCTGACCTTGAGTATTTTATGCATCAACAAAATGTACCTTTCCTTTCAGACATGCACAGGGTTAAGCATCATTTTGGAGCTTTTGCTATTCCTTTAAGTAAAAGAACTTTTCTTCTTAGGGAGATTATCCAAATAAACATAATGAGATGATCTAATTTTAGCTCCTTCAAAATTACAACTTTGTGACATTTGCACATTATTAAAAATAAATATGTTTACATGATTACTGGAAGTATCAGTTTGATTTCATTTACAAAGCTAAGGGTGGGTTTTATTATCAAAGGAAAATACCAAGTATTGTCAAAGGTTTGAGAAGCCAAAGCTGTCATGATACAAATGTAAAATGATACAGTCATTGTAGAAACGATTTTGTGGTTTCTAAAGTTAAACTGAGCAGTAGTATATGATCATCAGAGTTATTCTTTGGTGTATACCTAGTTTTCATTGTCAATTTGACACAATCTAGAGTCATCTGGGAAACAGTTTCAGTGGGGGTTGTCTAGATTAGGTTGGCCTGTGGGCATGTCTGTGGATGGCCCTACCATGACTTCCCCGCAATGATATGATGATTGTAGTAAAAATAAACCTTCTCAGCACTAAAGGGCCCTTTTCAGGGTATTAAGCAGGAACAGAAATAAAACTAAAATAATGTCCAAAACTGAAAGCAAAATTACAAACAGATGCCAATATAAGCATGTTCATAAGAACATTGTCCAGTCTCTAAAGAGTAACATCATAACACTCACCCTGTCCATGTCGATGCCTACCAGTAAATTAGTGAATAAATGGTCTGTGGCCCCTGCTGAAATATGATTCAGTCACAAAACTGAATGAAATTCTATGCATAAATGAATTCAGAAAACATGTTAAATGAAACAGAAATGATGCTAAGTAAGACATGAAAGAACAACTATATTCAGAATTCACTTACATAAGTATTTTAGTTCACTCCTACCCAATTTAAAATATCTTTTACTTTAGACTGGGTAATTTATAAGTAATGGAAATTTACTTTTCAAAGCCCTTGAGGATGTAAAGAATAAGATCAAAATGAATGCAGATTTGGTATCCAGTGAGGACGGGGTCTTTGTCTCAGAGGTGTCATGTTCTTGCTGCATGCTCACATGGTCAAAGGACAAAAGGGAACAAAGGGTTCCACACAGGTCTTTTCATATGGACACGAATCCCATCCACATATGTGTGTATGATATGCACACATGTGCAAATATATCTGTACTCTTACCTATATGTTCCACTGAATCACCCTCTATATGCTGTCTCTCTTAGCACAAACATGAAGTTGGTAGAACACAAACAAACAGGAGTAGGTAAGTTCATAAAGGCAGGAAAGAAGATTGATGTTACTAAGGCTAAGACATGAGAAAACATGGAATGCCTGTTTACCTGATACAGAATTTCCATTAGACCAAATGAAATGCTTCTGAACAATGTTCTGTCCTTAGGTATATAAGCCTGATGATGTCATGGGGTGTCCATGCCCTGGACTTAGAGTTACATGTTGTTGTGAGCTTTCTGATGTGGGTGCTGAGAATCCAACTCAGGTCCTCTTCAAGGACAATACATGCTCTTTTTTTTCAATACATGCTCTTAACCACTGAGTCATCTCTGATACCCCTAAACTTTGTACTGTATGACTAAAGTGCTTAAGATAATAATTTTCAGAGCTGGAGAGATGGCTCAGAGGTTAAGAGCACCAGCTACTCTTCCAGAGGTCCTGAGTTCAATTCCCAGCAACTACATGGTGTCTTACAACCATCCGCAATGGGATCTGATATCCTCTTCTGGTGTATCAAAAGACAGTGACAGTATACTCATATACATAAAAAAATTAAATGAACATAATAATTTCCATAATACATACATATTTTTATAGGCATAGTCTTGATATGTTGTCCAATCTAGAGACAGTAATCTTACTTCCCCAGCCTCCAAAATACATTTTATTACAAGTACATGAGATATGGCTGGATTTTATTATGTATGTTTCATCATAAACTAAACCTTGAGACTAATAGGAATGGATTTAGTACATTCTACAAAAATGGCTCAGTGCAATTTGACCCCTTATGTTTTTTTTCATAGCAACTGCAAGTCTTTATAATCCATGTGTATGTTTTGTGAATGAAATCTAGTTTCTGAAAGTGGTTAAGGGTATACACAGTTTTCCAATGTATTAGGTGAGAAAATAAAAAATAAAATTTACCTTTGCAGTTCTGTTGAATTTCACCAGAAAATAACCTTCTTGAGGTTTATTAAACTCTAATCATTTTCTTGAAAGATTAGTAGCAATTATCATTAAGGTTTAAGCATTTAGCTGTGACTATTGCAATAAATCTTATTAAGATAACTGAAACATACTTTTTCTGCATGTAGCAACCTGTCTCAGAATCACAACCATCTGTAAGTAGTGATTGCCTGCTGCACACAGATGGAAGTAAAACAACCGTAAAGTTATACCATTCTTTAATCATCACTGGGTACCAAACAAACTGAACTCTCAGTCAGACTATTTGCATTTGAAAGATTATATGATCGCTCTAATTAACAAATACTCATTGGGTCTCTGATATAAAATGAATTATGGGTATCTGATTAAAAATAACACTTGAACTGTGCAGACCCCCTTTCTAATCTCTGACAGATATTAAAAAATTACATGTTAACAATAGAGGAGCTGGTTTTAAGTTTTTATAGCACACAATTTCCTTGCAGATTTTAAATGACAGAAGAAGGGAAGAAAACAATTTATTCTTTCTGGCTTCCATCACAGAATCATGAAACCTTGGAATCCATAACTCCAGGACTACACTAAACTGCTGTCAACCTAAATCAGCTCCAAAGGTGAGCACCTTCCCTGCCTTGCTTTCGTCTCAAGGCGAGGGAATAGCAGATCCATAGAAGATCCATGTCACTCACAAAGCCCGTCATGAAGTGAGGAAAATACCAAGGAGACCAGTATTTTTCCAAGAGTGGCCACATATTACCCAGCCTGATCTCCTTCTACTGCATTAACAGTCAGAGAACAGAAGTCTGAGCTCTAAGCACAGAGAAATGCATTGCAGCTGCATATACCTCACTTCCAGTCCTGAGTGTGTTAACAAGATGAACTTCCAAATTACTTAACCATTAATAGTTTTCTCATCTCTTAAAATAAAGACACAAAGATACACACACACACACATATGTACACACAAGCACACATGTACACACAAATACATGCACACTGGATTCCTGTGAGCTTTGGTTGATATGATCTAAGATGTTCATACAATGATGTATAAGGAGTAGCTTTCACACTTTTGTTAAAAAAGGATAATAGCAAAGGGTAATTAATGACAGTCAGCCTTCGAATCCAGTGATGACAATCTTTCAATCTTGATTAGTATAAAGTATTTCTAGTTTGCTAAGAATTCGTTTAGCAATGAAAAGCAAGTACATAGATAGAGGCAGACCACCTAGTTTAAATTGTGTTTCCCCATGTCCCGGCATGACTTTGGCAAACTAGTCAACTTCTCTATGCTTCTTCTTACTAATCTTTAGAGTGGGTGCAGCAGTAATCCACCAGCAGGGTTTTTAAGAGTAGGAAATGAGTCAACATCCTGTTCCATAAAAAACAATTATCTGCCATTTACATATGAGCTTGACCTTAGGGGTGAAATAGGGGCCTGACCTCACAAGACTTTTATCCTATTGAACCATGAACTTTGAAAAATAAATATAAAAATCCTTAACATGAAATTATAGGAAAGGAACTGGGAGAAACCTGAGCATAATCAACTAGCCTGAGATTTCTGAGCTACTTATTGCATGTCAGGTTCTCCCTCTACAGGTCTCAAAAGTGCTATCTCTATACTGCTCAATCAAAACTACACATCCTGAAGTCCAGACACCTAGAGAGTGGAAACTCTGTATGTCCATTCCTTTCCTTCTTCCCATGACCCTAATCATCTTGAATGCAGTTGGCAGTTTGCCTGGATCTTAGTGTTGTTATTATTTGCAGGGAAAAGTTTTCTTAACCTCAAATGACCTCATGCTTTGAGACGCCAGATGCTGAAGAATATTGAAATTATATTTAAAGCAGTATTACACTCAAATTAAGATGTATTTTCTGCTAGATTACATTTTTAAAAGATCGTCATCACATATTATATACACTTAGATATCAAATGACTGCATTTACATTTGAACCAAAATAAAAGATGAAAGTGGTTAATGAAGTTCAAATTCATAGCCTTGAATGATTTTAGCCTACTACATTCAAATTATTTTTTAAATAACTACCACTAGAAAGGCTAATGCAGTGCAGATGACACCCCAAATATTTGCAATAGGTCACGTGATATCACTACAGCAGCTCAACAATTGTTATAATAAGTTTAAGAAGGAATGATAGGCTGCCTTGACATTTAAATAGATAATATTTTCTATTAGATCTTTAAAAAAAAAAAACCTTGATTAACACCAGAAATATTTCTCACTTTTCCAAAAGAAACCCTCATTAAGGAAATTTTCACTGAGTTACATACAATATGCTCATCTGTCACCAAGAACTTGTTTTTACTCTATATTCAAAGCTGTATGCTTATTTCTCTGTTCTAGTTCAGTTCTAAAAAGCCAAAAATATGAAACAGATGTGGTGACTTTCTGTGTGCTGTGAAGCACAATTACGCTTCTTTGAATTGCACAGGCTCAACAGTTGCCCTCCCGAGAGCAGATCTATGCCACAAGATGCTTCCCAGCCAAGAAGCCAGCTTGCTACCTGTCAAGGAACTGAGTTGGCAAGCCACAGCTGGCTGATTGCAGTGGGTTCCTTCTGATTGTCCTCCCAACAAAAGCCTGTGAACATAAAAAGTACACAAGGCAAACTTTAGCTGACTGGCTTGCTGCTTTGCCCTGAAGAGGGTGAACTGTATGATATCACGTTGCAAGACTCACTTTGTTCAGCGATGAAACGTGGCTCTGAGTTCAGTTGGTCCTGCTTCTCAGATAACAAAAGCCTGGACAATAGCTAAGAGCAAAGAAGAAAACCCTTCCAAAGCACTCGTTTCAGCCATGATTCCTTCAAACCTGTGCCTGCCAGATCAGCCTGTTTCAAAAGCACATAATGTTGATTTTTTTCTCTTTTGCTGAGAATAGTTTCAAAACATGTGGAAATTGCTATAATTGAAGAGAAGTCTTGAAACAAATGGTAATTTTGTTCTCAAAATGGAAACTTTCTTCAGGCTGTGGGAGGTGAGGAAAGGAAGTTTCCTCTTCTTCTAAAATAAGTGAATGCTGAAATGGTGGCACTCAGACTCCTGCCTTGATTGTCAGTTTACAACTTCAAGGGGGTCTTAAAACAAAAGCTACAGGAGGAAATGTTTAAATAGGGATACATGCAGACAGCCAAGTTCCTGGGATCATAAATTAGATGCAAATAAGCATGCGAATAAGCCAATAAAGTATATGTTTCCCTTAAAGGGAACTGTGAACCAATACTCATTCAGAATTCATTGACTTAATGTAGACTTGGACATTCTGTTGCATATTAACAGGGTTAAAATGAAACTATAAGCTGTCTGATCCCATAAGCAAAGGGGCAAAGGATGGGTAAAACATGTAGAGATGAGAGAGGACTCATTTCTCTCTGTAGCCAGGACCCTGGGTCTTAGGAGAGTGGAAGTAGAGACAAGCACGGTGTAGGCAGACACTTGCTGAAAATTAGTATGCCTTACTACCCTTTTTGTCACTACATCAGGCCAGACTTTCAGACTAGCTCATATTGTGCAATGACTGCTCACTGATACACTCATTTTCTCTACAAACCAGTCAAACTAACTGAAGGCGTGAGAAAGAACATAATCAGAAAACCTTCATACTTTGGCTCTTTATCCCGAGAAGCACCTATTCATATCTGACTATTGTAGATATATTTATTCCTTATAAGCATTTTCATCTAGCCAGTAGCACTCAGAGATAGTTCGGGTATTTTCAGATCCATTTAATGCTATACCTCGTATTTCTAGTTTGTGTTCATTGAATCAGATGGGCCTGGGCAGACTTGGGGATGAGGCAGAGGAGACACAAATATACAAGATAGTACCTGGAAATGCCAATCCTCATATCAACAAGAAGACTGTAGTCCTGAGTCCCTCTAGTTATAAAGGAAGGAGAGATGCTTTCTGTTTCAGTGACTAGTTAGTGTGAAGACAGCTATTGGGGTAGAATACCACACTGATTCCAAAGTCTGTTTCAACCACCTCACAAATGATTTTGCCTTACATTAAGTCCTTGAACATACCTGCAGACAAATAGAGTTTGTTCTGTGGGTCTATATAATGAGGTAAAGTAAAATATTCCTTTATGAGTAGTACCTATAAATGAATATGGAACAGGCTAATGGACCCAGATGAAGAAATCTGTAATTTATAGGTATGTGCTTGTAGCAAGTCTTAGGAACATTCTACACTTGGGAGTGTCTTTAGTGCACAGTGGATTGTGCTTCCTCCAGTTGTGAAGGGGAAACAAAGATATACTTCTCTTGAACTCAGTGTGAAAGGATAGAAAAACTTTCACCAGCTCTTTGTCCACTGCATTAATATCTCAACTCAACAAACATGAATAGTAAAATAACTATGACAGGGATGTGTAAGAAGTACACCAGGAGCAAAGAAGAAAGGATGATAAAGGCTCTGCCTAATATGAGGCTGCACTTATACCCAAACCAGAGCTTTCCCGGACAGCTGAGCAGCGGGAACAGGGCAAACACTTGACAATGAGAACAACCGTGTGAGAACTGGGAACATGCTAGTGGGATTTGCACTGTGGAACACAATCAGCTAGGTTATCTCATCCTGTGTGGGAGTCTGAGATCCCCTTTCAGGCATCCAATGCCATTCACAGTTTAAAGCAATGATATAATGTGATCAAACAGTAAGCAGAGTTTGGAATTTTCATTTCCACACATAAGTGCCATCACAGATTACTCTCTCTGGATATAAATATATAATTCTGTATTAACTTCAATCACATGCTATTATGTGCACTTCTCTCAGAGAAGTTTGAAAGCTGTATCTCGTCAATTGAAAGGACAAGCTAAGGAGATTGCAGAAACATGGCCAGTTCCTTTAACAAAAAAAAAAATCTCCAATTACAAAGAACCTCAATTATTCAGGAATAAAATATTTGAATGCAGGGTTCTGTGCTAAAGAAGCTTCAATCTCACTGCTATATAAGCTGTAAGGCCACTGCTTTGAAACACAAGAAAAAGAATATTTGAAACTGTAAAAATGCTAATTATTTAACATGTTTCCCACCCCATATTAGTTTCTCCTAGCATGTGAAATTGCATAGGATGATTTTTAGTACAAATGTGTAGATGTATACAAACTGAAATGCCAGACTTTGAAAAGGAGCTCAAATGAGTGGGTATTACACAAGGGATAGAGTTTATAAGCAACCATGTTTTGTGATAACAAGATGTTTTCCAAGCATGCCTTCATTCTGGAAATCTACTCAGAGACAAGTCATGTTTCAATGAAACAAAAGGGAAATACAAAGGCAGACTTACAGATCTGGGAAGACAGGACCTGACATAAGTAACTGCCTTCATGCACCTTAAATGCAGCGGTATGTCAAAGAGTGGGGTGAGAAGTCCCATGATGTAGGGCCTAGAAAACCCCCATTAACCATGGTACAGATTCCACTATAGCAAATTCAAGCACACTTTAAATGGGTTTAGTCAAATTTCTGCTGTTTCGGAACAAGTCAAGCATTCGCCACATACTGCAACAACCAAAAATAAGAAGAGAGAAAAGGTTTTTGTGGTTTTATGTTCCTTTCTAGAGTCCTTATAAAATAAGTGCTTATGATCTGTATCAAAAGCCTCAACTTTGTCTGGGTACTTCTAAGTTTCAATATTTCCAGATGAAACATTAGAAAGATAATGTTTCTGCAGAAAAACTTCACATTGTGCATGGAAAACAATGAAAAAATAATTTAATGCTGATAATGTTTCCAACATGAAGAGTAAGCATAGCAACTTCTAATCTAAAAGCTATAATCCTATTACCGACACGAGTCAGGCACCTCTCACTTAAACAGGCCTAAAGTAGGGAATCTGCTTCTGCAGGCAACTAAACCATTTGCTAAGTCTCCTTAGTTTATTAATTCATTTGTGCCCTGCCTCTCTCCTGGTTTTAACTCAGTCTTCCTCTGTACCATCTCTGTTGCCAAATGGTCTAAGTGAAAGAGGAGATTGACTGTTTCTTACTAATATTTGTGACATACATACAAGTAACACTATCCATATTGGCCAAACTGTATTTGACTGTTTAATATACATATTTATGTATCCATATATGTATGTAACATCAATCACTAAATGAAATAATTGTATATAGGAGAGTTTGATGGGAGGAGAGGAAAGGAAAATCATGTAATTACGTTATAATCTTTAAAAAAGGAAATAATTTTAAAATAAGTAAGTCAATTCTCATTTCTTACTCAGATTGGAAACTCATATACAGTACCCATTCCACAATCCTGTGTTCCAAAGAAGGAGAATGCTGCCTTGGAAGACAGAGATTATAAGCCTGCCCTTGGAGTTTGCCTTAATTTAGTCTGTTAGGGTCTTTGGTCTTACATAAAGGATATGTAGTTCATATGAAAGAGTAATAAGTGGGAAAAATACACATTTTTATTCCTTGAATAAATATCATCTTTTATTTCTCAGATTTTTGTAATCTCTCTTTAAAGATATATTTTAAAGTGTATTGTCTACAGTGGCAGGTACTGGACTTGGTTATCTGCAGTGAGAGGTACTGAATGTGTTTATCAGCAGTGGCAGGTACTGGACTTGGTTATCTGCAGTGAGAGGTACTGAATGTGGTTATCAGCAGTGGCAGGTACTGGACTTGGTTATGCTCTCACCAACACACTAAAGTCAAAAAAATACGACAGCAAATGCTTACTAGGAAAATTTAAGAGTATATTTTAGGCTTATACCCATTCCATCCTTTCTGTCCTTAGTTTTTATTTGGAATTTTAAAAAGCCATTTCAACTTCAACCACGAGTAAAGTGACACACAGATAACCAAAGCTCAGCTGCAGCAAGCATCCTGAACATCTGTATAATGCCAAGGCTAAAGCACTGAAAGCAAACAACCAGATCTACAGTCTTAGGAGGCCAATAATCTCCAAGAGTAAACCCAGGCATGGGGGATTGGAATGCAGAAATACTGAGCCTAGCAGTGGAAGGGCCAGCACTGAGGCTCTGAGCGATGAGTATCACTTCCAGGCTCTGATTGTTGCTGCCGAGTGGTAAATATTGGAATACCAATTCTCATCAATTGAGAGTGCTGACAGGTTTGCCCAGGTAACTTCTGATCCTACTTGACGCAAAAATGGAAGGCTACAGCTTTGAAAGGTTTAAGATGATACAACAGGTGACTTTAGAGAGGCCTAATCATCATGGTTCTTTATTTGAAACAAAGAAAACCCTGTTTCCAGCACATTCTTATATCTGTTGAAGAAAAATGTGATAGGGAACAATACACCCTTGTTGCCACTGTGCCATGGAGAATGCAGTACGGTGGAGACTAGCAAGCCTTCAACTGCCTCACATACAGGCCTTCTCAGTAATCAGCTTTTCCTAGAGGGGCATTGCATTTGGGAGTAAGTCACAGTTCAACACTAGCAACAGAGAACATATTTCAAGTGATTCATTCTTATAAAAATTACTGTTTAAAATGTTCTAGGGGAAAAAAGTCTTTCAAAAAGGTGGGAGTGGATGGGGACCTGGAGAGATGGCTCAGAGGTTAAAAGCACTGGTTGCTCTTCCAAAAGTCTTGAGTTCAATTTCCAGCAACCACATGGTGACTCTTTTTTTTTTCTTCTGAGCTTATGTATTCTTTTTTTTTTTTTATTTTTTTAATTTACATTCCAAATCACTTCCCCTTTCCCGTTTCCTCCCTCCCCGAAAGTCCCATAAGCCCCCTTCCCTCCCTCTTTTCTCCATTCAACCCCCTCTCGTTACTCTGTCCTGGCGTTCCCCTACATCCAGTCTTTCCAGGACCAGGGGTCTCTCCTTCCATCATTTTAGAAATCTATTGATATGCTGATTGTGTCTAGGGTATTCCGAGATTCTGGGTCAATATCCCCTTATCAGTGACTGCATACCATGTGTGTTCTTTTGTGATTGGGTTACCTCACTAAGGATGATATTTTCAAGCTCTGACCATTTGCCTAGGAATTTCGTGAATTCATTGTTTTTAATTGCAGAGTAGTATTCCATTGTGTAAATATACCACATCTTCTGAATCCATTCCTCCGTTGAGGGACATCTGGGTTCTTTCCAGCTTCTGGCTATTATAAATAAGGCTGCTATGAATATAGTGGAGCATGTGTCCTTATTGCATGCAGGGAAAGCCTCTGGGTATATGCCCAAGAGTAGTATAGCCGGATCCTCCGGGAGTGTCATGCCCAGTTTTCTGAGGAACCACCAGACTGCTTTCCAGAGTGGTTGTACCAGCCTGCAATTCCACCAGCAGTGGAGGAGTGTTCCTCTTTCTCCACATCCTCGCCAACAACTGCTGTCTCCTGTGTTTTTGATCTTAGCCATCCTGACTGGTGTGAGATGGAATCTCAGGGTTGTTTTGATTTGCATTTCCCTAATGACTAAGGATGATGAACATCTCTTTAGGTGCTTCTCAGCCATTAGATATTCTTCAGGTGAGAACTCTTTGTGTAGCTCTGTACCCCATTTTTTAATAGGGTTACTTGCCTCTCTGGAGTTTAACTTCTTGAGTTCTTTGCATATCTTGGATATTAGCCCTCTGTCGGATGTAAGGTTGGTAAAGATCATTTCCCAGTTAGTTGGTTGCCGCTTTGTCTTTTTGACGGTGTCCTTTGCCTTGCAAAAACTTTGTAATTTAATGAGGTCCCACTTGTCTATTCTTGATCTTAGAGCATAAGCTATTGGAGTTCTGTTCAGGAAATTCTCCCCTGTGCCCATATGTTCAAGGTTCTTCCCTAGTTTCCCTTCTATTAGTTTCAGTGTGTCTGGTTTTATGTGGAGATCTTTGATCCACTTAGAATTGAGCTTAGTGCAAGGAGATAAGGATGGGTCAATTTGCATTCTTCTGCATGTTGACCTCCAGCTGAGCCAGCACCATTTGTTGAAAAGGCTATCTTTTTTCCACTGGATGGTTTTAGCTCCTTTGTCAAAGATCAAGTGACCATAGGAGTGTGGATTCATTTCTGGGTCTTCAATTCTGTTCCATTGATCTACATGTCTGTTACTGTACCAATACCATGCAGTTTTTAACACTATTGCTCTGTAGTACAGCTTGAGGTCCGGGATACTGATTCCCCCAGAGGTTCTTTTACTCTTGAGAATAGTTTTAGCTATTCTGGGTTTTCTGTTATTCCAGATGAATTTTTGAATTGCTCTTTCTAACTCTATGAAGAATTGAGTTGGGATTTTGATGGGGATTGCATTGAATCTGTGTATTACTTTTGGTAAGATGCTCATTTTTACTATATTAATCCGGCCAATCCATGAGCATGGCAGATTTTTCCATCTTCTGAGGTCTTCTTCAATTTCTTTCTTCAGAGACTTGAAGTTCTTGTCATACAGATCTTTCACTTGTTTGGTTAGCGTCACGCCAAGATACTTAATATGGTTTGTGGCTATCGTAAAGGGTATTATTTCTCTTACTTCTTTCTCAGCCTGCTTATCCTTTGAGTATAGGAAGGCTTCTGACTTGCTTGAGTTGATTTTATATCCGGCCACTTTGCTGAAGTCGTTTATCAGCTGTAGGAGTTCTCTGGTGGAGTTCTTTGGGTCGCTTATGTATACTATCATATCTTCTGCAAATAGTGATAGTTTGACTTCTTCCTTTCCAATTTGTATCCCTTTGACCTCTTTTTGTTGTCTAATTGCTCTAGCTAGAACTTCAAGTACTATATTGAAAAGATATGGAGAGAGAGGGCAGCCTTGTCTAGTCCCTGATTTTAGTGGGATTGCTTCAAGTTTCTCTCCATTTAGATTGATGCTGGCTACTGGTTTGCTGTAAATTGCTTTTACTATGTTTAGATATGGGCCTTGAATTCCTGATCTTTCCAAGACCTTTAGCATGAAAGGATGCTGAATTTTGTCAAATGCTTTCTCAGCATCTAATGAGATGACCATGTGGTTTTTTTCTTTGAGATTGTTTATGTAGTGGATTACATTGATGGATTTCCTTATATTGAACCATCCCTGCATCCCTGGGATGAAGCCCACTTGATCGTGGTGAATGATCGTCTTGATGTGTTCTCGGATTCAGCTGGCAAGAATTTTATTGAGTATTTTTGCATCGATATTCATAAGAGAGATTGGCCTGAGATTCTCTTTCTTCGTCGGATCTTTGTGTGCTTTTGGTATTAGTGTAATTGTGGCTTCATAGAACGAGTTGGGTAGTGTTCCTTCTGTTTCTATTTTGTGGAACAGTTTGAAGAGTATTGGTGTTAGGTCTTCTTTGAAGGTCTGATAGAATTCTGCACTAAAACCTTCTGGACCTGTGCTTTTTTTGGTTGGAAGACTTCCAATGACGACTTCTATTTCTTCAGGGCTTATAGGATGGTTAAGATGGTCTATTTGATCCTGATTTAATTTTGGTACTTGGTATCTGTCAAGGAAATTGTCCATTTCCTCAAGATTTTCTAGTTGTGTTGAATACAGGTTTTTGTAGTAGGATCTGATGATTTTTTTTAATTTCCTCAGTTTCTGTTGTTATCTCTCCCTTTTCGTTTCTGATTTTATTAATTTGGATACTATCTCTGTGCTCTCAAAACATACCCTAATTTATGGGACACATGGTGACTCTTAACCATCTATAATGAGATCTGGTGCCCTCTTCTGGTATGCAGGCAGAACACTGTATATATAATAAATAAATAAATCTTAGGGGGAAAACACTTTAAAAAATTAAAACAAAATAAAATGTTTGAGGTACTGTGCTAGTTGCTGCCACAGTACGCATTTTCCCAAGCACCTGCCAAATTATGCTGAGAGCTTCATTCATAAAAGCATTAAAAATTAGGACTCAAGCTACCAAGGGGTGTGGGTATTGCTCAAAGGAAAAAAAGCATTAAGACTCAAATGGGCATAAAGCATGTAGGAAATAACCAGAGCTCAGTGTTTTGAAACATGTGTGTGTGGTAGCATGTGATTGGGGTGCTGATATGAGCCAGATTAAGACCGGCATCAGATTTCAAACTTAGTTTGTTTGAGTTCTATACTTAGTGAGCCATGAGATCTTTTCCTAAAATCAGTGCAGTGAGATTAGTTTTGAGTAATACAGCACTTTCAAGAGTTTGGGGCAAAGCAAAGTGAATGGTGCACTTACAGGCGAGGGGCTCCTCAAGCAACCAACAATGAGTGCGGTAACAAGAAATGGTAACCAGAAACGGGATTACAGAAGAATTAGTGAGAGACAGTTTCTAATTCTGAATAATTTTAGAAAGAGTAGAAAGTTCAATGACGTATTCAAGACTTCTGACTTTGGGGGAAATAGAAAAATGCACCAATTTATTAAACTGAAGATAGAATTCGGTGGTTGAAACTGGCTCTGTCTTCACACCCAGGCTCCTTCCTGTCTTGGCACACCAGCATCACATTTAACAATCACCTTTCGGTTAGTTGGGCCCTGCAGTGAGTACATTCTTTGAGTAGAACAGTGAATGGAAATACAAACCTGAAGCTCAGAGAAAATGGCATAGATAGAGCTATGCTGAGGACTGTCAATTCACAACTCATTCCACAAGAATGAATGAAAAGCTAACATAAGCCACTATGTGGCCAAGTTCATTGCAAAGCACCTGATATTTATTTGATGACCTTATGCCTCTAAAACTGATACATAAATGATTAAGGAACACATAAAGAGTTACTGTATTAATGACAAGTCATATTTTTAATCATTTATTTTATGTGTGTGCGTGTGCAGTATATGTGTGTATGTCTACATGCATGTAAGCCAAACATCTATAAATAGGGGAGTGGGGGAAACAGAGAGAGAGTCAGAGAAGGAGACAGAGAGCCAGGAGCTCACCAGCTAGGTTTTCCCGATGGGCCAGCCAGCTCCAGTGATCCTCCTTGCTGGACCTCTAGCCACACCCTGGTGCCCCTGGGTGTTATGGATGAGTGCCAAGGGTCACACTCAGGCCCTCATACTTGCTCCCAGAAGCATTTTTACCACTTAGCATCTCTCCAGCTGTTTGAAGTAATGGCAATTTCCAAAAACAGTGAAGAAAATCAAACATTATCCTTCCTGTAGCCTGTAGTTACAATGGTAATGTAACAATGGAAGGAGTTGCTGCTGCTTTTCTTCCCCTAGTATGGAAGAGCACATGCAGAACTGGTCTCCTGCTCTGTGATGCCCCACTAAGGAGAGCACTGATATTACGGTGTGGAGTCCTCTATGTGCATCAACTTTGCAAATGAAATTGGAGGCATTCTAAATTCTATGAATAAATAAACACTATATTCTGAAACTCATTAAAATTTTATTCAGATGTTGAAGAACTCTACTTATATATAATTACGTGTAATTTTCTGTATTTTATTTTTTTAATGTTTTTATTTTTCAGATTATAACATAATTGCATCATTTTCCCCTTCCCTTTCTACCTCCAAATCCTCCAATGTCTATCTCCCCCTCCCCTCTGCCACTGGCTCTCTTTCAAATTAGTGCTCTCTTTTATCTTTGTTGTTTTATATACATACATACATACATACATATATATTTGTATGTATGTATATATGTGTATGTATGTATAATGTAAGACATACATAAATACATACATACATACATACATACATACATACATACATATATATACAACACTGATCAGTACATATAAGTTACTACTATGTATGTTTTCAGAGCTGGCCATTTGGTATTACATAACCAATTCCCTAAGGAAGATTGTTTCTTCCACATGCATGTAGCATTTTGTCTAGGGTTGCGGCTAGAGCTTTCCCTTACTTGCTCACAGTATCTTGTAATTATACATTTCTTTCTTTTTCTTTTAATTTTGTGTATATATTGGAAGAGTCATGTGTATATGGTCACAAGTGCCCTCAGAAGCCAGAAGAAGGTATCAGATCCCCAGACTGTTATGAACCACCTAACAGGGCTGCTGGGAACTGAACATAGGCTGTATGTTAGAGCTGTATGTGCTCTTAACCACTGAGCCTTCTCTTCATCTTCTATGTAATTTATATATAAATACATATTGTATACAAATATGTAAATAAATAGTTCATTCAAATAGCAATTTTTATATTTTAAATGTTGGGAACACGAATTAATAATCTGCCTGTAACTCATCTGTTTAAATAAAGTTAAAGAAATATATAAAGAAATATATTTAAATAAAAATTCTGAAAAAATATGAAATTCTGTTAATATTGAGAAATGTTTCCCTGAATTTCTCATAGGCTCTCCTAGCAAAGATTAGTTTGCTCCAAAGCAGCCAAATTTTGCACTATCACTGTGGTCTAAGAACTAAAAATACTTCTCAAAACAGAATAATACTAATCCCACACTAAAAATTCCTCCATTAAGACAATGAAAATAGAAATAGAAAAAGAAATTAACAACCTATTAGATTCAGTTTATATTTGACTATTTTCCATTTATGTACTGACCAAGTGTGCCCTACTATACCTCATAGTCTGCAGGAGATATATATATGTGTGTGTGTGTGTGTGTGTGTGTGTGTGTGTATAGCCTGAATTGTTTATCCTAAAATTTTAATCTATCCAAGGCATTTGCTATATTTTATAGACATGAATGAATCTATATCAATTGCCAGATATGTAGACTCAATGATCCTATAAGCTCAAATGGCCATTCTGTACCCAGATGAAAAATGTCACATGAGGCCTTGGCCTTGAAGCCTCTCACCCAGACTGGATTATTTATGAGGGTTACATGCTTTAGTCACTAATAAATCTTACAGTCACACTCTATGAAGAAACCAATTTCCTTTATATTAAGTTGTGGAAATCAATGATGGCTGTGAGTGAGCTGCTTGAAAAGTAGTCTGTAGATGCGTGTCTATACTGTGAGCCACTTAAGAACATTTCCTCTTAGCGACAGAAGGTGGTACTTTGCTTTGGAGTTTATTTCCTCACGGAACATATCCTAGTGATAAAAATGACTCGGAATATTTTGTGACTCTGAAATGCAATAATTAAAACATAATCTGTTCTTTAGGAACTCTAGCTTGTTCTAAATTTGAGATACACAACTGGGATATCTCAAACTATATTTGGACTACCTAGAGAGAAAACCGTGGATTTTTTTTTTTACAAAACTGATACATGCACCAACCAACGCAGTGTGAAATGAGCTCACAGACTAAATATAATTCCAAAATATAATGCATATGCAAAGATTCAATAGATAACATATATCATAAAATTAAGGTATGTATAACCCATTAAAATTAGCATAATGTCTCTGAAAGTACAATGGAGTTTATCTTTTCTAAATCTTTTTTGTTACTCTCTCAACAGGGAACACTAAACACCTATTACCTTCCTATCTAAAATCATATTAAGGAACCATAAACAAGATCAAAAGAGAATAAATGTTTAGTCTTCCTAAGACTGGAAATGAAAGTGATCAGCACACAGGGCATCTTGGAGCTACAGAGAGTATGAAGAGTTCAGATTCTACAGAATCTAACTAGCTACAGAAGACTAACAGAGGTGGGAGCAGTCAAGAGTCCTATTGAGTACCAAGACAGAGTGAACAGAATAGGAAACACCAAGATGTGGTAAAGCTATAATGTAGGGAGATAAATTTAGAGGACTTTATGTGGTCTGGTCATTTGTTAAGCCTTCCCTCTTCCTGTCAAGCAGAGGGCAAAGTCTGTAGCATTTATGTGAGGAAACTATGTAAACACTCCACTGGGGATGCTTAATGTTTCAGAAACTTTTCAACTGAAATGTTTAGAATACCAGGCTGGTAGAATGTCTCAGTGTGAAAGAGCTCCTTGTAGAAAGCAGAAAGACTTGAGTTCAAATCCCTAGAGTGTTCTGAAGAGAGATTATGAGATCTTTAATCATCTGAAATTTTTTTATCCACACCTGCTGCCAAGATTGCAAACACATCATAGACAAGACTTGCTGGAGGGTTACCAGTGACTAAGAAAAAAACAGATAGCTTCAAGACTGCACTTCAGGGAAAACTGCTTCACCAACAACCTTGACAACATCACCAATTTGGAAGAACACAGACTTGATGGCATCCAGTGGAGTAGTTCAAAACACATGACCTCAGAATTTGAAGCTAGACATGTACCAAAATCAGTGTATTTACTTACACTTTCTTTTCTGTGTATGACTATGTGGTGGTAAATATTTAATATTAATTGGGGGCTTCTACCCTGCCTTTGACCATTTAGTTCCCAAATAAAAAACACAAAACCTTTATATTTGCAATAAGCCTAAGACAGCATTAGAGTTGGGCAGATATCAAGCCTGTAAGTTATTTTGTCTACTTCCCTGTCAATAATCCTGAGATATGTCTTCCCATGTTCTACCTGGGCCACTCTTACACTGATTGGCCAGCCCTCAATGGCCAGTTCTCACAGTACCTTACTACATGGTATATTCCTCTTTCTTCACTCTCCTTTCTTTCCTCTTGTGGTCTCTGCTTCAGACCCAAGCCTAACTCTCTTCTGCCAAGCTACAGGTTGTAGGCATCGTTATTGATCAATCAAGGATAATTTGAGGGGCAAGCTTACATAGGATCACTTGGAGAGCATGAGGATCTCTTCATCCCTGGGGTCAACCAGACCTTGGGGGCAAGGAGTTAGCATTAAAATACACAGCAACAGACAAAACTTCAACTTGACTGTATGACAGTTAGAGTTAAATGATTGACTAGCCTAGCCTAAGAAGTCTAATTGATGAGAGGGATACGTGCTACCATGGAACTAGCAGAAATATTTTCTTGGTGAAATTAAAAACAAATAAAGACACAATTTACATTCAAAATCCATATGAGTTTTAATGAGATAGAGTTGCTATACTTTCAAGAAAAATTGACTGGCTTATTCCTGGAAAACAGTCTTTTACCTTCTTTTAAGTAAATAATCATTATTAGACATGAGACTAATAAGCTGATCTCCTTTCCTACCTGGTTGTTCCAGTCTCTCTGAGAGCCTACGAGTGGTCTATTTCACTTTTTATTTCTTCCAGGAGTCATAGAACTCACCAGGTACTTTTGATGCATATGATGTTTCATAAATAAAGGAAATAGGCATTTCCTTAGTGGGAGATACAAAACATCTATAGATTTCCACATATTGAAAAATCAATGAGGTTAAACATAACCTACTCTAGTCACTGTCCTGTTTGTGATGTCTGGATTTATATTACTCTTCTTAATCTTTCTTCCTTAAATATAATGAGGCAGCCTGGTAATTTTCAGGAATGCTCAATAAAATCAATAGCACAGGGAAATGACTCAAATTAAGCAGAAAATATATAACAAGAAATATAACATTAGGTTGAAAGTCAATTTTATTTGATATTAAAATGGCTAATGTTAGTAATGTGCCTATATTGAATGACACTTTATTTTTCCCATCCAGAAAGGTAAGATATCAGGGTGTGGGGTGATTTGACTCACTCAGTGGCAGTCAACAACCAACCAGGAAGCCAATGTTATTACCCTTGAGTAAGGACTGGTGGCTGTGAACATTCACAGATGCTTTAAGAAAAGCTACGTAGTGATCACAGCTGCTTGCTGATGGACAATGACTCTAGCTCCCGAAGCCATAGCCTCAGCTGTGACTATTTCAGAAAACACACACCAGACTTTTTACTACCATACTATCACAAATCTTGGTGAAATTAGGATGATAGTCTTACTGAAATTAGGTAGATAATTACTTCTACCAAGACCAGAAGAAAAGCAGTTCTCTTTGTCGGTCGGCACTAGAATTAAGACAACTGGTACAAAGAGAACACTGTTGTCTTTGATATGAACACAATCTTTCATCTGCATGAAGTTTTGCTGCAATTGGTGCAAAAATTCTAGCCACATAAACAAGATAGCACATTTGGTTTTTTATTATTATTTTAATTTATTTACATTTCAAGTATGCCCTTGCCCAGTTTACCCCTCTCCTGGAACCCCGTATCCCATCCCCTAGCCCCTGCTTCCATGAGGGTGTTCCTCCACCCACCAACCCACCCACTCCCACCTCCCCACACACATTTCCCGTACTCTGGGGCATCTAGCCAACCTTTATAGGACCAAGGATCTCTCCTCCCATTGTTGTCTGAGAAGGTTGTACTCTGCTACATATACAGCTGGAGCCATGTGTACTCATTGGTTGGTGGCTCAGTCCCTGAGAGCTCTGGAAGGTCTGGTTGGTTGATATTGTTGATCTTTCTATGGGGATGCAAACCCCTTCAGCTCCTTCAGTCTTTCTCAACCTCCTCCATTGGGCACTGTGCACTCAGTGCAATGACTGGCTGCGAGCATGTGTATTTATAAGGCTCTGGCAGGGCCTCTCAGGAGACAGCTATATCAGGCTCCTGTCAGCAAGCCTTTCTTACCATTCCACAATAGTGTCAGAGTTTGGTGACCATATCTGGAATGAATTCCCAGGTAGAACAGTTTCTGGATGGCCTTTCCTTCAGTCTCTGCTCTGCACTTTGTCTCAATATTTGCTACCATGAGTATTTTGTTCCCCTTTCTAAGAAGGACCGAAGCATTCACTCTTTGGTCTTCTTTCTTTTGAGCTTCATGTGGACTATGAAATGTATCTTGGATATTCCGAGCTTTTGGGCTAATACACACTTACCAGTGAGTGCATACCATGTGTGTTCTTTTGTGATTGGGTTACCTCATTCAGGATGATATTTTCTAGGTCCATTCATTTGCCTAAGAATTTCATGAATTCATTGTTCTTAATAGCTGAGTAGTACTCCATTGGGTAAATATACCACATTTTCTGTATCCATTCCTCTGTTGAGAGATATCTGGGTTCTTTCCAGCTTCTGGCTATTATAAGTAAGGTTTCTATGAACATAGTAGAGCGTGCGTCCTTATTATATGTTTGAGAATCTTTTAGGTATAGCCCAAGAGTGGTATAGCTGGGACCTCAGGTATAACTATGTCCAATTTTCTGAGGAACAGCCAGACTGATTTCCATTGTGGTTGTACCAGGTTGCAATCCCAACAGTAGAGGAGGGTTCCTCTTTCTCCACATCCTCACCAGCATCTGCTGTCACCCGAATTTTTGATTTTATCCATTCTGACTGGTATGAGTTGGAATCACAAAGTTGTTTGGATTTGCATTTCCCTGATGACTAAGGGTGTTGAACATTTCTTTAGGTGCTTCTCAACCCTTCCAGTTTGCTCAGTTGAGAATTCTCTGTTTAGCTCTGTCCCCCACTTTTTAGTAGGGTTATTTGGTTCTCTGGAGTCTAACTTCTTGAATTCTTTTTATATATTGAATATTAGTCCTCTATCAGGTGTAGGATTGGTAAAGACCTTTTCCTAATCTGCTAGTTGCCATTTTTTCCTAATGGTAGTGTCCTTTGCCTTACAGAAGCTCTGCAATTTTTTGAGGTCTCGTTTGTCAATTCTTGATCTTCAAGCATAAGCTATTGATGTTCTGTTCAGGAAATGTTTTCCTCTGCCAATGGGATCGAGAGTTTTCCCCACTTTCTCTTCTGGTGAAGCAGTGTCTCTGGTTTTATGTGGAGGTCTTTGATCCACTTGGACTTGAGCTTTGTACAAGGAGATAAGATTGGATCAATTTGCATTCTTCTACATGTTGACTGCCAGTTGAACCAGCACCATTTGTTGAAAATGAAGTCTTTTTACCACTGGATGGTTTTAGCTCCTTTGTCAAAGGTCAAGTGATGACAGGTGTGTGGATTCATTTCTGAGTCTTCAATTCTATTCCATTGATCAACCTGCCTGTCACTGTACCAATACCATGCAGTTTTTAACACTATTGTTCTCTTGTACAGCTTGATGCCAGGGATGCTGATTCCCACAGACGTTCTTTTACTGTTGAAAAGAGTTTTCACTATCCTGGGCTTTTGTTATTACAAATGAATTTGATAATTGCTCTTTCTAACTCTATGAAGAATTGAATTGGAATTTTGATGGGAATTGCATTGAATCTATAGATTGCTTTTGGCAAGATGGCCATTTTTACTATGTTAATTCTGCCAATCCATGAGCATGGGAGATCTTTCCATCTTCTGAGGTCTTTTTCAATTTTTTTTATCAGAGACTTGAAGTTCTTATCAATACAGATCTTTCACTTATTTGGTTAGAGACATACCAATATACTTTATATTGTCTGTGGCTATTGTGAAGGGTGACTTTTCCTTAATTTCTTTCTCAGTCTGTTTATCGTTTGAGTATAGGAAGGCTACTGATGGCCGGGCGGTGGTGGTGCATGCCTTTAATCCGAGCACTTGGGAGGCAGGGGCAGGTGGATTTCTGAGTTCGAGGCCAGCCTGGTCTACAGAGTGAGTTGCAGGACAACTAGGGCTACACAGAGAAGCCCTGTCTCGGAAAAAAAAAAAAAGAAAGAAAGAAAGAAAAGAAGAAACAGAAAAAAAAGGAAGGGTACTGATTTGTTTGAGTTAATTTTATATCCAGCCACTTTGCTGAAGTTGTTTATCAGCTGAAGGAATTCTCTGGTGGAATATTTGGGGTCACCTAAGTATATTATCATATCATTTGCAAATGACCAAGTTATAATTGAGTAGAGAATTGTTCAGCTTCCATGTATATGTGAGCTTTCTGTTGTATTTGGTGCTATTGAAGAACAGCCTTAATCTGTAGTGATCTATTAGGAGGCAGGGGATTATTTCAGTCTTCTTATATCAGTTTAGGTTTGATTTGTAACCAATTATTTGGTCAGTTTTGGAGAAGGTACCATGAGATGCTGAAAAGAAGTTGTATTCTTTTGATTTAGGATGAAATGTTCTATAGATATCTGTTGAATCCATTTGGCTCATAACTTCTGTTAGTTTCACACTGTCTCTGTTTAGTTTCTGTTTCCATGATCTGTACATTGATGAGAGTGGGATTTTGAAGTTTCCACTATTATGGTTTGAGGTGTAATGTGTGCTTTGAGCTTTAGTAAACTTTCTTTTATGAGTGTAGGTACCCTTGCATTTGGAGCATAGATGTTTAGAATTGGTTAGATTTTTTCCTTTGATGAGTAAGAGGTGTCCTTCCTTATCTTGTTTTGACAATTTTTGGTTGAAAGTCAATTTTATCCAATACTAGAATGGCTACTCCAGCTTTTTGCTTGGGACCATTTGCTTGGAAAATTTTTTTCCAGCCCTTTACTCTGAGGTAGTATTTGTCTTTGACACTGAGGTGAGTTTCCTGTATGTAGCAAAATTCTGGGTCCTATTTATGTATCCAGTCGGTTAGTCTGTGACTTTTTATTGAGGAATTGAATCCATGGATGTTAACAGATATTATGGAATAGTGATTGTTGCTTCTTGTTATTTTTGATAATATTTTTATGTTTGTGTGGCTATCTTCTTTGGGGTTTGTTGAAAGATTACTTTCTTGCTTTTACTAGGGTATAGTTTCCCTCCTTGTGTTGGTGTTTTCCATCTGTTATCCTTTGTAGTACTGGATTTGTGAAAAGATTTTGGGTAAATTTGGTTTTGTCATGGAAGATCTTGGTTTCTCCGTCTGTGGTAATTGAGAGTTTTGCTAGGTATAGTTGTCTGGGATGGCATTTGTGACATCTGCCCAGGATCTTCTAACTTTCATAGTCTCTGGTGAGAAATCTAGTATAATTCTGATAAGTCTGCCTTTAAATTTACTTGACCTTTTTCCCTTATTGTTTTTAATATTCTTTCCTTGTTTTGTGCATTTGGTGTTTTGACTATTATGTGATGGGAGGAATTTCTTTTCTGGTCCAATCTATTTGAAGTTCTGTAGGCTTCTTGTATGCTTATGAACATCTCTTTCTTTAGGTTAGGGAGGTTTTCTTCTATAATTTTGTTGAAGATATTTACTGGCAATTAAGTTGGGAATCTTCACTCTCTTCTACACCTATTACCCTTGGAATTTGTCTTCTCTGTGTCCAGGTGTATTAGTCAGGGTTCTCTGGAGTCACAGAACGTATGGGTAGTCTCTATATAGTTAGGGAATTTACCGATGACTTACAGCTTGTAGTCCAACTCCCTAACAATAGTCAGCAATACTTGTGGATGGAAGTCCAAGGATCTAGCAGTTGCTGAGTCACACAAGGCAAGCCAGGAAAAGCCAGAGTGAATCTTCCTTCTTCCAATGTCCTTATATAGGTCCCCAGCAGAGGGTGTGGCCCAGATTAAAGGCTTGTGCCATCGTGCCTTTAATCCCAGATGACCTTGAACTCAGAGATCTCCTAATCTTAATCTTCTGGAATTCATAGTCACTATGCATCAAGATCTCCAGGTCAGAAACTTGTATCTCTGAGCCTCCAGATTAGGATTATAGGTGAGCCTTCCAATTCTTGATTAGTTCATTCCAGATTTAGTCAAATTGACAACCAGGAATAGCCACTACACCAGGATTTCCTGAATGTTTTGTGTTAGGAGCATTTTGCATTTTGCAATTTTTTACTGTTGTTTCAATGTTTTCTATGGTATCTTCTGCACCTGAGATTCTCTCTTCTATCTCTTGTATTCTGTTGGTGATGCTTGCATCTATAACTCCTGATCTCTTTGCTAGATTGTCTATCTCCAGGATTGTCTCCCTTTGTGATTTCTTTATTGTTTCTTGTTCCATTTTTAGATTCTGGATGGTTTTGTTCAATTCCTTCACCTGTTTGGTTGTGTTTTCCTGTAATTCTTTAATGGATTTTGTGTTTCCTCTTTAAGGGCTTCTACCTGTTTACCCATGTTCTCTTGTACTTCTTTAAGGGAATTATTCATGCCCTTCTTAAAGTTCTCTATCATCATCATGAGATGTGATTTTAAATCAGAGTCTTGCTTCTCTGTTGTGTTAGGGTATCCAGGGTTTGCTGTGGTGGGAGAACTGGTTTCTGCTGATGCCAAGTAGCCTTGGTTTCTGTTGCTTATGTTCTTGCCCTTGCCTTTCGCCATCTAGTTATCTCTGGTGTTAGCTGTTCTTGCTGTCTCTAATTGTGGCTTGTCCCTCCTACAGGCCTCTAGTCCAGTTCTCTCCTGGAGAAATTTGGGTATGAAGAGCTGTGGTACAGAGTCAGCTCTGGGGTACCAACAGAAACCGGAAGGCTCCTGTCCCAGGCTGCTCCTAGGTTCCTGTGTTCTGAGGGTTGCAGTCAGGTTCCTCTGAGCAGCAATGGTCATTTTACCTGTGCTCACAGGCTTGTTGTTACTCCAGTTAGCATGTTTTGTGAGCTGGCCAAAAGACAACCTCTTGTATGTGCTTTCTGGTGTTGCAGACTTAGGCCTAATAAAACATTTCTTTGGAGATAAAGCATATATATATGCTTTATGTATTAATATTATATTTGTTATTACATTGATATATTAATTAACAATAAATAATATTAAAAATATATTAATATTATTTAATTTATATTAATAATATTATATAATGTTATTTGTTGTTGTATTTATATAATTTGTTTATTATTATATAAAATATATGTAAATATAAATATATATTTAACATTATCAGAGAAATTGAAGTGGGTCTTGCCTCCATATAGAAAGACTTATATATTATAAGAAAAAAAGAGCAATAAGAAAATTATACAAGGCTGGAATAACTTGCAGAAAAGCACTTGCATATGATGTGCTGGATTCCCAGTTTATACCAAGAAACACACATGAACACTAGCACATGTGCATACACACACACACACCTTTGAAATTTAAAATGTATAATTGAGGTTTTTTTTAAAAAAACAAAAACATCAAAAAACAAAAACGTCAAATATTAAATCAAGTGAAGTGTGGGGGTACATGTCTATGTAGTCCCCACACTTTAGAAACTTAGACAGAAGGATTGTGTTGGTTGAAAACTAACCTGGCATTCGCAGAGACTCTCTTTTGGAGAGAAATACATAATAATGTAATGCATGTGGCATAAAAGCAAAAGAGACAGCTGTGTATGGGAAGCAGACACCTGGACAGAGCTTAGAGTACAGTGGAAGAGTGTAGGATGGGAGGGTGAAGAAGAATAAAACCTAACAACACATAAAAACTAAATCCCTTAATGAAAAATAAAGTGGTGTATAATGCCAACCTGAAAATAGATAAATGTGCCAGAAGAAAACCTTGAAGAAAATATTGAACAAAATAAAACATAATTTTTTATGAAAGAAAAGTTGGGACAAAAGGGAAAAGGCATAAAATCTAATATCCATCATATAAAAATTAAAAAGAGAAAATAAAGCCAAAGAATATAAAATAAAGAATTCAAAAAGAGGAAACAAAACAAAAAACTGACAAGATGAAGATACTGTCAAGAGAACATGTTTGAAATGAGGACATAAATGAGTCTTCATGCTGAAATACTATGACAGTACACTTGGGAAACTGAAATTAATAAGCCAAATGTAGAAACCTCACCCAAGTTCTTACAGAGAAATGACAGGACCTGGAGGACATTATTGTCTTTCAGAAAAAAAAGATTTTTAAAAGAAAGCAAAACCAATATTGGGAGTTATAATACACAACTGTTAGACTACAGCTGCCAAACTAAATGCAAAAACAAATTCTAAGTTATAAAGGCAAGCATCCTCCCAACTGTTTGACATCCTAGACTGAAAGAAAGTTTTGATGCTCAAGTTGTCCACATAAATTATCCTGTATCTATAAAAGTAAAGAGAAGGCTTCCTCAGTCAGTTATCTTCCCATGAACCTTTTAAAGATGACTATCACGTGCACTGAGAAGCACCCACTAGCTATCCCCTCCTGTGTAGCAGTACACGCTTAACTGAAGTTGTCAGTATTATAACAAGAATTTTTACACACATTAGCAATCCGATGAAATATATTTACAAATTATTGGGTGAAGTTTATTATAAAGGTCCTTAAAGAGGCCTAGATCAACGGGAAGCAAGCTTTCCCCATCCCTCCTCATACTGCAGTTGCCCCGCAGCAGAGGCCATGAAGCTAAGGAAGCCATGACAATGAAGGTTGCTTATGACCCATAAAGGTTGCAGATCAGGAGAGAACTTAGGTACAGTACAACTACCATGCCGTCATGGAGCTGATAACCACAGGGTCCCTTCTGTGAATGTGAGCATTAATAAAAAGGAATGGATTTAGGGGCATATTTATTTTATGGTGAATAATGCAATGGACTTAATGGGCTCACCACCTTGATGCTGATTAGATTAATATGACCTACAAATTTCCTACCTCTACAATACTCTCAGACCACAGCATCATTGTTGCTCCCATAAACAATAGCTAGCTTGAATTTATGTCATTTATTTCCCTGCTTTTTTTCCTTAGGCTTAACACATAAAGCTGTATTCTTTGTGGAAAGCCTTATTGGGGTAACGTGCTGCCTGGCAGGAACCTGACATTGGCCAAGGACACAGGCTTCAAGCAGGAATCTGACATTCAGGCATAATAGGAAAGTAGGTAAAGGCAAGAATTTTAATCTTAGGGTGGAACAAGTTGAGAAGCAGGCTTCAGGCAAGGTCTTGGGCTTGGATGAGGAAGTAGACTCAGGCATTTTTGGTCATTCTGACAAGCCCTTTGTAACAACCATCACAAAATTTTGCTTACTGCCTTGATGATTTTGTGTTTACTGTCTTACTTGTTCCTTACTGTACCACTATTGACCTTAATTCCTGCATGTAATTAAGTTGGTATAAAAAGTGGACTCAAAATTATTAAACCTGCCTTCAGTCTCTCTCTCTCTCTCTCTCTCTCTCTCTCTCTCTCTCTCTCTCTCTCTCTCTCTCTCTCTCTCTCTCTCTCTGTCTCTCTCTCTCTCTCTCTCTCTCTCTCTCTCTCTCACACACACACACACACACACACAAACACACAAGAGAGAGAGACAGCAAGAGACAGAGACAAAGAGAAATATAATAAAAATATTTTTAAACAACAGCATTTTATACATTTATTAGGTTGCACAGTAGTACTCTGAACTTAATTTTTGAAATTTTGGTGAGATTATAAAGTATTCCAGATTTCAATGTTTCATTTCTTTTCTTCCCCTATGAAATGCTTACATATGTGACTGGTCTGTGTTTCTATTTGGTTGCATTTCTTCTTGGTCTTTATATGATATGGAAACTAGTTTTGCCAATCAGCTCTACAAGTTGCAATACCAGCTCACAATTCCCAGCATAACTTTGGCCTTATTTGTAGTGTGTTTTCATAAGGAAATACTTTCCAATTAATATAATTGATTCCTAAGGCAACCGTATTCTCTGATTTCTAGGTTTTAATCATGAGGTGATCCTGTCATGTTGTTATTCTTATTCTAAGAATCGGGTTTTGTCTATGTGGTAACATGTATGGGAATATTAAGGCAGAAATGTTTTTCTATGTAGACATCCACTTCTCAAAGTACCATTTACTAATGAGCCTCTTCTTATGCCAGTGACCAATGTCTTTTCTGTTATCACTCAACTTCCCTTTGATTCATTCATCTTTACAACCCTAGTCCACTGTTCCTTGACTCTGACTTTGCCTCTTACTACAGACTCATATGTTTGAAACTCTTCATCTTGTTTGTTGAATCCCCCCATTCTCTTCTTTTGGTGTGGGTTCTTCTGAGATAACAGATTCCAGTTCTCAAAGAGAACATGGAAACTTTACTGCAACTGACTGAAACCAAAAGCTATTGAAAGCTCTACAGTTGACTTCCAATTACATACAAGATATTTCTGTATTTTAGCTCTCTTTATACCTGTTGGTAATTTTTGTAATTTTCCTATAAGGCTTGCACATCATTTGCAATATGTTTATAAATATTTTAAAATTTTGTTTCTTCTGTAAATGGCCTTTTTAAAATTAAATTTTCTGTGGATGTGGTTCAGTGGTGGAGTACTTGCCTAACTATACTAAGACTTCAAACCCAGCATGACAAAAAATAAATTACATTTTCTGTATTGTTATTGTATAAATATGTTTATCAACTTATTTGTTAAGTAGTGTGCAGTTTCTAGCAACTCCTTACATCAGATATAAACACAGTATTTTTTAGTTCTTTCCTGGTAATTAGAAATGATCTTTCTCTACTTCATCTAGTTACCCTGATTATCATCTTCAGCCTGCGGTAAGGACAAGCAAAAGGCAGTTCTCAAGGTTTGACTTCAACTTTTCACTATAATTTTTGTTGTAAAATTTTGCAAAAAGTATTAATCAGGTTAATGAATTTCCTCCATTTCAAACGGTTACATGTTTTTACTAAGAATCAAGGCCAAGTCTTACTAACGATTTAAATTTACTTTTCCTATTCCTGAGATAACCACATGGTTTTACTTTTTTATTTAATGTATCATCTAACACTAAATCAATTTTGTATATAGAAATGTTACATCTTTTTAAATAAGGAATGGAAAGTAGTACAGGTGATTATTTTGAATGATACTGCATAATATCCCTAGAAAGTATGAAAAATCCAGTTTTAGTAAGCTTGTGCATAATACGAGCAATGAGGTGGCTCAATGCCAAGTCAAGGACATAATGATCTAGCCCAAAGAAGAGAAGTCAGGGTACACTGGGAGACTTACTGGGTTCAACTGTGTCCAAGAAAAGAATCTTAACTTAGTAGTGTACAATAGTTTCAACAAATGGTGCTGGCCAAACTGGGAAGAAGAAGAAATATAGATCCCATCTTCTTGTGTAATAGGATGCTATGGCCATACATGGGTATACAGTCAAAGGTCTTCTGCAGCCTTATGTTTATTTTTAGATAAAAGTAGTTTAAATTACTAACAATTGTTATTATTTCAACTTTCATTTTGCCATAGAAATTAGCAATTTATTAATTTATCCTTTGACAAATGTCTATGCATGTGTAATCCATACATGTGTAATACATTGTGGGCACATTCATCCCTCTCACTTCCCTTATCCTCTGCCCACAACTGACAGCACCTCATCCCACCTTCCTTCTTTAAACGTTGTCTACTTTCACAACTTTTGTGTTGGGCTGTTTTCTTTGTTTTATGACCCACTAGGTCTCACCAGGGCTACTCACATGCAGATAGATAGTCTCACCAGGGTTTCAACACTGAATACTATCATTTCCTCACTTCCATCCACCTGAAACTACCAGGAACTCCCTTTAGAGGAGCAGGAACCAAAGGACTACCCTGATCTTTGACAGAATTTTTGCTGATATACAGGTAACTACAATTGTTATGAGTTCCACAGTGACACAGCACCGTCATACCTATAAGAGAGCTTCAATGGCCCTCCCCACTCTCTGCTTTTGTTACAACAATTTAGTACTTTAAAAAAAATCACTCTACATATGTAAGGGTGGCCTTGGAATTGTTGGACCTGAGAGGACCTAGTGTCCAGGCGTCCTTTCTCGTAAAGACAAAGAGGCTGAGACCGCTGCAACCAGCCTGAGGTTTTATTCCAACGTGTTGTGGCCACTCTGCAAATGGGGCAGAGGTGACCCCGAAGCTACATTGTAGGCAGTTTTTATACTTTTTAGAGGTACAAGCTATATTGTGGCTAAAACCCATTAGCTAACATCTATAAACCATTAACCTTCAGATCCGCTTGGAATTTCCTGGAGTTTAATGTGTTTTACTGGGGAATGCTCTTTGTGTGGGGAACGGAATTCGGTTAATCTTTGACTCCACGCAGGAGCAGAAAGCCATAAAAAGAGTATCTAGTACAATCTAGAGGATATCTTATCTCTAAGGTATTTATGGGTAGAATTAACTCTTTGACATTTATGATCTGTCCGGAGGAAGGTCCAGGGGGTCGCCAGGAGAGTGTGTTTGGGAAAAGCGCCAGGGGAGTGCGGGAAGAAAGTGTTTAGGAAAGACTCCCTTTTAGCACGTGCATATGTGTTAGGACCCAAAAGATGGTGAGTTAGAGGAAACTCTGGTGGAGGTTCATAGCAGTTACTGGTGCCACAAGCATTACTTCTCAGAATACCAAAGCTTCAACTTCCCAGGTGCTGGCATTACGGGTGTTTGTCACCATATCCACACCACAAACTGTTTCCTAATGTCAAAATGTCCACAGGCAGAAAAAGATTCTTGAAGAGTCTAACTCAAAAAGTTAGCACCCCAAAGCAATGTGACAGGTGACAGGTTATAGGGAATGGCGAGCGGGGCCCATGTACCTACGGGATGAAGGCTACACGACTTGGGGTTATGGAGTCCTTGATCTGGTCTTGATCCTGTGGGTCAGAGGCCTGAGTACCTGCGGAGGAAGCCCTACTGACAGGGAAGTCCTTGATCCTTTCTGTTGACTGGGAATGCTATGAGGCCCAATCCATTACTCCAGCATGGCAGATTTTGATAAGAAGAGACAGCCCATGGCTTTAAAGCTTTATTGTAGAGAAATAAAATGAAAAGCATCCCCTTTTATAGTGGTCCAGGCTACCTGGCTGTTGCCAGGTAACTGTAGGGTGGGGAAAACCTGGCTGTAGCCAGGTGACTGTGGAGGTGGAGTCCAGCCAGATCACTAGGGGCCTGACCCTACCTGACTGATGACCACAGGATTATGTCCAACAACAGGTCTATGTCTAAGGACTTACATACTTTGACAACATGGGAACCTACTGTTTAAATAACAGATCACCTTTTCTTAGATTTCTCAAAACCTTTTCAATAAAATAATTTAATTCTGGACTGCTGGGGCAATAAGACCGAGAACTACCTTTGGAGGCCACTCTGAAGGCAAAGACAAGAAGCATTTGAGCCAACATAGAGTCTACATAGAGAGCTGCAGACCAGCTAAGGGTACATAGTGAGCCCTGTCTCAAAAAAGAAAATTCAAAACAAAAAAAAAATTTGACGATAGAATTAATAACAAATATGGGGCTAGTAAGATATCTCAATAAGAGATTTACTGTATGACTGCATTTAATGGAATTGGAACCCACAGACAGATAGAAACACACCCCAACAGAAGGAATCTAGTAACTGTGCACCCATATACACATACCATACAGCACAATAATAAATTAAATAGCCGGCATATGGGCTAGAGCGAGGTAGGTTCAACAGTTAGACGCACTTGCTGCTCTTGCAGAGAAGGCCAGTTTGCCTCCCAGCACCCACACTGGGAAACATACAAACACCTGCAACTTCAGTTTCAGGGAAGCCAAGGTTCCCTTCTGAACCCTGAAGATTCAAGACATACACAGGGTACACAGAAAAATATGCAGCTACTCATGTGTGGATATAAAGTAATATAAATAAAACAAAATAACTTCATGCAGTTAGAAATTTTCCCTGCATTGTTTGAATTATTTTATTTATGTCTGAGCGTCTTTGAAATTAAAAAATAAAATTCCCAATAAGAAATAATTTAATATTATCTGAAAATGCATGTCACACTTGTAAACCCTGTACCTTCACTGCCCCCTCCCTCCTTAAATGAAGATTAGGGAGGTCTTTGCATCTTTTAAAAAGGAAGGGGTAGACTTTTCTAGTTCCATCTTCCCACTCTCGGGCATTTCGGCTAAGGTCGCCCCCATTAAGTCCTGGGAGCTTCTCACATCCCAGAGTTTTGAAACTTTCTAGGGGTTCCCCCTATCCCTGGCAGCTACATATTTCCATTCATTCTCCTATTCCTCTGGGCTTCTCTCCAGTCTGCTCCCATGCTGGACCCTGCCCTTTTCCCCCCTCCCCTCTCTCCTTCCTAGGTCCTTCCTTTCCTCTGCATTTCCTGATTATTTTGTTCCCCCCTCTAGGTGGGATTGAAGCATTCACACTTGATAGATATGGCCCCCAGTGGAAGGATGGGGTCACCAGCCTACTTTCAAAAATTTTGACCCAGAATTATTCCTGTCTAAAAGAAATGCAGGCACAAAAATGGAGCAGAGACTGACAGAAAGGTTAACAGTGACTAGCCCAACTTGGGATCCATCTCATAGGTAGGCACCAAGCCCTGACACTACCACGGATGCTGCATTGTGTTTGCAGAGAAGAGCCTGGCTGTCCTCTAAGAGGTTCTACCACCAGCTGAGACAGATGCAGATACTTTCAAGCAACTATTGAACTGAGGACAGGGACCCCTGTGGAAGAGTTAGGGGAAGAACTAAAGGAACTGAAGGGGATGGCAACCCCAAAGGAAGATCAACCATGTCAACTAACCTGGACCCCTTAGAGTTCCCAGAGACTAAGCTAACAACCAAAGTCCATACATGGGTTTATCCGTGGCCCCAGAACATACTGTAGCAGAGGATTGTCTTGTTTGGCCTGAGTGGGAGAGGATGTGCCTAACCCTGTAGAGACTTGATGCCCCAGGAAAGGGAGATGAGGGAGGTGGGGGGGGTGGGTGAGATGGGTAAGGCAGCACCCTCTCAGAGGCAAAGAGAAGGGGGATGGGATGAAGAACTGTGGGAGGAGGGATTGGGAAGGGGGCAATATTTGGAATGTAAATAAATAAAATCATTTTAAAAATAAAGAATAATAACAAATAAAACTCTCTACCACTTGGGGGGGGGCAGAGGAGGGAGTGTAGAAGTAAGGTTCTGATTCTTGAGATATCAGAATTAAATTTTAGTTCATTACGTTTCCCAGGGAAGTTAGGGACAAATTCTTTACCATGCATCCTCTTCTCTCATTGCAAGATCAAATAGTAAATATTTGCACACCGTTTTCTACTTTTAAACGATATCTTTCTATTTTATCTAATCAGAAAATGCAAACATATCATCATTGTTAATTAGAAAGAAAAATTTTAAACCTGTAATATATTCCAAATGATTTTCATTTGATATCATGGAACAAAAGACCAGAACATTTATCATTAATGAAGGACTTCTACAAATTTACAAAAGGTAAATGAACCCAAAAGACACTAGTGGGTTAATGATTCTAAAAGCAATTATCTCCCCATGCAAGAAATGATTTGCCCTAATAGCTCCGACAAACTTATTCCACTATTGCAGAGAAACAAATACATATGTGAGTGTATACGTTGTGAATGTGTATCTGAACACACATATAAATGAATACACAAGTGAGCAACAAGAAAGCCATCCACTAAATTTCTGCTATTGACAACTCTGGGATGAGAGTGGAACATCCAGACTCCCTGATGGCTGTCCAGAAAAGTTTACATTTTTTATGAGATGTACACACGCTTTACCATGGACATGTATAATACATATTGTATTGATTCCATATGTACAATCAATATCATTGCTAACTAAAGCTAGGTTTTTCTTTAAAAATAGAAACTGGAAAGTCAACTTAAGATATGAAAACATATAAACATATTCTATGGAAATTAGTGTTTCAGAAATGAGGTGCTATTTAAAATAAATGGTCTAATTTGTGTGACATAGGTAACAGTCACATAAGATCATCTAATTTGTCTGACATAGGTGAAAGTCACATAAGATCATCTAATTTGTGTGACGTGGGTAACAGTCACATAAGATACCAGGTTAATATGGCCTTATCCCAATGAAACAAGAAACACATAAAACAAATGCAATTTCTACAATCTTACCATTTTGTAAATCCTACTCAAGCTAGGAAACTGGAGGCTTAAAAAGATCTTAATCCAATATGTCTTATGCCTCTAACCATGTTTGCGATATGCTGGCTTTGGAGGGGGAACTCAAATTTTCTTATTATTTCATTATTTATTATCTTCCTAAATAGTACAAAACTTAAGAGAAACGCTGGAAGTCTCCAGTCAGTTCACATTTCCCAAATCCATGCTCCGTTTCCTGAAACCTTGTTCATGGGCTCTCCTGTGGAATATTTCCCATCAGTACCTAGAATTACCTATCAGAACCTCTACTGTGTCTCAGAATTGTATGATGAATAATTAATGCAATTGCACTCACAGACCTTTGTAATGAGCACATATTTTATAAGTAAATAACTAACGTCTAATACCAAATGAATACCGGTGGAATTGAGATTTCTGGGAAAAAGGCCTAGTGTTTTGTGCGAAGGCTAAAATGGGCACCAACAAGACTAAGAGTTGCAAACTTCCAGTTTTATTAGTGGATTTTGAGACACATTTACTCAATGTGTCAGCTTAATTCTCATATTGGCAAATGAAAGTTGTTTGTGGGCTCATGAAAGAGAACAGAATTATCTATATCAGGGAACCACAGGAAGCCACAAACGTTAACTGATAGGCTGCCCATAAATTTATTGTTTTTAAGTGCTGAATTATGCATTCACTATTCTGCACCCGAAAGCAGTTTTCTTCTCCTTTCCTGTGTTTGTGTCAGTCTTTCTACCTTATGAATCATCTATATATTCATAAAGGATATTGTAAGTCAACTGCCTGCTTATATAGTCGTACGTATAAATGTGTATAATTATGTAACCTCTTACACCTTCACAGCCTGGAAGTCTTCTTCTATTTCGTGTTTTTATTAAAATAATTTTGGTACAAATATAAAGGTCTTCTGCTGCATGGAAATGTATATATAAAGTGATATTCTTGGAATAAATGTGTTTTATTTTTAGTAAAGACCCAGGAAGCCATTCTTCCTATATTGCCCCATTTCTAAGTACCTAAAAACTTATTTTCAAGTAAATTTTTATTGACCATTCATGAAGGCATTAACTTTTTCACACTTATTTAAGACATCCAAATTTAGTCTAATTTTCTCTTTACTTTCAAAGAGAGCTTTAAATGAAGAGCCACAAACTACAGTCATGACATTCAGGAGCAGGAAGCAGGAAGACAAAAAGTCTAAGGTAATCCTCAGCTATTTAGAGAGCTAAGGAACAGCCTGAGCAGCACAGCGTGTGAGACTCTGTCTCAAAGCACAAGACAGACAGACAGACAAAGGTGAGAGAGGGGAGGATAAAGATTCTGTTGGAGAAAACTAAGTTTTCCTTTCTAATTGGTCATCAATTAGACATAGATTCTCCAATGAAATTATTGAAATTATCTTTTAAAAAATCTTTCAAAGTTAAACAAGTAAAATACCAGTGCAAAGCCCCAAAATTACAAATTTCATTTTCATTAATTTTTAAAGTTTTGAGAACTATGAAAAGAACCCTGATCATTGTACAACTGGGAAAGGACTACATGGCTTAGAAATGTTTGTATGTGTAAATGAATAACAGGGAGAGCTGTTTATTTTTGAAGACAAGTGAAGTTTTATGAGTGAAGTATTTCGTGGAACTGGAGAGTGCCCTGTTAGCGGAAATAGGGAAAAAACAAATATCATGTCAATCCTCATATACAGAAATCCTAGATTTAAAAATTTAAAAATAAAATCATGGCTAGAAAGCAGAAGGTGGAAAGTATTTGTGAAGAAAGAGGATGTGAGCTGGTGTGAAGAAAGAGCAGAAGAGGATATAAAGGAATTCAACTAAAGCACATGTTATGCATGTGTTACATCAGGACAAAATAATGAATCCCACTGTTTTGTCCATGAATAAAATGGTATAAGGAAGGAGATGGTTCAGTTGATGAAGAACTTGCCACCAAGAATGACAACACAAGTCTGAATCCCTGAATCCATAGTCAGCTTGTATTTCCAGTGCTAAGAAGGCAGAGATGTGGGATCAATGCCTGATTAAACTGATGAGCTCTGGCAGTTCTTCTCTGAGAGATCTGGGTTCAGCTGAGAAACTGTCTCAAAGATGCAGAGCAACTGAAGAAGACTCTTACCTACACACACATGCAACCATTCATACACATTCACAACACACACACACACACACACACACACACACACAGAATGAATGCTAACATTGACACTATTTTTTAATCAGTTATTTTAGTAAACGTCATAAGACAGGCATTATTAGAGAACAAACATGCAGAGCACTGGTTATCAGCATGGCTGTGTGTAATCTCTCAAGGCTAGGCCATGCCTCATGGAGACAGATTTATAGAGAGTTGTTTTAACATCTTTCAATGTTCCAATGGTCAATGATGAAGGGGCTACTCTAGGGGAGGAAAACTCCCTTTCCATTCCCAGTAATCCTGAAAATTGACAAAATGTCTCTCAGATGAGCATGTAACCCATGACATAGATAACCTCAGTGACCTGGCCACACTCTTTGTCATGTGGATCTCTAGCACATGAATAACAACTTGTATCATCCATCAGGTCACCTCAGTACCACTGAAATTCCTAGCTAGGTGCATTTGTCCCATCCTCAACCCACAGTCAGACTCTTTAAGGGCTTTTCACTGTGATCAGTTGTATTTTACTGTGAAGTTTTACAACTATGTGCAGTTCTAATTTATTTACAACAAAAAAGAGGGCAGACAGAATACAACATTTGGGTGGGATTTTTTTTAAATCATTTTTAACCATCTCAATTTTTTAAAAGAAAAAAATCTGAATTTAAAACAAACAAAATATACCAATTCTAAATCTGGGATCTAGGTTGCATCTTGTAAAATCTTTTATTTAAGTTATTCTTTTCATTACTCTAAAAAGAAATTATATCAACAGTTTTTATCATCATCATAATCATCATGATTCTATCATGGACACTGTAGAAACAGTAAAGGGTCCAATTCTTGCAAAGAATGATGGATCATAACAGCCTTTGGAGATAATACTGAATTCTTTTAAGGAAGGTGGGACAGGAATGCAGTACCACAGTACCAGACTCGTCACTACACTGACAGCGTAGTTAGGGGATCAGTAAATCCTGATGCCAATTACTCCATAATTTGCAGGGTGCAGCTGTGCTGGGCTAGGAGAATGTGGAGTATGTGTAAGCACACATAAGCGGGTCAAAGAGAAATACTGAAAATGCCAGATTCTCCATTTCTCCTCCTCTCCCGGCATCTTCAGTTTACTTAAATTGATCTTAAATATCAGTCACTTTTCATTGCCAGTGAACTGTCCTAAATTAGACTCTAAAAAAAGAGTTCTAAAGGAGAGAGAGTTCTAAGTGGAAATCAAAACTCTCTTCATGGGTGTCTCCTCAAAGCCCGGCTAATTGTGATTATTGTACGCTTATTTCTCTATTGTTCCTCTATCATCTCCACTGAGCCATCTCAGCACATGTTCTGATTCACTCTCACATTCTGATTCAAAAATACTTCCAAGGTTCTGAGCCACCAAATATCCCACATGACAAATCACAAGTGAAACATAAAAAAGTCAAGTTTCAAACACATGGCATCCTTCTGCCTCAATATGTCACAGCACAGCACATTCTTTTCACAGAGCTTTGCCTAAGAATGCACTTGTATTTCTGACAATGTTTTCTCATGTCAACATAAACCATTAGAAAAAGCACTGGATGACCATGGAAATGCCTTCTCAGATGAAAGATTTTTCAACTCTTTATGGACTGTGAGTTTCACATCATGCAGTCCAGTCCGACTCATTGCCCCATCCCTTCATATCCACCCTCTGCCCTAGAAAGCCCTCCATCAAAAGAAAATTAAAAAATAAAACAAAATAAACAGAACAAAGCATATCATAGAAAGCGTCATCGTGGAAGCTGTAGTGTGTTGCAGTTTTTCCCACAGTATACCTTTTTGTCTACACATTCTCACTTGCAAATGTTGATTGCAATGAGTCTTTGATCCAGTTGCAGGCCTCTGGCCTCTGCGACACCATCAGTAGTGGATCCTCACTGAGACACCTCTCAGTCCGCCTGCTGTTGCCCTGTGCCCTAGAAATGTTGCAGCCCTAGATCAGCAGGATCGCATGCTCCAACAGTTCATAGATGAGGCAGATTTGGAGATGGGCCAACTCAAAGCCCTGGACCTGGGCCTGGGTGGCAGCTGAGATGGTTATCTGCCAGCTCTCCTGTATCCACCACCAGCAGGACTGCTCAGATAGCTCATCCAGTGCCACAACTGATGGGGACGGGTTAGCACACCCGAACTCACACATCCTGAGCCAGCTCCACTGTCCTGCACAGGAGAACTGGAGGGCCTGCTCTCCAAAGTGCTAATGCCTATGAGGGGTAGGGACAGCTCTCCTGCTCTCTTGGCTTCAGAGCCAGCTCTCCCAGCAATGCAGGTGACAAGGTGCAAGTTTGGGGAGGGCATCACTCTAGAGATCATGCTTCCTCATAGTACATAAGTGACTGGGCCAGCTCTCTCCTGTTCATGCCCTCCAGCTGACTCTCCCACACCCCCTTCTTGGGGTCAGCTCTACTGTGCCACCAAGGGGAGATGAAGGACCCACTTTCCTGAGTGTTGCGGAGTGATACCCTTCCCACCCTTGCACTACTCTACCTGGTAAGGGGAAAGCGAGGGGGCAGAGGGCAACACCCCTGTGCCATAACCACCTCACTGCAGAAGAATGGTGAGGCCAGCTCATCAGCACCCCACCACCAGGGTCATCTTTGCTGTGCTGCCTAGGCAAGGTGCAGGGCCAGCTCTCTAACTTAGATATAAGTTTTAACAAGAAAAAGAAAACCATAACTTCAATCAGTTTGCTTACTAAATAGGTCTAATAAAGACACATATACACACATAATACAAGTTTTATAGTGGTACAAATATAACCCAATGTGTTGACACTTGCCTATAATTACAGTACATATCAGGCAGAAGCAGGATGACTGCCATGAGTTCAATATTCACCTCATCTGGACGGGACAGTGGAGCTGGCTTAGGTGGTGTGAGTTCGGCTGCACTGATGCTGCCCCCTGACAGCTGTGGCACTGACTGAGCGAGCTGAGCAGGGCTGGAGAGCTAGCTCCCCAGCCTAGTCTAAATAGCAACTTCCAGACCAGTCAGAACTACAGAATAAGAACATATTTCAAAACAGTCAAATGGAACAAAAGTAAGAATACTAACACTGTCTTAAATGTTACTACTGCTACAATTCTGGTTCACTAAAACTGGATGATACAGGAATGTTTACGTTTTTATCTAAAGAAAGTCCTTATAGTAAATGGTATGTTAGAGCAATAGCTTTAGTTAGCTGGGATTCTTTTAAAGGAAAGAGAGTTTCTTCTTTCTTTTTCAGTTAACTAATTCTGTGTGTGTGTGTGTGTGTGTGTGTGTGTGTGTGTGTGTGTGTGTGTGTATGTGTGTGTGTATGTGTGTGTGTGGTGTGTCTGTGTGTATGTATGTGTCTGTGTACCACAGTCCACAAACGGGGATCTGTGAAGTCTGAGGACAGCTTGCAAAAAAAAAATTATATCTATGAAAAGGTCCCAGACTCTCATTAGATACTTTTGAAAAGGAATATAGACAATAACAAACAATTTCAATCCACTGTCTCCCTGAATCTAAGGAATTAAATAAGTTCCTTTGTCTACATTAAACAAACTGCAATTCCAAGCATCTGCTCGAGAGAACATAAAAGAAATTTCTGGTTAAATTCTTCTCATCTTCTAAAATTATACATGTGTTTACTTATCTAAATAGCATGCTGTAGACTAAATATGAAATATTGTTTGGCTGTAAATAAGGGGGTCTAGAACCTTAAATTAAATCAAAGGCCATACCTAGTACAGTACACTTGTAATTCAAACATTTGAAAAGTTAAGGTAAGAGGACTGAGATTTCAAGCACATCCTGGGTTACAAAGTAAAACCCTACTGTAAAAAGAAATAAAAACGTAAGCTAAACATCTAGTAACATAGCCATCAGAGTGCCTAGCACTTGCTGAGCCCCTCCCTAACAAATGTCTCAAATGTTTAATGCTCTACCATCATCACTGGCAAGATGAACCCTCCACATTAAGGGTTTCCTACTCCATAAAATGAGAGTGAAACGGAAAAGACAAACGAGAGCAAAGTCTGAAAGCACACACCTGTGGTTTCATTATTTGTGAGGTGCAGACCCAGAGGATCAGGAGTTTAAGGTCACACTTAGCTACATAGTGAATGTAAGGGGAACTTACATGAGACTTTGAAGGAAAAAGTAAAAGAGAAGAAAAGAAGAGAAAAGGAAAGGAAAGGAAAGGAAAGGCAAGGCTACATAAGGAAGTGAGGATATAAATAGTACAGAGATTTTCTAGAAGACAACAGCATTTAATTTAAAAGGAAAGCTGAAACTTAATTTCGTTCTATATTGAAGCTCTGCAAGAGTAAAAGATCATTGCTTTGCATCTCTGAGATGCTGACAAAGGATGCTAAGGGCATCCTGTCGTTTAGTAAAGAAGAGCTCCTTACCTTTCTATTTCTGAGAACAGAAGAACTTTTGACATATAGTCAGTGCCTAAAAATATTGAAGGAAGAAACAAAAAAAATGAATTAATGTATAAGAATAGAGTACCTTAAAGTTGAAATACAAACACACCAAATTCATGTTTTATAGAGAAAACTTTATTGCTAATGTTGAAGGTGAGAATTAATGAGGAAAAGAGAATCATAAAGTATCACTAAGTCCAGGAGGGTCATGATGACTTAAACTAACGCAGTGCTAGCTGGCACAGAAATACAGGAGACTGATTCAAAGGTACCTCAGGATAGTCATACCATGCAGACAGAGAGAGAAAGAAGACAGCAATAAGTCAGCATTTCAGTCTTACAAAATACTTGGAGACCTGAACAGTCAACACAGTGTAGAAGATAACAAATTTGGAGACCATGAGATTCAACTTGCCCTTACTGAGCTGTTGAGAAATAAACATCGACTTAAATGCATGCAATGAGGTTGAAGTTCTGAAAATGATGTCCAGGAAGAACATGAGTTTTAACTATATAGGTCATCAAATATCACAGTGTTTGGTAATGAAAGACCATTCTGTAAGATGTTCCACAGCTGATCATTTCTAAAGATCAAAGGTCATTATTTGCTCAGATTGTCAGGAAATGGCCATACAAAATGTAGAAACAGCCAAGAGTTCAAATGGCTCAGTAGTTAAGGACATTGACTGCTTTTCCAGAAGACTCAGGTTCAATTCCCAACACCCACCTGGCATCTCACAGCCATCTATCACTTCAGTTCGAGGTAATCTGACACACTCTTTTCTGGCCTCCTTGAGTATCAGGCATGCATTTGGAACATAGACATTCAGACAGACAAAACACCCATACATAAGATTTTTTTAAAGCCATCAGAGCAAAGACAGTTATTTTTAAAAGGTGGAAGGAGACATACCAACAATGTTAGAGTGATGTGTGAAGACATTAGGCAGAGAAATTGTCCATTGGATCAAACACTTGGTGCACAGCAAATCCTCAGAGACTGTAGCTTACGAGTAATCCCAACAATATATGAAGACTGTCCTTTACAGTGTCTTCAGAGTCACATTATTAAGCCACAGAATTTTGCCAGTTACACATGGAAGAAAAATGGTATCTCATTGAAGTTGGATTTACTTGTAGAAAGAATGAAGTTCAATATCTTTTATATACTTAAAGTCCTTCATGTGTTTATATAAATTGTCTCTTAATGTGATGTAACAATGAGTTTTCTCAACATTTTATCTTCTCAAAGTTTAAGGCTACTTATATTAAATATATAAATAATATGTGTACTAGACTTTTGAGGTTGTTTTTCGCATCATTTTTAATGGCTTTAGTGTCTTTTTTTCTTAATTTATTTGATTTTGCAATCATGCTTAGAAAACCTTTCTCTAAAACCAGTGTCTTAGCTTCTTTTCCTCTTGCTATAACAAAACACCTAAGGATAAAGGGGGTTTACGTCACATCACAGTTCAAGGTAAAATTCATCATAGTGGGGGAGTCTGGGAGCAGGAATGTAAAGCAGCTGCTCACTAACATTAGAAGAGAGAGATGAATGTATACCTTGAGGTCCTCTGCTCACTTTCTTCAGTTTTCCCCTGCCTAAGGATGGGTGCCCCCAACAGAAGATGAAGTCTTCCAATTCAGTGAAGCACTGAGATAATCCACTGCAGACATGAACGGTGGAGCATCTCCCAGGTCATTCTGACTCATGTGCAGTTGACAGCACTACCCATCACATTATTTTTAATATATTTTAAGTTTGTTTTTAAGTTGATACTAGAAAGAAATGTAATTTGATCCTTTTCAAAAATAAAATACAAATGACTTAGTTGCCGTTTATTAAGTCTCTGTTTTCCCAGTGGTTAACACCTTCACTATAACTGGAACTATGTGATTGGAATTATCCCTGCCTGTTAAGTCCATCCCACTGGCCTGATTGCCTGCCATGCACAACATCAGCTCAGGAGGCATGTGGGCATTTCAATAGGGTAGAGCTAATTCCCTCACATGCTTTATCAGCTTTATCATGTTATGTTCTCTTACAGTCTATTTTCCATATGAGATTTGCCTTCAATTTGTCTAAAGCCAAAGAAAGGATGCTGGTTCATCTGTTATTGGGACATATTAAACCTATAAATCAATGTAGGGAGAGTTGACATGATGATATGATTGAGACGTTCTACCAAGACAAAGAAATGTCTTCTATTCTGTCAGTACTGTTATTTAATAAACCCTCAAGGAGGTTTGGTACATTACGATGAAGTTTATAACTAAATGATTGCATTTTACTGTTTTGAATTCCACTATTAATGCACTTTTCTCATTACATTTTGCAACAGGTAAATGGTTTGATTTGGTTTGGTTTGGTTTGGTTTGGTTTGGTTTGGTTGTTTACTTCCTTGCTTGTTTGAGTGCTGAAACTTGACACTTCATAATCAATGGGAAAAAGGGTCCCTTCTGTGTGCTACCAGACTTGTGAATACAAGTTGAATCAGATGGTTTCACCTACACTTCTAATCCGTATAGCCCTAAATATCTCCAGACATTGCCAAATGTCACCTGGGGGGGTGGGATGAAGTTGAACGGCCACTGACTACCAAATGATCATTGTCTGGGAACTCTTGTTTTTCTATGGTGGTTACACACCTTACAATCTTGCTGAATCATCTTGTTCTCTGTGTGGATATCAAAGCATTTGAAACGAAAGCAGGAGTGAAAATACCAGCTGTAGTAGACTATGGCTCATACTTACTGACATGTGAGGCTTTAAAACGTTAAGTGACATAATTAGAAACATCTCAGTCCTGCCTCAGCAAGTCACAGGTAACCCCAAGCTTGTTAGATGAGACATTGTGCTTCTCAGTGCCTGGCAGAGGCTTTCCCAAGAGAAGTATAAGATAAAGATTCTGGGCATCATTACTTAGCTTTGCCTTCAAATCCCCTCTGATTATGGATAATCAGATAAAGCAACAGCTTTCTCCACTAGAAAGAAACTCTCAGTAGTTAGAACTACAGGTGCCCTTGGAATAAAGGCTTTACCCAAACTACTCATTAACTACTAAAAATGACAGGAAACATTTGGCTCCTTCCCAGAGACAAGCCAACTGTGTCTAGGCCACCTTGAATTACTCCCCATGAGAATATGCTAATCTGGGATGCAAGGCTGTCATACTTTAGGCTGCTCAGATCCAGGGCACCAAGGCTGCTGAGCTGTCTACAGCCCAATGAGAGAATTAAGCACTTCTGAAAAGGTCTGTGACTCTGTTTCTTGGAGTCCATACTGGGATAGCTCCCACTGCAAGTATCACCAATATCTGTCTGGCTCCTTCAGTTTTTCTCCAAAGTCCAATCAGGAGGAGTCCATCACACAATCGCTTCTGCCCTCATCAGCTTGATCACTCTTCACCAAAAGTGTCTATTGTGTAGCTCAGTCTTCAGTGATGACTCTGACTAAAAACTCACATATTAATTCTAAAAAAAAAAAAAACCCTAAGGTGTTTTTTATGACCAGTTCCACAGGCAAGCAGACTCTTCAATCTGGTTTAAAAAAAATGAAACAAAGTAACTGCTTTTTTCCATAGGTGCCTACTATTTGCCATTTGACCCCAGTGATTTCCCCAAGTTAGGTAGTATTTACTTAAAGGCTGACATTATCCCAAAGTGCTGATGACAGGACATCCATGGACCAATCTGCCAGACACTGAATACTACATGCTTGTTCACACCATGGTACACAGGTATAGCACCATATGCTTGCCCAAAATACTGGAAGTTGTTGATACTTCTGGTCAGTTGGCAAAACAGCATCTGCTTATACTTCCTGCTTCCCTAAATATTGAGCCTAAACAACCCTTTTCTTGGGCTCCATGTAGATCCAGTTGTAGAAATGACAAAGGAATGTGGGCTGTGTTCTATATTTTCATCAAATTATCTGACAATTAGAGCCAATCTGCCAATGAGAACTTCTGTCCATCATGGCTTTGAGAAGTGGAAGAGTATTATCAGAAGACACTGGTTATGGTGATTTTGTCATTATAAAATATCATTGTTATTATAAAAGCTGTCAAGTGTCTTTATTCTCAGACATATACTTTTATAAATTGTTAACCTGAAAGTGCTAGCCAGAAGCTGCATGTGGCATCTGGGAATTATTGGGGGACAAGGTCTCATGTAGGTGAGGCTGGCCTGAAAGTTAGAAAGTTAGAACTCACTAGGACACCACTGATAGTCTTGAACTTCTGATTCTCCTGCCTCCTCCACTACAATGGTAGAGTTTTAGGTATACAGCAGTATACCTTTTGTAAAAGGTGCTGCAGGTCAAACCCAGGGCTCAGAGATGCTAAGTAAGTGCTATACTGAGCCAAATCTCCAGTTTAAGAAACAACTTTTACATTGCTCATTTCTTTAAAATATATACTATGTCCATGTCCCATAAAGAATTTGAAACATGAATGCATATTGCTAATCCTTACAATGTTGGAATAAATGTACAAAGAATGGAAGTTGTTATGCACCTGAGCAGATTTAAGTCCTGAGCTTCCTGGCAGTCAGGAAAATATAAGAAAGAAGTGATTTATTTGCTTCTTAACTTTGAATAATTTCTCCTGTGAATATTTATGCAGTTTGTAAGTGGATAGGAACCTTGAGCTAAGGAACATGACCAAACTCTTGTGGCTGGAAAGGCCAGGGTACAAACCCACCTCTAACAATTAGCAGGGAACAAGCCAACACTTCACATAGCATAATTTAATTCAGTGAGACACATTTATGTTTCCAATCTGATTACTATAAGATAACAAAATCTGTGTTGTGTTAAGATATTATATAGTGGTTTGTATGTTGAAATCACAGGAAGCTAACCTAGAATTCAATTGGAAATACATACAGAGAAATTCAGTGCCTTGTCAGCAAGATAATGGCAAATGATGACAATAATGGACTGTTTCAGTTTTAATCATAGTTTTTAGAAATAGATTACTGAGTTGTGTGGAATGTCTAATATTTAATCCCTTTGATCTATAAAAATGATCAGTTCATATGATTTTAGCACTGGTAAACCTACTATTTGCTCATGGGAGAGATATTTAACTCCTGCAGTTTACCTGAGTTTCGTTAGAGCCAGTTGATGGGACTGTTAAAGGACTGAATGAGATAGTGGTACAAGGACAGTATCTTGACCTCACTACACCCAAATGGATGCTGCCTGTAAGCTGCTCCTGAGTTAGCACCAGACAGTTTTCCTCTACTTCCTCATCACTACACCCTTGGCTCCTTGAACAGTCACTGGGACATTCATAAATAAATTATTTATAAAAGAGAGTTCAAACAAAAAGTAATCTGAAGTTCTTCTAGTGTCATTTCATTTCAGCTTTCATTTCATTTCATTCATTTCAGCTTTTTGTTTGCAATGTCACATGTTCAAACTATGTTTGAGCTAGACTTGTAGCACAGTCTTGCCTACCACAAGGAAGCCTCTGTGTTCAATTCCCAACACTCGGGGGTGGGAGGAGTTGGCTTCAATCCTTTCATGGTGGTCTCATTTATCAAATGATTTCCTTCTTCTTTGTGCCATCATTTTTCTCCATCTGTCACTTAAACAATATTTTTAATTTTTGAACTACTTTTAGGATTGAGGGGGGCAAATGTTTTCACTTGGCAAAAGGCAGCAATGGAGTCCTTCAGCAGAGATGTGTCCACACCTTCTCCCTCCAGGTTAAATCACATCCAGTCATCTGCATCTGTTTAGATCATGGCGAGAAGGGTGCAGCTGAAATGGAAATTCAAAGTCACCACAAATAGTGTGAGTGACAGTGCCCACCACATGCACATGTGCTTCACCACATGTCCCCACCCTTTCTTGTTAGGGTGTGGCCATATGAGCAGTTAAGGCTCATGCTCTGTGACAGGAAGTAGCTTGCACTCCTTGAGCAAAGCACTTCAGAGCTAAGAGGGCATCCATCCACCCTCTGTACTTGTGAAAGAAGCATGTGTTGCAGACAAAACAGCTATAGGAGCAGAACCTCTTGGAGTGGTGTCCCCTGTGTCTTTGAGGAGCAAAGGCCCCCACACCCACGTTAGACTCGGAGAGAGTCTGTTAAGCCTCCAAGATTTTGAAACTGTTACTGACACTTGGCCTTTCTCCCCCTAAGGACTGAACAGAAAATACATGTAATGATTTAGTGCTCTGAGTTGATCATTGGTTGATTAGTAATTGGTTGTTCTTACCTTCCTGAAAGCAAATATTGGCAAAACAACTTTTAAAAAGAAATTGGTTCTGAGGGAAGATCAAGTATATAATAAAATAGCAAAGAAAAAAGAAACTAAAGCATTGGATATGATAAATGAAAGAACAGCCATCGGAGATAAAGTTAGACAAAAATTGAGATTTATGCTACTGGTTCATAATACACACAGAAAGAAAAGCAATATTCTAGGTTTCATAATGCCAGAGAACAAACACCCTTGTTCAACACTAATGGATACTGTATGTTATTACACAGTATTATTGCTTGTATTAGAATTCGAGACAGATGTTCACCAGCTGTCAACATAACTCTTTGAGAATTTCAAATAGAGAGCAACCATCTGAGATATTAGACTGTGAAAACAGCATTCTACATCAGTGTTTCTCAAACTCCAGTGTGACGAAGGGGCACTGCAGCTACAGGAGGGCTGGAGACGCCCACAAACTGGCCATCTTAGGAGGCACCCTAGTGGCTGTCTGCTCCTGCCTGTGTCCCCTGCCTTCAGCTACTCAGTGGCACTGGAATAAATTCTAAGCATCCCTCTCATGCATACTTAAGGGATTTCTTTCACCTACAACTTGTTTTACTAGAATCAGTCTCGACATCACATTGAATATTTCTCCCAATATTTAAAATACACATATGCTATAGAAAATGGATTATCTTACATATAAAGTATTATCTATAAGTAAGTCTTCCAATAGATTGAATATTTACTACACATAAAATTTAATTTTTCTTATAAGTAGATATTTCCATAAACATATATATTTCATTTTCTTATATTTTGTATATCACATACTGATAGCTTATTTAAAAATTAGAATAGCCTATAAAAAGTCATGGACTAGAGAATTATCTCAGCATTCATGTAAGCTTTGAAGACTGAAGTTCAAATCTCCAAGACCCACTTAAAAGCACTGAGGGATTGGAAGCAAGATTGCTGCAGTTTGACAGCAGCCAGCCTAACTCCAGATATCAGTGCGGGACACTTACTCAAGGAAACAGACAGTGAGACAGAGCAGAATGCCCAAAGCCCTACTTTGGCATCTATGTAGAGGCACACATGCAATCCTACACACAGACACACATGTGAACACACAGCACACATACATAGGATATGATAATTATCAGCAATGTCAGGTATAATGTGTTAGAATGTAAGTTTCATGAGAGCAGACCTTCTGCATGCTCTGGAATGTAACTCCCACTCATACCTGTAGGGGGCATCTCATAAGGACTTGTGAGATAGGAAATGGATGAGTGGGTGGAGAACAGGCTGTAAATGTGTGACTAGGTGAATTGATGGGAAGGTGGAGGCTGTTTGTCTCCTTGGGTTTACACCAGTCAATACCTCAGAAGCTGAAAGGCCCACAGCTGTGGTATTTGGGATTAAGTTCAGCACTCCATTCGTCTTGCCTTCCTTGCCTTCATACTCAATGCTCATACCCCTAGCCCAATCATTCAGTGCTGTTATTTGGTACTTCTAAAACAGCATTGCTTTAGAGTTACCTCTGTCTAGAGTTCTCTGAAAGTAGAAAGACTGTTTCATGCACAGGACATTATTGAGTGAGACAAAACCTGTGTGCACAAAGCTGAGAGCAGAGGATTAAATTTACCCCACTGAGGAATGTCAACTGTTCATATACTTCAGCCCCTGTACAGGATTCACAGACTCGAACTATTAAAATATAATTTGTAAACACACAGATGTGCCACTACCTAGCAAAGAGATGAGCTCACAGAAACAAATCTGACACAAGAGAATGTCACAAATGCCTCTGTGTTCATAAGGTAGCAATAAATGTGTGAGCAGAAGAAAATAATAGTTAACTTATAAGGCTTTCTGTCAGCTGGGTGTCTGTGTATATGTGTCTGTGTGTGCTAAAAATACAAAACCTTCAAAAATCATATCAAACATGTACTATCAAATGTTGTATCCTCCATGTGCTGACAAGAAAATTTTGACTTGCAGCACAAGCTTCAACACATCTGCTAGTAATTATTACGACGATTTCATTCCCTAATTTTGAATAATGTTTGTGTTCCTACCTTTTACACCACACAGACATACATTGTACATGACATTAATGTTACATTTGTTTCTCATTATGTGCGTTTCTCATTAACAACTAATTAGTCTTGATTTCCCCTCTTAAATTATGTAGCATTAAAAGAAATAGGCCTTAAAAAATGTCAACAGCAGTCAGTGTTAAGTCAATATGAAAGAAGCAAACAGTTCTGGCCTACAGTTAACCTTACAGGCAAAGGAAAAATTGACCACTCATATTACATGTTTCAATTAACTAAAGCAGACTAGGCAGGGTATATATTAAGCTATGTTTTCCTTTGTGGAGAGAAAAAAGAAAGAGTAAGTGTGCTACAATGGGAATAAAATGAGATGGTAGTAGATTTGACCACCAATATGTTTTCTTTCTGTCCCCTGCTGGAGGTCTAGAGGGTGTGTGATCATAAACAAACACCACTGCATTTAAAATGTCATTCCTGACATCTGAAATGGCAAGAGCCAGATGGAAATGCCTCAGCGAAGTCTGGCAATTCTGAACCACATGCAGGTATGGTAAAATTGGAGACAGGGGTCTAATTTGTTTCACCCCCAATGTTTATAAAATGTTGTGTGTCACCTGTTAGAAATAAATACAATACTCTTTAAGCGGCTGACATTTATACACAGCCATATCGAATTTAAAAGCCAAACGAATCCTCGTGTCGTTATGTATGCTCAATTTGTAATTTAATGTGCTTTAAAATCTCCCCGTTTTGGACTGGAAGCAGACAGTTCAAACCGTTACTGAGCCAGAGTGCTGCATCACGCCTGACATGAGATGATCACAGTTTGCCTTGTCCCCAGCTTTACCCAGACCATCAAATTGTCAAAGTATTGACCCTCAAGACCTTCGAAGGCCCACAACCAAAACAGCCTTAATAAGGGGTAAGAGCAGCACGTGCCTTACGGACTGTTGCCAGCTAAACACCACTGGAGCTTAGAGGTGTGGGATGGAAGGCAGTACCAGGAAAAAAGTAGGTTCATTCCATGGCTAAAGGAGACAAGTGGAAGAAAGGAAAATCAAAGACTGTTAACAGATCTGTGTAACTGTGCGGCTGGGACTAAGTCAGACACAGAGCCAAGGCAGCGAGAGTATCCTGCTTCTCTCACCGTGGAAGCTAGCTCTCGGCTCCTCTCCATTGCACGGGGATTTGGACTGAGAAACAAAAATGAGCAGATTTCTCTGTTGTACCAAAAAAATCTTACTTAATAATATTCTCCAAGTGCTCTGTGCAAAGGAAGCAGAGGGGAAGACTAGGGTCTCTTCAAATGTTAACCAGGTCAAATAGTCATTTTAGCCATAACCTAAATCAATGTTCCTCAAACTATAATGTGCATAAAAAGTCACTTGCGGATCTTAGTAAATAGAACTTTGGCTCAATAGGTCTTACCTGGAACCTGAAAGTTTATATTTTCAGTAAGGCTGAGTATAGAGCTGTAATCCCTGCACTACACACATCCACATAAACACAAATAAACACACACACACACACGCATATATAAAGTTTCAAAGAAGCCAATGAGAGTGTATAGACCACATTCTATATACTGAACCTGATTCCACTCACTGTGGCTCAGCCAAAGTGTCTGGTAGATGGATTCACTCAAAGAAAAAATTAAATCAGTTTGTTTTCCCTTCAGGCCCTTAAAATAGACTTGATACTCAGCTTAACTTCATAATTCCACAGTTCTTTTCCTTCATGCAGTCTGCATCATATTTTCTTCATGGTCATAACTATGTATCATTAAAAGGATATACACTAATTAGAAATTGACTATTGGATCTCTTATGCCTTGATTATCATGTATATTCAATAGTTGATACTGACAAGACATTCAAAGTTTAACTCCTGTTGACAAAATTCAGTTCCATGCTGACTGGTCAGATGTAGATGGCAAACCCTGATAACAAGCCTGCCTCAAGATGGAAGTGAGTGTGGTGGGGTCTCAGGGCCTTCAGAGAACAAGCAGTGTGCCATTACATTAGAGAGAGGTATTCCTACTGTAACGATACTGATGTTACGAACGCTAGCAGGTGTGTACTGTGTCCTTTAAAAAGATTGTAGTGCAGATGGTAGACTGTTTACCTGCCATGCACAAAGCCCTGAGCTCAATCCCTAGCATCACAGAAACTTGTCATGGTACTGTATGCTTGTAATTCCAGTGTGCTCTTCAGGCACAGCCTGGAGAGTCATAATTGGTTTATATGTAATACTAGTGTGAGAAAGAAAAGAAAGAAGGAATGGAGGACAGAAGAAAGGAGAACCAGTATAAATTACATACTGCAGTAATATTTCACATCTTCATAAAGCTTCCAAATATACAATACATAGGGGGAAATGTTTGTAATCCCACTGTCCTGTACAAACTAACGTTCAAATAATAAAAAGAAGGGGGATGCCAAACATGGTGGCTCCTACCTCTAACCCAGCACCCAGAAATCTGGAGCCAGATGCCAGAGGATGGAGGCCACTCTGAGCTACATAGTGAATTCCCAAGTTATAGTATGAGGCGCTAAATAAATAAATAAATAGCTCTACCTGTATGAGGTCACAGAAATATCTTGTTCTCCCCAGTGTTGTATTGTACAGAGAAGAAAACTATTTCAGTGGATGTTGGGAAATGTGAACTCAGTGAGAATCACTGCCTTGTATCTGTATAGTCCTCAAGACTGAGATGCTGAAGAGAATAGAAGGAGGTGGCTGGGAAGAAATCACTGAACCAGAAGAAACTGGATGAGACAAAGTCTAAGTCTGCATGACAGTACTCATTCTTCCCTTAAGAACAAATGCTGACCCAGATGAAAATTTGACAGGGAACAGAAGGACTTACTGGTCATCTAACTTAGGCTTTGAACCAGCTATTAAGGTTTCCTGAGACCGCAAGAAGTGCTAAGAAAGGTGAGTTGTGGGAAATTATTGTTTTCATCTCCAAAGCTGCTGCTAAATTCACCTCCCAAAAATGCATAAAGAAGAGTGGAAGAGGACATAAGGAAGGAAGCTTCCAGAAGAGTGACAAAACAATGTGTTTCAGCACTCACCTCAACACGCAGCAGGAAGAGGATACAATAGAGGGCATGTGGGATCTTTATCAGCCTTCTGAACTCATAACTAAAATCGGAAGCCCAAAATCCAACACATTTCCTCTAAAGGTTATTTACATTATCCTCTAATGAAAATTTATTTCATTATAATACAGAGACATTCTTTCTTTGTAACTTTTTCATCTCACAGTTTAGGAAATACAGCTGTCTATTTTAACATAGATAAGATATTTCTGCAAAAGTGGCATTTATAAAACTACTTTCATTAAATTCATTGAGGCTATAGATTCAAAATGAATTTTACCATTTTTCCATGACAATAAACTAAATGCAGATATTAATAGTCACATAGAGCCTTTCATAGGTCTCCTTTCTTTTAATCAAAACTACAATTTAAGAGGAAACGGGAAAGGGGAAATCATTTGGAATGTAAATTTAAAAAAACTTAGAAAATAAAAAAAACTACAATTTAAGGTTCATCGGAACTGGGAAATCCAAAATCCAGATTTCACCTGCCCCTACTTTTCAACAGACAAATAGATGAATGGCTACACTGCTAGAGTATTGGAAATTGGACAGTACAATTTTTGTCAACAGTAACAAAGCATAATAAAATGTATTTAGAATAAAAGCACTATTTTCAAAGCTCCTCCAAAAATGTTTTTGATTTTTTACTTGTTATATCTCACACACACACACACACACACACACACACACACACACACTGGATGGATGCAGTGCAAGAGAAAAAGGTAAGGCAATAACTTAATGTTAATCTTCTGGTGCCATCTAGTGGTGCAATGAGGCAACATTAATCTATTTCTCCAAAGTATAAAAATGGAAACTGCTGCATTAGAAAAAGTTATTACAGTGAGGGTCGTCCCTTTCCATGTAAGTTCACAAATACAACTAATAACTCTGTTTCTACTCTACTACATGTTCTCTAGGAGACTTGATTTTATAAGCTTAATACATACTTAGGAGGTCATCTCTCTTGCCTGTGTGATGAGCACAAGTTCAAGCCTCCTATTCACCTTCATCACTGATTTCTTACATTCTAAGTGCCAAATAATCATTCAATATGTGATCAAGTTTTTCAAAGTAACAAGTGTTTTCAAAGCCTTCCAAGAGGCCTTTATTTTGCTTCTTCCTCCTCCGTGACAGCTGAGCTAAGTTGTGGATAGATTCCTCAACCCGTCCTTACCCAGACTTCCCTACCACAGCACACACACATCACCATTTTGAAATCACATAGACATGACCTCCTTGTTGTCTCTTCAATGGTGTTGTGTCCTGGAAACATCATTTAATTTCAATAAATTTCAGCTACTACACTGTCATTAGTCTATGGAGTTTGTGTGTGTGTGTGTGTGTGTGTGTGTGTGTGTGTGTGAGAGAGAGAGAGAGAGAGAGAGAGAGAGAGAGAGAGAGAGAGAGAGAGAGAGAGAGATCCAACCTACCCCTATTCTGCTCACCCAAAAAAGGGGGGTTAGTGTGTTTGCTAGTTTGCCTTGGTGATGTAGTGCCCTGAGCTCAGCAGCAGCCAAACACTTTATCCATCCCCAACACTGATACACTCTAAGCTCCTTTCATGCCATTACCTTTGCTTTGACTTTCTTTCTTCTGGGCCTGGCGCAAGAGCGTCCTGTTTATGAAGTCAGACTACCTTGGTAGTACCTCCTTTCCAATTCTGCCTTCTCTAGTTGGCCTGTGACATCTCAGCCTTGTTTTATTAACATGTTTTTCCCCTAATCTCAGAGTCCAGCATAGCAATCTTGCATCATAGGTACTGAGCAAACACTAACTGTTTGTAGCCTTGAGGTTGAGAAGCTGAGAATTTCAGATATGTAGCAGTCCTTAATCAGCTTCAGGCCAACATCCATGTTCCCGAACAACTTGTCTCCTGAAAATGTGGCTTTTTAACATTAGAGATAAAAAGGAGTAGGTGTTCCCCACTCACACTCAGTGTGAATGTCAATTCCTGGCCACGTTTCCTTAGACCTCCCTGTGGTATTGCTCTTGCACACTTGACACATTTTCACCAGTGAATTAGGATTTTTGATTTGGTGGATATGTGGTGCTGATTTAAATCCATTGGGGAATGGAGGTCACAGTTTCTTCTCCTTTCTTCCCTGAACCTTTACACACCAGGGACCCAGAAAATGGTGCTCTCCTGATCCTTGAACTTCACATCGCATGGACTATTACGAGCACTACAGCCAGAGAGATGAGAGTCCACGGGCCACTCCTGTACTAGCTTCTCCAAAGGCTTCCTCAGAGGGAGAAAAAACTATTAATACTTCTATCTGTGACCACCAAATTCCCATGTCTGAGTGGAACTCTCTCCGAGAAAGTTTGTCAGATTCAACATTCTGGACCGTGGCAAGCCACTGCTGCTCCACCATGCCAGCACCTCACATTTTCATGTGAACAAAATGTCATTTTTAAATAAAGGCATAAACTGCTCAACTTTGCCCTTTACCTTACTCCCTTAACCTAATCTTAGTCTCGGTTTAATTAAACCACCAAAATAACCCAAATCTGTGCTGAATTCTCCAACTCATTTTTAAAAGACTATTAATTTGCCTTGAATTCTGAAGGTTTTTTTTTTTTTTTTTTTTTTTTTTTTTTGGTTTTTCGAGACAGGGTTTCTCTGTGTAGCCCTGGCTGTTCTGGAACTCACTTTGTAGACCAGGCTGGCCTCGAACTCAGAAATCCGCCTGCCTCTGCCTCCCAAGTGCTGGGATTAAAGGCGTGCGCCACCACTGCCCGGCTTAATTCTGAACTTTTTAATACCTTATAGTGTGCTGCTGAGTGCAACTCTCTCTTAAGGACTTGTGCTGATCTAGCAAAGTAACAACAGTAGATTCTTTTCTAGGGTCTGTGGCTATACTAGTTCTGGTTTAAGTTTCGAGTATAAGGCACGATTTCCCTCCTGTTGAGTGGACCATACATCTAATTAGGCAGCCCTTGGTTGCCACCAGCAAATGAATGCTACTTATTGCACCTTTGTGGATGTCTTGTTTTGCTGGTCATTGTCATGCTTCATGCATATTGCAGTTGAGTAGGACTGTTTAATTGTTTCCTTCGCTTGGCAGCTTTCTTATAGTACTTTTGGGAATCTGCTTAGAAGTCTCTTTTTACAGCAAGTGGAGACCATCACAAAAACCAAGCTGAACACAATGCAGAAACAGATGCATCACTGAGAGTCCAGCCCCAATTTATCAATATACATTAATAATTTTTTATTTACTATTGGTGTGTTGTGTATGTGTGTGTGTGTGTGTGTGTGTGTGTGTCTGTATTACTTTTCCTCCATGCAACTGTATCATAGTTCATCCAGCTCAGGGAAAATCACAGAAGAGGAAGTAAAAAGATCTTAAGAATCAGAATACCAGGAAGTTTGCTTTGAAACAGTTTCTACTAGAAATGGCTTCATATACAAGACCAGAACAATGACAATACCAATAGACTTTTAGAAGCAGGAAGGATTTCATTCATGGTATCCCCACCTCTAGTCAAAGAACTATAGACAACTAATGACTGTTGGGAGAAGAATTGGCCTCTCCCAATGATGAGTCTCCTTACTGGTTGGCTGATGCAAAGTGGTCATTCTGAAAGCCCAAGTATATACATACAAACAACAAAAACTAATTATATATGTGTGTGTATATGCATATGCATATATATGTAACAATAGTAAAGAAAAAATATCATAACTGTAAAGTGGAAAGAGGGACATACAAGGGCCTGAAAGGAGGAAAGGGAAGAGGGAAATTAATGCAATCTATTTGATTATTTTTTTATAAGAGAGAAAGAAAAGAGAGGGAAGGACAGAAGGACAGAGGGACAGAGGGACAGAGGGGAGGGACAAAGGAAGGAAGGAAGGAAGGGAGGGAGGGAGGGAGGGAGGAAGGGAGGAATGTTAACTCATGGCTAACCATGCGGACACAGTCTATAGGGAAGACAAGAGACTTTCTTTTGAAGTGGACCCACAGGATGAAGTAATAGGGGTGTGGCTTGCTAATAAACTTCATGTTTAGCATTTTCAAAACTATAGGTTTGATCTCTAGTAATCCCCCCCACAACCACCACCACCACTGTCACAACATACCCCACCATTAAATGAAGTTTCCTCCTGCATAGGTTGCCTCCAAGTAGGTTCTAAGGCTGCCAGGTGTCCCCCTGAATTCCATCTAAAAGTACGTGTGTTCAGAACCACTTCATACATACATACATACATATAAACCTAAATACCTATAAGGTCTCACTGATGTGTTTTGTTAATATAATTCTATAATTTCTAAGCAGAGTTTAAGTCCCACACCCTCTTTCTCATTGCTCTGCCCTGTGGAGGCAGATTTTTGCTATTTGACCAAACAATAAGTAGGCTAGCTTGGATAAGTCCCGAGGATTAGTCAACCATGGAGTTGGAGTTTCTGGACTTAAGTATAAAGCACAAGGAGCAAGTGAAACAATGGGATTTCATTCCAATGTAGAGCAACCCAGGATTTGGAACTTGAAGCAACAAGTAGAGAAGCTAAATAGCTGATAAAGTAAGCTGAGCTCTGATGACAAATCAAACTGATAAATAAGTTACTTGTGACTGAACAATTTCCTTCCAATTGTACCCAGAACCAGTGAATAGATTAAATGACAGAAATGGGGAGTTGCAGTTGTGGATCAAATAAAATTTCCTGATCATCTCAAAATTGAGAAGGTAATCTAGCTTTTCCAGCTCAATCCAAAGTAACTACAGATTTCTTGAAAATGGGAGTACATAAAGGAAAAGGTTAAAGAGAGTCAATGGGTGCCGAGGAGGATTCATCCTTGACCAGGAAGGAAGGAACAAACCTGCTTTAGAAGCTGAAAAAGGAAATGGAGCCACCCCACCACCACCACCACCGAGAGCTTCCAGAAGATGGTGGTGCCACCCAGCACTTTGAGTCCAGGGAGTCTTGCATCAGGCTCCTGACCTACAGAACTGCAAAGCAAGTATCAATGGTTCTGAGTCACTGACTTCATGATCACTTGTTACAGGAGCACAGGAACTAAATCCTTTATTATTAGCAAGTTTGTTTTGTTAATGTGACCTAACTCTACATGTAGTTAAAATTGAAAACACATGACTTCAGAGCTTGGGAAGTGTCACAGTAATAACTCCAGGCATGGGGAAAGCCACACAGTAATGAACTGCTGGGAAAACCTCCCAGATGGAGATGCCTCACGAGACAACTCCCAAACCATGTAAATAAGCCTCTGGCACTTCTCATTTCTGCAGTAGAGCTGGCTGAAGCACTGAAGAAAAGTGTTTGTTTTAAAAACAAATCCCAGTTCCTATGACAGTCAAACCACTCGTTTTGTCTTTGAAACTATTTTCAATGAATTAGTCTTCAGAACCAATGAATAGAACAGATTACAAGGATTCACACTGATACCACAGTTGGAGTCTGTGGGCTCTTAGCTTTTATTCTCATAGCAGTTCTGAGGTAACTCAGCACCCAGCTGCAGTAGACAATGGTTACCCCAACCATGTTTAAGAATCCATAACTCAAGATGCCCAGGTGAGATAGCTTGCAAAGTAAGTAAGCCTCTTAAAACAGCCCTAATAATATGTGTATTCATGTATGTATATATATATATATATGCATATGTACATACATACACATATGCTATAACTAAACAGTAAGAATTGCATAATTATAAAACAAAAAGATCAGGTAAGGTCATTAGAAGCATATACCTTGAAAATCCCAACTATCATGAAAATAGTTGCAATATTTCTTCATTAAAAGAAATTAAAGTATTTTCAGTGTAGGAATTTTACTTCAAAACACCTACAAAATATTTACTTTTGTTATTTTTTTTTTGAAGTGCTTGGGAATGAAAGGTACTAATAGTTACCTGTAATTTATTTAGATTTTGTGTGTGTGTGTGTGTGCACGCATGTGTGTGTGTGTGTGTGTGTTTGTACAAAACATAAGAAATATAGGACTGGTTAATGGAAAGATAGAATAAATACATGAAAACCCAAATATAGAAAGTTGAGACTCAAAAGAGTCTCAGTTTCATAAAGTAACAATTAATGATGTCAAGCATCCACAATTAAGTAGACTGTTTTTTTTTTCTGTTAGATTCAGTATTCACCATCCTGTCTGTTCTTACATTGCATTTGGTAGACCAATATTGTCACACACCTTGAATGGATGGAGACACTCAGTGAGCTGTATACGGCATTTCCCTTGATCTACTGCCTTTCAAGTCAGTCTCTTGAGGGTCAAGAGCAATCCCAGGTCAAACACAGCGGGGGCACATAATGAATATGAATCAAACTATCGAGATCCATTTTAAAATTTGAGCATCAAAGTCCTCAGAGTCCTTTAGAACTAATTTTTAAAACAAAGGTCCAGCTCATAAACAGTAATGAGGATATTAAGATGATCTTATTTCTCTTCTCAGACGTGCTCAAGACTTCCCTTGCAAATGCTAGAAGTCCTGAGCCTTTAAGAGGATGATTCTAAAATCTCCTTTAGAGGACATTTAATATTTTTCTCATTCCATGTGTGATATACAATTTTCCTATTTATAGGATCTTCCTTAATCTCTTTTAACTTCCTATTATTCTCTTTTGCATGAATAAGGATTGTAAGCTTCTCTTGGCATTGCATTCTACAGAATTTTGGAACAATACTTTCAGGAAAAAATAAATTTGCCATCAAATGCAAAAAACCCTGTATTGCAGAGTAAGTAACTGCTCTGACCTTCCACATTCTTTAAAATGCTCTTAAATAGAGAAATATTGAAGACATTTTATTTTCTGCAGTCCAATATCTCAATAAAGTCTCAGTAATCATCACAATTCCCAGAAGTCATTTCATGGTAAATTCAGACTTGCGAATTTTGTGGAAAATAAATCCAAGCCCTCAATATATTCCATGATTCAGATCCAACTCAGAACTAAAGATTATCTGTATGACTCCTGAGAAAAGTCCACATGAGCATGAGAGCCGGCCTCTGACTTTGAAGGATTTCTCACAAGGGAAAACCTAACTGAACATTCAGATGAACATGGGTAGCAGAAAGGGCTTCAATAACACTTTGATAACAGAGGTGGCTAAAATCAAGAGATGTTCCTGCATTCAGTTAATTGTTCCTCCCATGAAACACTTTGCTCAATAGACAGGTAATATTTCCTTGAGACTTAAGTTCTGATTTATTCAAAATATTCATTACCCTCTGATATTCAAGAAATGGAGAATGTGCTGAGAAGGTCCTGTGAATTACTATGGGGTCAAAGAACTTTGCTTCAGACTAACCTTCCTTATCCTTGAATCAGAAAATGTTCCAGAACACAAAACCTTTTCCATTTTTAATCCATGAATCTGGGCAAGTGTGGAGACCTAACTGTAAATTAGCCAGAAACTGTCATTGCCCCATTTCCCATGCAATTTGTGAACCCCAAATGCCAGACTAGGGCAATGAATTTTCCAGCACCAATTTTGATGGTTATAAAACCTCCTTAATCCACTGACATTCCTAATGACAAGAGATAGATAGCTCATTGTTGGCTTTTTTATTTCTTTTTCCATTACCTGTATTAGGGTGTGCAATTGTAAAGACAACATGTTAACAAAATAAATTAGATTATGCTGAAAAAGAGTCACATTTTATATTTATTATATACTTGCTTTTAAATATTTACAATTAGCCAGCTCTCAGGAAAAAAAAACTACACTATAAAATACTGTAAGATTTTTATCATCACTTATTGCTCAAAGCATGGACTTAGCTATCACTTTGTCTGACTCTGAAGAAGGAGCAGCCTCAGATACACATGGTCCTAAGAAGTTGATGACGGCAGAATCTGCTCACCTGGTAAGCTGGGAAAGGCACTTGACCCCATAATTCTCTGCGGCTTTGAAATGCTGCACTATAAATAAAAAGAGTATGCTGGCAAGATGCCTGAGTTCTCCAATAAAATTCTAATTGAGTAATATTAGGGCTTCATTATGTGTTTTAATATGCCAGACTTTTTGGAGTTTAGGTAAGAATGAGAAGCCCAGCTTAACACAGTTAAAGTCTGTCTCTTGTCAGGTTACATAGGGAAGTGCAGAACAAGATGATCACAATTTCAAGAGCTTTGTTCTACAACCCAGCCACCTGTAGCATCAAGACAGTTTCTGAGTCTTGATCGCTTCAGTTTCTCAGATATCTACTTTACACTTCCACAGGCTGTCTCCTTTCTCTGACATGTGACTGTTCCATGTGGTAGTTTGGTACCCTTCAGGACTCTCCAATTGTTTTCTGTCTGTGTAAGATGCCCAGTGCTTACTGCTTACTGTTGGAAGTTTCACATTTGAATGTCTTGAAATTATCTATGCAAGTCCAGTTTCCTGTCTTCTGTAAAGAGCATTCACCCCGCCTTCCAAACCTCAAGTCATTACATGTCACCCCACAGATTACTGATTAGTATATTTTCCCTCTTTCGACTTAAGTGGCAATCCTTGGCACAGTTATTGGTGCTTCTCCAGAGAAGAGCTCCCTGTGTCTGTGTCCTTCAATCTCCAGTGAGGAGATAGAAGTTATTGACACTACCACCTAACACCCTAGTCAACACCCATAGACTTTCCTCAGACTGTACCTAGAAACCAGCTCAAACATAAGTAAACAAACACACTCAGAAAGTTAGACTTCCTCTAGGCCAATAGTGAAATAGGGACTCTTCCATGTCTACACTGTAAATACTACCTCAAAATCCCACACTTAAACACCAGAAGTTAAGAATAAAATTTCAAAGCCCACATGCTGCCTTTTCAAATCATAAGCTTAACATTATTAATATAATAAAACCATAGAAGTGGTTTCTGATGAAAAATCTAAGTATTTAAAAAAAAGTCTAGCCCCAAAGATTAGAAACATTTATCAGAGGGGCTTATGTTTCTGATAAATATTTAAGTGTGTAAGGCAGAACCACTGAGAACAATAAATATTTTATAGCTGGCACTTTGTCAAGCCTATAAGTGGCTCTGCCTTAGAATTTTACATCATCACTGAATTTACAGTCACTTGATAAGTGGAACAGGACAAGAATTACTTCTTTCTAAATCTAAACCAGGTAATAAATCTAACATCAGGAATCTTCTTATTGTCTGTTATCATCTGATGACAATGTCTTTTGCCTTCATTGTCTTGGCAGAATTATGGTATATAAAATCATAATGTCATATCACTCACAGTGATTTAACACTATGCAGCCCATACCATTTTAATCAATCAAAATTGTCACTTTTTAGTGTAATGATTTTGTGGTGAATTCCCTGTGTTTAATATGATATATGGTGCTATCTATCCATTGATTTACTATTCTTTTTCAAAGTCTTGCAGCTCAGAGGGCTGTTCTTGCTTTGGCATATCTTTGGAATTAGCAAACAGGATTAATTTGTGATAATACAAATTTTAATTTCTATGGAAAATGAAAGATACAAATTAAAAAGTTACAAATTAAGAGCTAAAGATACTTTTAGATAGGAACAAAAGGGGGTTTACGAATTAAAATTACAGAAGTCTTTGAATTTTCCATTCTGTGTTTACATAGGATCAGGTGTCTTTATCATGATACACAGGTATTCAGTGGATTGCTTTGTTTTAAATAACACTATTAAGAAAACTTAGGACAGTATTCCCATCAAAAAACACAACATGTTGCACAAATTACTTCTGCAAAAAAAAATATGTGGAGACAGTTTGAGGTGTCTAAACGTTTATAAATCTATCCTACTGCAGATGAGCTAATAAAAACACAATGCAGTTTCTATTTCCCAACTACATTACAGATTTAGGTTTCAGTATAAAGTGATAACAGTAGACCACAAAATATAAGGGACCAAACACAATCATTTCTTACTCACTCACACCAGCAGTCATTTAAGGAACAGTGTTTCAGAATCCAATGCTATGCATTCCATACAGACCAATCAGAATCACTAATTCACTGGTGCATGGAGGCCCTCCCACCATATCTCTGCATCCTCTACAGTATGTGCCTCCTGAGATACTAGGGAAGCTCTCCTATGTATATGGTTGCATCATCTGCTATACAGTGCCTCCTGAAACACTGAAGATGAGGCAAAGAAATCTTCAGAGTCCTGTGTTCGTGATTACGTGATAAAATTATGCACTACCTCTGCTCAGATCCTATTGACCAGAATGAGTTATATTTCTGCCCAAGTGGAGACTAGAGAGGAAGTATATGTCTCCTGCATGTTTAAAAATAAAGAAAGGGGTGAGTCTTAACATCTCTAGTCCAGGTATATTTGGGGGTTACACATGCACAAGGGTAGATGTATGTATGTAGATGTATATACATAGATCAATCCCAAATGTCATTTTCCATCTATCTTGACACTTTTTGTTGTGGTTTGGTTTTTTGTTTTGGGGTTTTGTTTTTTGAGACAGAGTTTCTCTGTGTAACAGAGCCCTGGCTGTCCAGCACTCATTTTGTAGACCAGGCTGGCCTTGAACTCAAAGATCTTCCTTACTCTGTTTTTGCATCTTAATTTTTAAGATAAGGTTTCATTTTTTTTCTTCTTTTTTTAATTAATCATTCCATTTGTTTACATCTCAAATAATATACAACTGTGGAGGAGTAACTCCACAAGATCCCCCCATTACACAACCTCCCTATTCTCCCTCGCCTTTGCCTCTATGAGGTTGCTCCCCCACCCACACCTCCAGCATCCCCCTAAGTTGGGGCATCAAACCTCCACAGGACCAAGGGCCTCTCTTCCCGTTGATGTCAGACAAGGCCATCCTCTGATACTATGTATCTGGAGCCATGGATCCCTCCCTGTACACTCCTTGGTTGGTGGTCTAGTTCCTGGGAACACTGGGTGGTCCAGCCAGCTGACGTTGTTCTTCCTATTACAATCTCCCTCCACTCCTCCAGTCCTTCTGACAGTTCCCCCATCAGGGTCCCTGAGCTCAGTCTGGTGGTTAACTCTAAGCATCCACATTAGCATTGGTCAGTTGCTGGCTGACCCTCCAAAGGAGCAGCCACACCAGGTTCCTGTCAACAAGTGCCTCATGGAAATGGCAATAGTGTTGGGTTTGACTGCAACCCAGAACTAATTGATTAAGTTAGGTCTAGGGAATCTACCAGTCTCTGCCTCCCCAGCACTGGGATAACAAGCACACACCATTACACCTGGCCTTCTGGCATTGGCTCTGGGATGTGACTGCAGATCTTCATGCTTGCATAGCAAGTATTTTACCAAAGGAGCTAGCTGCTAGCTTGCGCTCTCTCCTCTCCTCTTCTTTTCTCTTCTCTTCTCTTCTCTTCTCTTCTCTTCTCTCTTCTCTTCTCTTCTCTTCTCTTCTCTTCTCTTCTCTTCTCTTCTCTCTCCTCTCTCTCTCTCTCTCTCTCTCTCTCTCTCTCTCTCTCTCTCTCTCTCTCTCTCTCTCTCTGTCTCTCTCCCTCTCTCTCTCTTTCTCTCTGTTGTTATTGTTTGATTTTTAATTGGATATTTTATTTGTTTACATTTCAAAATGTAAACAACCCTTTCCTAATTTTCCCTATACAAAACCCCTAACCCATTCCCACCCTTACCCTGCTTCTGTGAGGGTGTTCCTCCACTCACCTACCCACTCCCACCTCACCGCCCTAGTATTCCTCTACACTGGGGATTCAAGACTTCACAGGACCAAGGGCCTCCCCTCCCACTAATGCAAGGTAAGGCCCCTTCAGCTCCTTCAGTCCTTCCCCTAACTCCTCCAAAGGGGTCCCTGTGCTCAGGCCTCATTTGCATTGTATTGGTCAGGATCTGGTAGAGACTCTCAGGAGACAGCTGTATCAGGCTCCTGTTAGCAAGCACTTCTTGGAATCTGCAATAGTGTCTGGGTTTGATATCTGCATGTGGGATGAATCATCAGGTGGAGCAGTCTCTGGATGGCCTTTCCTTAAGTCTATTTTCCACTCTTTGTCCCTGAATTTCCTTTAAACAGGAGTGATTCTGGGTCAAAATTTTGGAGATGGGTGGCTGGCCCCATCCCTTAGCCAGTGGGACATGCCCCTCTGGATATAGTCTTGACAGGTTCTCCCTCCCCTTTATGGGGTATTTCAGCTAATGCCATCCCCGTGGGATCCTGGGAGACTCTTGCTTTCCTGGCATCTGGGACTCTCTGGTTGCAACCCCCAGTTCCCCATCCCCCATTGCTACACACCTCTGTTCAATTTTGTGACCCTCTGTACATCTCCTCCATCTCCTCCCATACCTGATTCTGCCCCTTTTTCCCCTCCCCCTCCTTTCTTCCTCACAAGTCCCTCCCACCCGATACTTCCCTGGATTATATTCTTCCCCCTTCTAAGTAGGGCTGAAGCATCCACACTTTGGTCTTCCTTCCTCTTGAGCTTCATGTGGTCTATGAGTTATATCGTGGGTATTCCATGCTCCTTGTACTCCTTATCAGTGGGTACATACCATGTGTGTTCTTTTGTGACTGAGTTACCTCACTCAGGGTGTTATTTTCTAGCTTGTTCCATTTGCCTGAGAATTTCATGAAGTCATTGTTTTTAATAGCTGAGTAGTACTCCATTGTATAAATGAACCACAATTTCTGTGTCCATTCCTTTGTTGCGGGACATATGGGTTGTTTCCAGCTTCTGGCTATTATAAATAAGACTGCTATGAACGTAGTGGAGTGTGTGTCCTTATTGCAAGTTGGAGGATCTTCATATGTCCAGGAGTGGTTATAGCTGAGTCCTCAGGCAGTACCATGGCCAACTTTCTGAGGAACCACCAGACTGATTTCCAGAAGAGTTGTACCAGCTTGCAATCCCACCAGCAATAGAGGAGTGTTCCTCTTTCTCCACATCCTCACCAGCATCTGCTGTCAGCTGAGTTTATGATCTTAGCCATTCTGACTGGTGTGAGGTGGAATCAAAGGGTCATTTTGATGCATTTCCCTGATGACTAAGGATGTTGAACATTTCTTTAGGTGCTTCTCATCCATTAAAGTTTCCTTAGTTCAGGATTCTCTGTTTAGCTCTGCTCCCCATTTTTTATAGGATTATTTGGTTCTCTGTAGTTTAACTTCTTGAGTTCTTTGTATATATTAGATATTAGCCCTCTACCAGATGTAGGATTGGTACTCTGAGGTAGTGTCTGTCTTTGTCACTGGGGTGCATTTCCTGTATACAGCAAAATTCTGGGTCCTGTTTATGGACCCAGTCTGTTAGTCTTTGTCTTTTTATTGGGGAATTGAGTCCATTGATGTTAAGAGATATTAAGGAAAAGGGATTGTTTCTTCCTGTTATTTTTGTTATTAGAGATGGAATTATGTTTGTGTGGCTACCTTCTTTTGGGTTTGTTGAAAGATTACTTTCTTACCTTGTCTAGGGTGCAGTTTTCTTCCTTGTGCTGGAGTTTTCCATCTATTATCCTTTGTAGAGCTGGTTGTGTGGACAGATATTGTGTAAATTTGGTTTTGTCATGGGAGATCTTGGTTTCTCCATCTATGGTAATTGAGAGTTTTGCTGGGTATAGTAGCCTGAGCTACATTTGTGTTCTCTTAGGGTCTGTATGACATCTGCCCAGTATTTTCTAGCTTTCATAGTCTCCAGTGAGAAGTTTTGTGTAATTCTGATGTCTACCTTTATATGTTACTTGAGCTTTTTCTCTTACTGCTTTTAATATTTTTTCTTTGTTTTGTGCATTTGATTATTATGTGATGGGAGGAATTTCTTTTCTGGTCCAACTTACTTGAAGATCTGAACACTTCTTGAGTGTTTATCTCTTTCTTTAGGTTAGGGAAGTTTTCTTCTATAATTTTGTTGAAGATATTTACTGATCCTTTAAGTTGGGAATCTTCACTCTCTTCTATACCTATCATCCTTAGGTTTGGCGTTCTCATTTTGTCCTGAATTTCCTGGATGTTTTGGGTTAGGAGCTTTTTGCTTTTTGAATTTTCTTTGACTGTTGTGTCAATGTTTTCTATGGTATCTTCTGCACCTGAGATTCACTCTTCTATCTCTTATATTCTGTTGGTGATGTTTGTGTCTGTGACACTTGATCTCTTTCCTAGGTCTTCTATCTCCAGGGTTGTTTCCCTTTGTGATTTCTTTACTGATTCTATTTTGATTTTTAGATCCTGAATGGTTTTGTTCAATTCCTTCACCTCTTTGTTTGTGTTTTCCTGTCATTCTTTAAAGGATTTTTGTGTTTCCTCTTTAAGGGCTTCTGCCTGTTTACGTGTGTTCTCCTGTATTTCTTTAAAGGAGTTTTTTATGTCCTTCTTAAAGTCCTGTATCATCATCATGAGATGTGGTTTTAAATCAGACTCTTGCTTTTCTGGTGTGTTGGAGTATCCAGGGCTTGCTGTGGTGGGAGGACTGGGTTCTGATGATACCAAGTAGCCTTAGTTTCTGTTGCTTATGTTCTTGTACTTGCCTCTCACAGATTTCTGCTTATCTGTGGTGTTAGCTGTTCTTGCTATCTCTAACTGTGGCTTATCCCTCCTGTAAGCCACTCATGGGAGACCAGCTCTCTCCAGGCGCGATTTGGGTATGAAGATCTATGGCACAGGGTCACCTCCAGGGCACAGATGGAAACCGGAAGGATCTTGTCCCTGGCTGTTCCTTGGTTCCTGTGTCCTGGTGGCACTGGGTGGGTCCCTCTTGAGCCAGGAATTTAAGCAGAAGTGGTGGTTTCACCTGTACTCTCAGGTGGTCAGTGTTCCTGGGAGACCAGCTCTCTCCTGGTGGAATTTGGGTATGGAGAGTTGTGGCACAGGGTCAGCTCCAGGTACAGATGGAAACTGGAAAGATCTCTTTGTTTTTTAAAATGCTGGGTTTAAACTCATCTCTAAGATTTCATTGAGTACAGGTGTTCTTACAAGTGTCATTGTAGAACCAAGCATAGGGCCCAAGACTTGTATTCCTAGTGTTGGGGTCTATATAAGAGAACCACAAGTTAAAGGCCAGCTTGGGAAATATAATAAAAACCTAGATTAAAACAAAAGCCTTTTTAGATTCTGCATATCCATTGCTAATAATCCATTGTTTGCACTAGCCTTGTGAATTAGTCAAAGGAACAGAAATATTAGAATGATTATGTACAACAGAGGTGGTACTATCGGATTATCTTGTGTGCCATGGGTTGGACAGTTCAGCAATGGCTATTGGTATACTACAGAGAACCTGTTAGCTGCTCATTCAGGGAGCCCCAAGACTCAGCAGTCCCAATCTAGTACTGAAGTTAGAAGATTCCTGGAGAATCACTGGTTTTCAGTTCAATGAAGCCAAGCTCTGATGTCACCAAAGGACATGCAGTGGGAGCAGAGGCAAGTAGCAAAGCAACCAATGTAGGGAGATCAAAACAAGCCCTGTTTCTCTCTCAGATGTCTTCATATCTAGGCCATTGTTAGAAGGTGCTGCCCAATTCAGGGGAGGTAACTTCTTCCTCAGTTAACCCTTCCAGGAAAACCCTTAGAGATCCACTCAGGGACATATCTCTTAGGTGCTTTTAGAGCCAATATAGTTGTGAACCAAGCCTACCCCTTTTCTATCTCTTAAGTTGGATAGCAGGATAAACTGTATTTCCCCTTTTGAAAACTATCATTTGTCTATTTCTCATTAAAAGTACAGAATGACCTTAACTTAGTCACAAAATCTTGCACTAAGTTCATGCAATTCAGTAATTCATAGTGCTAGACACAGGCTGCCCCAGCACAGAAGAAAAATATATAGAGAGTGGGAAGGAACTGACACTTTTCAATTCTTACTACATAATGTTTGCACTGAGTCTATCATGGAAAGTTGACTAAATATAGTGAAATAACCTTCATTCACAGATTTAAACTGTATACATAAAGAAATAATGTACCAATTCACATTGCTACTGAAATTAGATGGTTAATTCTAACTCTCAAGCTTTTTACATGCCCTGCACTGTCATTAGAAACCAGGGTGAAGAATGGATGTTCTAAATCTGGTCTTGCCCATAAAGTCCTCTTCTTCCACACAAGTATGGCAGTACGGACAACAGTTCTGTGTTAAACATGTTCATGTTAGTCATCTGATTTATTTTGGGTTTTTTCCTCTCTTTTGTTAATTTAAATAATGCTTTGCTAATTTTTTGAGAATTTTATACAATGTAACTTCATCCTATTCATGCCTTCACCAGCTCTTCCCAGGTCTACCCCAACCTCCTTGTTTACCAAAGGTCTTATCCTCTAGTTTTTAACCCATGATGTTCAGTCTGTGCTGTCCAAATAGTTGTAAATGGGCCTTACCATGGAGTGGGATTCACCCACTAGGGGTCACATCCATAAAGAAAAATGACTTTCCCACTCCCAGCAACTGCCAATCAGCAATAGCTCCTCATGTAGTCCACTTTTTGTTAACATGCTGGGATTTTGTCTGGTTTGAGGTCTTGGGCATGCTGTTACCTTCATGGGTTCGTATGTGTAACACCTCAGTTTTATCCAGAAAATGTTGTTTATAATCATCCACCACTCTGGATCTTATATTTTGTCTTTTTCCTCTTTGAAAATCTTTGAGCATTTGGAGAAGTGATCTTATATAGATATCATTTAATACTCCAGAGTCTTTTATTCTCTACGCATTGAGCAGTTGAGGATCTCTGTGCTAATCACCATCTACTTAAAAAAGATGCTTCTCTGATGAGAGATGAGAGCTGTCAGGTGCTAGGCATACTACCACAGGAGAAAGTAATTATCAGTAGCCATTTGTAAACCCTGAAAGCTACAATAATATCTGGCCTGACAAACTAACCTAGTGGTGCATCAGTGGTACAAATGTTACTAGAATAACCACTTTCTGAGTGGACTAAATTCTCATTCCACAAAATGCAACTCATACTGGCACCTTTATCAGGACTAAAACCTGTGGTTAAATAGAACCTAGAAGAGAGCCTATTGCTATTATTATGCTAAATTGACATAGTGTTAAACCCATTTATTACAACTGAGCTATTACACTAGCTTCTCAAGCTGAACACTTTATAAGAATGAAAAAAATTTACAAGTTAATTTATGGAAAAATCACTTTGTAGAAGCTGAACCTAAACAGACATTTTCTGGAATCCATAATCTCACATAATGAGAGAGAAATTTACCTATTTGACATTAAATACGATTAACAGTTGGTTTCATTATTTAAGCCACTAAATGCACTTTAGTGGGAGAAAAACAAAAATTCTATCATCTAAAATAAAGAAATGATGTATCAGGACTAGAGAGATGGCTCAGTGGTTAAAAGCACTGGCTGTTCTTCAGAGGATCTGAGTTCAATTCTTAGTACCCATATGATGACTTACAGGTGTCTATAACTCCAATTCTAAGATATCTGAAATCTTTTTCTGGACTCTGTGAGCAACAGACATGCAAGTAGTAGACATTCATACATGCAGGTAAAATGCACATATATGCTCAAAATAAAATATTTTTAAAAAAGAAAGCACTTGTCTTTAGATGTTTTCAAACCTTTCTCCAATTAGACAAGTAGTAATTTAAGATAGAATTCCATTTTGATATGGTCATTGCAAATCTGGATTATTGAAGCATAAAACCATTCTCTTTTTAACTTTCACCAGGTTTGTTGTTTTACAGTGTCACACATGTACAGCATACATTCTCATTATTATGACCCCTCTCTCCTACCTCTACTCCCCCTCCATCTCTACAAGTTCTTTTTGATATTCATGGCTTGTTGTTGGTTTTGTGGAGTTGTGCTGTGTGGTCCATTGAGTTTATCCAGGAGAATACCACATGTGTGGTATGTGTTTGCAACTCTTTGCTAGAGTCTAGTTGTCTCCTCAGGAAAGAAGTAACTGAAGACAATACTATTTCCCCGGAATTCATCACTAATCAAGAATTCATTAGGGAGAAGTATAGTTCTGTAAGTTCCTCCAGGATCCATGATTGACTATTTAGAACCTATTTAGAACTATATAAGAGTCACCAATGTTTTAGCTAGTAAGCACAAAAATAATTTTAAAAATCTAAGATTGCAGTACATTTTATAAGTGAGTTAAGTTTTTTCCAAATTACACTTATTTCCCGTATTACAGGAGCTTCCAGCCTGGGTTGGCCTGGAGATAAGCCAGCACTATGCCAAATTCACATAATCAAGAGCTGCTGAGGTGAGCTGGTTTCCCATGGTAATGAGAGAAGTGTATGAAAATCCAGCCACTTGTCAGATGAGTGTGTATTCACTCTCTAGCAGTGTGGCGCTCTGCCATAGTCTATGAATGTGACAATTAGTGGAAGAAACAGAAGTTTCTTTTTCTTGGACTTTATATATGAGTTAAGAAAAGAAACAAAAAATAAAGAGAAATATAGTATAAATAAATGAGAGTAATATTCTAAATCATTGGGAAGAAAATAAATTCAAATGATAGAACAATGACAAAAGTGGAGTGTGGAACCTCTTTGGAGTGGATATTAGAGCTGACTCAGAGAAATGGCATGTGTTCCATTGAGAATATGAGGAGACAACAAAAGAGAAGGTCTTACTCCAACAGTCTCTGGACATATTGGGAAAACTACCAAGGTCACAGGCAGAAGAAAATGGGATCAACAAAGTCCATCTTATCAAGAGATATTTTTTTAATAAAACAGACTAAAGGCAACTCAATCAATGACTTTCAGATCCACAAGACTTAGAAGAGGTCCACATGGTCATTAGTAGCTAACATTAAACAAACTCAGTGAGGTTTATAAGGCAACAAAGAATAGGAGCACCTGGACTTCACACTTAAAAAACATTCTAGAACTGGTTTGAGTAACTAAAATTGTTAAGAGATTTGTGTGTGTGTGTGTGTGTGTGTGTGTACATCTGTGTGTCTGTGTATGTTTGTATGTGTTTGTATGTGCATCTGTGTGTCTGTATGTGTCTGTGTGTGTGTATCTGTGTGTCTGTGTGTGTGTGTGTATGTGTGTGTGTACTTAGGACTGTGATTGGCACCAAGTGGACCATGCAAGATATGAAAAAAAAGCAAAAGATCTACTCCTTGAAACAGAAAGTTTGAGAGAAAACAAGATGAGTGTCAATTAACAGGAGACAGATGATATCTCAAATTCAGAGAAGATGAATGAGCAGCAAGCAATATTAATCTGGGATGAGTACATTTTACTTGAAATTCTGAAATGAACATCAAAGACTTCTTTGAGGGATGTTAGAAAGATGTCAAATCAAGAAGCTCCTTGTGGAGGAAAGAAACAGTCAAGGGACAAAATGGGGTAATTGTTTCCCACCAATCATATGTTCATTAAGAAACCATCAAGATATGTGTGCACCAGTGAGCATTAAATGTAATCAGTGGGATTGCTATTTTAAAGAAGAAGGAGGAGGACATGAAGTTAGGAGGGAACTATGTTGGAAAGTCTGAGTATTGCAGGGAGAAATGGGGATAAATTTGATTAAATTACATTATGTACATGTATGAAAAGTTTTTATAATTTCTTCACTTTTTTTTTAAGTTACCCTGTTTCTTTTGTGATCTGCCTCTGTCTGAGGTCATAAGTGGCATTAGCAGTGAAAGAAATCAGTTCTCCACTCATCTTCATTCAGCTTCATCATTTTTTATCCCATCCTGCAAAGTTAAAAATGCAGCCATTGTCATTGGGAAAACTCTATAATTAAGGTTCCAAAATTAGAAGCTTTTGTTTTCTTTCAGAGACCAGAGTTTGTGTCCAAGCATTAACACTGAGTGGCTAACAACTGCTTATCTCTCAAACTCCAGAGGATCTGATGCCCCCTTGTGGCCTCCACAGGCATCCACACACATGTGTATATGCACATAGAGACTAGACATAAATCCATAATAAAAGAACTCATCTGAGCTATACAAGTTAAATTCAGTGAAACAGCACTAGATTAACATCTGCAAGGTCCTGTGCTACATACAAAAAAGTGAAAAAAAAATAAGAGAGGGGAAGGAAACATTAATCTAAAAAAATAGCAATACTCAAACTAGAGGATTGCTGCATCCTTTTCTGAAGGCTATGACTATTGTGTCTAACTTCCAGTACATGTGACGCTGTTCAACTGAGTGTCTTAACAGCTTCAGTCAAGTTGGTTTTTATACTTTATAGCATCAGAATTTTGTTTTCTATTATAACATTTTATTGATTGAAGAAATTTAGGAGGCCCAGACGTCAGACATTTAAGCTCTACTTGATTTTAGGATGTTAAAGAGTGTTCAGGACTCAAAGGGAAGAACTTTAGACGAAATGTGCAACAGTGGGGAGAAGGAACTTGTAGAGTCCACCTCCAGTAGAAAGACAGGGCATCAAGTAGAGGGATGGGGTTGCCATCCCACAGTCAAAAACTCTGACCCAGAATGTTCCTGTCTAAACAAACTGCATGGACAAAAAATGGAGAAGATACTGGGGGAAAGGAGGTCCAGTGACTGTCCAAATTGGGATCTAGCTCAAGGGGAGGATCTAAGGCCTGACAACTATTACTGATGCTGTTGTGTGCTTATAGACAGGTGCCTAGCATGGCTACCCTCCAAGGAGCCCAACAAGCAGCTGAAATAGACGCAGATACTTACACCCAACCAAAGGACAGAAGCCAGAGACTCCTGTGGTTGAATTAGGGAAAGACTGGAAGAAGCTGAGGAGGAGGACGATCCCATAGGAAAACCAGCAGTCTCAATTACCCTGGACCCCCAAGCTGTCCCAGACACTGAACCACTAACCACACAGCATGCAAGTTGATATGAGACCCCCATCACATGTACAGCAGAAGGCTGCCTGCTGTGGCCTCAGTGAGAGAAGATGCACCTAACGCTTGAGAGACTTGAGGCCCCAGTGAGTGGGGAGGCTGGCTGGAGTAGGGGGGAGGGACATCCTTTTGGAGAGAGGGGAGGAGGAATGGGATGAGGAACTCTTGGAGGGCAGACCAGGAGGGGAATAATGACTGAACTGTAAAAAAGATTAAAGATAATTAATAATAATCATTATCATCATCATCATTGTCGTCATCAAGAATGTCTCCAGTAAATTTAATACTCAACAAAACTGTATTTAAAAGAAATTAAAGTTGCACCTGAATCCATGTTGATGTCTGTGAGTCATGTCAATTAAGGTCATATCTATGTAAGCCTTCTGCGGCTGTGGACCATGTTGATCCCCGAGGTCTAAGGAATATGGTGATGCCCGTGCTGCTGTTGAGAAATATGGTTGTGTCTGTGGCCTGTGCTGCAGCAGAGGCCCAGGTTGATGTTTGTAGTCTGTTTAAAACCTGAGACCATATGGATATCCGTGATGTGCACTGTCATCAGAAACCATGTGAACATACATGATCTGTGCTCCCACTGACTGTAAATGGCAAGGCAGCTACTTCACAGTTGCATCTATGACTGCAGACTCACAGTTAAGAAAAGGGGACACAAAAGGGTTCAGTGATGAGCACTACCCCTATGCCATCCCACATCCAAAAATAAATTAATATCCTAGAGAGGAAGCCATCCAAGAGAACGCTTAAAATTTGTGATAAGGACTCTGAAATTAGCTTTCCTTAGTTGAGGGCTTCTGGCAGAATGCAGGTGGAAAGAGATTCAGTTTTCTTTAAGGATCTGGCTACTGGGAGTTTGACCAAGCTCTAATGAGTATATTGGCAACACAAACTGAACTTGTGGTGTTTGTTTCTTCTGCTGATTTTTTTGAGAGGTATCACACGAGGGAGAGGGCTGGGAGGAACTAGGAAAGTGAGTGTGATTGAGGTACATGATATGAAATTCCCAAATAATCAATAAAAATATTATGAAAAATTAAAATGGATAACTGTATCTGTATGTGTGTCTGTGTTTTGTGGGGTATCCACCAGAGAAGACTACTTAAACATGGGTTTAGAAAGTATTATCTCTTATCTGGCTAGTAACTACACTGGGCATTCAGGATCCCAATGTAGCCCTGAGCCTTTCTCAGGGTGAGCTTTTAAGCACAAAAACCATGATCTGTGTTGACATACTTCAGTTAACAAGAACACTTAGCCTGAAGCAAAACTACAGAAACCAAAAAGCAGAGTTAGTACATTTTGAGATTTTTCCCAGAACTGTGGACTTTGATGGATTAGGTCTTTGTTTTAGTTGTGTCAGGTGGTGGTGTTCACATGCTGAGTTTTATAACCTAAACGGTACTTCCATCATAGAGACAGTTGTGTTGAAAGGTCTGGGGGCCTACTAAGATCTGTGCCCCTGTCATGTGTGTGTGTGTGTGTGTGTGTGTGTGTGTGTGTGTGTGTGTGTGTGTGTGTGAGTGTGTGTGTGTGTGTAGTGTGTGTGTGTGTGTGTGTATGTGTGTTGACACACATGAACAGTCAGGAAGAAGGAATCAGATCTAGTAAAGCTGGAGTTACAAGCAGATGTGAGCCATCCTATGCTGGTGCTTCAAAGCTAACTCCTGTCCTCTAGAAACACTCAGAATCACCAACTCAACACTTCAGCCCCACAAAAATCTTTTGCAAAAATTGATTATAATTCCTAATGCTCATTTCTTGTAGGGAATGGATTTAAACAGGTTTTATGTTAGCCTTATTTTAAAAATAAAACCTGTCACTCATAACAGCCTTTGATTACTTTGGAACAGATAATATTCATCAGTAGATAAAGATAGTGATAAAATCTGAAGTACTTAACTAACCCATACAGTAAGAACAGCAACTTACCATAGACTTTTTTCAGGAAAATAAAGTAAAATAAATAAATAAATAAATAAATAAATAAATAAATAAATAAATGCAGTGAAGAGGAGCTAGACCATCTATCCATGCCTTTGCCTCTTCAGACTGGCTTTATTCTCATAGCACTGCCCTGCCCCATACTAGGTGTTCCCACTACCTTGTGAGTAGTGTGCCCTTACCCACCCCTTGTGGGTGAGGTCAGTTTCCACATGTGTGTCCACCAATAGGAAGCGCAGCAGCACCAGTTCTCCTCCCTCTTTTTACAACACACCCTCAAAACTATTCAAGTGGTATTCCAGGTGCATAGAAATGGCTCTGTTCTTCCACAGGTTCTAGTTTTGGTTCACAGCACCCACATGACAGCTCATAACTGTCTGTCACTCCATTTCCAAGGGATTTGATGTGCTCTTCTGGCCTCTGTGCTCACCAGGATCCATGTGATATATTGGGGGGGGGTGTGGATGTGTGTGTGTGTGGGTATGTGTGTGCATGTGATAGATAGATAGAAGATAGATAGATAGATAGATAGATAGATAGATAGATAGATAGATAGATAGATAGATAGATAGGCAGGCAAAACACCCATACACATAAAATAAAAATAATTTTAAAAATGAATTAAATTTAAGAGGTATGCTAGTGTTTTCTACCAGTTTCTTCTTTCTATTCTCATGTGGATTAGTTCATAAATGATGTTTTATGCCATTATAATATTCAAATTTTATATCAAATTATTTAATTTGGGAAATACTTCTGTTTGACAAGCCTAGATGGGGGTATGCCAAAGTCATTTTCCCTTAACCTAATGATACCTAAGCAAGATGGCTCTGATATATAACACATTTCCTCTAACTGCCTAAATTGAAAGTTGTTCAAGTGTTTTTATACTTATCAATTTAATTAACATTTACATGCCTGTGAGAAGCATCTTTTATGTCAATGTTTAATTCACACATCAGTAGGCACTAATGATAAGTACATTACCTTATCATCTTCTAGCAGTTAGGTACATTTGTGACATGCATCATCAAATTAAATAGATAAGTAATGTTCAAAGCTACTGCAATAAAAATTATTGTGGTAATTACCAATGTTGAAAGTGAATGTTTTAATCAAATTGCTTTCTTGGCTTCCTATATTTTCATTAAAAATGACTGGAAAATTACAGAGAAGTGTGCTGCTTTCTCACCCAATGAAAATCTAATTATATTTTACTGCAATTAATAACTACTACACTTAGCATTTTAAAATCAGAATAAATATATTCTCTCTTTGCCACACTTGCCTGCTGTTTCTTACTAATGTTTGACAACAAAGAATGGATGCTTACTTGGGTAAGACATTTGCAATTCCTAGTGGTACCACTGCCATCAAAGCAGACACTTGAAGAGAGTTAAGTTTCCTGCAGTACAAATGCCATGACTGTTAACGGATTCTAAAAGGTGCCATTCATTTTATGAGATAGTAGCTCACAGTGTAACCTCAGACAAGTTCTGCTTTCCTTCAGCCCTCCATTGATTTGATAATACAAATTTTCTTCTGGCCTCTCAGTGAAATTAGATTTTCAGAAACTAATAGTTTTCTTTGAATGGTACCTAATAATTTTCTTGCTGTATTTACATTCTTTGGTATTTGCTAAGGGTGATAGCTCAATTCCTACACAACTGTTAAATCAACATACACTTAACCAGAGTAATAAAGCAGAATCCTTATGTGTGTGTGATTGTAGGATGTGTTTGTGTGCATATTCAGATTTCTAGCAATAACATACAAACTGAGCAGTGGCACCTGCCTGTAATCCCAGTACTGGGAAGTGGAAGGTGAAAAGAGGAGAATCCCTGGATGCTCCTCCATCAGTCTACCCAGATCAGTGAGCATGAGGCTCCATGAAAGACGTTCTCAAAATAACATGAAGATCAGTAGAGGAGGACACATAAAATTAACCTCAGGCCATACATACATACATACATACATGCACACATGCACATGCACACATTCACCCACACACACATACACACAAGACACTGCTTTTTGAGCTAATTATTCATGCATTCTTTCTTCTTTATGGATTTGGAGAACTAAATTGTTATTAAACATTACTAACAATCAAAAGAATAGTTGAAAGAATACAAAATAGCATATATAATTACTTTTAAAAATAGAAATTAGAAAACTTTCAAAGCCAGTGGAGAACTTTCATATGTGGTTGAGAGACTGTTTGTGTGATGTTTTGGTGAAGAACATGGCTGCTTTTTGCCATTTTCTGAAGAGACTGCCTAAGGCTAAGGAAAAGAGATGTATATTAATTGTATTGACAAAGCCTTTTAGGAGTCCCTACCTTTATCCCAAGATTCACTGCCAAAAAATTTCTATGCATCTAATCCCATTGTTTTTCTCTATAACTTCATATGTTTGTATTCATTTCTTCGACTCTATAGTACACTCACACTGATGTCTTTATACGTGTTACTTCACTGTGTCACTCCATCTTATTCCATGGTATAAACAAAGCACAAAACAGTCTGCATCACCATATAGTTGCAAGGACGTACAGATTTTCTTCATCTTTTGGATAATCTTTTCCATTTATTCTTTGAGACTTTCATTATGTATACAATGCATTTGGATCACACTCATCTCCCCCAACTCCTCCCAAATGTAATCCATCATCTCACACCTTTTCCCAATTTCATGTCTTTTTTTTATGCTTCACCAAGTACAATTAGTGTCATCCATATGGGGATGTGGCCATCTCCTGACAAATGATCAGCCTACCAGAGACTGTGCCCCTAAATAAAGCTGCTTCAACCTCTACTAACATCCATCACCTGATTTAATGCTTGGGAGTCCCCTCCCCCATTTGTACTGGAATCTACAAGTCTTATGAGCGCATAAATACAGTTGTCCTATCATGACCAGAAGACAATCTTGTGCCACACTCTTCCTCTGTTTTTCTCTCTCTTAAAATTTTTCTGCCCTCTCTTCTATGATGTTTCATGGCCCTTGGGGAGAGAGGTATAATATAGATATTCCATTAATGACTACATTTCTGTTTTGTTATTTCAAAAATGTTGTTGTGAAATTACTGAACATACCTCCTAGTATATTATTCAAAAGCTGATCTAATCAATCCACCACCAAAGCTGGGAAACATGAGTTATATTAATACTTCAATATTTTAAAATTCTTGGACAAATGTCAAATCACCTTCCAAAATGGGTATCAAAGGCATATATATACATATTCATATACACACATATGTATATGTATACATATATGTATGCTTTGACCAGTTCTTAGATATTCATATACTTACACACTTAATAAATCCATTGAGACTCCCTCTGTGGTTGGCATGACAACAAGAATATCAAACCTATTCTAGTTTCCTAAGACTGAGAATATTTCTGAGATATATGCCAAGTAGATTTAACTCAGAGAAGTTTCTGGTAAACTAGGACAAGGTCACCCTAAGTCAGCATCCTTGTCACCAGAGACTTTTCCAAAACTCAGTAACTAATGTCTTACTGCCTGACACAGTGCTTAAACATTGTGAATATTGCCCTGTGGTTGCACATGGGTGATAGTCCCTCCAATAACTTACAAATTTCATTGCTCCCTCTATGTAATATCTACTATCTAGTGAGAATAAACTATCTAATTATGATGGTAGTTTTTATTTTACTGATGGCTTTGATCATGATTTCATGATTATAATTAGCTATTCACATGACTTCATGAAATTTTTTCATAACACCAGAGAGGGGCTGATATGACTACCTAGGCAAGAAGGCTGCAGGCTATTCAGTCACTTCTTTCATAATAGTCATTAAAAGAACACAGCTTAGACAAGGGTTCCTGGCAGTGTACTTCAGTGTAAGTGGAGTCATACTTCCAAATCCAGGAACGTCTATAACAATTGGTGGATAACAAAAGTCTTCCTTCACTTTCCTTGTGAGTTTCCTGTATCATATCAAATAAGAAAATATCAAATGTATTATGACTGATTTTCCATATCCAAACAAAAGAAGGTCAATAAAGTATATTCTAATACTCCTTCATTATAAAATCATAGCAATAGATACTGCTCACATCTTCATTTTGTGGACACAGATATGTATATGCCCTACACTAGACTACACTGATGACTAAATTGAACAGAAAACAATTTGCACTATTTAGTATACATTATGTACATTATATATTTCTATAATCTATGTACATTTTATATATATATATATATACATAATCTGTGTAAATCATCATCAAGTACAAAATCTGGATGAAACAAATGCAGCCTTAAAAGTCATAACAAACTGAAAAGGAGTTGGAGATTTAAAATGAAGAATCAGAACTGGCTCTTGTTTTCCTTTATGATGCTATAATTGCATCCTGGGGAAAAGTGGGTTGAGTGAAAGCAGCAGAGAAAGAGCTCTATGTGCTTTGACTCAAACTTGTGAACTGCTGACGTAACTGTACATCAGTGGTTCAATAGAGTTTGTCCATCTTCCATTGTTCATGTGGAAAAACAAGGATTTTAACTGTAATTAGCAGGTTTTATACCCAGTAAAGCATGCATGGTCCTTTTGAAACCTGAGCATCTAATAGCAATATTTTATAGCAAAAAAAAATATTTTGTTTGCTATAGTGATTTCCTGATTGTGAGTAAAAAAAATTTCTGTGGAAATGTGTGGTATGGTATTCATAATGTTTTAGTTTCTGAATAACCCAAGTAAAGGCAGGAGGAAAAACAAAATGGAGAAATCAGGAGATGTGGAAATTGAATTATGTTTCAAATCATGGAATGTCTTTGTACAATGACAATGTAAACAATAATGAAGAAAATACAGTTTTACAACTACATTCTTATAGACCCATTAAACAGCTAGAACAGTAGCCACAAATTTGAGAAATAGATCAAGGATACATCTTCTAGCAACAAAGAACATGCCTTGTGAAACTGGGGACTGAAATGTAAGTCTGTTCTATGGCCACACTGTACAACCAGAGGTCCTGGAGCACTGATACATAAGTATTCCATGTAGGCCCACAGCATCAGCTGATTTGACAGGGGTGGTATAAGGCCACTCAAAATATGGTTATTCCTGAATACTATTACTTACAACTTCAAAGAAGTACCATCAAATCCCCGAAGGTTTGAAGTGCCATAATAAAGTTTTGACAGTTTCGAAGAAAGAAAACTTATAGATCGTATAGCAGCCTTATTTTTAATAGCCAGAAGCTGTAAGAACCCAGATGTCCCTCAACGGAGGAATGGATTCAGAAAATGTGGTATATTTACACAATGGAATACTACTCTGCAATTAAAAACAATGAATTCACGAAATTCCTAGGCAAATGGTCAGAACTGGAAAATATCATCCTTAGTGAGGTAACCCAATCACAAAAGAACACACATGGTATGCAGTCACTGATAAGGGGATATTGACCCAGAATCTCGGAATACCCTAGACACAATCCGCATATCAATAGATTTCTAAGAAGATGGAAGGAGAGACCCCTGGTCCTGGAGAGACTGGATGTAGGGGAACGCCAGGACAGAGAAACGAGAGGGGGTTGAATGGAGAAAAGAGGGTGGGAAGGGGGCTTATGGGACTTTCGGGGAGGGAGGAAATGGGAAAGGGGAAGTGATTTGGAATGTAAATAAAAAAACTTAGAAAATAAAATAAAATTTAAAAAAGAAACCATTTTTCAGAATACATGGTTCAAAAATAGCACAATGAATGATAAATGGAGAGACTACATCATGTAATAGATAAATAAGTTCATTATATTCGATTGACTGATAAAAAGTATGAAGGAATTAAAGACAAATTTTATCTTCTTTACTCTTAATGACCACCTGGCTCCACACTGGTGTTTTTTTTTTAATAATAGGTTATGTGAAGCCCAGATGCCTCAAATTCACAATCCTCCTGCTTCAACCTTCTGAGTTTCAGGATTCAGTCATGCTCCATCATGCATAGCTTCACTTATGGTACTGAAGGGTTGGGTTCTTGTTAGCCCTCTACCTGTCACAGGAATGATGTCCTGTTCCTCAGCATTATCACACCCCTGCAAGGACAGCACATCTAACATTTTTTATTCATTATCTGAGCCAGGAAGACAGAATTTCAGTCTTCGTCTTTTGCAGAAAACCATATGCTGCTAATTTAACAAAAATATCAACAGTTTTCCATCTAATATTGTTTTTGTTTTGTTATTGTTGCTTTTCATGTTTTTGGTTTTGATTCTTCTATAAATCAAAGGTCTAGAAAAAATTCAGGAATGCAGAAAGTAGAAGTAATGTTTTTCCCAAGGGAAAAGAATAGTGCACTGTCCAATATTAGTATTTGGGAGAGGGTTATTTTCTGAGACAGGATCTCTCTATGTAGTGCTGGCTGTCCTGGAGCTCACTCTGTAGGCCAGGCTAGACTAAAACCTCACCTGCTTCTGTTGCCCAGGTGCTACGAGTTAAAGGTATGCACCACCACCACCAGTTTTATTTAATACTGTTAATAACAGGTATTAATAATGGGCTGTGAATATAGTTCAGAGATAGGGCACTTGCCTAGAATGTTCAGAACTCCAAGTCTTGTTTCCTAGCACACAAAAATAAATTTAATTAAAAGTTGTGAGCATAGAACAACAGAAAATGAAAATCTGATAATTACTTGAGTGATCTAGGAATATAAATGACCCAGAGGTTAAAAGAACTTGCTTTCTTGCTGAAGACCTAGGTTTGGTTTCTAGCATCCACGTGGCAGCTCAAAACCATCTGTAACTCCAGTTCCAACGGATTTAATTCCCTCATTTTGGCTTCCTCAGTCACCAAGCACACATGCAATGCAGAAACACATGCATACACGTGAAATAAAAATAATAGATATTTTTTAGAATTAAGTAACCACTTGTGTATAAAATTTTTAACTATTAAAGTTAAAATATCTGACAATTCTAATGAATACCTTGAATGAAATATTCATATATACTTTCATTTATTTTACATATTATTTATTATTTTATAAATAATACATACATTGTTTTAGAGATTTTTATAAGATGTATCCTTTAACTTAAGTAGCCATGTCCAAGACATACAGCCCTAGGACCAAAAGGACCCATGATTAATACCTAATAGGATAGGGCCATAGGAATCCTTTGCTGGAAAAGTAACTCTCTTTCTCTCTTGCTAGGCTCCATACACATCAGTCCTCCGTTACACTACATGAAAAACTGTTCATGACCTATAAGACAGGATTGTGAAACTATTGTATATAAGGCTACACATAAAAGAGGGATGTGTACTCATGGATAATACAGAAAATAAATGTCATTCTATGATAGGAAGAAAGAAGTAAGAAATTTTTACTTTTAAAAACTGAACGATTTGACAAAATACCATACAAAGATGAACACTAAGGAACTAAATGGGATTTGGCATAAGTCTAATTAGCTGTATTAACAGAGAGATTTGAGGTGGTCTAGGCAAACACAGGATGCTTTCTGAGTGGAAAGCAAACAAGTGCATTGAGGTACTATACCAATCACATTTGTTCTAACATTGACCTTATAATAATTAAAAATTGATGCTTGCAACATAATACAGCTGTGCAATCATATTTAAACCTAATCATTTCATAGACAGCAGAAAGTTGTACAAAAAGGTCAAAAACACTTTAATTTCATGACAGTAAATTTACTCTTTATTCCCAAAGTGAAAATGTCTAATTTCTAAAAGAGCAAACCAATAATTACTTATTATAAAGCTATTTTAGTCAATACTTAATTTCGCTATATTGATTAGTATTTAGACATTTAAAATGTACCCTACAGCAAGAATATGTGTTTACAATACTGTTCTCCCTACTGATATTTGTAAGTATTACCAGTATTGATTTGAGACATGTTTCAAAAATGTCAAACTTAATAGTAATCATATAAAGGGAGTTTGACTCTTTTAAAACTAGAATTTAAATTTAAAATATTTGAATAGTGATATCTTCAAAGATATCATTGTATCATGATAATTATTTCTGCCTCTATATACTTTAACAAGTGTTTGGTTAAACTGCATTATAAATTCTACTTCCTCCCAAAACTAACATGAAAGAAAACATAAAAATTATCAACTCCACCATTCAGAACTAGAATACAATGACTTTTCCTTATTGCATGTGCTTCTGATTATAAAATAATGGCTGGGATATGATCTTTCCCTTAACTTGCATTCAGTGTAACTTTGAGCTCTTTGCAATAAAACAAAATGATGCTTCATCAGGATGTGTCTGGGACTACCAAGGCAATTTACAAACTTTCCATCATTAAGTCTGAAAACATCACTGTGAGACAGGTATTAATATAACACTTCTCTCTTGAGAAGTTCAATGGACTTTGCATAATGCTACTTTATTAACTTCGCCTTGAACTGAGAACAAAGGCTGAAATGTCTAACCATGTCCCTCACTCACAGAGATGCAGAAAACAAATAGAAAACACGATTCCTTCCATGTAGTTTATTGCTTTCATTTTGGTTTTGATTTTGTTTGGATTTGGGGTGGGGAATCCTTGTGATTTGTTTTTGTTTGCTTGCTTTTTTTAGTACAGAATTTGCTTTGTGGAGCTCACTGCAAAACTCAGGCTATCCTAGAACTCCCATTGTCTCCCAAGTGATTAGATTACAAGCATGAGCCACCATATCTTGTTTAGTCAAATGTTTTAGATTCACTTTTCCTTCTAATCTGAGGCCATTCCTGAAGAAAAAGTCAACTGGAACCTTTAATATATTATGCCTTTATGAATATTTTCAAAAGGTTTAAATTTTGTAAAGGTGGCATAGGGATATGAAGTCAAAATCAAACATTTAAAGAGACTTAATCCCATTAGTTCTTAAGTAATAGTTGACTGGGAAAGTGGAAGAAACTCGAGTGTGACAATCAGCTTTTTCCTTTGTCATAATGTAGTGAAGACTCCACAACTTGACTGTGATCCTGCACAATTAAAACATTTCTAGAAAGTCCAAGCATTTCTAAGTAAGAGTACAGCTCTACAACAGGGAGATGCCTGCTGAGGCTGCAAAGACAACCCAGCCACTCAAGAGCCAGTTGCTCTTTGAAGGGCATGGGGTTGAAGTAGTCAACTTCCATAACAAGTCTTTCATATGAGTAATGGATAAGGCGAGGGGGGTTCAGAAAGTTGAGTTTGCCCTGTATTACATACTTGCTAAGTAGTGGAGCTGGAATACAAACATGAGAAGCCTGGTTCTACAGTCCATGCTTTCAAGATTTGTTCTCAAACTGGAGAAATCATTTTCAGCCACCTTGAGTCCACAATACAGTCAAACTCCTAGCCATTATGGAATGTTTTCTCAAGCTCACAAATTTAAAATATAATGCCTGTCCTTAGGAGGCAGTGCATGGAGACCTTGGCACCAGAACAGGTGTCACTGCCCAAGCTCCTTCAACCTAAACTGTATAAAATGTAAATAGTACAACCTTCCCCCAAAAGCTGTGCTGGGAATGAAAGTAACGTTCAGTACATACAAAGAACCGTAGTGTTCAACTTGCAGCTATTCAAGTCAGATAAGAATGATCTAAGCCACTTTCAAAACACTGAAATTCAGAATTACCAAAGAAGTTAGCACATTCAATGCTGGTGACAAACCAAGCACGTCCGATTTTTTCATTAAATACATGTTCTTAGTATTATGCACAATCGCATTTAGTCACCGGAACAAACCTATAACTTAAGGGGTGTTGGGTCTGCTTTTACATAGAAAAATAAGCTTTGAGGATGTAAATAATATAGTGGTATATCTATGACTGTGTGTCAAAGTTGGATAAAAGGGAACTAATAAGGAAGTTGTTTGATGAGCTCTTCCAAACTCACGAAAGTGTAGAACCAAAAGTCCCTAAAGTTTACCTTTATCAGCCTTTGTTATAATTAGAACAAAGCTTTGGCTAGAGAGACCAGTTAGATGGACAAAGCCAATTTTCCTTAATGTTTTTCCATTCATTTTCCAGGCCTTCAGGGCTTCTCTCCTGTCTCTTCCCATACCTGATCCTGCCCCCCCACACACACACTTCTTCTCTCCTCCTCCTACCCAGATCCCTCCCTTCTTCTGCCTTGAGTGATTATTGTCGTCCCCTTTCTAAGTGTAATTGAAGCATCTTCACTTGGTCCATCCTTCTTGTTAAACTTCTTACAGTCTGTGGGTTGTATCATGGATATTCTGTCCTTTTTGGCTAATATCCACTTAACAGGGAGTACATACCATGCATGTCCTTTGAGTTTGGGTTACTCACTCAGGATTATATTTTCTAGTTACATCCATTTGCCTAAGAATTTCATGAATTTGATGTTATTAATTGAGTACTACTCCATTGTGTAGATGTACCACATTTTCTGTATCCGTTCTTTGGATGAGGGGCATCTGGATTGTTTCCAGCTTCTGGCTATTACAAATAAGGCTGCTATGAACATAGTGGAGCATGTGTGTCTTCATGGTGTGGTGGAGCATCTTTTGGGTATATGCTCAGGGAGAATTATTCCAATTGTCTGAGGAAACACGAGATTGATTTCCAGAGTGTCTATACCAGTTTGCAATCCAACCAGCAGTGGAGGAGTGTTTGTCTTTCACCACATCCTCACCAGCATAACCTGTCACTTGAGTATTTAACTTTAGCCATTCTTATTGGTGTAAGATGGAATCTCAGGGCCATTTTGATTTGCATTTCCCTAATGACTAAGGACTTTGAACATTTCTTTAAGTGCTTCTTAGCCATTCAAGATTCCTCGGTTGAAAATTCACTGTTTAGCACTGTACCCCATTTTAAATTAGGTTATTTGGTGTTTTGAAATCTAACTTCTTTATATATTTTTAATATTAGTCCTCTATTGGATGTAGGATTAGTGAAGACCTTTTCCCAATCTGTAGCTTGACATTTTGTCTCATTTGACAGTGTCCTTTGCCTTACAGAAGTTTTTCAGTTTCATGAGCTCCAATGTGTCACTTGTTGATCTTAGAGCCTGAACCATTGGTGTTCTGTGCAGGAAATTTTCCCCTGTGCCGTTGTGTTCTAGGCTATTTCCCAGTTTCTCATCTATTAGATTCATTGTATCTGGTTTTATGTGGAGGTTCTTGATCCACTTGGACTTGCAGTTTCAGGGGGAAGGGGTGGCAGGAAGGAGGAACCTCTAGAAAGTCCCAGAAACCTTGGATGTGAGAAGCTCCCAGGACTCAGTGAGTATGACCTTAGCTGAAAAGTCCAACAGTGGAGAGATGGAGCCTGAAGAAACCACCTCTTGTAGATAGAAAGGCCCCCAGTGGAGGGCTTGGGCCACTAACCTACCTTCAAATTTTTTGACCCAGAATTGTTCTTGTCTAAAGGAAATGTATGGACAAAAATGGAGTAGAGACTGAAAGAAAGGCCATTCAGTGACCTGCCTATCTTGGGATCTATCCCATGGGTGGGCACCAAATCCTGATACTATTACTAACACCATGTTATGCTTGCAGAAGGAGTTTAGCATGGCTGTCTCTATGAGGCTCTACCATCAGCAGACTGAGAAAGATGCAGATACTTACAATCAACCATTGGGCTGATGTTAGGAACCCCTATGGAAGAGTTAGGGGAAGGATTGAAGGAGCTGAAGGGAATGGCAACACCATAGGAAGACCAACAGTGTCAACTAACCTGGACCCTCTGGGAACTCCCAGAGACTGGGCCACAAACCAAAGAGCATACATGGGCTTGTCCGTGTCCCCCAGCACATATGTAGCAGAGGGCTGCCTTGTCTGGCCTCAGTGGGAGAGGATGAGCCTGTAGAGGTTTGATATCCCAGGAAAGGAGGATGCCGGGGTATATGATGTGGGGGTGGACAGGTGGTAGAGGGGATAGAGTTAAGAGGAGCACACTTTCAGAAGTTAAGGAGAGGATGGATGAAGTAGAGAACTCTGAGAGGGGAAACGGGAAGGGGGACAGCATGTGGAATGTAAATAAATAAAGTATTTTCTTTAAAAGAAAGAACCCCCCCAAAAAAAGATCTAATTTTTTTTCACTTCTCTTGCAACTCTGCTGCCTTCTTTCCCCTATTGTATGATACCTATTTTGTTCTTGACCTTACAATTAGCACTCTAAATACAGCATCATGGCATTTCCAAACAATTCATTACCTAGCAGGTTTCTTCTAATTTGCTGGAACTATGACTCAACATATCTGTTTTGTTACAAATATTCTCATTCTCCCTTGCTAAACAGACTAAGATGCTGCACATGTACATCAAACTGCCTTCAGTCTTATCTTCTATCTCCCTGGGCTCTAGCCAAGTCAATGCTGACCCTCTGTAAACACTGTCTTCATTCCTGATATCACTTTTTCCTATAATGCCATCTTCTCTTCCAGAAATCCGAGCCCCCTACACACACACACACACACACACACACACACACACACACACAAGAAAGAGTGAAGTGTCAGATCACATTCAAAATAATTAACATTCTAGACTATTAACAAAAAATTAGTATTCAACCACAATAATAAACTCATGTTCAATAACACTAATAAACAAAATTTGAAGTTTTCACTTAAAACCATTTGTATTTCAAGTATAAACTAAAACTTAAATGTGGAGAGCCTTATTGGGGTACCGTGCTGCCTGGCAGCAACCTGACATTGGCCAAGGACAAGGGCTTCAAGCAGGAATCTGACATTCTGGCATAATAGGGAAGTAGGTAAAGGCAGGAATTTTAATCTTAGGGTGGAATGAGTTGAGAAAGCAGGCTTCAGGCAAGGTCTTGGGCTTGGATGAGGAAGGAGGCTCAGGAAATTTTGGTCATTCTGACAAGTCCTTTGTAACAACCATCACAGAATTTTGCTTACTGCCTTGATGATTTTGTGTTTACTGTCTTGCTTGTTCCTTACTGTACCACTATTGACCTTAATTCCTGCATGTAATTAAGTTGGTATAAAAAGTGGACTCAAAATTATTAAACCCACCTTCAGTTTCAGAATTGACTGGGGTTATGCTGCAGTTTTATCTAATTGTCCTTTTCTTTTAATCCTCGCTCCTGCACTGGAGAACCTGTTGACTGACTGAGCGGGCTTGGTCACTTAAATATTTAATATATCAAGCTGTACAAAAAATGACAGGTTTTGGTTCATAAAAATTGTTCTTATTGTGCCTGTGAGTACAAAAATATACATTTCCAACTTAATGATAACAGATATGAGGAATTTAAAAATGTCTCACTAACATTGCAATGAACCTTCCTTCTCTATGAGCTATGTCCTCATCTTGCTTTGTCCAACTATGTCTTGTCATAGGAGTTCTCTGGCAAAATTTTTGGAATTGCTTATGTATACTATCATATCATCCACAAATCATTGACTTCTTCCTTTTCAATTTGTATCCCTTTTGCCTCCTTTTCTTATCTAATTGCTCTAGCTAGAACTTCTATTACTATATTGCATAAGTAGAGAATGGGTAGGCAGCCTTATCTTGTCCCTGATTTTAGTGGGATTGCTTCAAGTTTCTCTCCATTTAATTTGATGTTGATTGTTGGTTTGCTGTACATTGCTCTTATTAAGATATGCCTACAGCCTGATACACACATACAAATTCTCAATTGAGATATCTTTTCTTTAATAATTTTTGGCTCTGTCAAGTTGACAGTTATGGCTAGCCAGGATATTCCACCCTTGTCAACTTAACATAAGAACACGTCACTGTTAAATTATAACCATGGTTATAAATTATAACCATTTCTTTCTTGCGTGTCCTCAAGATCTTATAGTAATATTAAAATATACAACATGATACAACTTTTATATTTCCTGCTATTCTCATGTATTTGTTACTCTAAAAAGACTTGCTTTTCACAAAACTCAGAAATAGAAGTTCTCAGTAAGTACAGCCTACATCTCTAAGCAATTTGTTCCAGTTGTTTTCTTTGACTTCCTTCATTCTCTTGTCCAGAAATTTATCTTGTTCTGCAACCTCCTCCTTATTTTTCTTGTTGAATTGTTTCTTCAGAAAAACACATTAACATTGCAAGACATTAGGAGCAACTATTCACTAAAACATGGATACTTTAGCCCTGACAACATATTCATAGATATTATCTTCTTTAGAAAGACTGCATAGCTCTTTCTTCAAAGGCACCATATAATCTGTCAGTCTGGGGATTTCCCTCTATCCTTTTGATTAAATTACAAATTTGAGAACACTCAGATTGGCATCCAGAGAGGCCATTGTATGAAGCTGTGTAAAGCCATTGTGTGAAGCTGTATAGTTGAAATATGTATTGCTTTGGAGAGCCCAAGACATTAGAGATGCCAGAGTCACGGGATACCTGTAGAGAGAGTGGAACCAGCCCAAGAAATAGAAGTGGATTGCAGTCATCAATGCTGAAATAAGATGGAAATCTGCAAAGTATTTTGACATCACACGTGGAAATGCAGAGTTTGGTGGTTTGCCCAGCTGGTTTTCAGTCTTGCTTTCATCCAATATTTCCTCACTATGCTCTCTTTTAGAGATTGCATAAAATTCCAAAGAGACATTGAACATTGGACATTTGAACATTGTTGAGGCTCTGATAGATTATAGGGATTTTGAAATTGGATTAAATGCATTTTGTATGATGTTACAGCTATAAGACTATGGAGGCCAGGGAATGGAATATGGTAGTTTGAATAGGCACAGTCCTATAGCTTCATGTGTTTGAATGCTTGACCATAGGGAATGGTACTATTAAGAGATATGACCTTGTTGGAGGAAATGAGTCACTGTGGAGCTGGGTTTTGAGGTCTTATATGTGTTCAAGCTATGTACAATGTAGCACACAGTTTCCTTTTGTTGCTCATAGATTCAGATGAAAAATCTCAGCTCCTCCAACATGTTGGCCTACCTGCTGCCATGCTTCCCACCATGATGATAAAGACCTAAACCACTGAAAATGTAAGGCAGACCCAAATAAATGTACTCCTTCATAAAAGTTACCCTGGTCAGAATGCAAATCAAAACAACCCTGAGATTCCACCTCACACCAACCAGAATGGCTAAGATGAAAAATTCAGGGGACAGCAGGTGCTGGAGAAGATGTGGAGAAAGAGTAACACTCCTCCATTGCTGGTGGGATTGCAAGCTGGTAAAACCACTCTGTAAACCAGTTTGGCAGTTCCTCAGAAAATTAGACATAGTACTACCTGAGGACCCAGCTATACCACTCCTGGGCATATACCCAGAAAATGCTCCAACATGTAATAAGGATACTATGTTCATAGCAGCCTTATTTATAATAGCCAGAAGTTGGAAAGAACCCAGATATCCTTCAACAGAGGAATGGATACAGAAAATGTGGTATATTTACACAATGGAGTGCTACTCAGCTATTAAAAACAATGAATTAATTCATGAAATTCTTAGGCAAATGGATGGAACTAGAAAGTGTCATCCTGAGTGAGGCAACCCAATCACAAAAGAACACACATGGTATGCACTCACTGATAAGTGGATATTAGCCCAAAAGCTCAGAATAAACAAGATACAACTCACAGACCACATGAAGCTCAAGAAGAAGGAAGACCAAAGTGTGGGTGTTTTGGTTTTTCTGAGAAAGGGAACAAAATACTCACAGGAGCAATTATGGAGATAATGTGTGGGGCAGAAACTGAAGGAAAGGCCACCAGGAGACTGTCCTACCTGGGGATTCATCCCATAAACAGTCACCAAACCCAAACACTTTTATGGATAACAATGGCTATCTCCTGAAGGGCTCTGCCAGAGCCTTATAGATACAGAGGCAGATGTTAGCAGCTAACCATTGGACTGAGCACGGGTTCCCCAGTGGAGGAGTTTGAGGGAGAACTGGAGGAGCTGAAGAAGTTTGCAGCCCCGTAGGAAGAACAAAAATGTCGGCCAATCAGACCCACCAGGGCTCCCAGGGACTAAGCCATCAACCAAGGGGTACACATCGTTCCAGCCACAATTGTGGCAGAGGAATGCCTTGTTGGGCATCAGTGGGAGAAGTCCTTGGTCCTATGAAGGCTTGATAGATGCCCCAACGTGGGGAAATCAAGGATGGGTAGGTGGGAGTGGGTTGTGCAGAGGGGCATCTTCTTGAAGGCAGGGGGTGGGAGGATGGGTTGGGGGTTTTCTGGGATGGGGAAACCAGGAAAGGGTATAACATTTGAAATATAAATGAAGAATACATTCAATAAAAAATTAAACAACAGCAATAACAAAAAAAAAAGTTGTCCTGGTCATGGTGTCACTTCACAGCAATAAAACCCCAATGGAGATACAGGGAAAGAACAAAGTTTGCTTTCATCACACATGTCAATATTTTCTGGCAATTGATGGCTGGAAAGTAGATATTCAGTTTCATCTAGTTAACCACCTAGGAGCGGACATTTGAAGGTGCCATGAGAAAGAGCCACAACAAAACTTAAAATTCCCACAATCCTTAAAATTCCCCAAATTCAATACATCTTCAAAATATACAGTGTCCCTTAAGTGTGGTATATCCAAAAACAAAGAATAAATTAACTGTTTTATTCCAAAAGAGAATGACCAGGACGGATCATAGGAACAACACGATCACAGCCAAAACAAGTCCAGCAGGGTAAATATCTCAATGTCCAATGTCTAGAACTTAGCCATGATCAGAAAGGACTCCAGGTGGCTTAAATACCCCCATCTCTCCAACTCTAACATCTGAAGTACACACAACTTGCTTTCCTCTTCAGATGACTCTAGTTCAAACCAATTACTATCCTTGGTGGATGCCCCACAGTTCTGGTATCTTCAACATCCTGGGTTATCCACTGAAACTAAGGTTTCACCTTTACAAAGGCATCCCAGGGTCTCTTACAGGGATCCAGCTCTTCAGCAAAGTGAAGCCTTAACTTCTCTCCATGACTCCTTCAATCCTGAACCTTTTATGCCTTCAAAAGCATGAGGATGACTCTCACTCATCTCCAGGTTAGGCTGCCATCTTGAGATGAAGACTTGCCCCTCTTGAATAATGCTGACCGTCATCCACTGCACAAGTGAAGCACAAAATTGGTGCTAGTTTCTTGTTAAGCACAGCTAATTCTTCAGCCCCCAGCTGAGCAAAAACCAGAGACTCTCTGCCATTACTTTTTATTCACTTTACATCCTGATCAGAGCCTCCCTCCTCCCATTCCCACCCTTACAAATCTCTCTCCACCATTGCCCCTCCCCCTCTCCTCTGAGACGGTGAAGCCCCATTGGTTACCATCCCACCCTGGGATATTTAGTCCCAGCAGGACTACATACATCCTCTCCCACTCAGGTACCAACCAGGCAGTCCAAGTAGGAAGAAGGGGACCCAGTGACAGTGAACAGACTGAGGCAGTACCCCCTCCATTTATTTGGAGATCCACATGAAGACCAAACTGCACATTTTCTGCAAATATGTAGAGGGTGCCTAGGTCCAGCTCCTGCATGCTCCCTGATTGGTGGCCCAGGCTCTATGAGCCCCCATGGTCCCAAGTTAGTTGATTCTGTAGGTCTTCTTGTAGTGTCTTTGACCCCTCCTTGGACATAGTTTTTTCAAAACTTGCTTTAATAAGGGTTTTCAAACACTTCAACCCACATTTTAGTCCACTGTCCAGAGGTAGGGGGAAAAAAGGTGGTAAATAGGACAGTGGGGATCTAGGCCTGTGTAGAAGAAGTTCTTTGGAGGCAACTGCAATCTCCATTTGTCAGGATACCAGCAGTCCAGTTCAGTAGTATCAGGATACCAATATTCCAGGTCAAAAAGTATCACCAAATACAAATCAACAGCAGTGGCATGATCCAGTAGAAACAGCCAGATCAACACCAATTATGCACAAGTCAGCAAGAGTGATCAAAAATAGCTGAAATGCCAAGAGAAATTCTCTTCTGTGCCTCTCTCAAAGAAGTAAAGATCAGCAAAGAAGCAAGACCAACAAAGCAATGCATGGCTAGCTATGCAAGCATGCCATCATTGTCTTTCCAAACATCACATGTTCTCTTACAAGTCTACTTCAGCAAAACATCACATGAGTCTGCTTCAACAGCAGAGTCATTAATAGTGTCAGGGATTGGCTCTCTCCCACAGGGTGAGTCTCAAGTTGGGCCAGTCATTGGTTGGCTGTCCCCTCAGTCTCTGTTCTCTCTTCATCTCAACATGTCTTGGAGGCAAGACAAATTTTGAATTGAAGGTTTTGTGGGTGGGTCAATGACTCTCTCCCTCCTCTTGTGCTGGTTTCTTGATAAATACTGCTGATTCTTTGACCTCAGTCAACCAACAACCACAGATTCTCTTTTTGTCAAGGTTTATCCTATTTTTAATTATGTCAGAGAGAGAGAGTGATGTGGGGTTATGTGCATGTGGCTAATGGAACCCATAGAGTCCAAAAGAGGGTATTGGGTACCTTGAGGCTGGAGTTCTAGGAAGTTGTGACGTACCCAACATGAGTACTGGAATGAAAATTGACTCTTCTTCAAAAGAAGCAAGTTCTCATACCCACTGAGCCATCTCTCCAGCCTAACCATAGATTCTTAACCCAAAACATCATATGAACAGCTCTAGCAGCATTGATGCTTCCCCAGGAAACTTCTCAAGCCTAAACTCCATATTATTTGCCTATCTCTCAATATTCATATTTTCTAAACTCCCTAACAAAAGCCTTCTAAGACCTGAGCACACTCTCTGGCTTTTCCAGCACAAAGTTTTAAATGATTCTACAATCTTTACAATGAACAATATGACAGAAATACATACTCTTGATACCAATTTCTGTATTAGTTGCTTTTCTGTTGCTGTGATAAATATAACCAAAAGCAACTTAAGAAAGAAAGGCTTTATTATGGTTCCTGTTTCCAGATGACTGGGATTCATTTTGATTGAGAAGGAAAACAGGGCAACAATTGGGGAAAAAATGATGACAAGGGCAGGAAGCTAGCTGATCACATTTTCATCCACACACAGGAAGCAGAGAGATAGAGAACAGGAAGTAGGACATTGTTATAAAACCCCAAATCCCATGCCCAGTGCCATACTTCCTTGAGCACTGCTCTATCTCCTAAAGTCTCCAAAAGCTCCCTGAACACCACCACCAAATGAGTGTTCAAACACATGAGCCTATAGAGGGCATTTCTCACTCAAATTTCCACGCCATTCTTCAAAGGACTTATCATAGTTGTTTCCAGTTGTAAGAATTACTGCTAATTTTTTATTTTGTGCATTATCTATAGAAAATGTGTAACAGTGTAGGAGTCAGAACAAAAGAAGCCAGATTTTAAGATGGGAAGGGGGTCACTTTGGGTATATTGTTTAAGCTAATTCAGCCATATATACTTAATCTAAAATGAAGGGCAACAACCATGCCACACTTATAGTATTTGGCTAAGAGTTAAATAGGGCTTTAAAAGTAAACAGAATTTCTTAACACTGGCATATGAAAAAATATAACATTGAAAATGATGATTTAAAAATATGGAGGAATTTCAAGTTTTCCTGTTCTGCTTTTTTTAAATTATTATTATTAACAATTTTGCAATCCACAGCTTAGCTCATCTACCCTTGAGACAAGCTACTCCACAAATTCATTTCATTGTTTAACTTATGCAGGTTTTCTGAGCCAAAGAACATAACTATAGCTGTGGCCCAAGCTGCTCTATTCTACCAGCTGCATAGCACACTGGTCATTTCAATAAATAGTCATAATGGCCAACATGGGAAAAGAAAGAATTATCTTCCTAACCCACCTTCTTTGGGAATTCTAAGGAGAAAACAAGTAATTACTAAAATTTGGCTGGCACATTGAACCTGGTGCATAAAGAGAAACCATGGGATTTTTAATGAAGAAAATGATCCAGACTTCGGGTTTATATGCCATCAAATCAAAATAAATCCTTAAGAAAAGTATAGTAATGAAGATGTGTTTCACTTCTGGGCATACTTCAGTCATTTTATCTAGAAAAATAGTTATTCTGCATAACTACTATGGTTTTTTTTTCTTAGCAATCAGTGTTAACCAGGCAATAATCTGAATGAGGACATTCTCAGTTCAGAGAGCCTGCCCTTCCTTTCTTCCTCCTTTGTTTCCTCTTTCCTTTCTTCATTCTGTCTATGAAAAATATTTTAAAATAGTTTTATAACTACTTGACACAAGTTTGCTTCATTTTGGAAAAGACATCTCTGTTAAGAATACCCCCTCTCCCAAGATTTGCCTGTTGGCAAGCCTGTAGTATGTATTCTTGATTGATGATGATTGATGGGAGAACCAGCTCACTGTAGGTGGTGTCACCACTGGGATGGTGGTACTGGATGCTATTCAATGGCAGTCTGGGCAAGTCATGATGTACAAGCCAGCAAGCAGCACTTCACGGCCTCTGCATCAGCTTCTGTATTCTGCCCTATTTCAATTCTCATTCTGATTTCCTGCAAAGACAAGCTGATGTGGAAGTAGAAGTGAAATAAACCCTTTTCTCTCCAAGTTACTTTTGATCATGGTGTTCATTATCAGCAATAATTAAGTCTAATTAAAACAATAGCATTCACTACATAAGTGCTAAAGGTCCAAAATTCCTCTTGTCATGAAACAGATAACATAGCGGAAAAATACTCAGCTGCTGGAGTATGTAGCTCATTGGTAGCATGCTTGAATAGAATGCATGATAGACTATGCTCAGTCCTGATTAAGTAACTATGACTTGAATTTGATCTTCTACATAAACACTTGTCCCTGCTGAATAATTAGTCCCCTGCTGAGGATGCCGTTTTGAGGAAGCTCTGCAAACATTGCAATGTGGAATACAAATGGTGAAAATAGGTCACTAGTAGTGGGCCTTTGAATGTTATATATGTGATATGTGATTCCTGCGTCACCATCCATATCCTGATTCACCAGAATAGAATGTCCTCTGCACATGTTGCTGCCACCATGAAGTGAACAGTGCTACCATGTCTTTCCCTCCCTGAACTCTGTACTTTTAAAATGGTTAAAATGGCCAATTTTGTGTTATCTGTACTTTACTAGAATTTTTCTTAAAGACTACATAGAATCTGTTTGCAAAAGAAAGGAACTTTACATTGATAAACATGCAGTTTTGGTTTGTTTTGTTGGTTTTTTGTTTTTTTGGTTTTTTTTTTTTTTTGCTTGTTTGGGGGTTTTTTGGGTTTTTTTTCTTTTTAAATTTTATTTTTTTATTTTATTTTATTTTCTAAGTTTTTTTTTATTTACATTCAAAATCATTTCCCCTTTCCTCCCTCCCCAAAAGTCCCATAAGCCCCCTTCCCTCCCTCTTTTCCCCATTCAACCCCCTCTTGCTTCTCTGTCTTGGCATTGTAAGAACAGCTTTTTATTAACTGTGATGCTAGGATTCCTGGCACACACAAAAGTTCAGTAAAAGAAAACTAACTTTCACAACTGCTTTTGATCATATTGGCCTCCGATGGTGACCAGTTATAAAGAACATCTCTTATAATTCCTGTTACCAGGTAAAAAAAAACTCCTTTAAGGAGTAAAGCATCTCCAACCCTTGTCACGTCTCCTGTCCTAAGAGTGTAAATAGTTCCCACCAAGGCATCTCGATGCTTTGGTCTCAGGTAGAATAAACTCTAATGCCATAGATTATGACATATCATAATCTATGATATTGAGGGCATTACAAAAAGACTGCCATCTACTATCCATTTTGGAAAGTGATGTGTAACAATTGTCTCCTCCAAAGAAAGGTTTTTTATTACATCTTCTGATGTCATATGAGTCATTCTAGTGCAATTCTGCAGGGCTTGAGTAGTTGGAAAATAAGATTTTATCTCACTTCTTCAGGAGGAAAACATAATAAGCTACACAGAATGAAAAACATAACTCATAATCTTTTATTTGATACATAGTCATGATTTTATGCTACAGTACTATATCTATAGTCACCTATTCATTGTTCTCCTTGAATTTGACTATTTTTTAAAAATCAACCTATTCTTGGTTATGAGAGATTAAATAAATCATGACATGATCCCAAGAACTTGGCAAAAACATTCATGACTTTACATCTGGCTTCACACACCAGCTGCATGTTGACGGAATGAAAGCTTCTCTGTTGCTTTACCTTGCTTCATTAGTGAGTATGTGGTGATGCATGAATTACCACATGTGTGCAGGCTCTGCTCTCCATATGGAGAAGCACACAGCAATGCCACGAAAACCAGACATCATTGACTGTCATGCTGAACTTTCAGAAAATAATGTGATTTTTTTCCAAAATTTTTTCTTCTGTAAATGGATATATGGGGGATTTTGTCCATAGAGCAATATGGTTACAGATATAGGTAGAACCTGTTGCAAAATCTTCTAGGGAAGAAATGACTTCAGCTGTCACAGATGAACATATGTACAGTATGGTACCCATCTTCAAGTCATCATACAGTAAAAAATCAATAAATTCCTTGCCAAATCCATGTCCAACACATTTTCTGTTTAGTTTTTGACATCTATACTACTTACTGGGAAAATATCTGCACTGTGAGCTTTATATTTATCTAATTAAAGAGATCCTCCTGGTGCCCTCACTCTCATCATAACTCTGTGCCTTACATGAATTTTGTAAATTTAGATGACATCTCTTCACATAAGTTATCTGTTGCTGTGTAACAAGTTTCCCAAAAATAAGAGGTGTAAACAACAATAGCAATTATGATATCATGGCTCTAAGACATCAGAGTAATGGTCTATCTAGGAACTCAAGGCTGAAGAGCTCTCAGTCACAGTGTAATGCCGTAGTCATGGTCACCAAAGAATTCATGGTGGCTGCACAATCAGCTTCTAAGATAACTCCCTTAAGTTGATTCTGGCTATTTTCTAAAGAAGTTTCCATCCCTTTTGTAAAAACCCTCTAGAAAGGTCTTTAAGAATAATTCCATAAAATTCAAGTTGTTACCAAAGACCAAAAGGCTAAGACCAAAACTCAAGGTAGACAAATTCAGGGTTTCACAGAATGCAAAATTTTAAGAACTTACAATCAAAGCAATATCTTTACTGATTACAAGTCAATAGAATGTCTTTGCCTATACCCTAAGGAAAGAGAAAAGAATGTGTATGCTGATCTGTCTGAGGAAAGAAAAATGAATATATATGCTGAGCTGGACAAAGAAAACCTGCAACTAAGCAGAGTGTACTTAAGTTTTTTCAAACCATTTTTTTCCTTTAATTGTTAGTGTGTGTGCATGTGTGTGCACAAACACATATGTATATCAAATCCATGTCAATTGATGCAATATTACCAAGTCTGTAATGGGAGTAACCAACTCTTGCTTTGAAGCCTTCTTGACATAAGGGAATTCATATCTGACCAAAGTAATGTAGGTTGGAAGGTCATAAGCTCTAGCAGAGAGCTGCTGCTTTTCAGTTTCTAACTATATATGATGTGCTTGTCAAATTTTCTTTTAAATATAGAGGAGGGGGAAGCATTGTGGAGAACTTTCTCCCAGGTACTTGCATTCTTGAACACTCAGCAACTGTAGTCATCAGCATAAGGTATAAGCAATAGTAAGCCCATCAACAGTTGTTCATGGGTGGGAGAGAAAGGGGGTCATAGTGCTACATTCCTCCTGGAGAATATAAGTGTACTTAATGACTGCTAGAAGAGGGAGAAAGGTTTTCTTCAGTAATGTAACTGCAAACAATCCCTCACCCATTGTGGGCCTGGCTCTGCTTCTGCCCTTAAGGTATTCAGGCACTGTGGAGAGCTGGCCTGAGTGAAGGGAACAAAGCTTTGCCTAGTGGATGAGTTTGTAGGATCTCTCAGTAAGGCCTAGTTAGTATTGGGGGGAAGGCCTTTTCCAAGATGGTTTTCAATGTTAAAACTCTCCTTTTATTTTTTAATTTTATTTTTTTATTAGGTATATTCTTTATTTACATTTCAAATGATTTCCCTCTTACTGGTTCCCCCCGCTCCCCAAAAGTCCTTTATCAGAGGAAAGTGAAACAGCTCTACTAGATGATATTCCATGAAACAGAAGTTCCCCTTATTTGGAGGTAACAATGGCTATAGAATCCTTGGGGAGATGGTGGGTAGATGAGAATGTACATTACTGGCTGGGGCTGAGGTGCTGGGAATGCTTTTGAAGAAGAATTCTAGGTGCTTAAATCTTCAATTTGGCCAAAAGGCTACACAGCTTCCCAAGAACAGATGTGGAGGTCATGGGGCTATATGCCCCAGGGCACTTAGGCTGAGAATAAGGGGAGAGGGATCCTTATTTCTGCTGCTCTCAAAATAAGACTTTGGTCTCAATATGAGATTTTCAGGGTTTAAACTCTTCTCGATCATACTCATGTTCCAGGCCCGTTCTCTCAGTTGTATTTGCCTCAAAACCCATGATCCTATAGGCAACTCTAGTTAAACTCCAAACTCACAAGAGAAGATAGGAGGGTTAGGGATGGAAAAATAAAAGGAGGAAAGGAGAGGGGAGAGGAAGGAAGGGGAGGGGAGGGGAGAGGATAAGAAGGGAAAAAAGGAGGGGAGAGGAGAGGAGAGAAGGGAGAGAGGAGAGGAAGAGAAGAGAGAAAAGAGGAAAGGAGAGATGAGGTGAGGAGAGGAGAGGAGAGGAGAGGAGGGAAGGGAAGGGAAGGGAAGGGAAGGGAAGAGAAGAGAAGAGAAGAGAAGAGAAGAGAAGAGAAGAGAAGAGAAGAGAAGAGAAGAGAAGAGAAGAGAAGAGAGGAGAAGAGAGAGAAAGGAAGGGGAGAAAAGGGAAAAGGAAGAGAAGGGAGGGGAGGGAGAGGAAAAAAGAGAGAAGGGGAAGGGAGGGGAGAGGAGAGGAGAGGAGAGGAGAGGAGAGGAGAGAGGGAAGGAGGACATGAGAAGGGAGGAGAGAGGTGGGAGGGAGGACTGGATAGAAAGCAAAAATGGATTGTACAATACTTCAATCTTTTTTTCTGACTCTTACATTCCCTTTTCCATATTCCCTGATGTTGGAGACAGTGATATCAAGGGAGTACAGGGGAACAAGAAAAAGATGTGGAGGGTATGTCATTTTTGTTCCTGCTACTGTGATTCCTTGAGATAAGCAACCAACGGAGAAATGCTTTATTTGGCTCACAATTCTGGTTTACAGTCCATCATTAAAAGCAAACCAATATAGCAGGTACTGGAAGCAGCTAGTAACATTGCAAACAGGGTCAAGAGCAGAGAGCAATGAATTCATACATTTATACCTATGTTCAGGTCACCTTCTTCACTCCTAAATGGTTCAAAATCCCTTTCTTAGGAATGATGCCATCCCAAATGGCCAGCTGTTTCTATCACAAATAAAGTTAAGATAATTTCTTACATATGAGCCCACAGGCAAACCTACCATAGATAATCCCTCATTAGCAATCTCTACCTTGCCATCTGTTTATGGCAACCGATACTCTTGGCAGCAGCAGCCTAGGTTATTTGAAGGTTCCCATGGGAGTATTCTGGCCAACATCTCAATTAAATGTAGCCCAATTCCCTTACTGGAAGTTTCATTTGGTGACAAGAGATGACCAGTGCTAAAGACAACACCTATAACAATTCATTAAACGTGAAGAAGTTGAGTTGGTGACTACAAAGAATTTTAACCCCTATGTGTTAGTATCTTTAGTAGGAAGGTACTCTGCATGTTACCAAAGGAAAAAGGCAAACACAACTGTATTAGTCAGGATTCTCTAGAGTCACAGAATGTATGGGTAGTCTCTATATAATTAGGGAATTTGTCGATGACTTACAGCTTGTAGTTAAACTCCTCACCAATGGTCAGCAGAAGCTGTGGAGTTCAAGGATCTAGCAGTTGCTCAGTCCCACAAGGCAAGAAGGCCAGGAAGAGTCAGAGTAAATCTTCCTTTTTCCAATGTCCTTATATAGCTCTCCAGCAGAGGATGTGGCCAGATTAAAGGTGTGTGTCACTGCGCTATTAATCCCAGATGACCTTGAACTTGGAGATCTCCTTGTCTTAATCTTCTGGAATTCCTAGCCACTATGCTTCAAGATCTCCATGCCAAGATCCGGGTCAGAAACTTGTATCTCTGAGCCTCCAGATTAGGATCATAGATGAGCCTTCCAATTCTTGATTAGTTCATTCCAGATATAGTCAAGTTGACAACCAGGAATAGACACTACAACAACACAGTCACAAATGCATTGATCTACAATTGTGTCCTGCCTGCAAGTTTTGCTAGGACAATGGTGCCACAAAGCTTATGAGAGTAATTGACCAATATTTGATTTGATTTAAGACACACTTCTTCAGATGGGACCCATACCTGATATTGCTTGGACAAGCAAGTACTGGAGACTAGATAACCCAGAAATATAGAGGAAAACCAAATATTACTGTTCAAAAAGAAAGAAAGTAACAATAAATTTACACCTAATAACATTCTGACATTTTACTATACTCATCAACCAATGCCTTGCTCAGCTCTCAACAAAAAGATTCTTCATGCAACAGATAAGAACTAGTATAAAGACCCACTGCCAGTCAATAACACTCAACTCTAAATGCTATATCTCCCATCAAATCCCTTCCCTCAGGACTCATGAAACTCCCATGAAAGAGTAGACAGAAAGAGTGTAAAATACAGACGAGATGGAGGTCACCAAGAAAACAAAGCCCTCTAAATCAACAAAATCAGCACACATATGAACTCATAGAGACTGGGACAGCACCCACAGGGCCTGCATGGGACTGCAACAAATATCATCCTAGAACCTAGAGAAGTGAACACATGCCCTCATCCCAAATCCCAAAGTTATGTCCAATTGATAACCACTTGCAAATGGTTAACTACTCTTAAATGTGAGTTGCATGTCCCACAGTAGATGGCCAACAGAAAATAAACTCAACAGCTCCTTTGAAGATTCCTTGTCCCATAATGTTATGTCAAAGTTTTTCCTGTGTTAGGGTTTGTTTGGGTTTGGGAGTGGTAATTTTAACATATTATCTTATATGTTTTTATTTATATTTTTTCTTTTTTCTTTATAGCCTGCAGGTCCTTTATACTATTTTAGTGTTCTTATAGGATTCCTGACTGCAACAGAGTAGGTCTCTGTTTTTTTTCCACTTTTGCTTGGGCTCATTTCCTTCTGTTTTGTCCTAGTCTGATACGTTAGTTTTTGTTTTATCTTATTATATTACATTTTATTTTATTTTATTATACCTTAAAAGCCTACTTTTTTAATGATAGAATGGGGGGGTGCATCTAAATGGGAGGACAAATAGGAAGGAACTGGGAGAAGTAGAGGAAAAGGAAACCATAATAGAATATATTATCTTGGAAAAAATATATTCAATAAAAATAATTAATTAACTAATTAATTAATTATAAACTTCATACATATAAATCTTTTCATGGCAACTCCTGCTCAACCAGAAGCCATGATGGCTGCCAAAACTCAAGGTAGGCCACCTGCCCATGAACCCACTCACACTCTCTGTGCCCTTCACCCTCTGCAAAATACATTCCTCCTTGCCACCATGTCTAAAACCCAAACATGGGTGGAGATACCATGCTCAACTAAAGGCCATACCAATCACCAGAAGTCCAGGACCAAATATTGTTAGAGAGTCCCCTGCCCAAGCACAGGCCACATCAGCCAAAAAACCAGTGAAGAAACAGAAACCAAGCAACAAAACATCCATCCAACAAACACAAATTTAGATATTGACATTTAGACCTAAAATCACTCCAACCCTAGATGCCTTGATACCAGCTTAAGCACACAATCAACAACAGCCAAGGAAATATGTCATGACCAGAAATCAACTGTCCTACACAGCAAGTGCTGAATATTCCAACACAACTGAAGCATAAAAAAAGACCTCAAAACCAAATTTATGAAGATGATAGAGATCATTAAAAAGGAAAGGAATAAATCACTTAAGGAAAGCTGAGGAAAAAGCAAACAAACAACCAGATGAAGAAAACAAAACTGTCCAAAGTGTGAAAATAGAAATAGAAGAAATACATAAAATGCAAATTAAAGAAAATATGGAAATAAAATATTTAGGTAAGCAATCAAAACTACAGACACAAGCATAACTAACAAAATACAAGAGATTGAAGAAAAAAATTTCAGATGTTAAAGAAAAAAAGGAAGAAATTAATACACCACTAAAAGAAAATGTTAAATCTAAAGAAACTCTTGATGTAACAACCAGGAAATCTCAGACACTATGGAAAGAACACACATAAGAATAATAGAAATAAGAAGAAGGAAATTTCAGCTCAAAGAAATAAAAAATGTTTTCAACAAAATAGTAGACGAAACATAAAAAAGGATATGCTTACAAAGGTACAATGATTACAGAACACCCAATAGATTGGACCAGAAAGAAATCCTCCTTATGCTGGAGAGATGGCTCAGTGATTAAGAGCACTGACTGGTCTTCCGAATGTCCTGAGTTCAAATCCCAGCAACCACATGGTGGCTCACAGCCATCCATAATGAGATCTGACACCCTCTTCTGGTGTATCTGAAGACAGCTACAGTGTACTTAGATATAATAATAAATAAATCTAAAAAGAAAAAGAAAAGAAACCCTCCTTACTACATAATAATTAAAATGCTAAACATGCAAAACAAAAAAATTAAAGGCTGCAAAGAAAAAAACTAGGTAACATTTAAAAGCATACATATTAGAATTATACCTGACTTCTCATCAGAGATGAACAAAGCCAGAAGGGCCTAAACAGATCCTCGTACAGGCTCTAAAAGACCTCTAACACCATCCCAGACTTCTATACCCAGCAAAACTTACAGTCAGCATAGATGAAAAAACAAGATTTTCCATGATAAAGCCAAAATTAAACAATATCTATCTAGAAATTCATTCTATGTAAAGATACTAAAGGAAAACTCCAACCCAAGGAGGTAAACTAACACCCAAGAAAATACAGGAAAAAGGAACCAGGGAGTCAGGCCACTCCACAGCCCTATGTGCATGGCCCAACAAGAGATGATCTCCTAGCAGCACTTTCACTTCTGGGCACGGAGGTGAGGTCTCCACTTTCTCACCAATAACTGTAAGGAGGGGAACACCTAGGAACACACAGGGCATATGATCAGTGGAACAGCTGGGACAGGATCTTTCCCCTTTTGGTCGCCATCAGCAACCAGGAACTGGGGAGTTCCACAGCCATCTGCACACAGATCCCACCGGAAGAGAGCTGGTCTCCCAGGAATGCTGAGAGAGGCTTATAGGCCCAAAGGAGGGACAAACTCCAGCCAGAGACAGCAAGACCAACTAACACCAGAGATAACAAGATGGAAAAAGGCAAGTGCAAATATCCTACAAATAGAAATCAAGGCTACTTGGCACCATCAGAACCCAGTTCTCACACCACAGCAAGTCCTGGAAAAGATCAAACCTATGAACAATAGATATAAAAGAGAGTGAAGATTCCCAAATTAAAGGATCAGTAAAAATCTTCAACAAAATTACAGAAGAAAATTTTCTTAATCTAGAGAAAGAAATGTCCATGAACATACAAGAAGCCTAAAAAACTCCAAATAGATTGGACCAGAAAAGAAATTCTTCCCATCACATAATAATCAAAACACCAAATGCACTAAACTAAGAAAGAATATAAAAAGCAGTAATGGAAAAATGTCAAGTAACATATGAAGGCAGACCTATCAGAATTACAGACTTCTCACCAGAGACTATGAAATCTAGAAGATCCTGGGCAGATGTCATACCAGCCCTAAGAGAACATAAATGCCAATCCAGGATACTATACCAGCAAAACTCTCAATTACCATAGATGGAGATCATTCTTTTCTGGTGGGTTAAGCACAGAAGGCTATGGAGCTGCCCGGTTCCCTGCTGCAAATGGCCAAGACACCTCTTTTCAAAAGTAAAATATGTTTTTGGTAAAATAAAGACCATTACAAAAAACTACAACAGATCAAATGGCATAGAGGTGGAGCCTATTCCCATTGAGTACTTGCTAACATTTTTGCCATATAGTGTTTGGATACTTACCAGAAAGTTACCTAGAAGATAAAATGGATATATTTATAACCTAGATGGCTATGGCAATAACAGAATGGTTCCTAAAAGTATCTACAGAAAACTGCCATTGCATTCTTCAGGTGACTTTAAATTAGGTCAACAAAGGAAATACAATACTCAGTCTACTTTGCAGTCACATATAAAAGTTACTTGTGCCATATACTATTTGTCATACACTATGTATTGTGTATGTGTGGTATGTATATTACAGACCAACATTATGCAATATAAAAGTGACACACAAGCTTGAAAATTAAAGAGGAAGATCACCAGTGCCTATCCTGCAGCATATCTCCTGCAGAATGGATCACTAAACTATTCGTCAAATCTGTAACTTAGTATCCAACTTTATTTTTTCAAAACATGTCTGAGCAACTGTTGCCTTAAGATACTCTCAATATGCTGGGCGGTAGTGGCGCACGCCTTTAATCCCAGAATTTGGGGGGCAGAGGCAGGAGAATTTCTGAGTTCGAGGCCAGCCTGGTCTACAAAGTGAGTTCCAGGACAGCCAGGGCTACACAGAGAAACTCTGTCTCGAAAAAAAAAAAAAAAGATACTCTCAATATAAAGTATGCTTACCAAGACCTTTACCTTCAGGGAACTCATACCTTGTTAGAGTAATAAGATAAGGCTAATACGTTTTCTAGTACTAATTACTGTGCAGATTCACAAAAGAAGAAAAAAGGAAGTTAGAAAGAATGAGAAATAAATTCAAATGCTACCTCAGCAAAGCATTATAGAATCATGGCATTTAAGCTGACTCTACTGGGATGAATAGCTTCCAATAACAGGAGATGAGAAAAGTTATTATAGTAAACAAAACACAGCAGAAGCAAAGGGCAGACAAATATTAGCAACCATTAGATTCTATTATAGATAGCTACCACAGCCCTGGTGCAAGTGAGAGATGACAATCTATGGTAGTTTGAATAGGTATGACCCCCATAGACTCATGTGTTTAAATGCTAGGCCCATAAAGAATTCCATTATTAAGAGATATGGCCTTGTTGGATGAATTGTTTCACTCTGGAGGCAGGCTTTGAGGCTTTCTGTGTTCAATCTTCACACAATATGGCCCACAGTCTCATTCTGCTGTCTTCTGATCAAGATATAGAACTCTTGGCTCTTCAGTAACATGTCTCCTTTCATACTGTTATCATTCCCACCATGATGATAATGGACTAATCAATAAACCTCTGAAACTCTAAGTCAGCCCTATTGTGGATGGGTCTGGTGCTGTTTGTGTTTTGATGCTAATTCCACTCTCCTGGGAGAGCTGCAGGACAATAGCTCAGGTTACTTCTTGTGAACCAATCCCCTAATGAATAAAGGAGTCAATCACTGGGCCAGTAGGAGGGACTTCCAGGTAGGATAGGGGAAGAGAGGAGACAGTGAGAGAGAGGGTCTCTTTAGACTGGGAGAGCATGAAGACAAGATGTAGTGTCTCCTGGTTTCAATGGTGCATCCGTCAGGATTCACCACAAAGGATTTAGATTTAATAAGGTTTATGAGATTAGGATACTAGTTGTTGCACCTAGCAATTGAGTTACCATTGCTTCTGAACTAAGTTTTTGTGGTGTTTTCCTTCATGCGGCATCTATCTGGGTTCAAGAGAGAAAGGTACGGTGGCAAAGCGTGGGTTTGCCTGATGTGTACCACAAAGACCATGGGCGTACTGAAGCATGGGGCTGGAATGGTAGCGACCCACCAGTGGGAGCTTAGAGAGTGGATGAAGAGATTTTGGAGCTCTGAGTCAGAGTCTCCACGAGATAAAAACAGGACAGCCATTGCCCACCGGTGCATGGCCACCCGGGGCCACCGGGGCAGAGAGTTGCCGGCACAAGCACAGTTCATTTTTAATGTTTCCTGCAACAAATCTCAATTAATTTTTTTTCTTTTATAAGAGTTGCTGTGTTCATGGTGTCTCTTCACAGCAATGAAACCCTTACTAAGAGAGAAGTTGGTACCAGCAGTGGGATATTGCTGTGGATAAACCTGACCATTCTTTTGTTTGGAGGAATATAGACTATGGGATTTTGGGTTAGGAAAGCAGTGAAATTATTTAAATGGCACTTAATAAACCATACTAATAGAAGCATGCAAGACACTGGTGCTGAGGATGATTTAAACTGTGAGGGTCTGGCTCAAGAGGTTTCAGGGGAGAAGAAGAAATTTAGTATTTTACTTAACGATCATTCTTGTGATATTTTGGTGAAGAATGTGGCTGCTCTTTGCCTTTATCTGAAAAGTCTTCTTGAGGCTGAAACATTTTAGATAAATTGCATTAGGAAAGGAAATTGCAAAACAAGACTCTGTCTTGTGGTTCACTCTTATGAAGAGCGTTTTGATGAAAAAGAGCAGACTGGAGAAGGAAAAATATGAATTGTATGGTTCAAGGATTAAAGGGGTACCAGGAAGTGGAATGGAGATAAATCTTGTGTTTTAGGAGATGAAGAAATTAAAGATATTGGATGGAATTAAAGGAGTGGTAATCTCAAGGCAAGATCCCACCCAGCTAAGCTTCTAACTTGTGAAAAAAAAAATTAAAGAAAAGCTTAGGTTTAGGCCTGGTGGTAGATGCCTTTAATTCCAGTACTCAGAAGACAAGAGCCATGCAGGCCTCTGAGCTCAAAGTCAGTCTACAAAGCACATTCCAGGAGATCCAAACTTAGGAAAGTGAAGGAAATCATTGAAAACAGAAAGTTGAAGAAGATGTAACAGAAAAAGGAGGCCATATTCCAGCCCCAGCAAGCAACAGAACTTAGAAGATTCCACTTCATGGTTCTGGCTTTAGAGTCAAGAACAGAAGGAAGGGGTTGTGGAATCTCCCTCTGAGACTAACAAAAACCACTGGGGCCAGACATGTCACAGGGGTGCCCCTGCATGGATACCCAGAGAGGCAATCGTGCGAAACTATGAAAAGCCATTGTGTGATTCTTTGACGTTGAAACCTGTATTGCCTTGGGGACCCCAAGATGTTAGAGATTCCAGAGCCTTGGAATACCTGCCTAGGAAAATTGCTAACAGGGAAGAGAACCAGTCCAAGAGAAAGAATTGTTTTATAGTCAGTAAATCTGAAAGGAGTTAGAAATCTGAAGACCATTTTGACATCAGACATGCAGAGTTTGGAATTTGTCCAGCTGGTTTTCAGCCTTGCTTTGGTCCAGTATTTGCTCACTGTGCTCCCTTTCCTATATTTTGGAACAGTATATCCTGTACCATTATGTGTTGGGAATATATGATCTCTTTTTTCTATTTTGATTTAAAATTGGATTACAGTTAAGAGATTGCATGAATCTTCAAAGAGACTTTGAACTTTGGGTTTTTAAACATTATTCAAACTGTTATAGACTATAGGGACCATTGAAGTTTGACTACATGAATTTTGCATTACGTTATAGTTACAAGCCTATGGGAGCCAGGGAGTGGAATGTGGTAGTTTGAATAGGTATTCTCCCACCCCTGTAGACTCACATGTTTGAATACATAGAGTACCATAAGAGGATGGCACTATTAGGAGATGCGGTCCTGTTGGAATAGTAGATCTGGCCTTATTGAAGAAAGTGAGTCTCTGTGATAACAAGCTTTAAGGTTTCCTATACTCAAGATATGCCCAGTGTGGCCCACAGTCTCCTTCTGCTGCCTGCTGATCAAGATGTAGAATTTTCAGTTCCTCCAGCATCACATCTGCCTGCATGCTTCCATGTTTCCCACTATAACGATAATAGACTAAATCTCTGAAACTGTAAGCCAGCCCCAATTAAATATTTCCTTTATAAGAGTTGTCATGGTTATGGTATCTCTTCACAGCAATAAAATCCTACCACACTACCTGAGCCCAACAGACTTCAAAACCATGATGGCTAAAAAATGGGCCTACAGTGACCTTATTCAGCTGTTGTACCTTAGGGCTGTTTTTTTCTTAACAGTAGACACTGGCTGTGGACATGGCTTCTGAAGACTGGACTGGGCCTCAGACTCTAGTAATCCTCTTTAGGGTGTAATAGTGAAAGAAAGCTCCAGGCACATGGAAGAAAGATGCTGCTATATGAAAAAACCTTAAGGTGAGTCATACTGCCCTTGTGACACAGAGGTAAGCAAAAGTGAAGACATATTGAGAAGTCTGTTGGTAGGACTTAATGAGCTTCCAGAAAAATATCAGTCGAAGCTGAGGTTACCTAAGGGGGCATCAGACAGTGCTCAAGGAAACTAAGGGACATGTGAAGGGAAATGAGAAAACAAGGTGCACTTGGGTGGTGTGGCATGAAACCTGACAACACTATAGGCTAAAGCAACGTGGAACAGAGGATGTGGATCTGATGGTCGGAAGCTCTAGCTGAGATGTGAGACAGACCGCTGAAGGAGTGTCTGCTTCTCAACTGCTTATGATAAATGGCCAGAGGAAAGTGCCAAGCTAAAGAATGAGCTGCTAAAAACACAGCAGCCAAGACTTGCTGAGTGTGAAAACAAAAGGACTTCTCACTCCCAGTCTTTTAAAATAACATCTCTATTGATAAATAATTCACATAACATACAGTTTTTCCCATTTACATAATTCAGTGGATTTTAGTAAAGCATATTCATACCATTGTGAAACCATTACCAAGTTTGCTATTGTTTAACATTTTTTTTTGAGAATTTACATCTTATGTAAGTATTGTATTGACACAATTCACCCCTTCCAACCTTTCTCCTCACTCCAACTCCTGCTCCCCTTCCTTGTGCCATCTCACTTTCATGGGCTTTTTAAACAATTAGGGATTCAAAATTTAAAGTAGCACCTGGACAGAGATAATAGCCCATCCACTATCAGGAAAATGATAATAAAATGCACCGGAGTGCAGAAATGTTAAAAGCCTTAGAAGGATTTGAAGTGGCAGCATCTGGAACTGTTGAGTCATACCGAAAGCTCTTCAGGAATAAGAGGGAGTACTTCGAAGATCCTCTCAGTTAAACAACTATACTGTAAGAATCCTAAAGTTGAGTACTCAATAGTCTCATATTGAATCATGTTTGAGAAGGGCTTAAAATGAAGAAATAGTAGAATACATATGTCTTAGGCTTATAGTATGATGCATTAAAATACAAATGCAAAGCCCTGGAAGAAATTAGAGTGAAGTTTGTTTAACTGTGGGGATACTGTGTTATTAGGTGATTTCATCATGAGTTAATTTCACCCCTATGCAAACAGCAGCAAAAGCTAAACCTAGATGATGAAGCTTAATGCATATCTAGGCTACATGGTATAATAGACAGTTCAAACTATTGTTCTTAAGATGTAGTGAACAGTACTCGATTCATTAACTCAAGCAGAGAGGAAATGATTTAATCAAGAGATGTAGGGCTGGAGTTATAGCTCCATGATACAGCACCTACTTAGTATTTGTGAGGTCCTTAGTTCCATCCCTAGGACCTCAAAGAAAACTGAATGTAGTATGAGGCTAAGGGTGAGATAATACACTGTACTTCTTTACAGCAAGTTTTTATTATAAGTAGAAAGAAGATATTCTTAAATCACATAAGAAAGTATTTTGTCATTATCAAATATCATCAACTATGCAATCCACATAAGCTACATTTTTATACTGGCAGAACAGCAAGGCTATTTACAATGTCATTACCACAAACAGAAGAGTAACACATTACTCTATAATGTTACAGCAAATATGACTTCCTAAGCAGCAGGATTATTTTAGTTCTATCACAAGCTGTTGGATCAGCAGCATAAATGCAGTCTAGTGCTAAACAAAATGTCAACCTTTAGAGCATGAATTTTGACAAAGCCACTGTCATCTTAAATTCAAAACATCAGGTAAGTACTTAATAGAAGATGGCTCAGAACTTCTACCATTGTATAGACAGTAAGTACAGTGAATGGGCTGAGGAATGGCAAGGCTAGGTTTCCTTGAGGAATGGAAAACTGTGAATGCAGAGTTAGAGCCTAGAACATATTACTGTCAAATGTGCTTGAGTCTTCATCTATTTTGACCATCAATGATGACAGTATCCTTGATATTCTCCTTTCTGTGTTGTACCACTATTATATTCTGGGAACATAAGAGGAAGACCCATCTTTTTCCCTATGTTTTTATTAGTGTATATTAATTATACATAATGATGTGATTTATTATTATGTTTTCATACAGTCCATAATGTATCTCTACCATGCCTCTCTCTACATTACTCTCTCTCTCCTTCTCCCCTTTCAAACTCTTGCTAATCCCCTTCCTATTCCCAGGAAGGCCTCTCTTATTTCGTGTGTGTGTGTGTGTGTGTGTGTGTGTGTGTGTGTGTGTGAGAGAGAGAGAGAGAGAGAGAGAGAGAGAGAGAGAGAGAGAGAGAGGGAGAGAGAGAGAGAGAGAGACCCAGTGAGTTTTAGTTGTATGGTTAACAGCTTGTTTACAGAAACACAGAAACATGAGTATATTATCAGTGGCTTCACCACTGAAGAAAATATTTCTCCCTTCCCTGTCCACCACTAACAGCATACAAGTTCTGAGAGAGGATTGGGTCCCATAAGCCAGCTTCCTTTCATTATCAGATGTTGAGTCCAATCGTGTGCAGATCTCATGCAGGTAATCACAGTTTCCGTGATCTCAAGATATATTGTGCCCAGAAGTCAGCATCTCAAACCTTTCTCCAACTGTTCCTCCAGCCCTTACATTTGTTCTGCCCCTTCTTCTAAGATGCTCCCTGAGTCCTACAGGGGGTTATACAGATACTCCATTTTAGAGAAACATTCAGCAGTTATTTGTTCTCAGCACATCGACCTATTGCCTATCTCTGTAGTAGACTGCAAAGAGAAGCTTCTCTGCCCAAAGTTGATAGCAGTACTGATATATGGGTATAAATATGGTATTTTCAGGGTGATTTATTAGGTATACCAAAAACAACAGCAACAGCTTTCTCTAATGCCTGAGATCTCCCAGGTATGGGATGTTTTTAAAATGTTTAAGTTTTTGATATTATAATATGATTATATCATTTCCCCTTCTTTTTCCTTTCCCCAAACACTCTCATGTAATCCCTCTTCCAAATTCATGGCCTCATTTTCTTTAACTATTGGAGAGTGCATGTGCGTGTGCATGTGTGTTGTCCTAAATGCGTGAATATAACCTGATCAGTCTATATGATGTTACTTGTAGATATATGTCTGTAGGGCTGACAATTTGGTATTGGATAACCAATTGATGTGCTCTTCCCTGAGGTAAGCTATTTCTCCAGCCTTTCTTATGTGAATTCTCTCCTATGGAGCAGGCATCAAATCTAGTCAGAAAGGAAAATGAGTTTGACATCTGTATTATTCAGAGTTCTCTAAAAAAACAATAAGACTTATAGAATATATATATGAAAAGAGAGATTATATATACATATACACATATTACATATACAGAGAGGGGGAGAGGGAGAGACTGAAGGGGGTGATTTACAGGCTGTGATCCAGTTAATCCAACAATAGTTGGATAATGAATGGAAAATCCAATCCAGAAGTTGCTCAGTTCTCTTGGCTGGATGTCTCAGCTGGTCTTTCCTACACCCTGAAATTGCGAAGAAGTAGGCTCAAGTGTCAGTGAAAGAATGCACTTGCTAACAAGGCAAGAGCAAGCAGGCAAAGAGCGAAAGCGTCTGTCTTCCATGTCCTTACATAAGCTTCCAGCAAAGGTTAAAGATGCGTCTTCATACCTAAAGAACCTGGTTAAAAGTGTGTGTCTTCCTATCTCAAACGTCCAGACTAAAAGTGGCTACACACACACACACACACCCTCACAGGTATCCCTTCTATTTCCAGATTCTAGATGTAGTCAAGTTGACAAGCAATAATACCATCACCCTACCTGATAAGTGACTAAGAAGCTTTCCACTGTTACATTAGACCCATTTTTAATGACCTGTAAGTATTTTACACAGGATCCATAGCTGAATAACACTATTGATCACAATTCTTGCCCTAGAAATCTCACAGGAGGCTTCTGGTCCAATTCTCATGATTTCTTTCTGGCCTATGACCAAAGCATTTGGCATCTTTGGCAAAGAATGTCTGAGCAGTGAATGCTGATAAGAAGTGGCAACTGCCTATATTGTTTTGGAAGCCTCAGGGACATCCTGCTATCCATTTGTTTAGTTTATAGAGTTTCACTGAAGGAATTTCACCTCCCACTGTGCCTGATTTCAATAACAAGAAACTTTCAGAATGGGACTTTGAAAAATGGGGAGAAGATGATAAGGGAGGGACACAGATTGACAACAGCCCTGTAACCCTAATAAGCAGTTACAGTAAGATGGAGAAAGCTTTCCTATAGGCCCAAGATGCTATCTGATGACATTTTTAGCTTCTGAAATGGTAGAAGTTAATACTCTACTAATTTAATAGATTCTTTTTTTAAAATAAAGAAAAAAAGGAGAGAGGAAGAGACTCCCATCCCATATGTGCTCTTGGATTGAGCCCATGGTGCTTTTACACATGAAAACACACCTCATACACATGCTCCAGTGTAAGCAGGCTCTAATCATGCCAACAATTAAATGACTCGACTCTGAAAGACAAGTTATGAAAAGCACTGCTAGGTCTTTCCTGTGCCCTCAGTGACTGGCTTCTGTTCCACAAGATCAGTTAAAATCCCAGTACTCACAAGATAGCTTGCAATCATCTACAACTCCAGTTCTAGGGAATCCAACACCCTCTTCCAGTTTCTGTGGGCATCAGGCATACAAGTAGGACACAAACATATATGCCTTTAAAACATGCATACAAATAAAATTTTTTGAAAGAAAACTTTAATGAATACAATTTCTACTTTGATGTTTTTGGACAGTAACTTCTGCAAATGAAGAAAAATGTAGAGCTCACTCCAAAGACATACTGTTTTGAGCCAACAACCCTAGCTAAGTCTGTATCAACCTCCACCTCCACACAGGAGAAAGAATGACATAGACATGAGCCAGTTACAGTTCAAACTCACCACCACTGCAGAGAGTTTCCAGGTATGAGACACCTAGCTGAATTCATGTTATCCCCCAAAAATAAAAATGATAAAAACTACAATAATCCCTATTTGGCTGGTCTTTTATGCCACTAAATTTGTTACATGGTACTATACAATGAAAAGTTATATACTAAAGTAAGTACTTTGAATCCTTATATTGATCAGGACTAAGTTACCTTTAGAAGTTATAGCTTTCATACCATTGCTTTCAAGTAGTATTGTTCTCCTTTGTCATACATTGTCAGGAATATTTGCTTCCATTTGTTTGCCTACTTTGTCCTTCCTCGTCAAGGGGGAGATTCTAGAATTTAGTGGATTCCACGCAACCCTGTAAGGTGAGACAGTCTTCCTAATGAAGAATGAGATACTGGGGAAGAGTAAGTGGAATCACTCACAAAAGTTATTAAATATAGATGCAAAAATAAAGCAGAAGTTTTTCATTTATTAATAATCCAAAGGAAAACACTTCAAGATTGGCAAAATCACTGTATTCTAAATATTATATTGGAACACAGAGTCTCTTTATATTGTTCCTTATCCTCTCTACCCATGGCCTATCTTCATCTGTGGCATCAGCACTACTCACTACACCATAGTCACACTGTGGCTTGCAAGAACAGAAGGAAGAAGAAAGAATGTTTAATTTTTTTCTTATTTTTTTTTATAAAATAGAGTCTATAATTTCTATCCATTATAGAATCTCAACTCATTGGCCAAACCTGTGAGTAACTACTGGTTACCAGACCTGGAAAAGTCATCTCCTGCTAAACAGATATGTACCCAATTTTGATTCACAGAAATAGCCCAGCTATCTCTGCATTACTGTGTTGACACACTTGCATGGTATATGAATCAATCTGATTTTAAAACTTGTTTTTCTCTGCTCTAGTTTATGTTGTCAAAGAGGAAAACTGTAGACTAGCATACTCTGAGTACAAATAAGTAAATATTTGAGACTTCAGTAAATTGTGGAGTAGGGATCAGACCTTCAGAGTCATCTGAAGTTAAATAATGTGGGCAAAGATTTGTCTCAAGTAATAAATATTCTGCCACTGTCAGTGTTTAATCAGAAGATCAATAATTCTCTATCAGAGGCCATAGATCCATACAGCACTTGTTCTGTGACCAAAACCTGAAGAAATGATACTGTCAAATATAAATTCTGTCATTCTTCAAAATGTTCATTTAAAAGAAAGTCATGTACAGTCTTTGATATTTCGGAATATCAGATTTTTTTTTTTTTGGTTTTTCGAGACAGGGTTTCTCTGCATAGTCCTGGCTGTCCTGGAACCCGCTCTGTAGACCAGGCTGGCCTCGAACTCAGAAATCCGCCTGCCTCTGCCTCCCAAGTGCTAGGATTAAAGGCGTGCGCCACCACCGCCCGGCTTGGAATATCAGAATTTATCAACAAAAATATTACTACTTTTTAGGAAGAGTTTCCAATAGTCAAGAACATCATTCTCTAAGAATCTAAGTAATATAAGTAAATGTCTTATTATTGTTTTATGCACCTACCTACATGAGTTTCATTCCTACATTAAAAATGGGAAAATTAAGGCTCACCATGCTTAATTAATATATGCAAAGATGCACATTCTAAAAATACATAAAATCAAAATTTAACCTAAATCTTGCCTCTCAAGTTAGATTTACTCAATATACCAGTTCAAAGAACAAAACGACTGCTTATTTTTCAGAAATAAAATATCAGTTGGACAATAATATCATATATATTTGTGTGTGTGTGTGTGTGTGTATGTGTGTGTGTGTATAACAAAGAAAGAATATATATATCAAAGATATATATTCTTCAGTTGGCCCAAGGAATACTTCTTTTATTTTGTTCTCAAATACAAGTCCTTGTGGCTAGATCAGAAAAGAATCTTATTCTTCTGAGTCTTAGCCTTGAATAACAAAAGGCACTATGGGAAGACAATAGTGTAGGGCAGAGAGGCAGGTTGCTCACCTGGTGAACACCTGCTCCCCACTTAGTGGGGAGAGTAAAGATGAACTTCTTTTGCTTTGCAGGAAACATATAAAAGAAGACCATCAGTGGTCAAAATCCTTGTAGCAAAACAGAAAACAGGAGAGCCTGGGCAACAGGGAACTTGTTGGGACTTCCTCAATGAGAAATAGAATTCTCACAGCCTCTCCTAGAAGGCAGGAGAGCTGATCATTGTCTCTGTGACAGTTGTGAGATTCTTGAAACATGATTAAACACCAATAACATTTTTATCACATGCAAATTCATCAAATATGCAGATTTCCAGTTCTATGCAGAGCCCACAGAATCCAAACTTATGAAGCTGGGACCCAGCACTTTGCAATTCAACGTGTCTCCAGATGAGTCTAATGCATTCTAAACTTTGCAAACTGCTGCACTGGGGAATGGGATTTAGTTCATTACAGCCTTCGCCTGGGGAGCTAGTATTCTCCAGACAAAAGATAAAAACAAAAACAAGTTGATTATAAAGTAACTGTACTGGGAAAGCTAGAGATGATTCGTTTCTTCCATTTTCAGCAACAGAAAATGTCGAAAAAGAAGCCAGAAAAACAACCCATGGAAGGACCAGAAACAATTGCTCTTAGCATCTCTCCCACCTGTGTATATTGCTGTACAACCCACAATTGACTGCTGATGGTCAGACTTGTGAATCAGTCAAAAGAATTCTCTTTAAGTACTATAAGATTAGTATTTAAAATGTGTGAAACTTACCATATCAATTAGCAACCAATTTGGCCAAAAATCAAATATGAGTACTATAAACACATATTATTCACTGCCATTAGAAATATCAAAAAAAAATTGAGACCTGGTTATCAAATATCATAAGGCGCTTGTGTCCTCATTTAAAAGGCTTATTTGTACTGGATGTAGGGGAATACCAGGACAGAGAAGCGAGAGGGGGTTGAATAGGGAACAGGGGGAGGGAAGAGGGCTTATGGGACTTTTGGGGAGGGAGGAAATGGGAAAGGGGAACTCATTCGGAATGTAAATAAAAAAATATAGAAAATTTTAAAAAGGCTTATTTTTTTCAAATATGCAACATGAAAAGTCCTGCTATTTTTGATCTTTAGGTAAATTAAATTTGCAAATAACTGAATAAAGTAGTGGACAGTATCACGACCCCACACCCATCTAAAAATCAAAATGTTTTATTTTTTAGGATTTAATGCTTTTTTTTTTTATTTCTTGTAATGAGATCATCCCCTGTGGACCAGAAAGGCCTCAAACTCCTAAAGGCGGGGATTATAGACAGGTACCACCACACCCAGCAGCAATTCATTTACTGATTTAAGTTTATAGATCTCGTAACAACAATCAATTTCCTTACCATCACATAGAATATACTTTCCTCTTTTTTTCTTCTCTTTAAACATTGATTATACCAAAGCAAGAAGAAACAGCACTGAAGGACTTTTTGACAACTGACAGACAACAAACCCTTGGGTGGCATGAAGCAAGGTAGCTAATGTATGAATAAAAGCAGACTGTCTGCTATAGATCATTACACAAACCAGTGGAGCTGGAATGATGCCAACACTCCTCCAAGACGCTAGGCACAGAAATCTCAGAGCTATACATAGAGCAGAGAAAGGAAAGTAGTCCTGGACTTTATGGTGGGTGATGGCAGATGTTTCTCATCCTTGAGTACTTAGAACTGTCTTCATAGAGACAATGATAATGCACAGAAAATATGATCTATAGATATTTCTACAGCAAATCCCTTCAACTTAGTTCATGGTGTTTTCTCTTCAACCTTGCTATATTCAGAGACGCCTAATTATATCACCATATGCTTTGAAAAGAACATTTTCCACTGCATTTAAGCAAGCATATGGTGGAATATCATTCAGTGTTATCTGTTAAACGAAGTACAGAAGAATTGAAGCAGGCTATAACACTTCCAATATATAAGGAACTTGAAGATTTTTATGTATAACAGCAGAATAGGTAGATTAATAATTGCCTTGACATATTTCTGCATGTTTGATTAATTAAACAGTATCTTGAGACAATGTCATTTTATATCAAGATTTGAGTGTACATGAATTAATTTGGTAATGGATACCATTTTAATTGGATTTGAAATTGGGGTATATCTCTCTAAGGATCTTTACTGGTCAGGGTAGTCAAAAGTATTAATTAATACATTTTAGAATACTAACTTATTTTCTGAATGTCTTGTGATTCTTCTGAGTTGACAGATCAGCAAAAGTACTGCATCCTGATACTAATTTATGCCATGCATTTTTGTATAATAAAAAAGTCAAATATAAAATTATGGGAAAAAAGCTTTAAAAATATCACATGCCTTCTGTTGATGACTTTTAAATTAGTTTATGAAAATATGCATGTAGTATCCAGGAAATTTTAATTTTGTGCTATTTGGATGCATAGGCCCACATTCTTTACTCTAGTAGAGAAGGAACACAGATTCTTATAAATTCAAGGAAGTTATTCTTCCTTTGAGCTACATCCCCAGGCCTTGTTTTGGTTTTGGTTTTAGTTTGAGCCAGGATGTCTATATGAAGCTTAGGCCTACTACTATCTCATTAGATGATGCAGACTGGTCTCAAATTGACAGTTGCCACCTCAAGATCCTGGATGACAAGTGTACAACTGAGGTCCACCAGACACACCTAGGTCAATTTTCTGGAAGATACAATTTAAACCTGAAAGATTACTAATTCAAACCACTTAAAAGATATGTAAGAATCTCATTGAGAAGTAAGTATGTCAAAGTCATGAGAGAACTAATTGTGGTTTCTCTGTTCTGAATCTGTGCAACTCTAACCAAGGAAATGTGACTTGTGGGTTTAGCGCCATATTGTGGGTATGATGTAACACTATACAAGTGCCATGGTCCATTGCAGCCTATCTGTGAAATCCAGTCTTCAAAATCTTCAGGAAGACAGAGCTTTTGTCTGTTTGCTGACTTTCTTGTATTTATTGAGCCTCCAACAATTATACAAAGACTCAAAGTGTAAGTGATTGTGTATCCTTTGGATCTTCAACATAAAGCATTATAATTTTTAGCTTTGGAGGGTATGACACTTTAAATTTTTTATTCTTTTACAATTTCACATGAATATATAATTGGATCATATTTTCCCATTATTCTTTCTTTTCATCTTCCTCATCCCATCAAATCCACTTTTCCCAATGAGATTTCACTTCCTTTCTTGTCTTGTGCATGTGTACATTTATGTGTATATACATGTGCATGCCTGTATGTGTATGTGTATACATGTGTGTGCATATGGTATATGTGTATGTGTGTATGTGTGTGTGAGTATATATACATGTGTGTGTATATTTGTGTATATGTGTATGCATCTGTATGTTTATGTGTATATATTTGTGTATGTGTGTATGTGTCTGTATGTGTATATTTGTGTGTTTGTGTATTCATGCATCCCCTCTCCTTAAAAAATTATTTACATGCATATGTGTATTTCTATGTAAGTATAGGATCCCCTGGAACTGGAATTAAAGACATTTGTAAATTACTGTATGGATGCTTAGAATCAAACCTAGGTCACCAGAAGACAGCAATTGCTCTTAATCCATAGCCTTCTCTCTATGGTCCACTGAATTTAATTGAGATTGCCTGCATAAACATGAATGAAAAAATATTTAATTGAGTAAGAGCAAATTACCAATGGCTTAATCCCTGAGGACCACAATTCTCCTACCCAGGTAACTTACCTGTAGTTCCTCAGAGAGAAGGAGCACTCCCTATCCATAATGGAATGTTGGTGAACCCAGTCTGCTACAGTGCTGTGAAGCCAGCCACTGCTACTGTGAGTTCATGCATGAACATGAAATTAATTTTAAAAAAATCTTTTGAAATGTCATTCCCAACAATGAGCACCACCCAACTCCATCATTCTCCAGTGCATATCATGTAGATCCCAATGCAATCCCAGAGACCCCTTGAAATTACACATGTCCTCCAAGGATCCCTTCCATGAAACTTTTGTATAAGAGAATACTGGTCTAAAACTTTCCAGTCGTGGTTCCTGAGCCATCAGAAGAAATCACTCAATGAGTATGCAATCTTCTTCTTTTGGTTTCTTTCTGTCTGTAGATGAGAGAAGACACTGGAGCATTATCTAGAGTCATATAGGACAAACCCTTAGTCTAGTGTAGCCTATAAAGTAGTGCATGATTTGGACACCTGCCTTCCTAGCTCCATCAACCTTTGCAAGTAAAGAAGCTTCCCTTGTCTAACTCAAGTTAGAGGGGGCATCTTGACTCATTCTTCAAGGCTGTGGCACCTGAGATCCCTATATTAAACATGTGCTTTGCGATGCAGACAGCCTCTAAAGCCTTGCTGCACTGGACCAGTATTGTTCCACATGCTACACAATTCCATGATACCCTCAACAACAAGTTGCACTTTCCTACAGTAAACTTCAGTGGCCTATACCTAGTCTGGCTCAAGTTCCTTTATGAAGAATTCTAAAAGGTGTGACCCTTCCTTCATATTCCTCCATTCAATCTTGCATTCACTGATAAGGTCATATGAATGATTTGTCTCAGCTTCATTATCTATGACTATGTACTCTGAAAATTTTTAGCTTATTAATTACATCATTCAACTTCAGTTGCAAGTAACAGAAGCTTGGTCTGTCTGGTTTTTAAGCCAGGGTCAACATAGTTTTAAAACCTATAAAGAAGTAGTATAAGAAACTAAGAACCCTGGTAGATGGTGGATAGTGGTGATGCATGAATGACTTTATCAGCTGTCAAAATCCATAGACCTGTATACCCCACACCACATGGTATCACTATAACAATTTTGCAATCTAGACCTAACACCTGGACAGGAATAAAGGGGTCCACTCTAAATCCAGACCTATGGCCCCAGTCAGTTTCATGGAAAAAAAAAGTACCTTAATTCCAGATGCCAAATTTTACCACCTCCATCAAGACAGGGAATATAAGAAACCAATCTTGTCACTCAAGGTCATTGCTTGAAGTGGACTGTGGAAGATGGATATCAATGCTTCCATAGCAATCAGTTGCCTAGAGTCAGAAAGAGTTTCTTCCTATGACTTCTTGGACCACCAGATGACAATTCAAAGTCTTAGGAAGATGCAAAATATTGGCTGAGCCCAGATCACACTGAGGGACCCTAAGGGGTTTTCCAGTTTCACATCCTCCTTACAGCTTCCCCCTCCCACCTAGGGTCAAGGCTAGGTCAAGTTCAATTCTCACCCACAGAAATATTCTTGAGTAAAAAGAATTCTCAGAATGTACTAATAGTCACCTGACCATCTGGAAAGTCCCAGGTAGAGTTCAAATGCATGTCATCCTTGGTAGCCAATAGATTTAAAGGTGAATATATTTAGCCAGTAAGTTTGAACTGTAACCTTGCTGATGTTACCTGTGCCTCTAAAAAGTATAAAACTGCTTGCAATAGCCATTCAGGGTCACCTTCTTAGTAACTTGCCTTGAGGGACTAGTTGAAGGTCTACCCCAACACATCAGAAAATAAACCTCTTGTTTTTGTATCAATCTGAATCTTGGTGCTTCACTCAGGGGCATCTCAAAGTAAGTACCACTGACTGAGGGTCAGGGTCTTACAACACATTAGCTGATAGGAAGGCTAGAAAAATGAATGTTTGTTTTGGCTTTGTAATAATGACAAATTCTGTCCCTAAACATACTGATAAGTTAGACAATTAGGTTACAAATGGAGATGAGTTCAGAATCTAAGAATCAAAATATGAACAAAAAAGAATTCAAAATTAATATGTCAATGGTAATTCTCTCAATAAACACTTGTGTCATATTTATAGCATATTTACTTATAATAAATTCTTTCTGAAAATCAGTTCTTAATAACAAATTAGTTTGATAATATTTAACCATTCCAGTTTAATTTAAGTGTAAGTTTGAGTAAGAGTCAGAGGATAACAGAGTTTGCTGTGAAATTGTGTCTCCTACTAATACTGAAAAAAAAAACTCATCAGATGTGAGCTAAAGAAGAACAAAATGAGGAAGACTCCAAAGTGGACAGAGAAAAGCCCACAAGGCTACATAAAGAACTATATATGCAACTGAGGAGAGCTGGGATCATGAGAGGTGGCCTTCTTGAGGGAAGAATGCAGAGGAATTTTAATCCAACATGGCTCTAATCACATCCAAAGACCTTGTAGGTCTTCGTGATCTGAATGGAATGCAGACAAGTCCTTAGTATGCACCTTTAATCTTTCTGTCTGGAACTCTTTAGTACATACTTTTAATCCCAAATAATGGTATCTAATTGAAAGGCAGACAAGGTGTTGCACCAGAAAAAAAATTGAAAGGATGAGTCAGAGATAGGATATACCCAACTCTCAGAAGAAAGGCTATTTAAGAACAGTGCAGGGAAAGAAGATTAGTCAGTTCTGTTCAGTCAATTGAACTCAGTGCAGTGGAGTTGATTCAGTAGGTTGATAGTCAGTGCAGTGAATGCAGTGCAGTTGAGTTAAGTGTGTACCTGAGTTCATGCAGTTCAGTGTAGATCAGCAGAGGCAGTGGAAGCCAGAGAATAAAAGGGAACTAGATTAGAATAAATTGCCAGAGTTAGTTTTAGGTCAAGCAGAGCTAAAATTAGGTCAATGAGAAGCTGGGAGGAACTGATTGAATTAGTCAGGTTGGAGCAGAGTTTGAGCTGACTTGAACCAGCCAGCCAGAGTTCAGAAAGAACTAGAAAGGGTGAGCTTCTTCAGCAGTAAGTCCCTGAGACAACAATTAAATCAGGCAAATGTAGGTTGACCTAATGTTACTTGTTTTCTAATGCTAATTTGGGGCTCCCAAGGCTCTTTTCCCCAAAGGTAGGAGAGTTTCCAAGTAAAACACTGAATCATCCAGCCCCTGGTTGATTGTGATTGGTGAATAAAGATGCCAACAGACAATAGCTGGGGAGAAGAGAAATATGTGGGGCTGAGTTTTGGTGGTCTTAGAAGAATAAGCAGAGGGGAGAAAAGAAGCCACCAAGGAAGGAGAACATGCAGGAGGGAGAGAGAGTGCTGCCATAGGGTAGAAGTAAAGAAAACAAGGTCATGTGGACTGGCCAATTGGAACTAAGAGTAATCCAGATGAAACATAGTAAAGTAGTAATTCTGTGTTATTGATAGGGAAATGGATTCTAACATCATGGACAGTTGCTCAGCTATTGTGTTGCATAAGGCATATTTAAAATATAGAGGTTGTGTGTGTCCTTCACTTGGGAACATAAATGGTCCAAGGTGGGTAGAAATTCCTTGTCTGGAGTTCTAAAAATATTTTTACTACAGGCAGATAAAAGTACAGTTACAAAAGAGGACAACAATTGGTTGACCAGTGCCAAATGATCAACTCTGAGAAGATTTATGCAAGTAACATTATGCAGACTGAACAGGCTATATTTAGGAATATATATATGCAAATACATACATTCATGCAACAATAATTAAAGGAAAAAGAGGCCATGAATATGAAGGAGAATAGAAAGCAGTATATGGGAAGGTATAGAGGGAGTAAAGAGAAGGAACAGATACAATGAATTTATAATCTCAAAAATGAATAAATATAGGTTTTAACAAAAAGCAGATTGCTCTCATAGAAAAATAACTAAACTAGGAGCCCATAAATATTGAATCCATAAACAAGTCCTTTTAAAACTTTACTCCAACAACTATAATATCACCTATAGAGAACTGTTGCTAGACAGTGAGAAATTGAATTGCTAAAACTCTAAAATCCCACATAAATATAACTTCAAAACCAATTTGACACTTTCAAGTTATTTAGCTCCTATGTACTAAAATGGTAAGTGCTCCAAGATATATTTGTTGAAAGAAATATTTCTCCCCTTTGCTGTGTGTCCATGTCAGCAGTGAAAGAGCGAATTGTACCAAACTGCGCTCTGAGACCATTTCTCCTACTCCTGCTTCCTGAGAGAGAAGAAACTCTTCGTTCTTGGATCAGTTGTTATTAGTTGAGCAGTTTTACTGTTGCTTCAAATAAAAATAAGCTCCCCATCTTCCTCATCCTGTTCCATCAGCAACCAGGACAAGAGCTGGCTTCCAATCAGACTATTGTGCTCTAATTCTCATGCTGATACTGAACTCAGGTTTCTAGTTTTCCTTCTCCATTGGTTGTTGCCTCTTCATTAGAAATTCTTCCATTTAAAGACTGAGAACTTGCTTTGATTTTTATGATCTTCTATATTTGTGCATGCTTGTGGGACTGTGTGTGGGTATGTGAATACATGTACAGATAGAGACTAGAATATGGTGTTGAATCTTCTGGTACTAATCATAAATAGCTTCAAACTGTTTGGAGATCCAGCCTTAAGTGGTCATTAAATAAAATTCAAATGCTGGAAATTGAACTCAGATCCTCTATAAAAGAGTATGTGACTATAACCCCTGAGCCATTGTTTCAGCTCTTTGCCTACTATATTATTTTAGAAGCCATTAATTGTCCTTTATGCCCTTGGGTCTCTGGATATTTAATCAAGAGTCCTGTAGAAAAAGTGTAGCAATAGAAGAATTGAACATCAAGATTCTAACCATTATAGCATAGTATATACTTAGAGTAGAAGAAAGAAAAGGCTTTTATAATGCACAAAAAGTAATTGTTTATGTCAAAATAAAATCTTTCAAAATTCTTGACATATACTTCTATGTGTACACAGAAAGAAATTAAACAGTCAAAAAGGATAAACTCAAACTCTCTAACTCTCTCCTTAGAAATGTGGAGGGACCCCTCAGCTCTGGCAGAAGATTCCTGCTCTACCAGAGACCACAATGGCACTAGGAGGCCAAGGTAAAACACTGTCCATTGCCTGCTAACACTTCTTAAAGCTCACCAAGCTATCCCCAATAGCACCCTTCCTGTTGGCTCCATATCCTAAGCTACAGCTCTGACAGAAGACCTCCTACTGTACCAGAGACTGTGCAGATACTAGGAAATTCAGGTCTACAACTCTGGCAGAAGAACACTGCTCTGCTGGAAACCAAATGATAAGAAGCCCAGAGATCAACCTGGAACCCTGAACCCTGGGACACATGGGTACCTGGAACCGCAGAGGCTACCAGCCCAGTTCCTAGAACCCCAGAGGCAACATGAGTAGTCAAAAACCCCACACAAGCTGTCAAAAGCCAAGAGAGACATCTACTGGACCTGAAAACTCACTAGTCACCAGAACCACAAGACGCTCAGACCACAAGACTAGAGGAGAAGTAGAAACTAGAGGGGCTGTGAGAAATAGCCAAAAAACATCCATCTAACAAAGACATAAATTGGTACCTAAACCTATAGTAACCCCAAACCAAAATGATTCTAGACAAGCATAAGAACACAATCATCAATAACCAGGGCAATATGGAATTACAAGAACCTACTACAATAAGCCCTGGATGTTCCAATGCAGCTGAAGTACAAGAAAATAACCTTAAATTCCATCTTATAAAGATGACTTAAAGATGAAATGGATAAATTTCTTAAAGAAGCCCAGGAAAACCCATAGAAACAGGTAAAGGAAATGAATAAAAACTGTTCAGGACCTAAAAATGAAAATAGAAGCAATAAAAAAACTCACAATCTGAGGGAATCCTGGAGATGGAAAACCTAGGGAAGAGAGCAGGAACTGCAGATGCAAGCATCACCAACAGAATACAAGAGATGGAAGAGAAAATCTCAGACTAGGAAGATAAGGTAGAAGACAGGGATACATTGGTCAAAGAAAAGGTTAAATCTAAAATGTTCCTAACACAAAACATCCATGAAATCTGAGATACTATGAAAAGACCAAACCACCTAAAAATAATGGGCATAGAAGAAGGAGACAATTCCCAGTTCAAAGACCCAGAAGATATTTTCAACAAAATCATAGCAGGAAATTTTCCTAATCTAAAAAAGGAGATGTTTATAAAAGTACAAACAGCTTACACAACACCAAATTAATTAGGCCAGAAAAGAAAGTAACCTCACCATATAATAATCAAGACCTTAAATTTATAAGACAAAGAAAATATTAAAAGCTGCAAGGGAAAAAGACAAAGTAACATATAAAGGCAGACCCATCAGAATTACATCTGACTTCTCAACAGAGACTCTAAAAGTCAGAAGGGTCTGAGCAGATGTCTTGTAGACCCTAACAGACCACAGATATATATGTATGACCAGACTACTAAATACAGCAAAACTTTTCATTGCAGTAGATGGAGAAAATCAGATATTTCATAATGAAGTCAAATTTAAACAATATCTAACCACAAATCCAAACCTACAGAGGTATTAAAGGAAAATTCCAATGCAAGGAAGCTAACTATACCAAAAAAAAACAAAACAAAACAAAACAAAAAAAACAGGAAATAATTTCACACCAGCAAAACCAAATGAGGGAAACATAGACACACACACACACACACACACACACCACTACCACCACCACCACCACCACCACCTCCAACAACAACAACAACAAAATAACAGGAATTAACTTTTTATTAAAAAGACACAGACTAACAGAATGGATGTGAAAATAGGATTCATCAGTCTGCCGCATACAAGAAGCACACATCAAACATGAAAGATAGTCATTACCTCAGAGTAAAGATTAAAAATTTTTCCAACCAAATAGAACCAAGAAGCAAGCTGGTGTAGCTATTCTAATATCTAGTAAAATAGACTTCTGACCAAAATTAATCAAAAGAAGTGGGAAAAGACACTTCATACTCACCAAAGGGAAATCCACCAAGATGATGTCTCAATAATGAACATCTATTCCCCAAACGCAATTGCAACCACATTTATAAAATAAACTTTATTAAAGCTTAAATTACATATCAAACCCCACAAATTAACAGAGAAATAATGGAGCTGACAGATATTGTTACTCATATGGACCTAACAGATATCTATAGAACATTTCACCAAAACACAAACTGTTCTGTTTAGTTTTAAAATCACACTACCACTTTAGCCCAGAAGCTATAAATCACACTACCAGCCCCCTCCCAACTCCCTTTTGCTCCATCCAACTTGGCTCCAGGAACAGCTGCTGTCAGCCCCAACTTTAGTTTCTCTCTCTACCTGCCTTTGCTCTGAGAGGGGTTGCATTACCAGCCCACTCCTAGGACCATAAAATCTTCGCAGAGGACACACATATATCGTCATTATTTTAGAACTTGCCAGCGGGCACAACTGCTGGCCACAGACTCTCCTGCCTGGAAAGGCATACTTTATTAATTACATGTCCATTTCTTCTCCTGACCTAAACTTATTGGCTTGTATCAACTAGCCCCTACCAACCTCTTTGGCTCCTACCTGTAATGGAGGCTGCAGTCCCTAGCTGCCCTGAGGCCTTTCCTCCAAAGCATAGCAGAAAAAGCCCTCTCTCTTTCCCTTCATCTACTCTTCCTCTTGGGACACAGAAGTCCCACCTATACCTTCTGTCCAACAATTGGCTCCTGGCCTTCTTTATTGACAAATCAAGAACCAATTAGGGAACTAGACCTTACTATCAGTACCTCCCCTTACAACAAACAAATATACCTTCTCCTCAGCATCTCTCAGAACCTTCTCCAAAATTAACCATGTTCTCAATCACAAAGCAAGTTTCAATAGATACAAGAAAATTGAAATAGTCGCCTGTATCTTATCAGACCACCACAGATTAAAGTTGGATTTAAACAATAGCAGAAAGCCTACAAATTCATGGAAATTGAACAACTCTCTATTGAAGGACCATGGGGTCAATGCATAAAAAAAGAAAGAAATTAAAGACTTCCTAGGATTCAATAAAAATAAATGTACAATATATCCAAACATATGTGACACAATGAAAGCAGTGCTAAGAAGAAAGCTTAAAGCGCTAAGTATTTTCATAAAGAAATTAGCTAGATTTCATACTAGCTCCTTAATAGCATGCTTGTACACTCTAGACAAAAAAGAAGCAAACCCAAGAGAAGTAGATGGCAAGAAATAATCAAACTGAGGGGTGAAAATAAAATAAAAGAGAAGCAAAAAAAACCACAAAGAATCAATGAAACAAACAGTTTGTTCTTTGAGAAAATCAACAAGATAGACAAATCCTTATTCAAACTAACTAAAAGGCAGAGAGGAAATATGAAAATTTTTCAAAATGAAAAGGGGGACATAACAACAGACAATGAGGAAATCCAAAGAACCATGAGTTCGTACTTCAAAAACTTGTACTCTAAAAAATTAGAGTATCTAAAAGAAATGGACAAATTTCTTGGTAATATCACTTACCAAAGCTAAATCAAGATCAGATAAGCAATTTAAATAGACGTATAACCCCTAAGGAAACAGAAGCATTCATTAAAAATCTCCCAAGGGAGAAAAAAATGACAAGAACTAGATGGTTTTAGTTCAAAATTTGAACAGATGTTCAAAGAAAATGTACTACCAATACTCCTCAAATTATTCCACAAAATAGGAAAAGAAGGAACGCTACCAAATTCATTTTATGAGACCATAGTTACCCTGATACCCAAACCACACAAAGATTCAACAAAGAAAGAGAATTAGAGACAAATTTTCCTCATGAACATGGGTGCAAAAATACTCAATAAAATACAAACTAAATCCAAGAACACATCAAAGACATCATTCATCTTGACCTAGTAGGCTTCATCCCAGGGATGCAGGGGTGGATCAATATACAAAAATCAATCAACATAATCCACCATATAAAAAAAAACAAAAGAAGAAATCCATAAGATCACCTCATTAGATGCAGAAAAGCCTTTGACAAAATCCAACACTCCTTCATGATAAAAGTCTTAGAGACATCAGGGACATAACTAAACACAATAAAGGGGATAAACAGCAAGCAAATATCCAACATCAAATTAAGTGAAAATAATTTCAAAGCAACTCCACTAAAATAAGGGTCAAGATAAGGCTTCCCTCTCTCTCCCTATATATTTAATATAGTACTTGAATTTCTAGCTAGATTAATAAGGCAATCAAAGATCAACATTATACAAACTGGAAAGGAAGAAGTCAAAGTATCACTATTTACAGATGATATGAGAGTATATGTTGTATTTTATAAAAAGATAGAGAAGCCAGGGATGTATTTGGTGGAGGCATGGTATGGTATGGGAGAAGGAGGTGCCTCTGCGGGCCTGTGCTGAGACATCCCTTCACCCTGAGGTACCAGCCACAGGATGGTATAATGTAGAATAGAGTTAAAAGGCAGAAAGAGAGAGAGAGAGAGAGAGAGAGAGAGAGAGAGAGAGAGAGAGAGAGAGAGAGAGAAGAGGAGTAGAGGCTGGCCATGAGCACATAGAGAGAAAGGGGGTGAGCGAATGGGCAAAGAGGGGGAAGAGGATAAGGGGCAAAGAGCAAGAGGGGAACAGGAGGGAGCAAGAGAATGAAGAGGGGGCAAACAGCCCTTTTTATAGTGAGTCAGGCACACTGGGCTGTTGCCAGGCAAGGCAACAACTGTAGGGCAGAGCCTAGACTAAATGCCAACATTATACATAAGCGATTCTAAAATTCTACCAGGGAACTCCTGGTACCCTTCAGTAAAGTGCTGAATAAAAGATTAACTCAAAAAAGGCAGTAACACTCCTATATACAAATAACAAACAGGCCAAGAAAGAAATCAGGAAAACAACAACCTTCACAATAGCCTCAAAAAACATAAAATACCTTTGGGTAACTCTAACCAAACAGAAGAAAGAGCTATATGACAAGAACTTCAACTCCTTGAATAATGAATTTGGAGATGTCAGAAGATAGAAATATCTCCCATGCTCATGCATTTGTAGAATTAATATAGTGAAAATGGCCATCTTACCTGTAATTCCTATCAAAATTCCAAGAAAATTCTTTACCAACCTTGAAGAGCTTAACTTCATATTGTTAGGGTCCAAGCTTCACTGAAATAAGACCCCAGACTCAAATAGTATGCAAAGGCAAAGAGCCTTTCAGATGATATGATAATATACATAAACAACTCTAAAATTCTACCAGGGAACTCCTACAGCTGATAAACACCTTCAGCAAAGTAGCTGAATACAAGATTCTGCAGAAATTGCCAGCATTAAAGGGTCAATCATTCATCAAAATAGTGATGACCAAAGAACCTCACAGACCCCCTTTTTCTGCAGGGATACGGGAATTTTCCAGAAGGATTAGATAACCTTTAATATGATTGGTAGAGGCAAAGCAGTGACATTAGTACACTTTTGATTTTTATTAGTTCCACTATATTGTGTAAGACCTTGAAAAGTTTGTGACCAGCTCTGTTCTGGTCTTGTTATCTCCTGTGACTAAGTATTCTGGAGACTATCTCAGCTCTAGAGCAATCCTCTCTAGTTCAGGGATGTTATTGACCAAAGTCCCATTGTCAATGGCTCCCTCTAGGAGCCCAGAATGCTTTCAGAGCAATTAGACAACAAAAAGAGGTCAAAGGGATACAAATTGGAAAGGAAGAAGTCAAACTATCACTATTTGCAGACGATATGATAGTATACTTAAGCAACCCAAAGAACTCCACCAGAGAACTCCTACAGCTGATAAACGACTTCAGCAAAGTGGCCGGATATAAAATCAACTCAAGCAAGTCAGTAGCCTTCCTATACTCAAAGGATAAGCAGGCTGAGAAAGAAGTAAGAGAAATGATACCCTTCACGATAGCCACAAACCATATAAAGTATCTTGGTGTGACTCTAACCAAACAAGTGAAAGATCTGTATGACAAGAACTTCAAGTCTCTGAAGAAAGAAATTGAAGAAGACCTCAGAAGATGGGAAAATCTGCCATGCTCATGGATTGGCAGGATTAATATAGTAAAAAATGACCATCTTACCAAAAGTAATATACAGATTCAATGCAATCCCCATCAAAATCCCAACTCAATTCTTCATAGAGTTAGAAAGAGCAATCCAAAAATTCATCTGGAATAACAGAAAACCCAGGATAGCTAAAACTATTCTCAAGAGTAAAAGATCCTCTGGGGGAATCAGTATCCTGGACCTCAGGCTGTACTACAGAGCAATAGTGTTACAAAACGCATGGTATTGGTACAGTGACAGGCATGTAGATCAATGGAACAGAATTGAAGACCCAGAAATGAATCCACACTCCTATGGTCACTTGATCTTTGACAAAGGAGCTAAAACCATCCAGTGGAAAAGAGATAGCCTTTTCAACAAATGGTGCTGGCTCAACTGGAGGTCAACATGCAGAAGAATGCAAATTGACCCATCCTTATCTCCTTGCACTAAGCTCAATTCCAAGTGGATCAAGGACCTCCACATAAAACCAGACACACTGAAACTAATAGAAAGGAAACTAGGAAAGAACCTTGAACATATGGGCACATGGGAGAATTTCCTGAACAGAACTCCAATAGCTTATGCTCTAAGATCAAGAATAGACAAATGGGACCTCATTAAATTGCAAACTTTTTGCAAGGCAAAAGACACTGTCAAAAAGACAAAGCGGCAACCAACTACCTGGGAAATGATCTTTACCAACCCTACATCCGACAGAGGGCTAATATCCAATATATACAAAGAACTCAAGAAGTTAAACTCCAGAGAGGCAAGTAACCCTATTAAAAATGGGGTACAGAGCTAAACAAAGAGTTCTCACCTGAAGAATATCTAATGGCTGAGAAGCACCTAAAGAGATGTTCATCATCCTTAGTCATTAGGGAAATGCAAATCAAAACAACCCTGAGATTCCATCTCACACCAGTCAGAATGGCTAAGATCAAAAACGCAGGAGACAGCAGTTGTTGGCGAGAATGTGGAGAAAGAGGAACACTCCTCCACTGCTGGTGGAATTGCAAGCTGGTACAACCACTCTAGAAAGCAGTCTGGCGGTTCCTCAGAAAACTGGACATGACACTCCGGGAGGTTCCAGCTATACCACTCCTGGGCATATACCCAGAGGCTTTTCTTGCATGCAATAAGGACACATGCTCCACTATGTTAATAGCAGCCTTATTTATAATAGCCAGAAGCTGGAAAGAACCCAGATGTCCCTCAACGGAGGAATGGATTCAGAAGATGTGGTATATTTACACAATGGAATACTACTCTGCAATTAAAAACAATGAATTCACGAAATTCCTAGGCAAATGGTCAGAACTTGAAAATATCATCCTTAGTGAGGTAACCCAATCACAAAAGAACACACATAGTATGCAGTCACTGATAAGGGGATATTAACCCAGAATCTCGGAATACCCTAGACACATTTCGCATGTCAATAGATTTCTAAGAAGATGGAAGGAGAGACCGCTGGTCCTGGAAAGACTGGATGTAGGGGAACGCCAGGACAGAGAAACGAGAGGGGGTAGAATGGGGAAAAGAGGGAGGGAAGGAGGCTTATGGGACTTTTGGAGAGGGAGGAAACAGGAAAGGGGAAATGATTTGGAATGTAAATAAAAAAAACTTAGAAAATAAAATTTTTAAAAAAAAGGAAATTGAAAAATTTTATTCCCAAGGTTTCTGAATCTTTCAATATAGAAAAAGAAAAAGCTTATGATAGCTATAACAATCCTATATATTGCAAGAACTTCTGGAGGTACCACCATGTGTGATTTCAAACTCTACTACAGAGCTCCAGTAATAAAAACTGTGTTGGTATTGGCATAAAACCAGACCTGTTGATCAATGGAATTGAATTCCCAGATGTAAATCCACACACCTATGGATACACGATTTTGCGGGGTGGGGGGAAGGCTGAAATTAGACAATGGAAAACATGAAGCATCTTCAAAAAATGGTACTGGATCAGAGGTAAAGAGGACACAACATATGACCTAACACAGGGAGTTACTGGACCAATGGGACCCAGTCACGCAGGAACTCGGCCAGACCAGTGGCACATGTTCCTTCTGGTCAGTCTGAGCCAGTGCCATGAGCAGATCTTGGGTGCAAACTCTACAGCCAGTCTTAAAACACCCAGAGGAAGCTCCACTCCCAAAACCACTTCTACACACCTAGGATCACAGAATCACAGGATCACAGAGACAGCTTGACTTTGAGGAGCTCTGATACAACAAGGATCACAGGAAGGACAGGCTCCAGTCAGATATAGTGAGGGCAGGTAGCACTATGGCAGGAGGCAAACGTAAGCAACAGAAACCAAGGTTACTTGGCATTATCAGAACCCAATTCTTCCACCATGGCAAGACCTGGATGTACCATCACATGGAACAAGCAAGATTCAGATATAAAATCACTTCTCATGATGATGATAGAGCTCTTTAAGAAGGATATAAATAACTCTTAAAGAAATAAAGGAGAACACTGGTAAACAGCTAGAAGCCCTTAGAGAGGAAACACAAAAATCCCTTAAAGAATTTCAGGAAAACACAATCACACAGGTGAAGGAAATGAACAATACAATCCAGGCTCTAAACATGAAACTAGAAACAATAAAGAAATCACAGACAACCCTGTGAGGTAGAAAACCTAGGAAAGAGATCAGGAGTCATAGATACAAGCATCACCAACAGAATACAAGAGATAGAAGAGAAAATCTCAGGTGCAGAAGATACCAGAGAAAACATTGACACAACAGTCAAAGAAAATGCAAAAAGCAAAAAGCTCCTAACCCAAAACATTCAGGAAATCCAGGACACAATGAGAAGACAAAACCTAAGAATAATAGACATAGAAGAAAGTGAAGATTCCCAACGTAAACTGCCAGTTGTAGAGAGTCATTGAAGTGCCATAGAGCCTTAGCCATAATTCAGCTGCCTGCATTCTTCACCTACTCCAAGCTGAGGAATTCTAGTCACACGTCCCCCACCTGGCGGAGCTGGCAGAGATCCGGGAACAAGCCTTTTGTCACACCTCAGCTTCCAGCAAAGCAACAGACCCCAAGGGCCTGCTGAGAAGCCCTGAAAAAGACTCTTCGACCCTGGGAGGGAGGGTCATGCCCACAGTGCGTATACTGTCGCTCTTATTCCCAAAGTAAAAAAAGATAGAGAGAGAGATTTTGTACAGTCATGACTAATGTCTCTGTGTGTTCTTTTTCTCTCAACCCCCATCGTTTCATTCTTCAGCTCTTCATACACGTAGAACTTGCTCGAGAGCAATTCCCAGGAAGCTTCAGCCAGTAAATACCTTCAACAAAATTATAGAAGAAAACTTCCCTAACCTAAAGAAAGAGATACCCATGAACATATAAGAAGCTTACAGAACTCCAAATAGACTGGATCAGAACAGAAATTCCTCCCGTCACATAATAATCAAATCACCAAATGTACTAAACTAAGAAAGAATATTAAAACCAGTAAGGGAAAAAGGTCAAGTAACATACAAAGGCAAGCCTATCAGAACTAGACTTCTCACCAGAAACTATGAAAGCTAGAAGATCCTGGGCAGATCTCATACAGATCCTAAGAGAACACAAATGCCAGCCCAGGTTACTATACCCAGCAAAACTCTCAATTACCATAGATGGAGAAAACAAGATATTCCATGACAAAACCGAATTTACACCAATCTAGCACTACAAAGGATAATAGATGGAAAACACCAACACAAGGAGGGAAACTACACCCTAGAAAAAGCAAGAAAGTAATCTTTCAACAAACCCACACAAACATAATTCCACCTCTAACAACAAAAACAGGAAGTAACAATCACTTTTCCTTAATACCTTGATATGAAAATTAATATTACCAATGTATCCTAATCGATTGAAATTTAAAACTATGAGGAATTAGAAATTTGTTATCTCTCACCCAGTGGCCTCTCTAATTTGGTAATTGGAGAAATCTGTCCAATATTGTGCAATCCATACATGCTTTCTACTTGTTTGTACATGACAGTGTCTTGCTGTGTACCACATAATGGTCTTAAAATCATGCTTTTCCTATACCAGCTTCTCTATTAGTAGGATTGTTTATTTGATGTTTTACACTATACTATGGTTTTCAGAACAGCTTACCTATTTCAAAATTATTTATACAGCCAAAAGAAACATAGATAATTAATTTGGGAGGTGGTTTGTAAGAGAACAACAAAGTGTGAGACTGAATGTTTTGCTTGATATTTATAATTATTGTATTAATTTTGAAGATGACCTTATAAGTTACTTTTTCTTTTTCCTTATAAGTTTCTTTTTACTTTTCAAAATCATCACAGTCAATGAACCAAAATCTTACCCATACCTAATGTCTCTGCCACCCTTCAAACAGAACCATTGTTCATTGAAATAGTTGATGAATGACTTCATGGATAGACTATCTTAATACACATACCACTTCTTAAATCTTTATTTATTTACATCTTTCTAATGCAACCTGTTCCCTGTGGGCTGAAAATGATGGCAATCACTGAAGTCAAATAGCTTTGACCATAGCAGGAAATCTGTATCCAAATAATTGTGCCTACAGTTCATTCCTTGGCGCAGCAGAACTGTCAACTCTTAGCTTAGTTACTATGGAGGTAAAATCCTTTGGTGATGTGAGGGACATTGAAGTACAACGTTATTACAATGAACTCCAATGTCTAAAAATTATTCTTATTTTGGGTTTAAGCTCTACTGAAAACAAAACAAACAAAAAGAATTTATCTTTTTATGTTCATTTAATAACATGTCCATTATTTTTGTGATTGGTATAAAAATATATATTGTGTTGAATATAATAAAAAATTAAACTTAAAAAAATGAGCTAGTCTAACTGGATGTCAACGTATAGAAAAATGCAAGTAGATCCATATTTATCTCCCTGCACTTGAACTCAAGTTCAAGTGGAGACAAACCCCAACATAAAAGTAAATACACTAAAGCTAATAGAAGAGAAAGTGGGAAATAGCCTTGAACACATTGGTACAGAAGACAACTTCTTGAACAGAATACCAAATGTGCATGTACAAAGTTCAACAGTTAATAAATGGGACCTCTGTAATATAAAGGATACTGTCAGCATACAGAATGGGAATGAAATTTTTCACCAATCCTACATGTACCAGAGGGCTAATTTTCAAAATATATAAAGAACTCAAGAAACTAGACATCAACAAACCAAATAATCCAATTTTAAAATTGGTATAGAGGAAACATAATCCTCAACAGAGGAATTTCCAATGGTGGAGAAGCACTTAAATAAATGTTCAACCTCCTTAGCCATCAGGGAAATGCAAATCAAAACTACTTTGCAATTCCATCTTATACCTGTCAGAATAGCTAAGATCAAAACTCAAGTGACAGTTCATGCTGGTGATGATGTGGAGCAAGGGGAACACTCCACTGCTGCTGGGTGTGCAAATTTATACAACCACTTTGGAAGTCAATATAATGGCTTCTCAGATGGGAAGGTATCAGAGGGGTAATTGAGAAGTGGAATATCATGGGATGGGGGGTTGATGGAGGAGGTAACCGGAAAGTGGGTTATCATTTGAGATGTAAACAAATGGAATGATGAAAGAAAGAAAGAAAGAAAGAAAGAAAGAAAGAAAGAAAGAAAGAAAGAAAGAAAGAAAGAAAGAAAGAAAGAAAGAAAGACTACTATACTACTTACTCTCCTGGGCTTATACACAAAGAATGTTCTATCATACCACAAGGATATTTCATCAACTATGTTCATAGCAGCTTTATTCATAGTAGTCAGAAACTGGAAACAACAAAGCTGTCACTCAACAACAAAATGAATTTTTAAAATGTGGTACACTTACAAACTGGAGTATTACTCAGCTGTTTTAAAAAATGGCATCATGAAATTTGCAGTCAAATGAATGGAACTAGGAAAAAAAAATCATCTTGAGTACGGTAACCCAGACCCAGAAAGACAAACATGGTATATACTTATTTATAAGTGGATATTAGCTGGAGGAGATGGACAGTGAAAGGGAAAGACTGGGAGAAAGGGAGGGGAGGGAAGGGAGGGGAAGGAGGGGAAACTGCAGTCAGGATAACGATATGAGAGAAGAACAAATTTTTTAATTAACAAAGGAAAAACAAAAAAGAAAATTCAAATCCTAAACCCAGGGAATAAGGACAACAAGGGGCAGAATTGCCCTAGGCCAGATTGTAGTAAGGACTAAAGAAGAACTGGTCAAGGGGAAAGCATGGATCTATTAAAATTACATGCTACATGGTGTGATGTCTAGGGTTGGTTTTCATGCCTGTGAATGACAAGATGATCAGACAACATTTGTGTAGTTACTGGTTAAGAACCAACCATCTGCAGAAGTCAGGAAAAAGAACACTTTAGATATTCATCATTATATATGGTCTCACGATTATCTATGAGAGCCTGTGCCAGAAAGAGTGCCAAGCACTTTTATGTGTGTTATGGTTCCTGTGTTACATACCAACTACATAGAATACATGCTATTAACCACACCATGTTGGATATTAAAATTGGGATCTTCCAATGCAAATAGTCTTTCTGTTTTCTCCCTTCCATCTTCTATTTTGCATTAACTTTTTTTTTTTATTTTCACATAAATGGCCAAAAGCAATACAAAGGTTTATATGGTGAGAAGAATATGTATCCATCTCTAGACCCAGCTCAGCTCTCCCACTCTATGTCGTAAATCTCTCAATTGTCATTCTAAATACAACCTATGTATGCACATGTTTGCATTATCTCTTTTTTTACTACACATGGTAGCATTTTAAATCTTTCTTCAACATTTTTACATATACATGTGTTTAAAATTCCTAAACCTCTCTCTGTCTCTCTGTCTCTCTCTGTCTCTCTCTCTCTTTCTCTCTCTCTCTCTCTCTCTCTCTCTCTCTCTCTCTCTCTCTCTCACACACACACACACACACACACACACACAAACACATTTTTTTAAAAAGTAACAACTGGCACTGAAGAAATGGCTCTGTGGTTAAGAATTTGGTTGCTCTTCCAGATGACCCAGGTGTGATTCTCAGACCTGACATGGTGGCAACACACAACCATCTGTAGCTCCAACTTCAGGAGATCTAATGCCCTGTTTTGGCCTCCATTGGCACCAGGCACATATACAGCATACAGATACACACAATAGCATCAGGTAAGATAATAAAATGTTTATTAAACTAAAATCTGGGTTTGAAAGATAACTCATTGGTTAAGAGCACTGCTCTACCAGAGGACCAAGGCTCAGTTCCCAGAATATATATAATATATATAAAATAGACAGATAGATAGATAGATAGATAGATAGATAGATAGATAGATAGATAGATAGATAGAGACACAGATAGAGATAGAGATCATATCTATATGTAACTCCAATTCCAATATATCTGATGCACTTTTTTAGCCTCTCAGTCTCCTGGCTGAACATAGTACACATATGTACATATATGCAGGTAAAATACTATTATGTATTAAAAAATAAACAATATAATAATAATGAATTAGGTTCTTTATTGAAAATAGAATCTTTTTTTTATATCAGGAAGAGGGCCTTCCCCTAAAAGAGCTGTGACATTAAGACTCGGGAAGAAGGTCTCTTCTCCCACCCTTCCAGCACTCACTCCCAGGGGGACTTTAATCCTTCCAGTTCTAGGCTTCACTTTTCCCTTCTGGCTTGGCATGGAGTGTGACTCCCAGAGAGAAAATGTGGACCATGGACACCCATTCCTGCCTTCCTTTCTGGACCAGTGTGCAAGCAGCAACCAAGCACCCTGAGACTTGGTAGCAGCAGTCCTGGATGCAGGAAGCTCGTTATATTTATTTCTTTAAGAATTTCCTACAATGTGCTTTGATTATATTCACCATCCACTATTCCCCTCTTTTCCCCCATATACTTCAATTTTCTACTCCATTTTGTCTCCTCCTTCTCTTCTTCTAATAACCCATCAACTCCAATTTGTGTTTCCTGGCTACTCCTAAGTGTGGGGTCATCCACTGGAGACAGTTCTGTAAATGGAAATCCTAGGAAAGAGGTCAGGAAATACAGGTTCAAACATCAACAACAGAATCTAAGACATAGAAGAGAGAATCTCCAGCTAGAAGATACCTTAAAGGATATTGACACAATGGTCAAAAAAAAATACAAAGCATAAAAATCTCCTAACATAAAACATCCAGGACATAATGAAAAGACCAAACCTAAGAATAATAGGAATAAAAGAGAGCAAAGATTCACAGCTCAAAGGACCAGAAAATGTCTTCAACAAAATCATAGAGAAAACTTCCCCAACCTAAAGAAAAAGATGGCCATAAATGTACAAGAAGCCAAAAGAACACCAAATAGATTGGACCAGAAAATAAAATCCTCTTGCCACATAATACCCAAAAAACTAAATGCACAGAACAAAGAAAGAATATTTAAAACTGTAAGAGAAAAAAGTGAAGTAACATATAAAGGCAGACCTATAAGAAGTATACCAGACTTTTCAACAGAGACCCTACAAGCCAGAAGAGCCTGGAAAGTGGTCATGAAGACCCTAAGAAAGATGTGGTATATCTACACAATGGAATACTACTCTACAATTAAAAACAATGAATTCACGAAGTTCCTAGGCAAATGGTCAGATCTTGAAAATATCATCCTTAGTGAGGTAACCCAATCACAAAAGAACACACATGGTATGCAGTCACTGATAAGGGGATATTGACCCAGAATCTCGGAATACCCTAGACACAATCTGCATATCAATAGATTTCTAAGAAGATGGAAGGAGAGACCCCTGGTCCTGGAAAGACTGGATGTAGGGGAACGCCAGGACAGAGTAACGAGAGGGGGTTGAATGGAGAAAAGAGGGAGGGAAGGGGGCTTATGGGACTTTCAGGGAGGGAGGAAACGGGAAAGGGGAAATGATTTGGAATGTAAATTAAAAAAAAATAAAATAAAATAAATAATTAAAAAAAACCCTAAGAGAACATAAATTCCAGCCCAAGCTACTATATCTTGTAAAACTCTCAATCAACATAGATGGAAAAACCAAAATATTCCATGACAAAACCAAATTTAAACAATATCTAACTATCAATCAATCAAGCCCTACAGAGAATTCTAGAAGGAAAACTCCAACAAAAGGAAGGTACCAACACCAAAGAAAAAACAAGATATTAAAAAATTGCACAACAAAACAAGAAGAGAGAATCACATACACATAATGTTACAACAATGTAACAGGAACTAACAATCATCTCCTTTAATATCTCTCGATATCAACGTACTCAATTCCCCAATGAGAAGACATAAGCTAACAGGCTGGATATTCAAGCAGGATCCAGCATTTTGCTGCATACAAGAAACACACTTCATTGACAAAGACAGACACTACCTCAAAATAAAATGCTGTAAAAAAAAGTCTTCCAAGCAAATGGTCCCAAGAAACAAGCAGGAGTTGTCATTCTAATATCCAGTAAAATATACTTTCAACCAAAAGTTATCAAGCAAGATGGGGAAAGATACTTAATATTCATCAAGGGAAAAATCCAACAAGAGAAAGTCTCAATTCTGACCATCTATGAACCAAATGCAAAGGCGCCTACATTTATAAAAGAAACTTTACTAAAACTCAAAACACACACTGAACACATAATAATAGTGGAAGACTTCAACACCCCACTCTTGCCAATAGACAGGTCATTGAAACAGAAAATACACTTGATCTTAGCCAAAAGACTGAGAGGTGATTGAAACAGAAACTGAAGAGAGACACAGTGAAACTAATGAAGGTTATGAACCAAATGGATTTAACAGATATATACAGAGCATTTCACCCTAAAACAAAAGATTATGCCTTCTTCTCAGCAGCTCATGATACCTTCATGACCAAAATTGACCATATAATCGGTCACAAAACAAGCCTCAACAGATATAAGAAGATTGAAATAATACCATGTATCCTATCAGATCACCACGGACTAAGGCTAGACTTCAATAACAAAACAGCATAAAACTCACTTACCCATGGAAACTGAACAACTCTACTAAATCTGTCAGGGAAGATATAAAGAAAGAAAGTAAAGACTTCCTAGAATTCAATAAAAAGGACGACATAGCACACCCAAACTTATGGGACACAAGGAAAGCAGTGTTAAGAGGAAAATTCATAGCACCAAGTGCCCTGGTAAAGAAATTGTAGAGATCCTATACTAGAAACTTAACAGCACACCTGAAAGCCCTAGAACAAAAAGAAGCAAAGACACCCAAGGGGAATAGATGACAGAAAATAATCAACCTCAGGGCAGAAAACAGAATCAATAAAACTAGGAGCTGGTTCTTTCAGAAAATCAACAAGATAGATCAACCTTCACCAAACTACTGGAGGGCACGGAGATATTATCCAAATTAAAAAAATAAATCACAATGAAAAAGGAGTCATAACAATAGAAACTGAGGAAATTCAAAAAAAATCTTCAGATCCTACTACAAAAGCCTATACTCAACAAACCTGGAAATCTAGGTGAAATGGATAATTTTCTAGACAATCACCATATACACAAGAGAAAAAAGATTTGATTTTAAGCATATAAGATGATCACATTCAATAACTACTCTAACATAAAAATGACCCTGGTGTTTTAAAAACTAGTTTGTCCCCCCATTAATCTACTGCTGTTTGCTGGAGTTATATGGGCAATGATGTGTGTATCTAAAATCCAAATAAACTAAATACTTCCTTAACCACAGATTAAGCTCATCTTAAAAATCTGTTCTTGATGCCCTGTCTCTCTATTAGAGGTGGACTCTACAAGTCCCAATGCGCTAACCTTGCCATTTTAGCTTCTCTAGTTTCACTTCTGGCTAACTGTTCTTGTTAACTGAAGAATGTCAACCCAGAGCACATTGTTTGTGCTTAAAAATCCACCTGAGAAAGGCTTGCAGCTACACTGGGATTCCAAACACCAAGGTAGTTGCAAGCTGACTAATAAGCACTTTCTATTGGCTATAGACAGACAGACAGACAGACAGACAGACAGACAGACAGACAGACAGACAGACAGACAGACAAATAGAGAAAACTATCAGGAGAATGAGAGGATTAAAGAGAGGGTAAGTTGATGAATATCTTCATAATACATTGTATACATGTATGAAATTGTCGTAAAAATAAAATTTAAACTTTCAAAACAAAAGAACCTTTAGATGTAGTGCAACCAGAGTCTGATTAGGAGTCTTGGCTTCCAGTAACTGCCACAAGCCAAAAATAAAAGATCCACCTATTCTAGCTAATATCAATATAACAACGCATGCTACAGCAAAACTTGAGCAACTGCTATAGTTCTAACATCCTCTGTTTTTTCCTAAGATATTAGTGTTATTGTCCTCAATGTCTTAACTATTTCTTCAGTTCCTGAGCTGGGACAAGAGTGCCCTGTTTGGAGGGTTGTTGTGGAAGGTGATAGAGGCCAGCTGTTGAAAGTAAGGAATTTTGTTCTGGATGCAAGATGCCCACCCACTTTACCCATGCATGGTGCATTTAATTTAATTAACAAAATATCTCTGATGATGCTACAGTGTACACATAGGCCCAGGTTGCTGGCATGCTGTAATCTTGACTCCTAGGAGGGGAAAGCAGAGCGATTGAGAGGTCCAGACTAACCTGAGCTAGAACGGGAAGACTCTATTAACTGATTAGTTAAATGTTCATATATGCACATAAACCCCTTATTCAGTCTCATAAATATTTCTTATTTAAGAAACCAGTGTCTCATCTGCAAATTCATTTGGAATAACAAAAAACCCAGGATAGCAAAAACTATTCTCCAAAACAAAAGATCTACTGGGGGAATCAGCATCCCTGACCTCAAGCTCTACTACAGAGCAATAGTGATTAAAAAAAAAACTGTATGGTATTGCTACAGAGACAGACAGGCAGATCAATAGAATAGAATTGAAGACCCAGATGTGAACCCACACACCTTTGTCACTTGATATTTGACAAAGGAGCTAAAAACATCCAGTGGAAAAAAAGCATTTTTTTATTTTATTTTCTATATTCTTTATTTACATTCCAAATGATTTCCCCTTTCCCAGTTCCCCCTCCCCAAAAGTCCCATAAGCCCTCTTCCCTCCCCATGTTCCCCATTTGCCTAAGAATTTCATGAATTCATTGTTTTTTATTGCTGAGTAGTATTCCATTGTATAAATATACATGGAAAATATCTCTGATAAAATTGAAGAAACATATAGAAAAACATGTTAAGATTGACTATTTAGTGGAAAAGTTATACAGATAAAATGGTAGACATGAAAATATTCCTAAATTGATTTAAAGTGGAATTATAAACATTGTCTGATAAAATTGAAAATCTACAAGGAAAATATTTCTGATAAAACTCAAGAAATATATAGAAAAACCATGTTAAAACTGACTATTTCATGAAAAATTATACAGATAAGATAGTAGGCATAAAAATATTCCTAAATTGATTGAAAGTAGAAGTAAAAACATTTTCTTATAATTAAAGATTGACATGGAAAATATCTCTCATAAAATTGAAGAAATTTATGCAGATAAATTGGTAGGAATTAAAATATTCCTAAGTTGATTGAAAGTAGAATTATAACCATTTTCTGATAAAATTGAAGATTTACATGGAAAATAATTCTGATAAAATTGAAAAAATATATGGAAAAACATTAAAATTGAAGATTATCATGGAAAATTATACTGATAAAATGGTAGGCATAAAATATTTCTAAGTTGATTGAAAGTGAAATTATAAATATTTTCTGATAAAGTTGAAGATTTACATGGAAAATATCTCTGATAAAATTGAAGAAATATATAAAAAACACGTTAAGATTGAGTATTTCATGGAAAAAGTATACAGATAAAATGGTAGGCATAAAAATATTCCTATGTTTTTTGAAAGTGGAATTATAAACACTTTCTGATAAAATTGAAGATCTACAAGGAAAATATTCCTGAAAAAATTCAAGAAATATATAGAGAAACATGTTAAAACTGACTATTACATGGAAAATTATACAGATAAAATGGAAGGTATAAAAATGTTCCTAAGTTGACTGAAAGTAAAATTATAGACATTGTCTGATTAAACTGAAAATCCACATGGAAAAAAATTCTGACAAAATTGAAGAAAAATACAGAAAAACGTTAAAACTGAAGATTGTCATGGACAATTTTACCGACAAAATGGTAGGCACAAAAACATTCCTAAATTGATTGAAAGTGAAATTACAAACACCGTCCCACCCCGACGAAACCAAAGATCTACATGAAAAACACCTCCGACAAAATCGAAGAAATACACAGAAAAAAATATTAAATTTAAAGATTATTATGGAAAATAATACAGTCAAAATGGTAGACACAAAAAGCATTACTGAATTGAAAGAGGAGTCACAAACATTTTCTGAAAAAATCAAAGATTCACATGAAAAACATCTCTGTTAGACTATGTGTTTTGTTGGGGAATTGAGTCTATTGACATTGTAAGATATTAAGGAATAGTGATTGTTGCTTCCTGTTATTTTTGATGTTATTTTTATGTTTGTGTGGTTACTTTCTTTTGGGTTTGTTGGAAAAGATTACTTTCTTGCTTTTTCTAGGGTGTAGCTTCCCTCCTCGTGTTGGCGATTTCCATCTATTATCCTTTGTAGGGCTGGATTTGTGGAAAGATATTGTGTAAATTTGGTTTTATCATGGAATATCTTGGTTTCTCCATCTATGGTAATTGAGAGTTTTCCTGGGTATAGTAGTTTGGGCTGGCATTTGTGTTCTCTTAGGGTCTTTCTGAGATCTGCCCAGGATCTTCTAGCTTTCATCGTCTCCATTGAGAAGTCTGGTGTAATTCTGATAGGCCTGCCTTTATAGGTTACTTGACTTTTTCTCTTACTGCTTTTAATATTCTTTCTTTGTTTAGTACATTTGGTGTTTGGATTATTATGTGCGGGGAGGACTTTCTGTTCTGGTCCAGTCTATTTGGAGTTCTGTAGGCTTCTTGTATGTTCATGGGCATCTCTTTCTTTAGGTTAGGGAAGTTTTCTTCTATAACCTTATTGAAGATATTTACTGGCCCTTTAAGTTGGAAATCTTCACTCTCTTCTATACCTATAATCCTTAGGTTTGGTCTTCTCATTGTGTCCTGGATTTCCTGGATGTTTTGGCTCAGGAGCTTTTTGCATTTTGAATTTCCTTTAAATGCTGAGTCAATGTTTTCTATGGTATCTTCAGCCCCTGAGATTCTTTCTTCTATCTTATATTCTGTTGTTGATGCTTGCATCTATGACTACTGAATTCTTTCCAAGATTTTATATCTCCAGAGATGTCTCACTTTGTGATTTCTTCATTGTTTCTACTTCCACTTTTAGATCCTGGATGGTTTTATTCAGTTCCTTCACTTGTTTGTTTGTGTTCTCCTGTAATTCTTTCAGGGATTTTTGTGTTTCCTCTTTAAGGGCCTCTACCTGTTCACCCATGCTCCCCTGTATTTTTTCAGGGATTTTTGTGTTTCCTCTTAAAAGGGCCTTTACCATTTGACCCATGTTCTCCTGTATTTCTTTAAGGGATATATTTATGTCCTTCTTGATGTCCTCTAACAGCATCATGAGAAGAGACTTTAAATTCAACTCTTGCTTTTGTGGTGTGTTGGGGCATCCAGGACTTGCTGTGGTGGGAGAACTGGGCTCTGATGTTGCCAAGTAGCCTTGGTTTCTGTTGGTAGGGTTCTTGTGCTTGCCTTTCGCCATCTGGTTATCTCTGGTGTTAGTTGGTCTTGTTGTCTCTAGCTGGAGCTTGCCCCTCCTATGGGCCTGTACACCTGTGTCTGTACTCCTGGGAGAGCAACTCTCTTCTGGCAGGGTCTGTGCACAGAAGGCTGTGGAGCTGTCTGGTTCCCTGCTGCAAATGGCAGCTGGAAGAGAAGACTCCTGTCCCAACTTCTCCACTGATCATATGCCCTGTGCGCTCCTAGCTGTACCCCTCCAGAGAGAAGGTAGAGATCTCACCTCCGCACTCAGAAGTGAAATCGCTGCAGTGAAATCAATCTCTCCTGGTGGGCTAAGCACAGAATGCTTTGGAGCTGCCTGGTTCCCTACTGCAAATGGCGGCTGGAAGGGAAGACTCCTGTCCCAGCTGTTCCACTGATCGTATGCCCTGTGCGCTCTTAGCTGTACCCCTCCAGAGAAAAGGTGGAGATCTCACCTCCGCACTCAGAAGTGAAGTTGCTGCTAGGAGATCACTCTCTCCTGGTGGGCTAAGCACAGAACGCTTTGGAGCTGCCTGGTTCCCTGCTGCAGATGGCGGCCGGAAGGGAAGACTCCTGTCAAAGACAGCATTTTTAACAAATGGTGCTGGATCAACTGGAGGTCAGCATGCAGAAAAATGCAAATCAGCCCATTCTTATCTCCTTGTACGAAACTCAAGTCCAAGTGGATCAAGGACCTCCACATAAAACCAGATACACTGAAACTTGTAGAGGAGAAAGTGGGGAAGAACCTTGAACACATGGGCACAGGGGAAATTTTCCCGAATAGAACACCAATGGCTTATGCTCTAAGAACAAGAGTCGACAAATGGGACCTCATAAAACTGCAAAGCTTCTATAAGGCAAAGGACACTGTCGATAGAACAAAGCAGCATCTCCAGAGTGTCAAATAACCCTATTTGGTTATGGGGTACAGAGCTAAACAGGGAATTTTCAACTGAGGAAACTTGAATGGCTCTGAAACACCTAAAGAAATGTTCAGCATCCTTAGTTATTAGGTAAATGCAAATCAAAACAACCCTGAGAGTCCACTTCACATCAGTCAGAAAGGCTAAGATGAAAAACTCAGGGGATAGCAGATGCTGGAGAGGATGTGGAGAAACAAACACTTCTCCATTGCTGGTGGGATTGCAAGCTAGTAAAACCACTCTGGAAATTAGTATGGCAGTTCCTCAGAAAATTGGACATACTACCTGAGGACTCAGCTATACCACTCCTGGTCGTATATCCAGAAGATGCTCCAACATGCAATAAGGACATATGCCCCACTATGTTCATAGCAGCCTTTTTTATAATAGCCAGAAGCTGGAAAGAACCCAGATGTCCTTCAACAGAGGAATGGATACAGAAATTGTGGTATATATACACAATGGAGTACTATTCAGCTATTAAAAACAATGAATTCATGAAATTCTTAGGCAAATGGATAGAACTAGAAAGTATCATCTTGAGTGAAGTAACCCAATCACAAAAGATCACACATGGTATGCACTCATTGATTAGTGGATATTAGCCCAAAAGCTCAAAATAAACATGTTACAATTCACAGATCACGAAGAAGTTAGACCAAAGTGGGGGTGATTTGTTTCCTCTGAGTAAGGGGACAAAATAATCACGGGAACGACTATGAAGACAAAGAGTGGAGCAGAGACTGAAGGAAAAGCAGAGACTGTCCTACCTGGGGATTCATCCTATAAACAGTCACCTAACCCTGAAACTACTATGGATGACAAGAAGTGTGTACTGTAAGAACCATTTACGGTTGTAGGGGCCCTGCCAGAGCCCTACAGATACAGAGGTGAATACTAGCAGCCAACCATTGGTCTGATCATGTTGTTCACTACAGGGGAGTTGGAGGGCAAGCTGGAGTGGGGGGGGGATTGTAGCCCCATGGGAAGAATGACAATGTCGGTCAACCAAATGCCCTACGGCTCCCAGGGACTAAGTCATCAACCAAGGGGTACATGTGGTTCTAGCCAAAAGATTGGCAGAGGAATGCCTTGTCGGGCATCAGTGGGAGAAGAGGTCTTTGGTCCTGTGAAGGCTCAATAGAGGCCCCAGTGTGGGGAATCGAGTGGGGGTCATGGGAGTGGGTTGGGTGGAGGAGCATATTCTTGGAAGCAGGAGGTGGGAGAATGGGTTGTGGGTCTTCAGGAAAGGGGGAAACCGGGAAAGGGTATAACATTTGAAATGTAAATGAAGAATATATTCAATAAAAAAAGAAACCAGTGTCTCTTTTATTAAAACGTACTTTTTTATATTAAATTAAAGGTGTCACTTTTGTGTGTTCCATTATCAAGAATAAAAAACAAATATCGAATCTGTCATGTAACTATATTTTCCTTAATCTGCCTTTGGGATTTGTAAAAGTTCCTGACAGTAATATTTTGAATAATTTCACTTGTTTACTTAATTATGTTCATTAGAACTTATGACTAAAAGGTAATATTTCCTTTGTAAAAAAAAATCATAGGGAAAAAAATAAAATAAAATTCCAAAGGGAAACTTGATGTAGAGCCAGCAGATGGCGCCAAGACCTCAGAAATGCTTAGGAGCTTCGATGCCAGAAGAGCCAGACGGAGTTTGAATCATTTGTTTGCTTAGTTTTGTTTTGCTTTTTGTTTTTTGTTTTTGTTTTTTGTTTTAATGGACGTATGTACATATACCACATACATGCCTGGTGCCTTGCAGAGGTCAGAAAAGGGTGTCAGATCTAGAGCTGATGTTTCAGACTGTTGGGTTTTGACTTTTGAATTTACCTGTACCTTTACCTTGAATCATGAGATATAATTTCCTGTGTGCTAAGACTTCTTAATGGATTCTCAACCGGATTCTTGGTTGCTGTTTCTGTTTTAATCTATCCTATTTAGAATTTACTTCTCAGCAAACAGACCCATAAGCTTAATGAAGTACTTGTTCAATTAATATTAAACTGTTAATTTTAAAAGGGGGGTGGGTAAATAAAATGCCTTACAATGGGAAATTTTTATTTTAAATTCAATAGAACAGTATAAAAACTGAGATAATCGCTGCCTGGCAGAGGGACCCCGCACTGGGCGGGAGCCTACCAGCTTTCCTTCCGCGACCTCTGTTCCCGCAGACTGCGCTGAAGAGACAGGTACCCAGGCTCTATCCCCAATATAACATCACTTGGGACACGGCCTGTTGGGGCTTCCGTCTGTGCCCGAGAACGGGTCAGCGCTGTGGTCGTCTGGGTGCCAGATCGGCAAGCCATCGCGTCTGCAGGGTGAGCGGCGCCACGGAGAGTGCCCTCCGCCATCTTTGCTCCAGTGACTGGGAAGTTGGGACAGCCAGGTTCTAAGACAGACAGGCATAATATCGCTTGGGTCTCGGGCGGCTTGTGTGTATGCCGCTCCCAAGTGCTGGGCTGATCTGCAGTAACCAGCGCGCCAACTCTGCTGTGGGACTTCTGCCTGACAGAGGGACGCCCCCTCCCCCCCCAGGAGAGATCACACACCCCTGCACAGGGCAGGAGCCTACCAGCCTCCCTTTGGCGACCTCTGCTCCAGGAATCCACTAGGCTGAGCCTTTGGATGCGCAAGGCCTCCCCAATATAAGATCACTTGGGGCAAGGCACATTAGGGCTCCAAAGTCACTCAGGAGCAGGCAGGCCCCAGAAATCGGTGCCAGGGGAATCCTGGTAATCCAGGGGGCGCAGAAATAGCTTTGCAGGCTCACAGAAGGTCCAACCAACAGCCAGTGGCAGCAGGACCAACTAACACCAGAGGTATCCAGATGGCAAAAGGCAAACGTAGGAATGTTACTAACAGAAATCAAAGTAATGTGGGACCATCCGAACCCAACTCTCCAACAGCAGCAAGTCCTGGATACCCCACCACACCCGAAAGACAAGATCTGGATTTAAAATCACTTCTCATGATCCTATTAGAGGATCACAAGAAGGACACAAATAAATCTCATAAAGATTACAGGAGACCATGAATCAACGGTTAGAAGCCCTTACAAAGGAAACACAAAAATCGCTTAGAGAAATGCGGGAGAACATGGATCAGAAGATGGAGGCGCACAAGGAGACAACACAATAATGGCTTAACGAGATGAATCAACGGGTAGATGCACTCACAAAGGAATCACAAAATTTGCATAAAGAAATGCTGAAGAATATGGGTCAACAGATGGATGCGCATAAGGAGGCAACACAAAAATTGCTTAAAGAAATGAATCAACGATTAGATGCCCTTACAAAGGAAACATGAGAACTGCTTAAAGAAATGCAGGAGACGATGTATCAACAGATGGAATCCCATGAGGAGGAAACACAAAAATCGCTCAGAGAAATGCAGGAGAACGTGGGTCATCAGGAAGAAATCCTGAAAGAGGTAATGCAAAAATACCTTAAAGAAATACAGGAAAATACAAACAAACAAGTGAAGGATCTCAGCAAATCCATCCAGGAACTAAAAAAGGAAGTAGAAACAACTAAGAAATCACAAGGGGAGACAACTTTGGAGATAGAAAACCTTGGGAAGAAATCAGGAGTCATAGATGCAAACATCAACAATAGAATACAAAAGATGGAAGAAAGAATCTCAGGTGCTGAAGATTCCATAGAAAGCATCGACTCAACAGTCAAAGAAAATGCAAAATGCAAAAAACGTGTAACTCAAAACATCCAGGAAATCCAGGACACAATGAGAAGACCAAACCTAAGGATTATAGGTATAGATGAGAGTGAAGATTTGCAACTTAAAGGGCCAGTAAACATCTTCAACAAAATTATGGAGGTAAACTTCCCTAACCTAAAGAGAGAGATGCCAATGAACGTACAAGAAGCCTACAGAACTCCAAACACACTGGACCAGAACAGAAATACCTCCCGTCACATAATAATCAAAACACCGAATGTTCTAAACAAAGAAAGAATACTAAAAGCAGTAAGAGAAAAGGGCCAAGTAACATACAAAGGAAGACCTACCCGTATCACATCAGACTTCTCACCAGAGACTATGAAAGCCAGAAGATCCTGGGCAGATCTCATGCAGACACTAAGACAGCACAAATGCCAGCCTAGACTACTATACCCAGCAAAACTCTCAATCACCATAGATGGAGAGACCAAGATATTCCATGATAAAACCAAATTTTCACAATATCTTTCCACAAATCCAGCCCTGCAACAGATAATAGGTGGAAACCTCCAATACAGGGAGAGAAACAACACCCAGGAAAAAATGAGATAATAACCTTCTTGAATCAAACCCACAAGTAGATAACCACTCAAACATAAAGATAGCGTCAAGAATGGCAGATGGCAATAATCACTATGCCTTAATCTCTCTTAATATCAATGGTCTCAATTCCCCAATTGAAAGACATAGACTAGCAGACTGGATACGTAAACAAGACCCAGCATTTTGCTGCATGTAGGAAACGCACCTCAGTGTCAAAGACAAACACTACCTCAGAGTAAAAGGCTGGAAAACAATTTTACAAGCAAATGGCCCCAAGAAATGAGGTGGAGTAGCCATCCTAATATCAGATAAAATTGATTTTCAACCTAAAGTCATCAAAAAAGACACAAAAGGACACTACATACTGATCAAGGGAAAAATCCACCATCAAGAACTCTCAATTCTGAATATCTATGCTCCAAACGCAAGGGCTCCCTCATTCGTAAAAGAAACTTTACTAAAACTCAAAGCACACATCGCACCGCACACAATAATAGTGGGTGACTTCAACACCCCGCTCTCTGAAATGGATCGTTCAGGAAAGCAGAAACTAAACAGGGACACAGTGAATCTAATTGAAGCCTTGGACCAACTGGAACTAACAGATATATATAGAACATTTCATCCTAGAGCTAAAGAATACACCTTCTTCTCAGCTCCTCATGGTACCTTCTCCAAAATTGACCATATAATTGGTCACAAATCAGACCTCAACAGATATAAGAAGATAGAAATAATCCCATGCCTCCTATCAGATCACTATGGAATAAGGGTGGTCTTCAATGGCAACAAAAACAAAAGAAAACCCACATACACATGGAGGCTGAACAATGCTCTACTCAATGATAACTTGGTCAAGGTGGAAATAAAGAAAGAAATCAAAGACTTTTTGAAAGTTAATGAAAATGAAGGCACAACATACCCTAATTTATGGGACACAATGAAAGCAGTGCTAAGAGGAAAATTCATAGCCCTGAGTGCCTCCAAAAAGAAACGGGAGACAGCATACACTAACAGCTTAATGGCACACCTGAAAGCCCTGGAACAAAAAGAAGCAAATACACCCAAGAGGAGTAGAAGGCAGGAAATCATCAAACTCAGGGCTGAAATCAATCAAGTAGAAACAAATAAAACCATACAAAGAATCAACAAAACGAGGAGTTGGTTCTTTGAGAAAATCAACAAGATAGATAAGCCCTTAGCCAGACTAACCAGAGGGCACAGAGATAGCTTCCAAATTAACAAAATCAGAAACGAAAAGGGAGAGATAACAACAGAAACTGAGGAAATTCAAAAAATCATCAGATCCTACTACAAAAACCTGTATTCAACACAACTAGAAAATCTTGAAGAAATGGACAATTTCCTTGACAGATACCAAGTACCAAAATTAAATCAGGATCAAATAGATTATCTAAACCGTCCTATAAGCCCTGAAGAAATAGAAGTTGTCATTGGAAGTCTTCCAACCAAAAAAAGCACAGGTCCAGATGGTTTTAGTGCAGAATTCTATCAGACCTTCAAAGAAGACCTAACACCAATACTCTTCAAACTGTTCCACAAAATAGAAACAGAAGGAACACTACCCAACTCGTTCTATGAAGCCACAATTACACTAACACCAAAAGCACACAAAGATCCGACAAAGAAAGAGAATCTCAGGCCAATCTCTCTTATGAATATCAATGCAAAAATACTCAATAAAATTCTTGCCAACCGAATCCAAGAACACATCAAAACGATCATTCACCACGATCAAGTAGGCTTCATCCCAGGGATACAGGGATGGTTCAATGTAAGGAAATCCATCAATGTAATCCACTACATAAACAATCTCAAAGAAAAAACCACATGGTCATCTCATTAGATGCTGAGAAAGCATTTGACAAAATTCAGCATCCTTTCATGCTAAAGGTCTTGGAAAGAACAGGAATTCAAGGCCCATATCTAAACATAGTAAAAGCAATTTACAGCAAACCAGTAGCCAGCATCAATCTAAATGGAGAGAAACTTGAAGCAATCCCACTAAAATCAGGGACTAGACAAGGCTGCCCTCTCTCTCCATATCTTTTCAATATAGTACTAGAAGTTCTAGCTAGAGCAATTAGACAACAAAAAGAGGTCAAAGGGATACAAATTGGAAAGGAAGAAGTCAAACTATCACTATTTGCAGACGATATGATAGTATATTTAAGCGACCCAAAGAACTCCACCAGAGAACTCCTACAGCTGATAAAAGACTTCAGCAAAGTGGCCGGATATAAAATCAACTCAAGCAAGTCAGAAGCCTTCCTATACTCAAAGGATAAGCAGGCTGAGAAAGAAGTAAGAGAAATAATACCCTTCACAATAGCCACAAACCATATTAAGTATCTTGGCGTGACTCTAACCAAACAAGTGAAAGATCTGTATGACAAGAACTTCAAGTCTCTGAAGAGAGAAATTGAAGAAGACCTCAGAAGATGGAAAAATCTGCCATGCTCATGGATTGGCAGGATTAATATAGTAAAAATGAGCATCTTACCAAAAGTAATACACAGATTCAATGCAATCCCCATCAAAATCCCAACTCAATTCTTCATAGAGTTAGAAAGAGCAATTCAAAAATTCATCTGGAATAACAGAAAACCCAGAATAGCTAAAACTATTCTCAAGAGTAAAAGAACCTCTGGGGGAATCAGTATCCCGGACCTCAAGCTGTACTACAGAGCAATAGTGTTAAAAACCGCATGGTATTGGTACAGTGACAGACATGTAGATCAATGGAACAGAATTGAAGACCCAGAAATGAATCCACACTCCTATCGTCACTTGATCTTTGACAAAGGAGCTAAAACCATCCAGTGGAAAAAAGATAGCCTTTTCAACAAATGGTGCTGGCTCAGCTGGAGGTCAACATGCAGAAGAATGCAAATTGACCCATTCTTATCTCCTTGCACTAAGCTCAATTCTAAGTGGATCAAAGATCTCCACATAAAACCAGACACACTGAAACTAATAGAAGGGAAACTAGGGAAGAACCTTGAACATATGGGCACAGGGGAGAATTTCCTGAACAGAACTCCAATAGCTTATGCTCTAAGATCAAGAATAGACAAATGGGACCTCATTAAATTACAAAGTTTTTGCAAGGCAAAAGACACTGTCAAAAAGACAAAGCGGCAACCAACTAACTGGGAAATGATCTTTACCAACCTTACATCCGACAGAGGGCTAATATCCAAGATATACAAAGAACTCAAGAAGTTAAACTCCAGAGAGGCAAGTAACCCTATTAAAAAATGGGGTACAGAGCTAAACAAAGTGTTCTCACCTGAAGAATATCTAATGGCTGAGAAGCACCTAAAGAGATGTTCATCATCCTTAGTCATTAGGGAAATGCAAATCAAAACAACCCTGAGATTCCATCTCACACCAGTCAGGATGGCTAAGATCAAAAACACAGGAGACAGCAGTTGTTGGCGAGGATGTGGAGAAAGAGGAACACTCCTCCACTGCTGGTGGAATTGCAAGCTGGTACAACCACTCTGGAAAGCAGTCTGGCGGTTCCTCAGAAAACTGGGCATGACACTCCCGGAGGATCCGGCTATACCACTCCTGGGCATATACCCAGAGGCTTTACCTGCATGCAATAAGGACACATGCTCCACTATGTTCATAGCAGCCTGATTTATAATAGCCAGAAGCTGGAAAGAACCCAGATGTCCCTCAACGGAGGAATGGATTCAGAAGATGTGGTATATCTACACAATGGAATACTATTCTGCAATTAAAAACAATGAATTCACGAAATTCCTAGGCAAATGGTCAGATCTTGAAAATATCATCCTTAGTGAGGTAACCCAATCACAAAAGAACACACATGATATGCAGTCACTGATAAGGGGATATTAACCCAGAATCTCGGAATACCCTAGACACAATCCGCATATCAATAGATTTCTAAGAAGATGGAAGTAGAGAGCCCTGGTCCTGGAAAGACTGGATGTAGGGGAACGCCAGGACAGAGTAATGAGAGGGCGTTGAATGGAGAAAAGAGGGAGGGAAGGGGGCTTATGGGACTTTCGGGGAGGGAGGAAACGGGAAAGGGGAAATGATTTGGAATGTAAATTAAAAAATAAAATAAAATAGATAATTAAAAAAAAAACTGAGATAATCGAGGGTTGCCATAAAAGAGAGAAGTATCCTTTGGGTATTTCCCAATGGCCAGATTTGGAGCTATGAATTGTAAATTGGCTTATAAAACATATTCTACATGGTTGTTTTGGAGATCTCCGAAATTCTGAGTTTTTATACTTTATCTCCATGAGATGATTTTAGTTTCTTCTTTAATTTTTAAAGATAAAAAATAGAATATGTTAAAGCAATGGTAGTTGACTTTTTTTTGTTCTGGTTTTTTGAGACAGAGTTTTTCTGTGTAGCCCAAGCTGTCCGGGAACTCACTCTGTAGACCAGGCTGGCCTCAAACTCAGAAATCCACCTGCCTCTGCCTTCCAAGTGCTGGGATTAAAGGTATGTGCCACCACTGCGTGACTGGTAGTTGACATTTTCAATCAATTAATCAAATTAAAGATTGAAAAATAAAATTAGAGGGCCAACAAGGTAGCTTGACAGGGGAAAAGCCTGGAGTGCACTCCCGGTAACCTGGAAGGAGAGAAGCAACTCTACAATGTCTTCCTCCAACCTCTACACACCCACCATCCCATCATAGGCAAGCACACTCACACTCATGTACACTTACATACATAGGCATGCACTCACTCGAACACACACACACACACATGTGTTTACACACATAGACACATAATTTTTTTAAAATAAAGAGTTACTAAAGAACAAGCTTGAGTCAGACAAGGTGAAGACAGACAACAGAAATGACTGTGCAGAGGGTAGGGGAAATCAAGATGGCTGAGTATAAACACACTAGACATTGGACTAAGTTTCTCTGAGCAGCAAAGGTTTTTTTTGTTTTGTTTTTCGTTTTTTGTTTTGTTTTGTTTTTTTGTTTTTCAAGACAGGGTTTCTCTGTGTAGCCCTGGCTGTTCTGGAACTGCAGCAAAGATTTTAAGAGAGGAAGAGAGAGAATGTGTGCAGGGAGAGCCTGGAAGGCTGGGGGATGGCAAGAACACTACTTTCACAGATTCCAGTTCCCACTTCAACCAAGAAATTCCACTGTCAACTACCACCGTTCCTTCTTAATCACAAGAAGCAGCAAAAACAGTGTCAAAATTAAAACATGACTACATCGCCAGTTTTGGCCACTGCACTGTGGACCAGTAAAAACTGTGACAAGCCAAACTTTGTGCATAATGACACAAAAATGTAAAGTTCAACTTTTGATTAATGACAGAAACAAAGAGTCCTCAAAGTGAAGCTAAGAATTTCATCCGGTTCCAACCAGTCACTACTATACATCCTTAAGAAGAGAGCTTCCTAGAACTTAGGGTTGGCTGAAAGGGAAAAACTAGAAAAAGAATTTTGAACATGACTCTACAGTAACCAGAAAGTTAGGAGCTGGGTTCAGATGCAGGAAAATAAGCAAGCAGACAGGAGATCACAGCACTTATGGGGCCAGGCAGAAGGGTTAAAGTGGGTTTTCTTTTTTCACAACAGCTGTCTTTCTCTTTTTTTTAATGATTTATATAGAAAACAACGTTCTTAAATGTCTAGCACATCAAAATGTTTCACAAATGTTGAACAAACCCATTATTCAGCAATGAGAAAAACGATTTGAACATCCCTCCCAGGCAGAGCTATCACTTCACCCTTCGTCTGGAGGACTTAAGCCCTCGGTGGTATAGCAAGTAAGTCTTGCTTACATAAGCGTGGTCACACTTAGATTTTTAAGTGTTATGACTCAATCGGCCACACAGGAAAGGAATACTACTTAAGCAATAAATGATTGGTTTTGTGTTCTCTGGGAAAAGCATTACTTGTACTAGAGACCAAAAGTTATTGTCACTAGGAACATTTTTATCCTCAATAAGTTTTAACCTAAATAATTAATTCATTAAATAATTCAGTCATTTTCTTTGACATAACATACTACTTTGTTTTTCCGGGAGGGGGTGGATAAAAGCATTTTGCACTAAATGACCTTGCAAAATACATCTCTTTATCCCTTTTTCCTTTCTTTTTTTTTATTTTCTAAGTTTTTTTTTTATTTACATTCCAAATCATTTCCCCTTTCCCGTTTCCTCCCTCCCCGAAAGTCCCATAAGCCCCCTTCCCTCCCTCTTTTCTCCATTCAACTCCCACTTGTTGCTCTGTCCTGGCGTTCCCCTACATCCGATCTTTCCAGGACCAGGGGTCTCTCTTTCTAACTTCTTAGAAATCTATTGATATGCGAATTGTGTCTAGGGTATTCCGAGATTCTGGGTTAATATCCCCTTATCAGTGACTGCATACCATGTGTGTTCTTTTGTGATTGGGTTACCTCACTAAGGATGATATTTTCAAGTTCTGACCATTTGCCTAGGAATTTCGTGAATTCATTGTTTTTAATTGCAGAGTAGTATTCCATTGTGTAGATATCCCACATCTTCTGAATCCATTCCTCCGTTGAGGAACATCTTGGTTCTTTCCAGCTTCTGGCTATTATAAATAAGGCTGCTATGAACATAGTGGAGCATGTGTCCTTATTGCATGCAGGTAAAGCCTCTGGGTATATGCCCAGGAGTGGTATAGCCGGATCCTCCGGGAGTGTCATGCCCAGTTTTCTGAGGAACCGCCAGACTGCTTTCCAGAGTGGTTGTACCAGCTTGCAATTCCACCAGCAGTGGAGGAGTGTTCCTCTTTCTCCACATCCTCGCCAACAACTGCTGTCTCCTGTGTTTTTGATCTTAGCCATTCTGACTGGTGTGAGATGGAATCTCAAGGTTGTTTTGATTTGCATTTCCCTAATGACTAAGGATGATGAACATCTCTTTAGGTGCTTCTCAGCCATTAGATATTCTTCAGGTGAGAACTCTTTGTTTAGCTCTGTACCCCATTTTTAATAGGGTTACTTGCCTCTCTGGAGTTTAACTTCTTGAGTTCTTTGTATATATTGGATATTAGCCCTCTGTCAGATGTAAGGTTGGTAAAGATCATTTCCCAGTTAGTTGGTTGCCGCTTTGTCTTTTTGACAGTGTCTTTTGCCTTGCAAAAAGTTTGTAATTTAATGAGGTCCCATTTGTCTATTCTTGATCTTAGAGCATAAGCTATTGGAGTTCTATTCAGGACATTCTCCCCTGTGCCCATATGTTCAAGGTTCTTCCCTAGTTTCCTTTCTATTAGTTTCAGTGTGTCTGGTTTTATGTGGAGGTCCTTGATCCACTTAGAATTGAGCTTAGTGCAAGGAGATAAGAAAGGATCAATTTGCACTCTTCTGCATGTTGACCTCCAGTTGAACCAGCACAATTTGTTGAAAAGGCTGTTTTTCACTGGATGGATTTAGTTCCTTTGTCAAATATCAAGTGACCATAGGAGTGTGGATTCATTTCTGGGTCTTCAATTCTGTTCCATTGATCTACATGTCTGTCACTGTACCAATACCATGCAGTTTTTAACACTATTGCTCTGTAGTACAGCTTGAGGTCCAGAATATTGATTCCCTCAGAAGTTCTTTTACTCTTAAGAATAGTTTTAGCTATCCTGGGTTTTCTGTTATTCCAGATGAATTTTTGAATTGCTCTTTCTAACTCTATGAAGAATTGAGTTGGGATTTTGATGGGGATTGCATTGAATCTGTATATTGCTTTTGGCAAGATGGTCATTTTTACTATATTAATCCTGCCAATCCATGAGCATGGCAGATTTTCCCATCTTCTGAGGTCCTCTTCAATTTCTTTCTTCAGAGACTTGAAGTTCTTGTCATACAGATCTTTCACTTGTTTGGTTAGAGTCACACCAAGATACTTTATATGGTTTGTGGCTATCATGAAAGGTATCACTTCCCTTATTTCTTTCTCAGCCTGCTTATCCTTTGAGTATAGGAAGGCTACTGACTTGCTTGAGTTGATTTTGTATCTGGCCACTTTGCTGAAGTCGTTTATCAGCTGTAGGAGTTCTCTGGTGGAGTTCTTTGGGTCACTTAAGTATACTATCATATCGTCTGCAAATAGTGATAGTTTGACTTCTTCCTTTCCAATTTGTATCCTTTTGACCTCTTTTTGTTGTCTAATTGCTCTAGCTAGAACTTCAAGTACTATATTGAAAAGATATGGAGAGAGAGGGCAGCCTTGTCTAGTCCCTGATTTTAGTGGAATTGCTTCAAGTTTCTCTCCATTTAGTTATATGTTGGCTACCGGATTACTGTAAATTGCTTTTACTATGTTTAGATATGGGCCTCAAATTCCTGATCTTTCCAAGACCTTTAACATGAAAGGATGCTGAATTATGTCAAATGCTTTCTCAGCATCTAATGAAATGACCATGTGGTTTTTTCTTTGAGGTTGTTTATGTAGTGGATTACATTGATGGACTTCCTTATATTTAACCATCCTTGCATACCTGGGATGAAGCCTACTTGATCGTGGTGAATGACTGTTTTGATGTGTTCTTGGATTCGGTTGGCAAGAATTTTATTGAGTATTTTTGCATCGATATTCATAAGAGAGATTGGCCTGAGATTCTCTTTCTTTGTCGGATCTTTGTGTGCTTTTCTTATTAGTGTAATTGTGGCTTCATAGAACGAGTTGGGTAGTGTTCCTTCTGTTTTGATTTTGTGGAATAGTTTGAAGAGTATTGGTGTTAGGTCTTCTTTGAAGGTCTGATAGAATTCTGCACTAAAACCATCTGGACCTGTGCTTTTTTTGGTTGGAAAACTTCCAAGGACCACTTCTATTTCTTCAGGGGTTATAGGATGGTTTAGATGGTCTATTTGATCCTGATTTAATTTTGGTATTTGGTATCTGTCTAGGAAATTGTCCATTTCCTCCAGATTTTCTAGTTGTGTTGAATACAGGCTTTTGTAGTAGGATCTGATGATTTTTTGAATTTCCTCAGTTTCTGTTGTTATCTCTCCCTTTTCGTTTCTGATTTAGTTAATTTGGATACTGTCTCTGTGCCCTCTGGCTACTCTGGCTAAGGGCTTATCTATCTTGTTGATTTTCTCAAAGAACCAACTCCTCGTTTTGTTGATTCTTTGTATGGTTTTATTTGTTTCTACTTGATTGATTTCAGCCCTGAGTTTGATGATTTCCTGCCTTCTACTCCTCTTGGGTGTATTTGCTTCTTTTTGTTCCAGGGCTTTCAGGTGTGCCATTAAGCTGTTAGTGTATGCTGTCTCCCGTTTCTTTTTGGAGGCACTCAGGGCTATGAATTTTCTTCTTAGCACCGCTTTCATTGTGTGCCATAAATTAGGGTATGTTGTGCCTTCATTTTCATTAAATTTTAAAAAGTCTTTGATTTCTTTCTTTATTTCCACCTTGACCAAGTTATCATTGAGTAGAGCATTGTTCAGCCTCCATGTGTATGTGGGCTTTCTGTTGTTTTTGTTGCCATTGAAGACCAACCTTATTCCATAGTGATCTGATAGGAGGCATGGAATTTGTTCGATCTCCTTATATCTGTTGAGGTCTGTTTTGTGACCAATTATATGGTCAGTTTTGGAGAAGGTACCATGAGGTGCTGAGAAGAAGGTGTATTCCTTTGCTTTAGGATGAAATGTTTTATATATATATGTATATATATATATATATATATATATATATATATATATATATATATACACATATCTGTTAGTTCCATTTGGTCCAAGGCTTCAATTAGATTCACTGTGTCCCTGTTTAGTTTCTGCTTTCCTGAACGATCCATTTCAGAGAGCAGGGTGTTGAAGTCACCCACTATTATTGTGTGAGGTGCAATGTGTGCTTTGAGCTTTAGTAAAGTTTCTTTTACGAATGAGGGTGCCCTTGCATTTGGAGCATAGATATTCAGAATTGAGAGTTCTTCTTGGTGAATTTTTCCTTTGATCAGTATGTAGTGTCCTTCTGTGTCTTTTTTGATGACTTTAGGTTGAAAGTCAATTTTATCTGATATTAGGATGGCTACTCCGGCTCGTTTCCTGGGACCATTTGCTTGTAAAATTGTTTTCCAACCTTTTACTCTGAGGTAGTGTTTGTCTTTGACACTGAGGTGCGTTTCCTGCACGCAGCAAAATGCTGGGTCCTGTTTATGTATCCAGTCTGTTAGTCTGTGTCTTTTTATTGGGGAATTGAGACCATTGATATTAAGAGAGATTAAGGAATAGTGATTATTGCCACCTGCTATTCTTGTCGCTTTCTTTATGTTTGAGTGGTTATCTACTTTTGGGTTTGATGAAAGAAAGAAGGTTACTATCTCGTTTTTTCCAGGGTGTAGTTTCTCTCCTTGTATTGGAGGTTTCCACCTATTATACTTTGCAGGGCTGGGTTTGTGGAAAAATATTGTGTAAATTTGGTTTTATCATCGAATATTTTTGTCTCTCCATCTATGGTGATTGAGAGTTTTGCTGGGTATAGTAGTCTAGGTTGGCATTTGTGTTCTCTTAGAGTCTGCATGAGATCTGCCCAGGATCTTCTAGCTTTCATAGTCTCTGGTGAGAAGTCTGATGTGATTTGGATAGGTCTTCCATTATATGTTACTTGGCCTTTTCTCTTACTGCTTTTAGTATTCTTTCTTTGTTTAGTACATCTAGTGTTTTGATTATTATGTGACGGGAGGTATTTCTGTTCTGGTCCAGTTTGTTTGGAGTTCTGTAGACTTCTTGTACGTTCATTGGCATCTCTCTCTTTAGGTTAGGGAAGTTTTCCTCCATAATTTTGTTGAAGATATTTACTGGCCCTTTAAGTTGCAAATCTTCACTCTCATCTATACCTATAATCCTTAGGTTTGGTCTTCTCATTGTGTCCTGGATTTCCTGGATGTTTTGGATTACATGTTTTTTTCATTTTGCATTTTCTTTGACTGTTGAGTCGATGCTTTCTATGGTATCTTCAGCACCTGAGATTCTTTCTTCCATCTCTTGTATTCTATTGTTGATGTTTGCATCTATGACTCCTGATTTCTTCCCAAGGTTTTCTATCTCCAAAGTTGTCTCCCTTTGTGATTTCTTAGTTGTTTCTACTTCCCTTTTTTAGATCCTGGATGGATTTGCGGAGATCCTTCACTTGTTTGTTTGTATTTTCCTGTATTTCTTTAAGATATTTTTGCATTTCCTCTTTCAGGATTTCTGACTGTTGACCCAAGTTCTCCTGTATTTCTCTGAGCGATTTTTGTGTTTCCTCCTCATGGGCTTTCATCTGTTGATCCATCGTCTCCTGCATTTCTTTAAGCAATTCTCGTGTTTCTTTTGTAAGGGCATCTACCCGCTGATTCATTTCTTTAAGTGATTTTTGTGTTGCCTCCCTATGGACCTCCATCTGTTGACCCATATTCTTCTGCATTTCTTTATGCGATTTTTGTGATTCCTTTGTAAGGGCATCTACCCGTTGATTCATTTCTTTAAGCAATTTTTGTGTTGCCTCCTTATGGGGCTCCATCATTTGACCCATGTTCTCCTGCATTTCTCTAAACGATTTTTGTTTTTCCTTTGTAAGGGCTTCTACCCATTGATTCATTTCCTCCTGTATTTCTTTATGAGATTTATTTGTGTCCTTCTTGAAATCCTCTAATAGCATCATGAGAAGTGATTTTAAATCCAGATCTTGCCTTTCGGGTGTGATGGGGTATCCAGGACTTGCTGTTGGAGAGTTGAGTTCGGATGGTACCATATTGCTTTGATTTCTGTTACTAACGTTCCTAGGTTTGCCTTTTGCCATCTGGTTACCTCTGGTGTTAGTTGGTCCTGCTGTCACCGGCTGTTGGTTGGACCTCCTGTGAGCCTGCAAGGCTATTTCTGCTCACCCCCCCCCCAGATTACTGGATTCCCCTTGCACCGATTTCTGGGGCCTGCCCTGCTCCTGAGTGACTTTGGAGCCCTGATGTGCCTTGCCCCAAGTGATGTTATATTGCGGAATCCCTGCACATCCAAAGGCTCTGCGTAGTGGATCCCTGGAGCAGAGGTCTCCAAGGAGAGACTGGTGCGCTCCCACCCTGTGTGGATGAGCTCTCTCCCAGTTCGTGGAGGAGGGGGGCTCTTCAGGGCAGATGTCCTACAGTAGAACAGGCACGTAGGTGACCGCAGACCTGCACAGCTCTTGGGAGCAGGGAGCACACAAGCTGGCTGAGACCCAAGCGATATTATGCTTGATTGTCCTTGTGTCTGGAGGTCGGAGTCGCCTTGTTGCCGGAGCAAAGAAGGTGGAGTGCACTCGGCACAGATCACTCTGCGGGGCAGATGGCCCACAGCAGAGCTGGCGCGTAGGTGACCGCAGACCTGCCCAGCTCTTGGGAGCAGGGAGCACACAAGCTGACTCCCCTTTTTCTTTTCATGTGAATATGTACATATGTCTGCTCGCAGGTAGATACACATGCGTATGTGGGTGAACATGCTCACGTGAACACCTGTATAAAGAAGCCCACAGTTGATGTCTGCTAGGGTTCTTCTTTGAGGATTCTTAAATGTTATTCTTTGAGACAGGGCCTTTCAGTAAAATCCAAAGCTAGTCTCACTAATCAGTTCATTCCAGGGTTCTCCTGTCTCTGCCTTCCAAGCCTGAAATTACAGAAGCTAGCCAGCCATATCCACCTGACACTCCTGAGCCTTCTCCCCAGACCAAATCTACCACATATCTTTGTATATGGAGTACTTCAGGGCTGTAAATAGACAGGCAGTATAGCCTATTCAGATCAGTAAAGACGCAGCAGGTAATCAAACTCAAACAATTCGAAAATGCCATTAGCTAACATTTTTAAACAAAACAGCATCAGTGAATTATGCCCCAGCTGTCCTACATTGCTGCAGATAGTGATTTGTTGGTTTCATTTCCTTTAATGATTTATTTAATTTTATTTTATGTGCATTGGTGTTTCTGTTTGCATATATGTAAGTGTAAGGCTGTAGATCCCTGAAACTGAACTTAGACAGTTGTGAGCTGCCATGTGGGTGCTGGAACTTGAACTGTGGTCCTCCAGAAAAGCAGCCAGTTTCTTAAATGTTGAGCCATCTCTCGCCAAACCCAAACTTTTGCTTTCTTGAGAGTTTTCCTGTATAACCCAGGCTGGCCTGAGATGTCTGAGCCTCCTGATTCAGCCTTCTTAGTGCTGAGAATACATGTGTTTTCCCGCTATGCTACTCTTTCATAAACCAGTTAAATCTATCAGACTATAAGGAGATTGATAATAAAGATACCTACATATCCAGCCCAAGCTTACAACATAAGGCATAGGCTGGACTCATTGTGCTTCTCCTTATACACATTGATCCCTGCCATGCTAGAGACAAGCACTATCTCAATTTGGTAATTACCACTACCTTGTATTTTGTTGTATCTTTAATATACATGTAAGAATACAATATTGTTTGTCCTGTTTTAAAGTTTATACACTTATAATATTATATTATCCATATTTTTGCCCATGTTTCTGGTCTTAGTCAACATAATATTGGGCTTTAGCCACAGGTTGATCTGAGCTACGTATTTTATACTACACTTGTATTTTAAACTATATATTATTATTATTTCTTCTATGATTTTACAATTACATATTTTTCTGCATTTGCACTCTGAGAGTGCTGTGGTCATCATCTTATGTACATATATGAGACCATTGCTAACTTCCATATTGATGCTTGGGACAGTCTCTCACCAACAGTGCAAATTCTTCTTCCACATTTCACTAACACTTTGGTTAAATTCTGTAACTTTATATCATATGAGTTGTGTACAATGATGCCACCTAGAAGTTTTATTTTCTCCTTTACTCATGGAAGTGAAGTCATGTGTTAACAAATATTCCATCTCTCTTCCATAACAAACCCATGTATAGATGTCCTTGCCTGTCCCTATATTGAGTTGCTAATTTTGAAGGTATCTCTTTGTGTTATAGTTTAGGCTTTTCATATTCTCTGTCCACAAATAAGAGAAGAGGGGAGGGGAGGGGAGAGGAGAGGAGGGGAGAAAAGATGAAGGGAAAGGAGGGGATGGGGGGAGGTGAGCTGGAAACTTCATATGCTTGAAATCTGCACAATAGTGAAAGGTAAGTCCTTCAAGAAGTGATGAGACAGTGGGGCTCAGACTCCAAAAAGAATTAAGACCATTTCAAGAAATGGGTTCCTGGTTAACAAGAATACCATGATTTCTTCTCCTCCTAGAGGAAGTAATCACAACTCAATCCCTGCTCTCCTGAGACCTGACCAGCTAGGTTTTGCAGTCTCTCACCACAAACTGTTCTAGGCACCCCTCCCAAGTGACAACCAGTGTCTGGTAAGATTACATTATTTTAGCTTTAGCCCAAATCCAGAACAGAAACCTGTGTTTCTCCAAAGAGCCTCTCCCTTTTCTTTACACGTAAGATGCTCATGCCTGTGACGACTCCTTTTCTCTTTTCTCTTTTACATTTACTTTAGAAAATTCGAAGGTGGAGACACAAGACTATAGTCCTAGGAAAGAAGACAATAAGGAATTCAAGGAATCCTTAAGTCCAGCTGAGAATACATAAGACCTTCTTAGTTTAAAAATTTAAAAAGTAAAATGCAACTTTGTTGCAGGATGTATAAAAAAAAAAAAAAAGCTCCCACCTTCTCTCTTGCCCTGCCAGGCTGCAGCACCATGTCCCAGCGGGGTCCCATTTACCACCACAGCTTCACGCTGAGTCGACTTTTTTTTTCTAAGTTTTTTTTTTATTTACATTCCAAATCATTTCCCCTTTCCCGTTTCCTCCCTCCCCGAAAGTCCCATAAGCCCCCTTCCCTCCCTCTTTTCTCCATTCAACCCCCTCTCGTTACTCTGTCCTGGCATTCCCCTACATCCAGTCTTTCCAGGACCAGGGCTCTCTCCTTCCATCTTCTTAGAAATCTATTGATATGCGGATTGTGTCTAGGGTATTCCGAGATTCTGGGTCAATATCCCCTTATCAGTGACTGCATACCATGTGTGTTCTTTTGTGATTGGGTTACCTCACTAAGGATGATATTTTCCAGTTCTGACCATTTGCCTAGGAATTTCGTGAATTCATCGTTTTTAATTGCAGAGTAGTATTCCATTGTGTAGATATACCACATCTTCTGAATCCATTCCTCCGTTGAGGGACATCTGGGTTCTTTCCAGCTTCTGGCTATTATAAATAAGGCTGCTATGAACATAGCGGAGCATGTGTCCTTATTGCATGCAGGTAAAGCCTCTGGGTATATGCCCAGGAGTGGTATAGCCGGATCCTCCGGGAGTGTCATGCCCAGTTTTCTGAGGAACCACCAGACTGCTTTCCAGAGTGGTTGTACCAGCTTGCAATTCCACCAGCAGTGGAGGAGTGTTCCTCTTTCTCCACATCCTCGCCAACAGCTGCTGTCTCCTGTGTTTTTGATCTTAGCCATTCTGACTGGTGTGAGATGGAATTGAGAAAATCAACAAGATAGATAAGCCCTTAGCCAGACTAACCACAGGGCACAGAGATAGTATCCAAATTAATAAAATCAGAAACGAAAAGGGAGAGATAACAACAGAAACTGAGGAAATTCAAAAAATCATCAGATCCTACTACAAAAACCTGTATTCAACACAACTAGAAAATCTTGAGGAAATGGACAATTTCCTTGACAGATACCAAATACCAAAATTAAATCAGGATCAAATAGACCATTTAAACCGTCCTATAACCCCTGAAGAAATAGAAGTTGTCATTGGAAGTCTTCCAACCAAAAAAAAACACAGGTCCAGATGGTTTCAGTGCAGAATTCTATCAGACCTTCAAAGAAGACCTGAGTGGACTTATTATAGTGAGGCATGGTTACTTCTTTGACATTTTGATTGTGAGTCTTGGTCTTTAATGCCTGAGATATCTCTCCATCCTGATAACTTGTCTTTTAATGATATGGTGGTTTTAAGTGTGCTATCAAATGCTGCAATTCAGTCATTGATTTTTCACATCTAACTGAATTTGTAAGTAATTAGCCTGTGGTGAAGGCTTCACTGTGTTCTATTCACTGGTTGATTTTTTCAGTGATTTTATTGGTTTAAAAATTAGTTCAAAGATGTAGCTTTACATCAGTTGGCAGCCTGGCTGCTGGGAAATTATACTGTGCACTTTTATATCCTACAAGAGTGTACTAGTTTTAATTCATTGCAACTATGTAACTGTCATGTTTACATGTTTGGATGCTCAGTCCCCAGTTGGGGGAACATTTTAGAAAGGATTAGGAGGTGTGGCTTTGTGAGAAGAGGTCTATCACTGGAGGTGGGTTTTCGGTTTCAAAACACTGGTTCCATTCCCAGGGTGCTGCTCTACCTCCTAGTTGAGGATCAAAATGTTGCTGCTGCCATACCTTTGCTCCACCATCATAGATTCCAATCTTTTGAAACAAGAGACCAAATTAAACACTTTCTTTTACAAGTTGCCTTGTCATGGCATTCTGCCACAGCAATAGAAAAGTAACTACAACTGTAACTAACCATCTAATATGTCCTGGATTTGGGTCTGGCACAGCCCTTGTGCCTGTAATATCAGCAGTGAGGAGATCAAAAATCAGCATAACTTGAAGGATAGCTTGGAATATGTGGCAGGTTCTAAGTCAGTCTAGATTATAGACTAAGATGGTTAAAAATTAATAATGTATCCTGAATTCTAGATATTAAAACATAGTACATTGGCTAAAATGTGATTAAAAATTGGTTTGTATTTAATAATATGTTTATAAGACAAAAGTATATATTTTTAGGTTTCAGCTATAGAATGCTGTCTCATCTAAGGCTACAGGTTTTCTTGTAATGGGGTTTCATCTGGTCTCTTCCCACAAATATTGGGGTGAGATCTAGAAAATGACAGCAGTGGAAAGAGCTAAGCATTAGAATCAGCTGGGTTTGCTTGAGTTGACAAGGTGTCTGCTGCCAAGCTTAGTAACCTGAGTTCCTGGGACCCACATAGTGGGAGGATACGCATATCACACATGAAACACAACATGCCCCAACACACACACACACGTATACACAAATACATATGTACACACATGCACACACACACATACAAGCACACAAACACACATATATCCCGCACACATATAAATGGATATATGTAATCTTAAAGTTTTGTTTCTTCTCAGTGTCTTATTAACTACATGATACAGGACAAGTTTATTAAAATTGAAGAGCCTCAGTTTTTCAAGCTGGCATTAATATCTCTTAATTTGTTATCATAGTGTCACAGAATGAGAAATAGAAAAATTAAAAATCAGCTTTGGTTATACATCCAGTGGTTTTGATGTAACTGAAGCTGAGAAGACAATGCTGTGAGAATTGAAAAAGAAGCTCACACAGTTAACATTACTAAGAGCAAAGTTGAGTTGGAGAGATGGCTCAGTGGTTAAGAACACTGACTGCTCTTCCAGAGGTCCTAAGTTCAATTCCCAGCAGTCACATGGTGGCTCACAACCATCTGTAATGGTATCTGATGCACTCTTCTGGTGTGTGTCTAAAGACAGCTACAGTGTACTCATACAAATAAAAATAAATGAATCTTAAAAAAAAAAAAAAAGCAAGGTGGAAGACTGCCCTCCTCCAGCATCTGTCTTTGACTCCAACTGCCAGAAGGAGATATACTGGCACAACTGTACCTGGCAATAGTCTGGTCTCAGCAGATGCTGGGCTCTTGGGAAGGATATACAAACCATCTCTTCCAGCTCAGTTTTGGGGTGTAGGATGAACCACTGCTGGTGATCCATCACCTACAGCTCACATCGTACTTTACTGTCCTTGCACTATTTTCACTATCTATAATTACATTCCAAACATTTCGGTGAACATATTCATTACTTAATTCCACTATTAAAATTGCAAATTCCATCAGAGAAGATAATTTGTCCCTATTGTTTTCCACTACTGGACTTTAAATGTCTAGAACAGTAGTTAGACCACATAGTGAATTCAAGATATTAAACAGATAAAGCATTAAGATAATGTATGAGGGTCAGGAAATTGAATGGAGGCGTGTGGCAATGGGGGATGGGGAACTGAGGGCAGCCACTAGAAAGTCCCAGATGCCAGGAAAGCAAGAGGCTCCCAGAACCCAACAGGAATGACATTAGCTGAAGTACTAAACAAAGGGGAGCGAGAACCTGTAAAGACCATATCCAGAGTATAGGCATGGCCCCTGGTTGAAGGATGGGGCCACCCACCCACCTCAAAAATATTAACACAGAATTGTTCCGGTCTAAAGGAAATGCAGGGACAAAGAATATAGCAGACACTGAAGGAAAGGTCATCCAGAGACGGCCCTACCTGGGGATTCAATCCATCTGCAGATACCAAACCCAGACACTATTGCTGATACCAAGAAATTCTTTCTGATTGAAGCCTGGAATGGCTATGCCCTGAGAGGCTCTGACAGAGCCTGAACAATACAGATGTGGATGCTTGCAGCCATCCATTGGACTGAGCATGGGGACTGCAATAGAGGAGTTAGGGGAAGGACTGAAGAAGTTGAAGGGTTTTGCAACCCCATAGGAAGAACCACATTATCAATGAACCAGACTCCCCCCCCCCAGAGCATCCTGGGACTACACCACCCACCAAAGAGTACACATGGAGGGACCCATGGCTCCAGTTGCATATGTCGCAGAGGATTGCCTTATGTGGCATCAATGGGAGGGGATGCCCTTGGTTCTGTAGAGGCTCCATGCCCCAGTGTAGGGGAATGCTAGGGCAGTGAGGTGGGAGTGGGTGTGTGGGTGGTGGAGCACCCTCATAGATGCAGGGGGAATGGTTATGAGATAGGGAGTTTGTGGAGGAGAAACCAGGAAGGGTGATAACAATTAAATGTAAATAAAACATTTTAAAAGATAATGTATCATTGTGTCAATAACATAAAATTTTATTCTGTCAAGCTGCTGGTGGAGAATAGCTATCAGCAGTCCAATCCAGCTGTAAACCCTGAAAACTACAAAATGACTATCCCACCAAGATGTGTTCAGTAGTGTAATGGTTGCATTAATGTCTTGGAAATAACCAACACCTAGTTGTCTCATTGGATTTAAGGACCCCTGTCTGAATGATACTATTTCTATGATGAAACACCATCACTAAAAGCAAGCTGGGAATGAAAAGTTTTACTTAGCTTACATTTTCATATCACAGTACATCACTGAAGGAAGTCAGGGCAGGAACTCAAACAGGGCAGGAACTGGGGGCACGAACTGATGCTGAGAACATGGAGGAATGTTGCTTACTGATTTGCTCTCCATAGCTTGCTCAGCCTGTTTTCTTATAGAATCTAGGACCACTAGCCCAAAGGTAGCCCCACTCACAGTGGGCTGGCTCTCCCACATCGATTACTAAGAAAATGTTCTACAGGCTCCAATCTTATGGAGACATTTTTTTCAATTGAGTCTCCCTCCTCTCCAATGACTCTAATTTGTGTTAAGTTGGCATAAAACTAGTAAGCACAGCCACTCAATAAGAAAGAACTCATGCCCAGTACAGTTAACCTAACCAAGAACTTGTGGCTAGAGAGGTCAGAGGTCCTAGAAGAAACCTACTACTACCATTTTACTGAATTGATATAGTATACAAGTGCCTTCCAATACTTATCTCTATACCTATAGATAAGTGCTGTTTGCAGTCATCATTAGAGAATCTTTTTTGCAAAAAGTAGAGGCTGTTACAGAGAACACAGCTGGTCAAAGTGCATAGAATAAATGGCTATAGAGTGCACATTAAATTCTAAGACTTGGAGAACATCACAGAAAAGGAGGCAGATGATGCTAAGAGCCTGAGGAGTACTTCAAAATAGGGCATTCTGGACATGACAGGAATACTTTACTCATAAATTCTCAACAATATGGTTACCTGACACATTAGTCAACATTCCCACATATTTAGGGGAAGAATTCACATGGCTCCACCCCTAGTTGAAAAGCTGCAGGCAGTCTGTGACTACTGAGGAAGGAAGAGATTCCATTTTCTTCAGGACCAGCCCCCTGGTAGTTGTCTACGCCTAAGTGGTCAGTCCTATACCAAGTGCCTATGGGCAACATTAACTGGGTGTAGTAGGGAGGAAGAAGACATGAATATTGGGGGATGGAATGAGATGGAGGGGAAGAGAGAAGTGCATAAAATGAACATGCATTGTTATTTATGAATGTCTAAAACTAATGCAAAATGTTTTTGAAAATGTAGACCTAATTTAAGAACAATTAAGTAATTCACAAAAAAATCATTATTGGGTGATAAACACTTTATAAATATCTTATATGAAAAATGGAAAGGGGCTTTACATTGACAATCTTCACTATGACTTGGTGGTAGAGCTCTTGCTTAGCATGTGGGAAGGCCTTCCATTCAATCTCCAATAACAAAAAGAAAAAGAAAAAAGAAAACAGTTGCTTACAAATGTACAACTTCATTAATAAAGAAAAGAATATGATTTTAGATTCGACCCAAAATCCTGAAGAAGCTTCAGACCCTGCAATGATTATATTGATTGTCAACATGGCAAGATCTGGAATCATCTTAGAGGCGAATATCTGAATATATGTAGGAAGACATTCTAGACTTGGTTGAGGCAGGAAAACCTACCCTAATGGGAGTCCTGAACTATATAAAAAGGGGAACTTTGGTTGGTAGAGTTATTGAGTACTTTGTTTCCTGTCTGCAGATTCAATGGAACCCCTGAGCCCCCAAGTCATCAGTTTCAGACCAGGACAGATTATACCCTGGAATAATGAGCCAAGAGAAACCTTTTCTTTCTTTTTTTTTAATTTTATTTTATTTTCTAATTTTATTTTTATTTACATTCAAAATCATTTCCCCTTTCCCGTTTCCTCCCTCCCCGAAAGTCCCATAAGCCCCCTTCCCTCCCTCTTTTCCCCATTCAACCCCCTCTCGCTTCTCTGTCCTGGCATTCCCGTACATCCAGTCTTTCCAGGACTAGGGGTCTCTACTTCCATCTTCTTGGAAATCTATTGATATGCAAATTGTGTCTAGGGTATTCTGAGATTCTGGGTTAATATCATCTTATCAGTGACTGCATACCACGTGTGTTCTTTTGTGATTGGGTTACCTCACTAAGGATGATATTTTCAAGATCTGACCATTTGCCTTGGAATTTCGTGAATTCATTGTTTTTAATTGCAGAGTAGTATTCCATTGTGTAAATATACTACATCTTCTGAATCCATTCCTCCGTTGAGGGACATCTGGGTTCTTTCCAGCTTCTGGCTATTATAAATAAGGCTGCTATGAACATAGTGGAGCATGTGTCCTTATTGCAAGCAGGGGAAGCCTCTGAGTATTTGCCCAGGAGTGGTATAGCCAGATCCTCCGGAAGTGTCATGCCCAGTTTTCTGAGGAACCGCCAGACAGCTTTCCAGAGTGGTTGTACCAGCTTGCAATTCCACCAGCAGTGGAGGAGTGTTCCTCTTTCTCCACATCCTCTCCAACAACTGCTGTCTCCTGTGTTTTTGATCTTAGCCATTCTGACTGGTGTGAGATGGAATCTCAGGGTTGTTTTGATTTGCATTTCCCTAATGACTAAGGATGATGAACATCTCTTTAGGTGCTTCTCAGCCATTAGATATTCTTCAATGCAATCCCCATTAAAATCCCAACTCAATTCTTCATAGAGTTAGAAAGAGCAATTCAAAAATTCATCTGGAATAACAGAAAACCCAGGATAGCTAAAACTATTCTCAAGAGTAAAAGATCCTCTGGGGGAATCAGTATCCCGGACCTCAAGCTATACTACAGAGCAATAGTGTTAAAAACCGCATGGTATTGGTACAGTGACAGGCATGTAGATCAATGGAACAGAATTGAAGACCCAGAAATGAATCCACACTCCTATGGTCATTTGATCTTTGACAAAGGAGCTAAAACCATCCAGTGGAAAAGAGATAGCCTTTTCAACAAATGGTGCTGGCTCAACTGGAGGTCAACATGCAGAAGAATGCAAATTGACCCATTCTTATCTCCTTGCACTAAGCTCAATTCCAAGTGGATCAAGGACCTCCACATAAAACCAGACACATTGAAACTAATAGAAAGGAAACCTTGAACATATGGGCACAGGGGAGAATTTCCTGAATAGAACTCCAATAGCTTATGCTCTAAGATCAAGAATTGACAAATGGGACCTCATTAAATTACAAAGTTTTTGCAAGGCAAAAGACACTGTCAAAAAGACAAAGCGGCAACCAACTAACTGGGAAATGATCTTTACTAACCCTACATCCGACAGAGGGCTAATATCCAATATATACAAAGAACTCAAGAAGTTAAACTCCAGAGAGGCAAGTAACCCTATTAAAAAATGGGGTACAGAGCTATACCCTTTCTTTCTTAAGTTAATTTTGTCAGAATTTTTGGTCAGCAATGCATAAAGTAACTGTGGTGGTTTGAATAAGTGTGTCCCCCATATACTCGTGGGAATGGCACTATTAGGAGGTGTGGCCATGTGGGATTAGATATGGTCTTCTTGGAAGAATTGTGTCACTGTGAGGTGGGCTTCGAGGTCACATATGCTCAAGCTATGCCTAGTGTGGCACATAGTCCTCTTCTGTTTCCTATGAATCAAGATGAAGAACTCTCAGGTTCTTCTTCAGTACCGTGACTACTAACACACTGCCGTGCTTCCTACCATGATGATGATGGACTGAACCTCAGAAACTGTCAGCCAGCCCCAAATAAACAATTTCTTTTATAAGTGTTGCCTTGATCATTGTGTCCCTTCAGAGCAAGAAAACCCTAACTGAGACCATAATTAATATAGACTTTATGATAAATGAAAATAATTTCTGAAAAAGGTTAGCCACTGATGCTCAACATCAGATGCCAAGACAAAGTATTCAAGGTTGAGCAGAGTAATGTGATGTCTCCTGCACACCATGGGCGCTGTCGTTGAGATATGTTTATTACTCCCAAAGTTTGTGGGTTAGAAGGTTAGTCGCCAGTGTAGCAGTAGACTGAGGTAGAAGGGAATATAGGATTTAAAGTCTAATGGAAGCATATTGAGGGGCTTTACCTACATCAAAAGATTAATGCTTTCTCCTGGGAATGAGTCAGATTTCAAGAGAAGAGATCATTTCTAAGGAGAATAATTTATAATACTATAGTGTTCCTACTCCCCGCAACCCCTGTCTCACACACACACGCACATGTGCATGCACACACTAGCCTCTTACTTTCTTTCTTATCATGTGACTTTTCTGTCATCTCATGAATCCTGCCATGATGCCATTGACCATGTTGTATTAAGATCCAAATAAGCCTCTTTTCTGTATAAAGTACACAACCTTTGTTATTTTGTAATAATTACATGAAACAGATCAATATAGGGGAATTGATGAGATAAGTAAATATCTTAAGGATAATATAAAGTCAAGATTTTCATTGTCAGGGAAGAGAAAAATAAGAAAATGGGGAAAATTAGTCCAGTGCTGCTAGACAGGATCTGATGATGCATTACAAGCATGGTGATTTGGATGTGCTTGGCCCAGTCAGTGACACTATTAGGAGAAGTGGCCTTGTTGGAGTGGGTGTGGCCTTGTTGGAGGAAGTGTGTCATTGTAGGGGTGAGTTGTGAGACCCTCATCCTAGTCACGTAGGTGCCAGTCTTCTGGTTCCCTTTGGAACAAGATGTAGGATACTCAGCTCCTTCTCCAGCGCCATGTCTGCCTGGATGCTGCCATGCTTCCTGTCAGGATGATAATGGACTGAACCTCTGAACCTGTCAGTCAGCCCCAATCAAATGTTGTTCTTTATAAGAGTTTCCTTGATCATGATGTCTGTTCACAGCAATGGAAAGCCTGAGTAAGACAACAGGTGTTAATTTATGACTTATTATATGGAAATAAATACTTATTCAAATATGGTTCTTCTTAGCAAGTAGGAACAGACACCTCCCAGTGATCAAAGGTACTCAGAACATGGATCCTGCTTACTGCTGTCCACAAGAGATTCTTCAAAGAAGGGTTAATTCTACGTCAGAGATAGAAATGTACAAAATAAGACTGGACTTTGTGAATCAGAAAACCAAACCATCCTCATGGAGTGGTAGAGATGAGTCAATACGCATAGGAGACAGCTTGAAAGATTTCCAGTGACCAAATCTGCAACAAATGGATTACTGAAGCACTGACAGTATCAAGTCATGACCTACTGAACATAGCAAAGACTTGTTAGTTTACACTGACATTACTAAAGGAGCTGATAAAATGAATTTTCATACCAAAAGACATATTTGCATAAACTTACAGTAACTTACCAAAAGATATTAGTCACAAATTAATAATTAACTTGCAGTAGAGAATCCTGATAGTCTGCCCTTGAATTAAATGGGTGGGATGAACATGTCAGCAATGAGATAAATCAAAACCACAGATACTTCAGAGTCTGTCATAAGAAGAGCATCTGTTCTACCTATTTCCTGCCAAGGGCACGATCTGAGTTACAAGGCAATATTATAGTCACAAACATAAAGGAAAACAGAGAGGATTGTTTCAGACTGGTATTGGTTTGAGTCATGGCAATACCAAGGCACATCACAATTCTGGGCAGGGGACTTTGCTATAGACTGGGAACAACTAGAAAATGTCAACAGAGCATGAGGAATTGGTGTAGTATATTCAGAGTTCAAAGGTAATTCTCTAGTACTGATGCTATATATTGCTGTTGAAAGACACCAGGATCACAGAACTCCTATAAAGGAAATAATTTAACTGGGGTTGGCTTACAGGTTTAGAGAGTGAGTCAGTTATCATTATGGTAGGAAGCATGGTGCCACACAGACAGACCTGGTGCTAGAAAAGGAGCCAAGAGTCAACATCTGGATCAGAGGGCAGTAGGAAGAGAGAGAGAGAGACTATGCCTCGTTTGAGTATTTGAAGCCTCAAAGCCCACCACAGTAACGCTTCCTCTAACAAGACCACCCCACTACAACAAGGTCACACCTCCTCATGCCCCACCCAAGCATTCACATATGAGCCCATAGAGGCCATGCTTACTCAAACACTACAGATGCGTTGCTGCAGTTATATAAGAAATATTCTGTAAGACATGTGAGTGGCACCCTTCCTATCCTTCTCCTCCTTCCGCTGCTGCCAGCCCTTTCTGCTATGGCAGAACCTTGCCAAGTCTGCCACAGAGAATGTACCATCTCATGATACTTCCTAGAGAACCAGCTGCGCTTAGTTAACTTGGAGTGAGAAGAGGCCTGGAAGCACAGGAGAGCTGGTATCCCAGGAAAGCCTACATGACTGTGTGGACACAAAGAACAGGAATTCCAGGAGAATATATACACAAGCTTGCAGGACAGAGAGGCCACAATCAGAGACAGGAAGAACAGCTAACACCAGTGAAAACTACATGGCAAAAGGCAAATGCAAGATCATTACCAACAGAAACCAAGGCAATATGGCACCATCAAAAACCAGTTCTCCAACAACAGCAAATTCTGGATACCCCAATGCACTGGAAAAGCAAAAGCTGGATTTAAAATCACATCTCGTGATGCTATAGAGGACTTCAAGAAGGACATAAATAACTCCCTTAAAGAAACACTGGAGGGAAATGATCTTTACCAACCCTACATCCGACAGAGGGCTAATATCCAATATATACAAAGAACTCAAGAAGTTAAACTCCAGAGAGGCAAGTAACCCTATTAAAAATGGGGTACAGAGCTAAACAAAGAGTTCTCACCTGAAGAATATCTAATGGCTGAGAAGCACCTAAAGAGATGTTCATCATCCTTAGTCCTTAGGGAAATGCAAATCAAAACAACCCTGAGATTCCATCTCACACCAGTCAGGATGGCTAAGATCAAAAACACAGGAGACAGCAGTTGTTGGCGAGGATGTGGAGAAAGAGGAACACTCCTCCACTGCTGGTGGGATTGCAAGCTGGTACAACCACTCTGGAAAGCAGTCTGGTGCTTCCTCAGAAAACTGGGCATGACACTCCCGGAGGATACAGCTATACCACTCCTGGGCATATACCCAGAGGCTTCCCCTGCATGCAATAAGGACACATGCTCCACTATGTTCATAGCAGCCTTATTTATAATAGCCAGAAGCTGGAAAGAACCCAGATGTACACACATAGTATGCAGTCACTGATAAGGGGATATTAACCCAGAATCTCGGAATACCCTACGCATATCAATAGATTTCCAAGAAGATGGAAGGAGAGGTCCCTAGTCCTGGAAAGACTGGATGTAGGGGAATGCTGAGACAGAGAAGCGAGAGGGGGTTGAATGGGGAAAAGAGGGAGGGAAGGGGGCTTATGGGACTTTCGGGGAGGGAGGAAACTGGAAAGGGGAAATGATTTTGAATGTAATTTAAAAAAAAACTTAGAAAATAAAATAAAATTAAAAAAAAAAAAAAGAAAGAAACACTGGAGAAGATAGGTCAACAGGTAGAAGCCCGTAAAGAGGAAACACAAAAATCCCTTAAAGAATTTCAGGAGGGCGGTGGTGGTGGCTCACGCCTTTAATCCCAGCACTTGGGAGGCAGAGGCAGGCGGATTTCTGAGTTCGAGGCCAGCCTGGTCTACAAGACAGCCAGGGCTACACAGAGAAACCCTGTCTCGAAAAACCAAAAAAAGAAAAAAAAAAAAAGAATTTCAGGAAAACACAAACAAGTGAAGGAACTGAACAAAACTACCCAGGATCTAAAAATGGAAGTAGAAACAATAAAATAATCACAAAGTGAGACATCTCTGGAGATAGAAAACCTTGGAAAAAATTCAGGAGTCATAGATGCAAGCATCAACAACAGAATACAAGAGATAGAAGAAAGAAGGTGCTGAAGATACCATAGAAAACACTGACTCAACAGTCAAAGAAAATGCAAAATGCAAAAAGCTCCTAACCCAAAACATCCAGGAAATCCAGGACACAATGAGAAGACCAACCCTAAGGATTATAGGTATAGAAGAGAGCAAGGATTTACAACTTAAAGGGCCAGCAAAGATCATCAATAAAATTATAGAAGAAAACTTCCCTAACCTAAAGAAAGAGATGTCCATGAACGTACAAGAAGCCTACAGAACTCCAAACAGACTGGACCAGACCAGAAAGTCCTCCCGACACATAATAATCAAAACATCAAATGCACTAAACAGAGAAAGAATATTAAAAGCAGTAAGGGGGAAAGGTCAAGTAACATATAAAGGCAGACCTACCAGAATTACACCAGACTTCTCACTGGAAACTATGAAGGCTAGAAGATCCTGGGCAGATGTCATACAGACCATAAGAGAACATAAATGTCAGTCCAGGATACTATACCCAGCAAAACTCTCAATTACCATAGATGGAGAAAACAAGACATTCCATGACAAAAGCAAATTTACACATTATCTTTCCACAAATCCAGTGGTACAAAGGATAATGGGTGGAAAATAACAACACAAGGCCTGAAACTACACCCTAAAAAAAGCAAAAGTAATCTTCTTTCAACAAACCCAAAAGAAGAGAGCCATAAAAACAGAATTTCATCTTTAACAATGAAAATAACAGGAAACAACAATCACTTTTCCTTAATAGCTCTTAACATCAATGGTCTCAATTCCCCAATAAAAAGACATAGACTAACAGACTAGATACGTAAACAGGACCCAACATTTTGCTGCATACAAAAAACCCACCTCAGTGACAAAGACACTCACTACCTCAGAGTCAAAGGCTGGAAAACAATTTTCCAAGCAAATGATCCCAAGAAACAAGCTGGAGTGGTCATACTTATATCTGATAAAATCGACTTTCAACCAAAAGTTGTCAAAAAAGATGAGGAGGAACACTTCATACTTGTCAAAGGTAAAATCTACCAAGATAAACTCTCTATTCAGAACATCTATGCTCCAAATGCAAGGGCACCCACATTCATAAAAGAAACTTTACTAAAACTCAAAGCACACATTGCACCCCACACAATTCAAGTGGGGGACTTCAACACCCCACTCTCAACAATGGACAACTCAAGGAAACAGAAACTAAGCAGAGACACAGTGAAACTAAAGTTATGGACCAAATGGATCTAACAGATATTTATGGAACATTCCATTCTCAAGCAAAAGAATATACATTCTTCTCAGCACCTCATGATACCTTCTCCAAAACTGACCATATAATTGGTCACAAAACAGGCCTCAAAAGATACAGGAATATTGAAATAATTCCATGCACCCTATTAGATCACCACAGCCCAAGGCTGGTCTTAAGTTCAAACAAAAACAACAGAAAATACACATATGCATGGACATTGAACAATGCTCTACTCAATGATAGCTTGGTCAAGAAAGAAAGAAAGAAATTAAAGACTTTTTAGAATTTAATGAAAATGAGGACACATTATACCAAAACTTATGGGACACAATGAAAGCAATGCTAAGAGGAAAACTCATAGTTCTAAGGGCCTCCAAAAAGAAATTGGAGAGAGCTTACACTAGCAGCTTGACAACACACCTGAAAGTCCTAGAAGAAAAAGAAGCAAATGCACCCAAGAGAAGTATTCGGCAGGAAATCATCCAATTCAGGGCTGAAATCAACCAAATAGAAACAAAAAGAACTATACAAAGAATCAACAAAACCAGGAGCTGGTTCTTTGAGAAAATCAACCAGATAGATAAACTCTTAACCAGACTAATCAGAGGGCAAAGAGGCACTACCCAAATTAATAAAATCAGAAGTGAAAAGGGAGACATAAAAACAGAAACTGTGGAAATTCAAAAAAATCATCAGATCCTACTACAAGAGCTTATGCTCAACAAAATTGGAAAATCAGGACAAAGTGGACAATTTTCTAGATACATACCAGGGGCCATCTAAATAGTCCCATAAGTCCTAAGGAAATAAAAGCAGTTGTTAATAGTCTTCCAACCAAAACAAAACAAAAACAAAAAAACAAAACAAAACAAAACAAAAGCCCAGGATCAGACGGGTTTAGTGGGGAATATCATCAGATCTTCAAAGAAGGGCTAATACCGATACTCTTCAAACTATTCCACAGAATAGAAACTCAAGGAACACTACTCAATTTTCAATTCATTCTATGAAGCCACAATAACACTTATACCTAAACCAAACAAAGAAAGAGAACTTCAGACCAATTTCCCTTATTAACATTGATGCAAAAATCCTCAACAAAATTCTGGCCAACCGAATTCAAGAATGCATCAAAACAATAATTCACCATGATCAAGTAGGTTTCATCCCAGGGATGCAGGAATGGTTCAATATATGGAAATCCATCAATGTAATCCACTATATAAACAAACCCAGGGGGAAAAAGCACATGGTCATTTCATTAGATGCTGAAAAAGCTTTTGACAAAATTCAGCATCCCTTCATGATAAAAGTCTTGGAGAGATCAGGAATTCAAGGCCCATACCTAAACATAGTGAAAGCAATATACTGTAAACCAGTAGCCAACATCAAACTAAATGGAGAGAAACTTGAAGCAATCCCACTAAAATTGGGAACCAGACAAGGCTGCCCACTCTCTCCCTATCTATTCAATATAGTACTCAAAGTCATAGCCAGAGCAATTAGACAACAAAAGGACATCAAAGGTATACAAATTGGCAAGGAAGAAATCAAAGTATCACTATTTGCAAATGATATGATAGTATACTTAAGCGACCCCAAAACTTCCACCAGAGAATTCCTAAAGCTGATAAACAACTGCCGCAAAGTGGCTGAATATAAAATTAACTCAAAGAAATCAGCATCCTTCCTCTACTCGAAGGATAAACAAGCTGAGAAAGAAACTAGGGAAATGACACCCTTCACAATAGTCACAAATAATATTACATACTTTATTGTGACTCTCACCAAGCACGTTAAAGATCTGTGTGACAAGAACTTCAAGACTCTGAAGAAAAAATTCGAAGATCTCAGAAGATGGAAAGATCTCCCATGCTCATGAATTGGAAGGATTAATATAGTAAAAATGGCCATCTTGCCGAAAGCAATCTACACATTCAATGCAATCCCCATCAAAATTCCAAATCAATTCTTCATATAGCTAGAACAAGCAATCTGCAAATTCATTTGGAATAACCAAAAAAAAAAACAAAAAAAACAAAAAAAAACAGGATAGCAAAAACTATTCTCCAAAACAAAAGATCTACTGGGGGAAATCACCATCCCTGACCTCACACTCTACTACAGAGCAATAGTGATAAAAACTGTATGGTATTGGTACAGAGACAGGCGGGAAGATCAATGGAATAGAATTGAAGACACAGATATGAACCCACACATCTTTGTCACTTGATATTTGACAAAAGAGGTAAAAACATCTATTGGAAAAAAGATAGCATTTTTAACAAATGGTGCAGGATCAACTGGAGGTCAGCATGCAGAAAAATGCAAATCGACCCATTCTTATCTCCTTGTACAAAGCTCAACTCCAAGTGGATCAAGGACCTCCACATAAAACCAGATACACTGAAGCTTATAGAGGAGAAAGTGGGGAAGAACCTTGAGCACATGGGCACAGGGGAAAATTTCCTGGATAAAACACCAATGACTTATGCTCTAAGAACAAGAATCGACAAATGGGAACTCATAAAATTGCAAAGTTTCTGTAAGGCAAAGGACACTGTCAATAGGACAAAACAGCAACCAACAGATTGGGAAAAGATCTTTATCAATCCTACATCCAATAGAGGTCTAATATACAATGTACACAAAGAACTCAAGAAGTTAGACTCCAGATTGTCAAATAACCTTATTAAAAATGGGGTACTGAGCTAAACAGGGAATTTTCAACTGAGGAAACTCGAATGACTCTGAAACACCTAAAGAAATGTTCAGCATCCTTAGTTATTAGGAAAATGCAAATCAAAACAACCCTGAGATTTCACCTCACACCAGTCAGAATGGCTAGATGAAAAACTCAGGGGACAGCAGATGCTGGAGAGGATGTGGAGAAACAAACACTTCTCCATTGCTGGTGGGATTGCAAGCTAGTAAAACCACTCTGGAAATCAGTTTGGTGGTTCCTCAGAAAATTGGACATAGTACTACCTGAGGATTCAGCTATACCACTCCTGGGCATATAACCAGAAGATACTCCAACATGTAATAAGGACACATGCTCCACTATGTTCATAGCAGCCTTTTTTATAATAGCCAGAAGCTGGAAAAAACCCAGATATCCTTCAACAGAGGAATGGATACAGAAATCGTGGTTTATCTACACAATGGAGTACTATTCAGCTATTAAAAACAATGAATTCATGAAATTCTTAGGCAAATGGATGGAAGTAGAAAGTGTCATCCTGAGTGAGGTAACCTAATCACAAAACTACACACATGGTATGCACTCACTGATAAGTGGATATTAGCCGAAAAGCTCAAAATAAACAAGTTACAATTCACAGACCACAGGAAGCTCAAGAAGAAAGAGGACTGAAGTGGGGGTGCTTTGATTCCTCTGAGAAAGGGAACAAAATACTCACAGGAACAATTATGGAGACAAAGTGTCAAGCAGAGACTGAAGGAAAGGCCACCCAGAGACTGTCCTACCTGGGGATTCATCCTATAAACAGTTACCAAACCCTGAAACTACTATGGATGACAAGAAGTGCATACCGAAAGGAGCCATTTATGGTTGTCTTTTGGAGGGGCCCTGCCAGAGCCTTACAGATACGGAGGTGAATACTAGCAGCCAACCATTAGACTAAGCACCGGGTTCGAAGTGGAGGAGTTGGAGGGCAGACTGGAGGAGCTGGGAGGGTCTGCAGCCCCATGAGAAGAACGATGATGTTGGCCACCCAGACCCTCCAGTGCTCCCAGGGACTAAGCCATCAACCAAGGGGTACACATGGTTCCAACCAAAAGAGTGACAGAGGAATGCCTTGTCGGGTTTCTGTGGGAGGAGAGGTCCTTGGTCCTGTGAAGGCTCAATAGAGGCCCCAGTGTGGGGAAACCAAGGGGAGGTCGTGGGAGTGGGTTGAGTGGAGGAGCATATTCTTGGAGTCAGGCGGTGGGAGGATGGGTTGGGGGTTTTCGGAGAGGGGGGAAGCCAGGAAGAGGTATAACATTTGAAATGTAAATGAAGAATATAGTCAATAAAAAAAAAAGACATGTGAGTGGCCGTATTCAGGGGTACAGACATGACAGGTTATCAAGGTATTCATTAATGGTTGAAGCAGGGTGTGGTTTCATGTATTTGTAACTTTTCCATGTTTCCTTTGTAAGAGTTTCAAAAATTTTGAAATGAAACAAAAGAGAGAGAGAGAGAGAGAGTATAAATGAGGGTATAGGGAAAGAAAGAGGGGGAGGACAGAAAGAGGGGTAGAAGGGAAGGAGAGGAAAGAAAGAGAGGATTTTTCATAATCAAATTTGTAGAAATGTAAAAGCTTGGTAATATACGTTGCTGAAAACTCAGGCACTTTCGTTTACTGCTATGGAGGTATACCATCGTACAATTCTTTAGAGTTGGCTGTGGCTTTCAAAGTTATAATGTCATGCATCCTACCACCAGGCATTTGTTCCAAGTTACTCATAAAAAGTTATCATAATGAATATAAAAAAATTATTTAAACCCATTATATCCATTAGTGTATGTCAGTAAAACAAGATAGAATGAGACAATAAAAAAGAATTAAAAATAATAAAAGACAGTGACCAGGAGAGGGCAGCTGTGAGCAGGATATAAAGTGACTAAGCAAAAAAAAAAAAATTAATTAATTAATTAAATTAAAAAAATAAAAGGCAAGATAGCCAAAATATATAGCTGGAAAAATCAAAGCATAAATGATAAGAAATTACAAATGCTGATTGCTTTGATTTAATCAGTACATATTGAATATCCTTATTGAAACATCACAGTGTGTACCATGAATATGTACAATTATTGAGTTTTAATAACAACAAAACTAGTTTAAGATATATATATATATATATGTGTATATATATATATATATATATATATAATGCAGCGACAATTTTAAGGTAAAGATAACACATAAAATGGAGTAATTCAGTATCACAGTAAAGAAGGAGAGAAAGATAACAAGCAGGCCTTCTTGCTTTTCTTTGCAGAAAGGGGGTTGGAGTAAACACCTAGGAAAGCAGCAGCAATGGCTCTGGCCAGGACAGGTGAGCACCAAAGAAACAAGGGATGCAGACTCTGGAGACTTTCTGTCCCACATTTACAGTTGGGGGGAAACATGGGACACAAACACTAATTTTGAAGATGAACTTTGAAAGTTGATCATCTGACATTTTTGGCTTTCAAAGTAGTTCATTAGCCAAGAAGTGGCATCTCTTTCCTCCTTAGAGAATGAACCCCAACTGGGTGTGGTTACATATGTAAGGCAAGGGGATTCAGAGCCCTAAGACTGCCTGGGCTACAAAGTAAAGACCTTGGCTCAGAAGGCAAATAAGCATACAAATAAATACAGAAAAAAATGGCATCTTCCAGTACGGCACCAAATCTTTCTTTCCATTCTTCTCATAAGAAACGCCCAATTCTTTGGCATTTGCCCTCAATTCTGTCTTCAAACTCCTTAGGGAACAATCCAAAACCTGTACCTTGAAGGGCAATTTATCTTTACAGGTTATAAAGAAGTGGGTTCAAACAAACAGTTTATCAAGTATGGTTTCAAAATATGTATGTTCATTTATCAGCAGAACCCATGAAGATTTCCATCACCTCAAGGATGCAGACAGCAGCTCTTTCGGCAGACCCCTGCCTCCACAAACAGCCCTGTTCATGCAGCTCCTCCCCGTGTTGGTAAGTTCCAACTGAGATCCAAGTACCAAGAATCCCCAGAACTGATGCTGAGCTAAGTGGTGTCTATCTCAAAGTAGACTGCAAAGGCTCTGCCCAAATTTAGAGAGACATTTAAAAATGAGTCAAAATGGAAGACTTTGGGCTCAAATTCAAAATAAGAAGGATAAACAAAGCCTGTCCAATGGAACCTAGTTCTGAATATATTCTCCCGCCTTTCTAATTAAAGCCAAATGTTTGACCATTTCCCAAATTACCTCTAATAAAATCCACTGTGGTATTTTGCTTTACAAAATACAAATGAACTAATATCACTAACCAATTTGTTTTTTAGTTTCTGTTCTTGGGTCTTCTAAATCTCAATCAGGAAGCCCACTTGCTCTCTGTTCCCTGACGAATTGACATGCCCATCTGCTCTCTGAGCAGATTACAGAACTGTGGTACTGAAAGTGGTCAGAAGCTCTTCTCACAAGACATCTTCATCTCAGCAAGAATACAGAAAGAACTAGGGAAACAATGGTGGGAGTGTAGGGAAAAGTTCACACTGGCGAAGGAAGGAATGTAAATTCTTGCTACAGCTCTTATTTCAACCCAATCCGGACACTGAGCACTCCAGCAGCACTCCAGAGTGCACTGGAGGTCTACTCCATTTTCTTTCTTCAACTATAAATTAACTTGCATTCTACATCAAGAAAGGAAGGAGACAACAAAGTTTCCAGATCATTCCAGTGGAAGAAACAAGCCTTTAAGGGGCTAGAGTTATGCTTTTCTTCCATGATCTGAGAAAATCCCTGTGATTATTAAGTTTAATAATCCTATTAATTAATGGCATTTCAAAGTTCAAATGAGTTTTAATTTTTATGAGGCTATCAAATACCTCAAGAATGATATCTAGGGACATTGGGAATTCCAGAAAATGGGAATTAAAGAGGTTAATTTATTCTGACAGGAGGATGATTAATGTAAGGCAAAATTACTTAATCACTAATTAATCTAGTCCATTATTGAGCCCTTAACAGGAGTCATTCAGAAAGAATTCTGTGGAGAATGTCTGAAGACAGTACTGACTGCTTCAGGAGACAATCACTGTGTCTGCCATTGGGTGATGCCCAAAATAATCTTCATAGCTAAGCCACAACATTTAAATCTTTGTTAAAGAAACTATGAGGCATAATATTATCAAGTATCTTTTAACACCAACTTTACTGGTAGAGGTCTTTCAAAAGTCTTAATGAGAAATCTATTTTTTAATCATCCCAACTGTGCTTATAAACAAAAGTCTTTTAATAAAAACAGTTCAACGTGGGTGTTGAACTGTGCTTTCATGTGTTTTGTTTGAATAAATTATCATTTATAGGAAATTGATGGAAGTTAGGAAAATATGTTAAGCAAAATAAGCCAGAATCAGACAAATATAATCTAGATTTAAAAGATAAAAAGTTATGTAATATTGGGGGGAATGTAGAGGGAAATGAGCAGGAAAGGTGCAGTGGACTTCAGAGGGTGATAGTGTAAAGAATATGATCAATGTACAATGGTACCTATGTGAAAGAGACCAGTGTGGTAAGATAGACTCATAAGTATAATAGTGGCACACATAGTGTGGGGGTAACCCTCTGTTTTCTGATTAGATTTCAGGCTCACTCCATTGAAGAAAACAAATGAGTGGTGCTGTAACTCTGGCCTAGAACCCATGGTTGGGCTCCAGGGATGAATCTTCTACTACCATTCTGTTAAATGGGCATTATCGCAGTCTTAGTTAGGGTTTTACTGCTATGAACAGACACCATGACCAAGGTAACTCTTACAAGGATGACATTTAATTGGGGCTAGTTTACAGGTTCAGGGATTCAGTCTAGTATCATCAAGGTATTTCAGTGTCCAGGCAGGCATGGTGCAGGCAGAGCTGACAGTTCTGTCGTCATCTTAAGTCTGCTACCAGAATACTTACATCCAGGCAGCTAGGACTACGGTATTAAAGCCACACCAAGTGACACACCTACTCCAACAATGCCACACTTCCAAATAATGCCACTCCCTGGACCAAGCATATACAAACCATCACATTCCACTCCTTGGCCCCTATAGGTTTGTTCAAACACATGAGTCTATGGGGGCCATACCTAAACATAGCATAATTCAAATACATTTAGTCCAACTTCAAAAGTCCCCAAAGTCTATTAGCAGTCTCAACAATGTTAAAAGTCCAAGTTTAAAGTCTCTTCTGAGATTCATCCAATCACTTAACTGTAATCCCCAAAACAAGACAGGAAACCAGCTGGGCAAACTCCAAACTCTGCATCTCCATGGATGGTGTCAAAGCGGGCTTCAGATCTTCAACTGCTTTTTCGTCTTTGTTGACAGCAACAAACTTCTTTCTCCTGGGCTGGTTCCACTCCATGTTAGCAGCTTTTCTCAATAGATAGCCCACAGCCCTGGCATCTCAAACATCTTGGGGTCTCCAAGGCAGCTTCATTGTTACAGCTTCTTGGTCCAATGTCTGGGATCCACATGTGGTCTTCTGGGCTCCTCCAAAAGGCTGGTCTCACTTCTCCAGTTCTGTCCTCTGTAACACTCTAAACTTAGATCCACTCCAGTGCAGCTGCTGTTCTTGGTGGTCATCTCATGGCACTGGCATCTCCAATACACTGGGGTCTTCTGCTGCAACTAGGCTTCACCAATAGCCTCTCATAGACTTTCTTCATAGTGCCAATCTTCGAATCCCTTGCATAACCCCTTCAGTCTTGAGCCATCAACTGCAACTGAGGTTTCGCCTTTACCAATGGTCTTCCACGGCCTCTCACAGTGCCAAGCCTCAGCTGCTCTTCATGAACCCTTCATGCATTCAAAAGCAGTACCACCTGGGTGACTCTTAAAAATTACCAAATACAGCTGCAGCATGAGGTACAACCTTGGCTATCTCTGGAACAGTTTCTTTGTGCTCTCTGAAAAAACTTCCCAGAAGATTTCATCTCAATGATGCTGGTCTCTTCTTAATCACCACTAATTTTTTAGCTCCAACTAACCAGCGTCAATTGCTCCAGTAGTCCCTTCTATACTGGACTCTAAAGCCACATGGCTGAAGCTACCATGTTCTGCTGCTTTGCTGGGGCTGAAACATTGCTCCCTTTATTCTATTACTAGTTTTCTGTTTTCCAAATCCCTCACTGCCTAAACTTAACTGTCTTGGAACTGCTCTGTAGATTGACCTTGAACTCAGAGATCTGTGTGGCTCTCTCTCTTGTGGGATTAAAGGTGTGTACCACCATGCCTGGACCTAAATTTAACTGAGTGGGATCTTGCTACAAAGTCCCACTCCCTTAATCTGGCATCTTCTAGGACATAGGATTCAGCTCCATTGTACTTCCGGGTGCCCCTTTAAACCATATATTTTGTATTTTTCCTTTCTAAGCTTGCTACTATTGTTTAAAATACTCATGAGATTTAGCCAGAGAATAATGTCTCTGCTGGGCATTTCTGAAACTTCCTTTGTACTGATTCAGTACTCAGAACAACTAGAAAATCATGCCTAAAAGGCATAAAGTAGAAACCTAGTAAATAAAATCTGTGTGTTTTAATACTGATATTGCTTTTTAACCAATAAAAGCATAGCAAATCCTGTCTTCCTTTATTTTCTATTGCAGTGATAAAGACTATAACTAAAAGGAACTAGGAGAAGAAGGGATTAATTGACTTCCAAATCACAGTCCAATGCTGAGTAAAGCCAAAGCAGGAACTGAAGACAGGAAGCTGGGTTCAGAAGCTAAGTCAGAAACCATGGAAGATGCTGCTTACTGGCCAGCTCTCCATGGCTTACTTAGCCAGTTCTGTATAATGTCCAGGGCTATCTTCCAACTATGCCCCCTCTCCCCCAACACTGGGTCTCCCAAATAAACGATTAGTTAAGAAAATGCCCTACAGATTTGTCTACAGGCCAACCTTATGGAGGCATTTTCTTAACTAAGATTCCTTCTGTCTAAATATGTGTAGATTTGTGTAAAGTTAACAAAAACCATCCAGCACAAATCCTTTACTTTTAAAATGAAGTTGGGTATTACACCATGGTAAGGATATCATGGCATAGCATTCACTTTTTAAAAAATGATTTTATTTTTATTTATTTATTTTATGTACATTGGTATTTTAATGGCATGTGTATCTGTATGTGGGTGGGTCCCTGGGAACTGAGTTACAGACAATTGAAAGCTGCCATGTGGATGCTAGGAATAGAACCAAGGTCCTCTGGAAGAACAGGCAGTGCTCTTAACCTCTGAGTCATCTCTCCAGCCCCAAGGATTCACTTTTTAAATAAGGGTGATTTGAACTTATTTTTAATTCATCAGTCTCCTGTGATTTTTCTTTGTGTGCCGTTAGCTGAAAAAAAAAATCTTCCCATAAAATTCTATAACCTTACACTGAAGTTATGCTTAAAGCGTATACATCAACATTTATAGAGCCAATTAAGGGCAGAGAAGGCAGTGAAATGCTGTCTTCTAGTTAGAGTACTCATGAATTCACAGAAACTGTATGTTACCTGCACAAGTCCAAGCCAAGCAAAATCCCAGCATAGGTGAGAAAGGTGTTCTGTAGTCCCCATCTCTTCTGGCTCTAGTGGCAGGTGATAGCTGCTGGAGGAGGCAGCATTACTCTTTGGTAGGTTTCTTTGAGGGGGCAGGTTTCTCACAGATAAGTGGACAGCCTGACACATATTTCAAAGTCCAAAATGATAAAGCATTAAAAGTCCAACAGATTCTCCCAAGTAAAATACATACATAACTGTAAGGAGGTCAGGTTAATCCTGAGTAGGAATTTCTGGTGCATCTTCCCTCCTGTGAAATATGCTGGCTTACACAGTTGCTACAAAAATCAAAAGGTTTATATTACAAAAATAATAAACGTAAATCCAAGTGCCAATTATGCGTGAGAATTTACTAGGCCATAGATGAAATGTCCTGTTTCACAAATTGAGCGACCATCTGTTTCCTGACCCTGAAATAAAAGGTCATTTGAAAAAAGCTTCTGAAAGTAGCACGTCCTCAACCAACTTTCAAACTTAAATTGCCTTTCCTTGTGCTTGTCCCATGCAGACAACTCTCTTGATTGCTTTTAATCATAACTAGTCAAGTCAAGTGAAATTCTTCCCAAACAGGAACAGCAGCAACATGACCAGTGAGCGGATGGTGAATTAAGTAAAGACCATCTCCTTCAGATGCTCAATGACTGTAGATAAGGGTAGTTAACAATGGTGAGTGGCCGTGACCTGAGGCCTGAAACCCTCCACTAAGCATATGGAAAAGGTGGCAGCCACAGGGAAAGTTTGTGTTTTATTATATTATTTTTCGATATTTTGTTTGTCTGTGTTATTGGTTGCTGCTGTTTTTTATCCATTATTTGTTTGGTTGGTTGGTTGGTTGGTTTGTTTTGTTTTGAACAAGATCTCAGGTAGCCAAGACTGGCCCTGAATTCCTGATACTTCCATCTCTACCCCTACCCGCCAAAACTAGGATTAGAGGCTCCCCAACCTTTATGTCTGGCTTGTTAGATCAGTTATAAATCTCATTATCAACAGAGACTACTAGGTGACTGAAAGGGCAACGTTCTCCTAATGCAAACTTTTAGTCAGTAAAATGTGAATTTGCTATATGAGACTAGGAACCAATTCCTCTTGGTGACTCTTGCCTTTAAATTACATATTGGCAACAACAAGCCAAGCCAACAAAGGGGTAGAAGACGTACTTGACAGGAGGAGAGACTGAGCAGATGAGTAGGAGGAGAAAACATATGAGATGTAGGCTGGCTTGCAGCAGGAAAGAGCCTTGGTGTGAAGATGAATAGCTGAAAACTAAAGCAAAATACAATACTGTCCCAGTGAAACATCACAGAAGCCCAAGATAGCATGCCACAGCCCAGCTGTCTCCAGGGGAGACGTTTTGAGTCTGCAAATGCAAAGTTATTAAAGCCAGGAGAAATAGCATACAAAATATGATCTAAGCATAACATTTCTTTTAGAAATGAAAATATAAACAAGTATTTAGAGGTACCAGAATGTTTGTTTGCTTGTCGTACTTTTGTGACTTCAATAACTAGGAGGGGAAAGCAAAATGAATCAAATATACTTGTTTAAACACTTGAGGAATAGTATGTAACAAAATCTAAAAAGGAAAAGGAGACCAAGGAGAAATAAATGCAACATGGGTAAAAATTATTGTTGGTTAAGGTTTAGTATGTGTCTATTACTGAAGTGTTTGAGAAGTCACATTAGAAAAATAGCAAAGTAAATACAATGAAGCAAAAGATCTTAGGAGCATCAAATAGAAGAGGGAGCTCTACAGGGATGGGGGTAATTCCCCTATTAGAACCTTTGCAAACTACAAGTAATACTAGGATCCTTTACCATTAAATGCAATTCTCATGCACTTAAATAGTGATTCTTAATTTTTCAGAAATGTGTTACATATATGCATATACACATATATATTTATATAATGTGAAATATATATATGTATATGTATATATTTGAACTGGAGAGATTTTTACCAAGACCACAGTCATTCAGCAGCTTTTAATAATTTTAATTTGAGTTTGGTAAAGAGTTTTGGCCCAGGGGGATGGAGAACTGACTCAACTCTTAGGAGTTTTGTTGCTCTTCTGGAGGATCTGAGTTCGATTCCCAGCACCCACGTAGCCAGGTTCACAACTCTAACTCCAGTAACAGGGAATCTGAGACCACCTATCTTCTGGCTTAACAGGTACCAGAACATACAATGCATGATCTTACACAGATATACATACATAAATAATATAAAAATTAAAAATAATGTAAGTTCTTATTGTGCCTACTTTTAACTCCACTCCTTGCTCGATCTTATGTGATGTCTAATGCATTATCCACATTATACTGAACGAAACTTGACATTCTAGCAAAGCCGTGACTGTTACCACTAGGGGGAGAAAAACACCGTTAGTATTTCTTAACAACTCTTAGCCCAAGGATTAGGTACTTTACCTGGATTATCCACCAGGTGTCAACCGAGAGAAGAAAGTTGCACACACACACACACACACACACACACACACACACACACACCGGAAATACACAAATGCGTAATTTTATGCATATCAAGCTAAACTCTTCAGACAAATGGCTGGCCCAGTAATTATTCTCGGCATAGTTATATTCTAGATTTTTAGTTCAATTGTCAAGTTAAATCTAAATAAAAATGTAGATTTTTTTTCTTTTTTAAAGAAAACAGCAAGATGAATGTGTTTAGTGTGCTGTGATTCGACCTATCCAGATTTATCATGCAAAAAGAATCTAATGTTTAACTATGGACAACCTCACCCTCACATTTTTGGTTACGCATAATACAGGATTTTAGAACATAGTCCTGTTATGGAGTTATGTTGATAATGATCTTAGTTAATGCCATTACCCGCTAAATCCTGGTGATGTTTATCACTCACTGCGTTTTTTACTCAAAGCATTAAAAAAGGAGAAATGTGCCTGTATTTAAAATTGGAGCGCGGCAATTTGCATGTTGAATTAAAAGTAAGGCTTAACAAAATTAAGCCTCACTTATGTAACAAATCATAAAAACCAAAAATCACCGTATAAGCTTTCCTAGCTAAGACTTTTCAGTCTGTTGTAAACAGTGTCAGCTAAATGACTATGTTCAAACTACTTCTTATGAGGTGGTAATTAGGGGTGTGAGCTCTATTCTTATTCCTGAGGATACAGGAGTTGTAATCGCGTCATTCCCTGCAAAAGGAGCAGTAGGTGGTGTCTTGAAAAGGGACTTTTTCTCCGTTTGAGGAAGTGGTCAGGCCTACACACTACACAAACAACTTGGCTGGGTTTGATGCTATAGGAGTCTGGGAAGGCAGCTGAAGACAAGAGCTGCCTGGAGCATTGTTCTTTGGCTTCTCAGGCCTTGGCTTAGTCCACTGCCACCCAGCCTACAAAGTCCTGCTTGCTTTTGTTGTTTCTATCCAAGTCAACAATGCTTTCTTCTATGAACAATATTTGTCTGCTTTTTATTATGTTTTCTTTTGAAATTCATTAGTTTAGACTTGGGCCACCAGCGGCTTGCCCAACCGGTTTCTCCTCTTCCCCCATGGCTCGCACGTCCGCAGGGTCCGCGGCCCAGGCGCACACGCCTGGCTAGGCGCCGCCGGGTCCCTCTACCCAGCTCGGAGAGCGCGTGCGGGGCCGGCGCTGCGGCCGCGGCGGGGGTGGCGGGGTGCCCGCCTGCCAATCGCAGTGGCCCATGCACCGAAGTCGGTCGCGCCGGCTCCACACCTACTGTACCGGGAGCGCGCAGCAAGTGCGGGGCGCGCGCCGCGCGGGAGGGAGCGCGCAGGAAGGTTGGCCGCAGTCGCAGCCTGCGCCTGCGCACTAAGGTTGTTTTTCACAAAGCTGCTCTTAAAGTGAGCTGGCAGCCTCCAGCGCCCGTCTTTGTAAGGAGACCACTGAGACGAGCAGCAGCGTGGAGCAGCGGCTTCTCTGCTGCCCTGACTTTTTAAGAAACCTCAATGAACTATTTGTAGACAATCACTGATCCTGCCTGCAAGATTTTTTTTTTTTTTTGGCACGGCAAAGACACCGATCAGTGTTAAGTGAAGATCACATCTTATATGCGATCTTGCCTTTTTTTTTTTTTGGTCTTACATTATATTTTTATAGATTTTGTTATAATCATGGTGCTGGGAAAGGTAAAGAGTTTGACAATAAGCTTTGACTGTCTTAATGACAGTAATGTCCCCGTGTATTCTAGCGGGGACACTGTCTCAGGAAGGGTAAATTTAGAAGTTACTGGGGAAATCAGAGTAAAATCTCTTAAAATTCATGCAAGAGGACATGCGAAAGTACGCTGGACTGAATCAAGAAACGCCGGCTCCAATACTGCCTATACACAGAATTACACCGAAGAAGTAGAATATTTCAACCATAAAGACATCTTAATTGGGCACGAAAGAGGTAAGTTTTGTATTAGTTACTACATTCAACGTATTTGCATGAGAACTTTTATCTCATTTAGTGCAGTCCTAATCGCCAGTTTGATAAAGGTTAGCAAACTTAGAAGATACAGTTTCTCCTTGACGTTCAAGCGTGTTAAGCCGTAATCCATGCAGGCGTCTGCAAAGTGAGTGCAAACTGCACTTAACTACGTCTGTAACCGGCTTCATATCTGCCATACGCACCTTACAACGTGTTTAAATGTAACTCAGTCGTTTTATTAACATTTTCAAATTCATTTGCAAAAGCTGCAGTCCAATATTGGATTTTTCCTTTTATTTTACAATCTTAAATCCAGAAATGAGCTCCAATAAAGAACTGTAGTGACATTTTAAGGTTGTTGGATGTATCTGATTTTGATATTAATGTGCAAACGACTTTGAAGACTTGATTATTGTTCTTTGATAAAGGGCTTCCATGGCTTATTTTGACATATGGCATCAACACCCCCACGTGTTTTTCCCCTATTTCTCCCAATTCCTTTTAAAATGTACATCAAGCATCATTTATTTTAAAGGATAATATCTATTATTATGCAAACTGTTAAGTCAGTTTTAGAAGCCATTCGGGGTCAGTAATTTTCTTCTTGGAGCATCATGTCTAACTTTGGAACGTGGATTCAATGAAACCCATGGCAGACAGATGGAATTGAAAAGTATATGGCACATCAGATTTGGGTTTTGGGTACAAGATGAAGATTAAGGCATTGTCAAAGGGAAAAGGGGTCCTGAGATTTGCGATCTGTTGTTTAAGTGGCTACAATGTGGAATTATAGGCGACTCCAAGCTTGTTTTTCTAAGTTTCCACCCTTTGTTAGAAGCGGTTCAATCCTGTTTCGGACCAGTTCTGGGGGATGGTGAGGAGGGGCGCTTGTTCTGCTCTCAGCAGATTGGTTACACGCGTCAGGTGGTGGCGATGACTTAATTCCTAGTCCAAGAAGAATATAATGTTAAAACTGATTATGTAATTTGTTTCTCCTTTCTAATGCAGTATTTTAGTGCAAATACTGGCGACTTTTCAGATAGAGGCATACTTTCGTTTTTTTTAATATCTAAAGTGTACATCCTACCTAGGGAGACGTTAATTGAACTTAAGGCAAGTGAGAAATGGAGGATGCTTTACGTTACACAAAATTTATGTATCGCCTTTTAAATATGAAGACGAAGCCAGTTCTTAGGGTTTCCGCACCTACACCGAGGTATTCCACATCTGAAATGGTTCCCTAGTTCTCCTTCCGCAGCGTCCACACGGATGGGCCATACAATGCCTAATGACAGCACTCTTATTTGTTTTTTAAAGAAAGGCAGACACATGAATTTGCGTTTGAACCTGCTTGGACGTTGCAGCCTTTAATAAAATGAGAAGAGACAAAGACTTTTTTCCTCGAAGAGTTAAGACTTGTAGTAGGGGAAAGATAGTTCTGTGAACAAACACTTGAAACATTGCACCACGATCACACGGTTGGGATAACTACCTGCACCCTGCGCGGTGCCCTGGCGAGCCTGGCTATGCGTGGACCGGCTCCTAGGGCTGGAGTACTTTCAATGACTTCAAACTGGCAGCTGGCTCTCAAACTAGCCTGGTGGCTGAGCGCCCGCCCCAGGCGCCCGGCGATAGGCGGAGCCCCGTTTGTTAGCCTGTTGCTAAGGCGATGCCAGACGTTGATTGGATTGGGCCTGGAAGGGGAGGGAGTCGAGCCGGCTCGCGCCGGTTGGGGCGCGGCTTGGAACCGGCGTGCGCCGGTAAAGGGCCCTCCCGCCCGGCCGCCTCCGCCCCTGGGCGCGCCCCTCTCCGGGCGCCCCCAGCCCCTCGCCCACTGCAACCGCCGCAGGTGCCATTGCCCCGGGTGCAGGCTTGGTTAAAAATCCTCCCACCGGAGACTGACGGACTTGCGGGCGCCAGGGTCGCCCCGTGGCTGGTACCTGTCTGACCCAAGGGGACATGACAGAGGCTGGGCATTGGAGAGAGCGCTGGCGCCAACTCAGCTTCGCCCATTGTTCTCCCCGGCCTTTGCCTCCCTGCTGCTGGCCCAGTTCCCCCTTGCCTAACTGCGAAGGTGTCAGGGTGGCCTGAGCCAGATTGAACCGGTCACCGGCTGGGGCGTGGAAAGCGGAAGCGCAGCTCGCCGGGGCCCCGCCCCCGGCTCAGCAGGCTAGGCTGCGCGGGCGCGAGCGTGAGCGCCGCGCGACGTATGCAGTATGTATAGCGGGGCGCGCGGAGCGCGGCCGCGCGCGGGCGGGCCGGCTGGGATCTGCTCAGCGCCGGTTTAGGCCGGTCCTCTCCTGCTCCAGTCTAGTTCTTGATTGACAGCCAGGCACTTGTTTACCACGGCGCGGCGGCCGCAGCTCGCCTCAATGAGACTGCTGAGCTGGCACAAAAGGGAACCGGGAGGAAGAAAGGGAGAGGGAGGCGAAGTTTGGTCGCCTTGGAGGGAGCGAATTGACCGCCACGGTTCTCCCGGCCTGTCCTCGGGGCTGACTCTGGACAGGGGCTCCCCAGGAGGCGCGGGGAGCAGTGCGCAGATATGGGTGGGTCACCGCGATGTGGGGAGGAAAGTAATATTTTATGTATTTTCAGTACTTGAGTGAAGAGCAATGATACAGCGCCAGCCCCCACCCCATTCTAATTAAAAAGGATTGCACACCAAATAAAGCTAGTAAGACTTTGGTATATTACCTAGACAACCAAAAGACCTTTTGCACATATTTGATTTATTTTCATCACACACACAAATGAATCGGAGCAAAAGAAATGGGTTAAGTGAAAGCTTATATCCCCGTCCCCACCCCCTGTCCAATCCCCTGCAAATGGAAACTACCCAGTTAGACTTAAGGATGTTGAACAAAATGTTTCTCTGTAAAAAATTATCTTTTAAATTCTGTCCTTTGTAATTAAACTTTAAAAAGCAGATTTTAGTTGGCTGCTAAGTTGGTTGAGTGTTGAATATTGTCTAAACAATTGTATTTAGCTTTGAAACAGCCCCTTACCCCTCTCTTTTTGACAGGGTCCCCACTGTGTGGCCCTGAGTCCCAGGGGTCCTCCCAGCTCTCAGCTTCCTGGGTGCACCAGGAATAAATAAACTTCTCTAGAAAGTCAGTAGCCACCAAAAACTGGCAATTTGAAAAATATTCTACAAACAATTTTTATTTTACTCAAATAAACAACTGGTGGCCAAGATAAACAGTGTAGTCAGATACCCAAACCTGTTTTCGATACATTTTTTAACTTTTTTTTTAACTAAAATAAAACAGCCTATAAAGAGTAACTATTCATCATTCCCATTTGAGGAATGAGGAAAATGAAGAGTAAGGATTTTTATTTTAGCCAGAGCAAATAATGAAGTTGGGATTAGAACTCAGAGAGAGAGTTTTAGGTGAAATCTTGTGGTTTGATCATGAAGAACGTCCCTGGTTACCACCTAAGAATGACTAGGTTTTCTTTTCTTTTTTTTTTTCTTTTTAGATGATGATAATTCCGAAGAAGGCTTCAACACTATTCATTCAGGAAGGCATGAGTATGCATTTAGCTTCGAGCTTCCACAGACGTAAGTATTCTAAGTAATAGGCATTTTCTATGATACTCAAGCACAGTCTTATAAAATTAGATACTCCATATTTAAATATGGAGTTTTTCATTTTTTTTTAGTTTACAAAAAAAAAACCCTTTTCATTACAGAAACTTGATAGAGGAAAACAATATATTAAATAGGAGCTATTTTTAATCTCATGTGGCAAAATTACAGAAAGCATACTCAGTTGTTAGAATTTACAATAGTGTTTGAACCTTATAAAAGTAATTTAGGACTGGTCATTCAGTAGGTGCTACTCAAATAGTAAACCTTAAATCAGCTGGTTATTATTTGCTTTATTAGAAGAGAGCTGAGGCTCACTGGATTAAAATTCAGTATTCTACCTTTTCTCCTATTGTGAATGATTAGCAGTAAATTTAGAATGTAAAGATAACACTCAAGGAGAATCCTGTTCTTTAGGCACAAATTCAGTAGCTTTTGTATACAGAGCTACTGAGGACATTACATAAGCTTTCATTAACCTGGACTTAAAAGGAAATGTTTGTCAGAGCTACCAAAGTAGAAAGCTTGAAATATAGTACATTCTTAGCATTTTAGCAGATTGTTGGAATAGAATATGTAAACATTTTTGCATAATTCCTTTTAACAAATAATATGAAGCCTATAAACTGGCACCTGCATTGTTCTGTAGAAGGAACTTAGCTCATATAACAGTTTATCATGCCTTGACTGTGTCTAATTCTGTATTGACTCATTCTATATTAGAATTTTATGTAGAGTTCATAGCCATTGTAATTCTACCAGGATAATCTAGCCCTCTGCCTTCTAAGTAACAACATTGGACAGTCCTCTAATGGGACAGGCTGCTTCTTAAAACCTTTTATAAACACCAAAACCTACAATCTGGCCAAGTTGAGAAACAGTTTTGACACTTTTGGCATAGGCATAATAGGAATATTTTTCTTTTCGAGCCTTAGAAAGTAAAGCTAGGAAACAGCCAAGGGAGTGTTAGAATATGAGTGGACAGGGATGTAAAGAAAAAAAAATTCCCATTTCTGTGAATTTATGATAAAGGAAATTGTGAGAATATCTTAGACCTTTTTATGTTATACTTAATTAGTTGCTATAAAAAGAGGTTCTAATTCCTGGCTAACAGAAGTAGAGCAGTATAGAGACTTCTGAATGTTTGATTAGGATCTAGGATTTTAAAATAGAAATAGTGAGGCCAGTCTTTACTTTTGTATTAAAATTTTTACCTTTTCAAAAATAGTTTATTTCACTTTCATAATTTTGCCACCAACATTAAAAGTAGGCTCTTTAAAGGAATTGTATTCTTCTGGCTTTAAAAGCAAATTTTCTGTTACATTTGCCTCTCATTATTTGAAAACAAAAGATCTTTCCCCGGTGACTTATCCCTTTGGAAAGTTTTAAGAAATTTTGCTTGTGGTACCTCATTGGTCCACAAACCGCGCATGGTGACATCTTTCTATATGTGGTACCTCATCACAGTTCAATATGCTAACGGTTTATACTGATCTAATATTGAATTTTTAGAAAGAGGTATAAGATTAATATATCCATCTTTATATTTTACACAGACCACTTGCTACCTCATTCGAAGGCCGACATGGCAGTGTGCGCTATTGGGTGAAAGCCGAATTGCATAGGCCTTGGCTTCTACCAGTAAAATTAAAGAAGGAATTTACAGTCTTTGAGCACATAGATATCAACACTCCTTCATTACTGGTAAGAATTGACTGAATTCTGGATTGCTTTTTAACTTAAGAATACAAAAAGAATAGCTACTTAATCTATGCAATCTCCATAGCTCTAATAAGGCAATTTTATTAAATCCCATTAAAAATGCCTATTTTAAAATACAGTAGAAATAGAGCACACAAGCAAATGAATAATGTGCTCCTATTTTTCATGCTGTGCTAACTAAATTTAAAAGACCAGTATGTGATGTGAAGTGTCTTTTACACAGAACACAGCAATAACAAGGCCTGGTTCCTAAATGATTTGAAGAACAATATTATCGTTTAAGACAATAACATCTACTCTTATTTGAAATTGTCACAATCTAAACTTTGTACTACATTGCACTATTCCAATTAGGGATAGGTGTCAAATGATGGGGATTCATCATTTTCATGAGAAAACAAAACATCTTGATTTCTTTTTAATTGCATTTTATAAGACTAATTCAGATTTGGCTTAAAAAACTATTAGGTTTAAACAAATGATGACATCTTTAAAGAAATAAAACTCACCCTTTAAAATGGACAGCTTACTAACTTTTTACATTCTTCAAAGTAAGATGTTACCATTTGGAATTAAAACCACGTTTCAAACAGTTTATGCAGAATTTGGAAAGGGTTTTTTTGTTTATTTTGATTAGTTTTTATTTGTACATGATGGGCTTAAATTTTGGGATAGAGTATAAAGCCTTTAACCCTTTTTCTTTATTGAATAGAAGTTAATATCAAGACAAGTTTGGTGTCATTTAAAATCATTGATTAGGGGAACAAAATCAACTCTCTTAGTTGATTTTTAAAATGTTTTGGCATTTTTATGAGTTTGTACATTGATGTTTTTTCTCAATTTATTTTTTACAGTCACCCCAAGCAGGCACAAAAGAAAAGACACTCTGTTGCTGGTTCTGCACCTCAGGCCCAATATCCTTAAGTGCCAAGATTGAGAGGAAGGGCTACACCCCAGGTATGTATGAGGTTGAAGCCCACAAAAAGTAGTTTACTAAATATTTGTGTATACACTTAGAATATAACAAATACTGAAAGTAAACACCTGGCCTTCCTTAGTCAGCGGTGTCCATTGTCCTGTTTTCCTTTTACAATCGTGGGCTCCTTTCCTCCTGTGATAGCACGGGTGAGCAGCCTGTGCTTCAACTATAAGTCATTTTGCTCACTTCCAGGATATTTCTCTGCCATAGAGTTAGCTGGGCTTTATAATTGAACTTCAGAAGTCTACACTTTTTAGTGGGTGTTGGTTTGTTTTCTAATAGTAAATGAATTGGCTTCCCTCTGCAGGTGAATCAATACAGATATTTGCTGAGATTGAGAACTGCTCTTCCCGAATGGTAGTGCCAAAGGCAGCCATTTACCAAACACAGGCCTTCTACGCCAAAGGGAAAATGAAGGAAGTAAAACAGCTTGTGGCAAACTTACGTGGGGAGTCTTTATCATCTGGGAAGACGGAGACGTGGAATGGCAAGCTGCTCAAGATCCCACCGGTGTCACCCTCGATCCTTGACTGTAGCATAATCCGAGTGGAGTATTCACTAATGGTAGGTGTTACTGTACGAGCCTTTTATGACTCGTCTGAAAGTTGTGGGGTTGTAGTGTTGGCTTATCCAAGTATGGTTTTTATAGTCCACTTATAGTGGAGTGTAAATGTGTGTGTGAAACTTTACATTGTGATCGTTAATTCTACTTCTCATAAGCCTAGAACATGGCACATAAAAGAGAAATTGTCTAGAAACTAAAAGGGAATCTCAATATCAGAACTATGTTGTGTTTTAAAGTGCTGACCATAGCCTCTGTCCCTGCTGTAGGTGTATGTGGATATTCCAGGGGCTATGGACTTGCTTCTCAGTCTGCCACTGGTCATCGGGACCATCCCTCTGCATCCGTTTGGTAGCAGAACCTCAAGTGTGAGCAGTCAGTGTAGCATGAATATGAACTGGCTCGGTCTGTCCCTTCCTGAAAGACCTGAAGGTAATTAGATAATACTTTTTTAAATGTACTCTATTATTAAGACTTTCTCTTTTGTTTTTGGTGTATTACATTCCTAGTTAAATTGTACCTTTCTTTAGATAGCACATGTGACCTTAATGTTAAGTTCGGTTGTATGTCTCCCTTGTTTTAATCACCAAACAAATAATTATGCTTTCACATGACACTTTTTTAATATCTACTATTCTGTGTATTTTGACATGCATAAGAACATGTTGTTCGAATTGCGTGTATCTTTCTCCTTCAGCACCACCCAGCTATGCAGAGGTCGTGACAGAGGAACAGAGACGGAGTAATCTTGCACCAGTGAGTGCTTGTGATGATTTTGAGAGAGCTCTTCAAGGACCATTGTTTGCTTATATCCAGGAGTTTCGGTTCTTGCCTCCACCTCTCTATTCAGAGGTAAGCACTGAGACAGATACGAATGTACTGAGTCTCCTAGGAAGCAGCAGTGTACGGTTTTAAAAAGATACAGGCTTTAGCAAGACAGGTGCTTCTTGGTTATCCTGGGAGGAAAAAATTTAGAACAACAGCTTAAAAGTTACAACAGTCAAATTTTCTAATTTCAACATATAAGACTTCATTCAGAAAATAATGTGATGTTCAAACTCTAGTTTATTCATTAGCATTTTAAGGAAATAACCTTGTAATTTTATAAACATTAATTAAATAGCTAGAATTTATATTATTCATAATCCTCCAATCTAGTTCTTGCATATTTTAGCATTCTTAGTCATAAGAAAAACTACCATATTTCCAAATGACTTTAAAAAACACTGCTAAATTATTTATGCTCTTCATGTTGATCATACTGGGCACATAAGAATAAAGATAAGCACTTTGGATAAGCTCACAAATTAGTGAACAAAAACAAGATTCAAACTGAAATACTGCTTTAACAGTGTTAGGAAACACCACTCAGTTAATAATCACCTGAGAAGGTGATTCTTAAGCTGAATTTTAAAATACGAATAGCCCTCCAGAGGTGAGACAGTGTAGGCAGGAAGGGCAGGCCAGCGGAAGGACAGAGAGGCAGGGTTCCACAGTTTCAGAACTTTCTTACGTGACTGGAGCCAACAGTAAACATTTTTATAGGACCCTTCAAATTGACCTTGATAACAAAAATAACTACAAATCAGGAGAATCATTCTCTGGGTTATGTAATTTATTCCATAGACACAAAGGATCTTGTTTTCACTTTGAAACCAATTGTCATGACACCATAACTGGAGACATGGCTCCCTAAAATCATCTTAATTGATTCTAGGGCACTCAGAATCTCTTCATGCACGTTTTTGATTAGATGTTTTCCTGTTTTACTGTGCTCCATAAAATACGTGTTAGATTCTGAAAATGTTCTACCATTTCTCACAAATTCTATTACTGTATTTTTATTCTTAAAATTTCTTATTTTGCTTCTGGCTTACTTTGAGTATTCATAACTTTCATGGGGGAGAATTTTTTTAATGAATATATAAGTATTATTAATTTCATCTAATTTTTCATAAATTCTGTCCATTTTAAGATGAATATAAGTTAATTTAAAACTAGTACAACACTAAAATAGCTCTGGACTGTGACTTAACTACAAGGCAACCACTGGCTGTTTTCTTCAGAAATGTGTGTTTGATGGAAAACTTCTGAGGCACTCTGGGGTGTCTCACATTTAAGTTCAAATGGATCAGTCTTAATCCAGAAGACCCTTGAGTTTCTCAGGAACCACAGAGCCTCAGGGAAAGGTGCACTGGCGTTTAGGACAAGAACAAAAGAGACAATTTACAAAGGACACAAGTGGTCTGATCTTACACTCTAGAGTATAACCAAGTGTACGCACTGCTGGTGTGGAGTGAACTGCCCTGCTTCAAGAAAGCCTGCCAGGGTCTTGTGTGCAATTGAACTATTCACACAGAACTATAAATGTTAGTAACTAGCATCCTTGCCTTCTGAGGGAGGGAACACCAGGGTATAATCAGCTAAGAAGTTATGTATATCCTCTGGTTATATTGGTTACATTTGCTCACTGGTACTCAAAAGCAGGTAAATGTTACATTCTTCCTACACCTTACCAAGTTGACTTTGTAAATTTTATCTTATTCCTATTAGATTGATCCAAATCCTGATCAGTCTTCTGAGGACAGACCATCATGCCCCTCTCGCTGAAGAAACACTTGACTGAATCAAGTTGATATGGGTTCCAAACTCTATCTCTTCCAGCTGAGGACAGAGAAGTATCTTGGAGACACGTTTTCAGAGGAAGTGGAATTGCTTTTGCCCAGACAGATGGCAAATACATGAAACAACCAGTGATCATGCTTTAGAATCCTACAGCATCATTCGGGGCTGTTCCAACATGCTTGAAGATCTGAGCTTTCCTTCTTTAAAACTCGCACATGCTAAGGGCAGTCTTCTTGGCCTGTGGTCATATGTGTCAAGACACCGTTGCAAAGAAGGATGTTGTCCTTCCTATTTGAAAATTTGCACATGCTCAATGCTTACATTGTGCAGTTCAATGTCACTACAGCATTTTTTTTTCCATTTATGCCAGACTCTTGATACTCTTACAACTTGTTTGTGGTCAGTACAACATGGAACAAAAGAAAGCTTTGAAAAACTTTGACATTAAAAGCAAAACAAAATGCACTGACAGGTTTTTTTTTCTTAGTTTGTTTCTTTTTGTTTGTTTGTTTAAGTTAATGTAGCCTGAACTCTACCTGCGTGTGCACATGCTCAGAAGTGTCCTACTAGGCTGACCATGTGTCACCTCTTCAGCTTGGATCCTATGTGGATTTATTTACAAACATCAAATGCCTTCAAGCCAATCCTTTTGCTGTATGTTTTGCAGCCTACTGTAGTAGATAAGCAACAGATACTAAGAAGAGACAGGAGGAGGAGGAGGCCAGCGAAAGACTTTGTAGGGCTGTTGTTTGGTTTCTGTGAGAGTGTTGCCTTTCTACTATTGACAGCAGAGCAGCATTGTGTTACTGACTGCCTAACATCACTCAATCTCAGGTGAATGCATCACTTGCCAAACTGTCGGAATGCCGTCTGTGTTTGTTGCACTGTATGTTGTTGTTGTTATTTGGTTGGCTTTTTTGGAGAGGGATATTTGGCAATGGGACATACACAAAACTGATAACCCACCCTCATTCCCCTTTTTATCATTACATATAAGAAGAAACAAAACTCAGAGGGGAGAAAGACAGTAGGGCGGGTGCCAGCAGAGTCAAGGGCTGTTGCTCTGAAAAAATATTTTTATTATTTTAAAAATGAATGGAAGTTGTTCAGTCACTAGGAAAGGGAGGGGAAAGTGCATTTATTTTTATACAGAGTTACTTAATTACCTCCAAAACACATATGTTGGAAATCATTTTTGCTGATGCATAGTACTTCAATAAGCCAGAATATGAATGTCAAGGTCATGATGGGAGAAGCTTCATTTACACATTTGCTCAAGTTTGAGAGAATAAAATCCCAAATTTGTTTCCAAAGTATTTAACTTTATAAGTAGAAATACTAGAATGTTTGCTGAGATAAGTAGCTTTAGTTTGTACATGTGTATAATATTGTTTTTCAACAATTTTTTTCTGTCATCTAAGAGGGATTGATAGGTCAAAGATGATTTATAGTTGAATCATGACCATATATTAACATTCATGATACAACTAACCCCCCCCCCCATCTTCTCAAAGTACAAAATAGAGTGATTTTGTAAGAGTTGGCTTGTATTTTTAGTGACACCAGCATCTCTGATGTTACAACATATGTGTGAGATGGATCTTAACATCTGTCCTCCTTGCCATCTGACCCACAGTTAGAGTGACTGAGAATAATAGTAACTCTGGCCTGGTGCTTGACCTGGTTAAATGCTGTCTTAAAGCTTCATACAAAATAGGCTTTTCCATAAGTGGCCTTTAAGAAAACATGGAAGATAATTCATGTTTGAAATAATGCTGACAGGGTGAAGAAAGCCCATTGTAAAAATGAATCGCGTTTTAAGTGATTCAGTTAAAGGGTTTGTGCTCCCGTAGCAAACTAATACGAGATAATAAGGAAATGGGGGTGAATTATTTTTTTAATTGTTAAATCATTTTGTGAATGTCCCCCCTCAGAAGAAGCTGATGAGATATTTGGCATAAAGGGCATTTGGTGGTTTTGTATTTATTGGGAGCGATTGTCTGAAAACACCTGACTCTCTGTGTTGTGTCTAACTAGGGAACAATTGTCAGTGTGCATGGCCTCGGGCACTCACTACCATGTTCTACAAAATACTCTATTAAGCAAGAATGACCAATATTCTGATATTTGGCACTGGTGACAAAATTCTTTTAGGATTTGGCAAAATAAAGTTTTATTTTTCCCATTAAGTATTTCTTTACTCTTTAGAGGTATTACATGAGTCCAAATATTGGTCAATTCCTGACATAACATCTGAGGGTCACAGTTTTGCTCTGGTATTCAAGATAGCTTCCTAATTTTTCATTTAGGAAAAGTAAAATCCAAAATGTTCACGAAACAAAGTGCAATATTAAATGTTTGCTTTATAGATTATATTCTATGGCTGTTGTAATCTTTTATTTGGTGCTGAATATGTCCTTGTAGGCTCTGTTTTAAGAAAACCATGTGGGAAATGATTTAACTTTTCCTATTGCTCTTCCTTGTGAAAATAAAAGTGTTTTTTTTCTTCTTTTTTTATATAATTGTTTGGCAGTTTATTTGAAGTTTGGTCGCATTAGTGATGTACTACATTCAAACATTATTAACATTACAGTTAAACTCTTAGATCCTTCTGAATGCTTTGTTTCTACATTTGTACTGATGGAAATTACTGAGGGTTTAAAAGATGTAAATTCAAATCTTAAATAATGAACCGAATGTAATCAGGTAATTTAGCATTTAGATGCTAAGTCTCCACCCCCAAACACACACACACACACACACACACACCTGATATACATTATAGGAGGACCTACATTATGAGATAGGTTGAAAACCACTGAACTGTTTTTCCAAATTTTAAAAACAGCAGTAATTTTTTTTTTTTAAGATAGTTTTCTCTGAATGGATAAAACGAAGCTCAATTTCTTTTCTCTATGACATATGGAAAGTTTGCAAATAAAATGATCTTAATGTTGCAATATACATTTTTCAGGGATATATAAAAAGCATGTCTACTACCAGACTAGGTAAATACGTATGTCATTAGAAGACATAGATAAAAGTAGCCGTAATACATGAAATGAGGGCCAAAATTTCTAGAGAAAACAGAATATTGTCAAGGTTTCTTAAGCCTAAGGGCAAGATTTTAATGTAATTCACAAATACCAAAATTATCTAGCTTCCGGTGTCAACACTTACACTTGTCCCTCCCCCACCCCACCCCACCCCTGCAGGAATTGAACCCTGTATACTAGTCAAGGAAAACACTATTTCTACCCTCTCTCTCCTTTTCCTTTTCTTCCTCTTTTCTCCTCTTTTCTCTTCCTCCTTTTCCTCTTCCTCCTCCATTTACAAACATGCAAATGTTTTAAGCTTAGGATTTATTGTTATTGTTTCTTTTTTCATTTTTTATTGAAAAAGGAAGTAAAAACATTTTATGATAAAATTGAAGATTTACATGGAAAATATTTCTGACAAAATTGAAGAACTATATAGAAAAACACCTTAAAATTGACAATTTTCATGGAAAATTAAAGAGTGGTAGACAACATTGCTAAATTAATTGAAAAAGGAAGTAGAAACAATTGAAGATTTACATGGAAAATATTTTTGATAAAATTGTAGAAAAATATAGAATAATGTTAAAATTGAAGATTATGGAAAATTACACAGATAAAATGGTAGGCATAAAAATAATTCTAAGTTGATTGAAAGTGGAATTATGAACATTTTCTGATAAAATTAAAGACCTACAAGGAAAATATTTCTGACAAAATTGAAATATATAAAAAAATGTTAAAATTAAAAATTGTCATGGAAAGTTATAAAATGGTAGGCATAAAAATATTTCTAAGTTGATTGAAAGTGGAATTATAAACATTTAATGATAAAATTGAAGATTTACATGGAAACTTTCTGATAAAATTGAAGAAATATATACAAAAATGTTAAAATTAAAGATTATCATGGAAAATAATACTGATAAAATGGTAGACATAAAAAACATTACTAAATTAATTGAAAGAGGAATTACAGACATTTTTCTGATAAAATTGAAGATTTACATGAAAAATATTTCTGTTAGTCTATGTCTTTTTATTGGGGAATTGAGTTCATTGAAGTTAAGAGATATTAAGGAATAGTGATTGTTGCTTCATGTTATTTTTGATGTTATTTGTATGTGTGATTACTTTCTTTTGGGTTTGTTGGAAGATTACTTTATTGCTTTTTCTAAGGTGTAGTTTCCCTCCTTGTATTGGCTTTTTCCATCTATTATCCTTTGTAGGACCAGATTTGTGGAAAAATATTGTGTAAATTTGGTTTTATCATGGAATATCTTGGTTTCTCCATCTATGGTGATTGAGAGTTTTGCTGGGTATAGTAGTCTAGGCTGGCATTTGTGTTCTTTTAGGGTCTGTATGAGATCTGCCCAGGATCTTCTAGCTTTCATCGTCTCAGGTGAGAAGTCCAGTGTAATTCTGATAGGTATGCCTTTATAAATTACTTGACCTTTTTCCCTTACTGCTTTTAATATTCTTTCTTTGTTTAGTACATTTGGTGTTTGGATTATTATGTGACAGGAGGACTTTCTGTTCTGGACCAGTCTGTTTGGAGTTCTGTAGGCTTCTTGTATGTTCATGGACAGGGAAGTTTTCTTGTATAATTTTATTGAAGATATTTACTGGCCCTTTAAGTTGGAAATCTTCGCTCTCTTCTATACCTATAATTCTTAGGTTTGGTCTTCTCATTGTGTCCTGGATTTCCTCCATGTTTTGCCTCAGGAGCTTTTTGCATTTTGCATTTTCTTTGACTGTTGATTCAATGTTTTCTATGGTATCTTCAGCTCCTCAGATTCTTTCTTCTATCTCTTGTATTCTGTTGTTGATGCTTGCATCTATGACTCCTGATTTCTTTCCAAGGTTTTCTATCTCCAGAGTTGTCTTCCTTTGTGATTTCTTCATTGTTTTTGCTTCCGTTTTTAGGTCCTGGATGGTTTTGTTCAGTTCCTTTACTTGTTTGTTTGTGTTTTCCTGTAATTCTTTAAGGGATTTTTGTGTTTCCTCTTTAAGGGCTTCTGCCTGTTGACCCATGTTCTCCTGTATTTCTTTAAGGGAGTTATTTATGTCCTTCTTGATGTCCTCTATCAGCATCAGGAGGTGCGATTTTAAATCCAACTCTTGCTTTTCTGGTGTGTTGGGATATCCGGGACTTGCTGTGGTGGGAGAACTGGGTTCTAATGTTGCCAAGTAGCCTTGGTTTCTGTTGGTAGGGTTCTTGCGTTTGCCTTTCACCATCTTGTTATCTCTGGTGTTAGTTGGTCTTGCTGTCTCTGGCTGGAGCTTGTCCCTCCTGTGTGCCTGTACTCCTGGGAGACCAACTCTCTTCTGGCAGGGCCTGTGCACAGAAGGTTGTAGAGCTGCCTGGCTCCCTGGTGTAAATGGTACCTGGAAGGCTCCTGTCCCAGTTGTTCCACTGATCGTATGCCCTGTGCTCTCCTAGCTGTTCCCATCCAGAGAGATATTGGAGAGAAGGTGGAGACCTCACCTCCACGCTAAGAAGTGGAGGAACTGTTCGGAGATCACACTCTCCTAGAGCACTGTGCACAGAAGGCTGTGGAGCCACCTGACTCCCTGGTGCAAACGGCGACCGAAGGCTCCTGTCCCAGCTGCTCCACTGATCATTTGCCCTGTGCACTCCTAGCTGTTCCCCTCCAGAGGGAAGGTCAGTAAATATTTTTTAATAATAGGTCTAACTATTAGAGTGATTGATAACCTTCAAAATCCTTTTGGAATCAAATTTAATTTTTTTGTTCATTGTTTACACATACATATAAGCATATCTATTTATGTGCCATAGAATGGGATTCCCATGTTTCCAAGAGACATTTATACATTTTGAATGTAATTATAATGTGTTACATAAATAGCTGAAATATAAATTTGTCACACAAGCCAGAGGAAGATATAGATCTTTCAGTAAATAACAAATGAAAGGGGTCAGTGTGGAGAGAATAAACTCAGATCATTGAGTGGACCAGGCATGGAACAAAGGGCTCAAGTTGATTTCCTCTTCTGGAAAGAAGGTTACATATGATGCTTGCTCTTGAAGGTGTGGATTTGTCTGTCTATTAAGGAAGTAAAAACGCTATGCTCGACCACCAATGCCTGCCAGTTCTGGGCACTCCTGGGAAACTGACTTTGGAGTGCATTGAAACTAAAGTACCTATCTTATCTAGGTTAAACAGCATTGTGAGTCCTCTCCACTGTCAAGCTGCTCCAGGAATTTATTGAATGACTGACCTTGCTGTATTTAATCAGGACTTTTGATTCTACTGAAAAGAAACACATGCTAGCTTCAGTGACTCAATGTATTAACTAATAATTCCAGGAATAATCTATATTAAACACATCTGGATCTAGGAATGCCCTGGAGGACATTCTCTTCTATTTAATTTCTTGAAATGAGTGTTTTTATACTGAAACTTTTCATATTTTTTCATCCTAGCTTCTAAGCTAAACAGACCAGAAAACTTATGTTCTCCAAAGACAAATAGAAGACTTGCTCAAACTGGCTTCAAACTCAGGATCAGTCTTCCTTATAAGTGTGTGCCACCATGTCAAGTTAGTAAGAGATTCTGATTAGCTGGTACTTGGAACTTATTTCTTATGACGTAGGTAGGTTTTCCAATAGGAAAATTTAAAATTAAGTATTATTCTGCTCCATCAATAGAACTCAAGCCAGCAATCACAGGATACACCCTCAAAGTTTGTCTACCACAGAATATTGAGTCAAAATCTACTTACTCAAAGATTCCCAGGAGCAATTTGAATGAGAATAGCCCAGTAGGATCATGTATTTGAATGTCTAGACCCTAGTTGCTTTAGGGAAGGATTAGGAGGTGTGGCCTTGTTGGAGGAGGCAAGTCACCTGGGTTGGGCTTTGAAGTTTCAAAAGCCTGAGCTACACCCAGACTTGTGTGCACCCCCGCCGTGTGTGTGTGTGTGTGTGTGTGTGTGTGTGTGTGTGTGTGTTGTGCCTGTCTGCTTCCAACCATGGCAAGCATGGACTAACTGAAATTTTATATAAGCAAACCCCCAGTTAAAATCCTTTTCTTTATGAGAGTTTCCTTGGTCATGGTGCCTTTTCACAGCAATGGAACAGTAACTAAGATACCAGGTAATAGTTTTGAGGTAGAATTATGTAATCTCTGAAATAATAGGCAGTTATGTCTTTAGAGTTCAGTGTCAACAGTATGCATTTCCAAAAGCACTTGACTGTGGTGAAATAGTTATATTTTCATCCTTTGATTTCATACTACGAAAAGGAGACATGTTCCACCTCATAAAACATTTTATGGGTCAGAGGGCAAAGTGTTTGCTGTGTAAGCATGAAGACTTGCTTGCAGTACCCCCCCCCACACACAAAATAAATAATTAAACAAATAAAAAAGCCAGGCGTGGTAGTAAGGGTCTTCCTTTAATCCCAATCCTCATCAGAAGCCAGCCAATCTCTATCACATTCAGTACATTCCATGCAGAGAGGTTCAGGCCAGCCAATCCTGTCTCATATAAGTAAAAATCTTGAGCACTGCTGCCCACCTACAATACCAACACTGAGAGGTAAAGTCAGAAGGATCCCAGGCTGCTGCCAGTCAGCTAGTCTAGCCCAGTCAGCAAGGTCCAGATTCTGTGAGAGAGACTCTGTCCAAAAATAAGGTGGAGAGTGATAGATGTTCCTGGTGTGGCCTTCTGGCCTGAAGTGTGCCCACACAAGCATGAAGTCATGTATGCATATACTACACACAGGGCTTTTTCTCTTTAATTGTGAACGTAGCATTCATGGAGATCAAAAGAGTGCACCAGATCTCCTGAAGCTGTAGTTATGAGCCACAATGTGGGTGCTGGGAACCAAACTCTGGTCATCTGTAAGAGCAGCAAATACTCTTGTCCAATGAGCCATCTCTCTGGCGCCCCTACACGTACAGTTGTTAAAAAGCAAGGTTATTTTGATTTTTTGAAGAATGTTATATGCAATATTCTTTTTAAAAGAAGAGAAACAAGGATATGCTGGGAATGAGTGAATATGCAAAGTGTTTGTGGTATAGATCTGAATGTCCTAGAGCTGTTATGTGGGTGTGCTAGAGCAGCAGTGGAGAGAAGTAGGGCTTTGGGGAAGTAGGCCAGCCAGCAATGTGCTTGGGTATCTTGTCCCGTGCTCCTCCATGTAGTTTCCTCTCTGTGTGTCCTGTCCTCCATGACAAGTTGAGACTCTTTGGCATGTCTTCAATCCTCTGAGACAGTGAACCAAAATCTTTTAGGTTGCTTACATAAGATATGTTGGTCACGACATAATGAGTAAATAATCCCAATAGGTTCTAGTTTCATGTGTCAAAAGTATATTTGTATACATTGTTGCTGGCCTAATACAACTCAAAAAATAAAAATGTGGGGGGAAACTGGGATGTACCCAATGGTTAGGGTACTTGATTAGTACACATGTAGCCCTAAGTTTCCAAATACCATATAACAACAGATACAGCTGTACATAAAATGTAACCTTGGCACTTGGAAATGGACTTAGTGTATCCTTTTGAGAATTCAATTCAACTCAGAATCACTCCCTTCTCTTCTTGGTAACACAATAGTGTGCAGTTTACAGGACTATAGGACTATAATGTATGTACTAAGTTACACCTCACAGAACAATCTCAATCCTGAACTGTGAAATCAGAAGTTTAAAGGAAGCTTTCCCTCATCGTCCACCTTCTTAGGCTGCCCTGGTATAGGTACTACGGTAGAGTTCTTTGTATCCTCACTTCCTGTTTTTGCATGTAGTTTTAAAAAAGACTTTGGTGACCCAGCAGCATCCATTCCTAGTGCCTACTGAGCTAAAAATGTCACATCCTGGTATATCACCCTTAATCTTTAAGAGCCATATTGTTGTAAAATATATAAATATTTAAATACCGCAGCTTAAAATTTGCACAAATTAATTTCACTCTAGAAAATAATTAGCTTGCACTTCCATGACGAAGCTATCTTATTTCAAATAGAATCTGGACACATTCTTTTAAAACTAGTCACAATCTTATCTTATGGCAGTGTTTGAGGAAGTACATGTTGCCAGGAATTAGTGAACTTCATCATAGTCTTCCTCTGTGTAGTCACAAGGAACACACTGGTGACTTCCTAAATGCCATTCTTATCACTAAAGGTAAAAGGTTCCACAACTTTTAAATTTTCTTCCATCTAACTAGACTCTTTTGCAGCAGGAATGACAGTGAGGAGAGACCTTCTTGCCATATGCCACAAATGGGATTTGCAGCTAATTTGGTTATTTATACATGACAAACCTTACTTAAGATAACAAAATATCTAACTTTGGCATAACGATATACATTTTTACCTGGCTATCAGAGTTCTAGTGCAGAGACTTAAAGATAAGGCATGCATACAAAAAAGGAATCACCATCACTGACCTCAAGCTATTGTACAGAACAATCAGGATTAAAAACTGCATGGTATCGGTACAGTGACAGGCAGGTAGATCAATGGAATAGAATTGAAGACCCAGAAATGAACCCACACTCCTATGGTCACTTGATCTTTGACAAAGGAGCTAAAACCATCCAGTGGAAAAAGAAAGACAGAATTTTTAACAAATGATGGTGGTTTCAACTGGTGGTCAGCATGTAGAAGAATGCAAATCGATCCTTTCTTATCTCCTTGTACAAAGCTCAAGTCCAAGTGGATCAAGGACCTCCACATAAAACCAGATACACTGAAACTAATAGAAAAAAAAAGTGGGGAAGAACCTCGAGCACATGAGCACAGGGGAAAATTCTGTTCCTGAACAGAACACCAATAGTTTACGCTCTAAGATCAAGAATTGACAAATGGGACCTCATAAAATTGCAAAGCTTCTTCTGTAAGGCAAAAGACACTGTCAATAGGACAAAACAGCAACCAACGGATTGGGAAAATATCTTTACCAATCCTTATCTGATAGGGGGCTAATATCCAATATATACAAAGAACTCAAGAAGTTAGACTCCAGAGAACCAAACAACCCTATTAAAAAATGGGGTACAGAGCTAAACAAAGAATTTTCAACTGAGGAATACTGAATGGCTAAGAAGCAACTAAAGAAATATTCAACCTTAGTCATCAGGGAAATGCAAAGCAAAACAACCCTGAGATTCCACTTCACACCAGTCAGAATGACTAAGATAAAAAACTCAGGTGACAGCAGATGCTGGTGAGGATGTGGAGAAAGAGGAACACTCCTCCATTGCTGATGGGATTGCAAGCTGGTACAACCACTCAGGAAATCAGTTTGGCGGCTCCTCAGACAATTGGACATAGTACTGAGGACCCCATACTAGTCCTGGGCATATACCCAGAAGATGCTGCAACATGTAATAAGGACACATGCTCCACTATGTTCATAGCAGTCTTTTTTATAATAGCTAGAAGCTGGAAAGAACCCAGATGTCCCTCAACAGAGGAATGGATACAAAAAATGTGGTACATTTGCACAATGGAGTACTGCTCAGCTATTACAAACAATGAATTCATGAAATTCTTAGGCAAATGAATGGAACTAGAAAATATCATACTGAGTGAGGTAACCTAATCACAAAAGAACACACATGGTATGCTCACTCATAAGGGGATATTAGCCCAGAAGCTTGGAATTCCCAAGATACAATTCATAGGCCATATGAAGCTCAAGAAGAAGGAAGACCAAAGTGTGGATACTTTGGTCCTTTTTAGAAGGGAGATCGAAATTCTCATGGAAGGAGATACAGAGACAAAGTGTGGAGCAGGGACTGAAGAAAAGGCCTTTTAGAGACTGCCCCACCTGGGGATGTGTCCCATATACAGTTACCAAACCCAGACACTATTGTGGATGCCAACAAGTGCTTGCTGACAGGAGCCTGATACAGCTGTCTCCTGAGAGGCTCTGCCAGTGCCTGACAAATACAAAAGTGGAGGCTCACAGGCACAGGTCCTCACAGGAAACAAAGGGTCCCCAATGGAGGAGATAGAGAAAGGCCCCAAGGAGCTGAAGGGGTTTGCAGCCCAATAGGAGGAACAACAATATGAACCAACCAGTACTCCTAGAGCTCTCAGGGACTAAACCACCAACCAAAGAGTACGCATGGAGGGACCCATGGCTCCAGCCGCATATGTAGCAGAGGATGACCTTGTCAGACATCAATGAGAGGAAAGGTCCTGTGAAGGCTAGATGCCTCAATGTAGGGGAATGCCAGGACAGGGAAGTGGGAGTGGGAGGGTTGATTCCAGTACTTAGGAGTCACAGGCAGGCAGATCTCTATAAGTTCAAAGCCAGCCTGGTCTACATAGTGAGTTTTAAGAACAGCCAAGACTGTTATGTACAGAAAGCTTGTCTAAAAAACTAACTAATAGGATTTTGAATGTTCCTAACACAAATTATGCTCTATGATGCAAGTAATAAATATAGAACTTATTATGACCACATTACCTGAATATATGTGCTGAAATGTGCATTATAACCCAAATATATTTATGTGTTATAACATAAAATATATAATATTTATAAATACACAGCACATTTCTAGAATATGACCAGTAAATAAGGAACACATTTGTAACAGGAAACATTCATCTACATGAAAACCATTTGGGCCTCAGTTGGAACAAGAGTCAGAAGGAAGGAAATTTCTAAAGAGTTGGCCAGTCCTGAGTGAGTACAAAACCACTTGCCCGCTTATTTTGTCCACTTATTTATGGTGAAGACACCTGTGACAGACTTTCTTGAAAGGAGATTGGAACGGGGAGCAGGGCAGAGCAAGAGAAAGAGGTAAATCAAAAACTCCATTGGAAGGAAAGTGTCTTCCTATTCACCCCATTTATTCTACGGTGATCTTCAAGATGGTGCTAACATTAGATTAAGAAGAAACAGAGTGCTAAACATGATTTTTCATGAAATAAATTCTCTAAGCTAGAGGGAGGAAAACCTAAAACAGAGTCTTTGGTACCCAAACCCTTTATTTCATAGTGATATTTGCTCCCCAAATACTGTTGACTCAACTTTACTGGATACAGCAGAAGAGAGTTGTTGCCTTCCTCTGTCTCTTGACAGTTTCTTTTCTTCATTCAACAAAGAAAAATAAAATTGTTCCTATTTAAGAAAAATAAACTCTTTCCATTTTCTAAGGATCCATTTTTTTTTTTTAAAGAAAACAGTGACAAGTTAGCTTGCCAAACAGAAATCAAAAAGTTCTGATCAGGTAGCAGTCTGAAGTATGTATTTCTAAATTAGGGAAAAAACTGTAGTTCTGTCTCCCTTAATCTCTAAACTTTAAGTCCTTATAGATTGACTTGGGATGTGAAAAGTGGCATATATATTTATCTAAATATAAAAAAATAATAAACTTATATAACTAGTGCTTGTTATATAAATACTATTCTATCAAGTTCCTGGCATATTATAATACACAATCTCTTTATATACATTACCATAAATAAACCTGTTTTCAATTTTATATTTTTACATTTTTGTATTTTATATTCTAAATTTTAAAGGAGAAGCCAGGATTAATAAAGGTTTAGTAACTGCCTTAAATCCCACACTTGTCAAATTAAAAATTATTCAGATTCAGAATTATAGTTTAAAGTTCTTATATTTTACTGAAACCCAACATATATTATTAATTGGCTCTGACCCATGGTTTGACCTTAGTCTTTATTTTAAGGAAGCCCGGTAGCATAAAAAATATTTGAGTACAATTTAATCCCACAAGACTGAGTGCCATAAAGGTAAATACTTATAGACAAAGAAGAGAATAACTTGGGAAATCTTGACACCTTTGGAATCTGAGCTCCTAAATGAGAGCCATACCGGCATAGCATATTTAAAGGGGAACACGCACACTGTCTACACAGAAGTCCCTAAGGCCAGACTGACAGCAGAAGGGCTGGCATGAGAAAAAAAGGTCAGTGAGTGCTGACCTGCCAAGGGGAGGAGAGGCCATGGTAGACCCAAGAGAGGAATTGGGTCACAGAGCAGTGTGTGCCCAGGCTTCTTGCCCACTAGCAATGCCTCCATGAATATACCTGATGTTTTGGCAGTCAGATGATATGACTAAAAACTAAGCTAATTAACCCCTTCATCTGATGGGAAAACTGCCTCAGTTCACCATGTCTTCAAGTGTGTGAATGTCCAACTGTGAGCAAAGCACTCATTTAGATGGAAGAGGAAAAGTTGGGTGAACTCTAAAACATGCCTGACACATACCAGGCTTTGTGAAGTATAAAGTCCTAGCACTCATTCAGTTAGAAAGTCAGTCAATACATGTACATTTCTCATGACATGGATATAGTGTGTACCCTGAGAAAGTCAGAACTGGGTCAATTATTTCATTTTCAATAGTTCCATACAGTCATGCAGCTGGTGATGAGCAAATTGTTCATAGTGAAGTGATGGCTGTTTGGTGTTTTTCTTACACACATCTCTCTTCATATTTTCTCTGGAAGATCTGTTATTTCTTCAGCTTCAATTTTCAACCCTATCATGATTTGAACATCCACTGTCTTCAACTTTTTCTCTTTTTTATCTGTATTCTCAGTGATGTTATAAATAATTTATTTGTTAAATGTCATGACCAGAGCTCTTATAAAGAAAGCATTTAATTTGGGACTGGCTTACAATTTCAGAGGTTTAGTCCATTATCATCATGGTGGGATGCAGGCAGACCTAGTTTGGAGAAAGAGCTGAGAATTCTACATCTGGTTCGGCAGGTTACACGAAAAGGTAGTGAGCCACTAGGCCTGGCTTGAGCTTCCGAGACCTCAAAGCCCATCCACAGTGACACACTTCCTCCAACAAGGCCACACCTCCTAATAGACAGGACCTTTGGGAGTTGATAGGGTCTTGAAGACTCTACCTACATGAATGGGGCAATTTTAATCAAACCACCACACTGTCCCAAATTAATAATAAATAGATACATGATAAATGATAGATAGATGTTATAGTTAACCTATATTCTATCTATATTTATTTATATACACATATTTATATAAATATTATATACTATATATAATAAAATTCTGACAAATGTCAACTCCACAGAGTCTTGAGATCATTCTCTCAGTTGACCCTGGCATTAATTCTACCTCTAACATGTTTGTTCTGCTTATTGCTGTACGGGTGGCTAGTTTTTATAGTGCTGCAAGGTGATGTACAGGATGCTGGAAGAGAAAGATTATGAACAGTCTTAAAAAGCTGTGGACCTAGTTGAGCAGGGGTGAGGACTTTAATCCCAGTACTGGGGAGGCAGAGGCAAACGCAGACAGATCTCTGTAGGTTCAAGGTCTAGAGAGCTAGTTCCAGGACAAAGCAACCCTGTCTCGAAAACACAACAATCAAAAACTGTGGTTCTTGCATGATACATGCTGACATGCCAGGCCAGTTGTGCCCCCTGATGCAATAGGAGTATGACTGTTACAGAGTCAGCCACTGCTTTCTTTCCTTATTAGATTTGAGACCAGCTCCTCATGAGGGAATTCTTATCTGATACTGTAAACCTGATCAGAAGTCCAAAGCTAGAGAAATCATAGAATCTAACAGGCAATCTACTGCTGTCACTTCCATAAATGAGTATGTTGACAAACTGCCTTCTGAATAGTTATGTTTACAGATAGTACTACTCTTAGCTTTGGTCAAAGAACCTTCTGATTGCAGATGCTCCTCATTGGTCAAAGTGCTAAGACTAAGTGGAGATTGGATGGAATTCTCAGCCTTAAACAGACATCTCTTTCACCCCTTCAATGCACAGCAAACAGCAAAGGAGGGGAAAGAAAGAATGTGAGAGTCAGAGAGTGGGGAAGAGCACTGAGAAACAGCATCCTTAACAAGAAGTGGGAGATAAATAAACAAATAAATAAATCTGCCTCTCCTCTGCCATGTTAGGGCAGCAAGAAGATGATAGGGGTTTCTTTTTTGTTGTTGTGGAGGTGGTTATTTTGAGACAAGATCTTTCTATGTACCCCAGGGCACCCTGGAATTTGCTATGTAAACCAGGCTAGCTCAAACTCATAGAGACCCTCTTGTGTCTGGATGCTAGGATTAAAGGCACAGATGATTCTTTATTATCCAGGATGTGGGTTCTCACTGGAGTCCTGAAGCAGCCTAACTCTCAGACTTCCAGTCTCCTGAACTATAAGAAACGAAGTTTCTGTTGTTTGAGCTATGCTGGCCTTTATCATTTTAGTAGGGCTGCCCTAAAGGAATAAGACTGGCACTGAGAAAAGCTAATGTTACCAACAGAACTTTTTCTAGTCATTTACTTTTATGGAGAAAAAGGAAGAAAAGGAGACGAGAGACACATATACAGAGACAGATGGACAGACAGACATACACATAAACAGAGAGACACACACACATAGACTGGGGTAGGCAGACAGACAGAGAAAGAGAGAGAGACACAGAAAGACAGGAGGCACTGTGTATGGAAGAACACTTGAGGAAATTACCATAGCTGTGGGAACCTCCTGGCTGTGAAGGTGTAACAAAAGCCTCCTGCAGCCTTGTTCTCTTCCTTTCCAATGAAGCACCCCTCTGGCACACAGCTCTCACCACAAGATAGGCCATAAGTCACTACAGAGCATATTTTTCTGTTAGCTTAATCTTGTTCCCTAGGGCCATGGTGAATCACTCAATCCAGACAATGTTGCCCAAAAGGACATCAGAAGAATTTTATGAGATTTCGAGGAAACTCCCGTTAGCCTAATAGTTACTGGGTCAGAGTTCTCTCTTTCTCTGTAACCTCCTGTAGATGGGACATTTTCAGTCACTGTCAAGCTAAAGCTGGGGTGGAATGCTTTGTTTTGTGGGTTTCGGGTCTTTCATGTGTTAGGAATGTAACCCAAGGATTCATGTGTTAGTGTTTATAGACAGGACCATTAGGAGTTCATAGGGTTTTAAGGACTCTGCCCGAATGAATGGATTAATGGATTCCTGAGGGGTGGCTTGATTGTAACTGTAAGTCTGCCCCATGTGCCTCATCTGATTTGACAGAGAGACCCTCGCTAGATGCAGCACCATGTTCCTGGACAGCTCAGTCCTACAGCACATAAATTACTCAGGTTTAAGTATTCAGTTATAGCAACAGAAAATGAACTAAGACACAGGCATGGGCAGACCTAGAAACTCTAAAGGTCAACTGAGCTGGAAAGCTGACCTGATTATCCCTGAAATATGATTATCCCTCGCCATGCACTTCAGAGTTCTATGCACTAGTAAATTTCCTTCCTTGCCTAAGCCAGGCTGAGTCTGGCTCTCATTTCTGTATATCCAGAAACATTCTTCTTCTAGAAGAAAAGACTAAGCTGTCTCACGGGGGAAGGATTTATTCATAAGAGAAAATGTATTCCCTCTCACCCAAGGATTCCCCCAGATGCCTTGGATGTGCCATTTTCACTGATATGTACTAGAAAGTGTCTCTGCTAATCCATCCCACAATCCAAGGCTCTTGACATGAGCACAGTAGATTATGATTACATTCGTTTGTCCTCTCAGGTCAACAAACTATACTTTCTGAATTGAGCAGTAGAAAGAGAATACGAACATTGAAACAGGCAGTGCATGTGGAACAGACCAGACAGGACAACCAAAATCTACTAGGAGAGGTGGAGGACTGACTGGAAAGCAGTACAAAGACTCTGAAGTATATTCAGAGATGGCAAGGAGCCAGGTGCAAGGATCAGGAGGCCCAGAATGATGTAGTTTTCTTATAGCTAGAATAATATACATGAGCTAACCTATTGTGCTTTAGGGGTTAGACATTTAAATCACTTTTGAGTGGGAAAACTTACAGAAGATCTAATGACTGCAGATTAATAAACCTTCCAGCCGCCATCTGCAGCAGGGAACCAGGCAGCTCCAAAGCTGTCTGTGCTTAGGCCACCAGAAGAGAGTGATCTCCCAGCAGTGATTGATTTCACTTCTGAGTGCAGAGGTGAGATCTCCACCTTCTCTCTGGAGGAGTGCAGCTAGGAGTGCACAGGCATAAGATCAGTGGAGCTGCTGGGACAGGAGTCTTCCCTTCCTGCTGGCCGTCATTTGCAGCAGGGAACCAGACAGCTCCACAGCCTTCTGTGCACAGACCCTGCCAGTAGAGAGTTGCTCTCCCAGGAGTACAAACACAGGCTTACAGACCCACAGGAGGGACAAGCTACAGTCAGAGACAACAAGACCAACTAACACCAGAGATAATCAGATGAGGAAAGGCAAGCGCAAGAATCCTACCAACAGAAACCAAGGCTATTTGGCATCATCAGAGCCCAATTCTCCCACCACAGCAAGTCCCGGATACCCCAGCATACAGGAAAAGCAAGAGATGAATTTAAAGTCTCATCTCACAATGCTGTTAAAGGACATCAAGAAGGACATAAATAACTCCCTTAAGGAAATACAGGAGAATATGGGTCAAAAGGTAAATACCCTTAAAGAGGAAACAAAATAATCCCTTAAAGAAATACAGGAGAGCATGGGTGAACAGGTAGAGGCCCTTAAAGAGGAAACACAAAAATCCCTGAAAGAATTACTAGAGAACACAAACAAACAAGTGAAGGAACTGAACAAAACCATCCAGGATCTAAAAATGGAAGTAAAAACAATGAAGAAATCACAAAGGAAGACAACTCTGGAGAGAAAATCTTGGAAAGAATTCAGGAGTGATAGATGCAAGCATTGACAACAGAATACAAGAGATAGAAGAAAGAATCTCAGGTGCTGAAGATACCATAGAAAACATTGAATCAACAGTCAAAGAAAATGCAAAATGCAAAAAGCTCCTGAGCCAAAACATCCAGGAAATCCAGGACACAATGAGAAGACCAAACCTAAGGATTATAGGTATAGAAGAGAGCGAAGATTTCCAACTTAAAGGGCCCGTAAATATCCTCAACAAAATTATACAAGAAAACTTCCCTAACCTAAAGAAAGAGATGTCCATGAACATAAAAGAAACCTACAGAACTCCAAATAGACTGGACGAGAACAGAAAGTCCTCCCGGTACATAATAATCCAAACACCAAATGTACTAAACAACGAAAAAATATTAAAAGCAGTAAGGGAAAAAGATCAAGTAACCCATAAAGGCAGGCCTATCAGAATTACACCAGACTTCTCAACAGAGAAGATGAAAGCTAGAAGATCCTGGGCAGATGTCATACATACCCTAAGAGAACACAAATGCTAGCCCAAACTACTATACCCAGCAAAAGTCTCAATTACCATAGATGGAGAAAACAAGATATTCCATGATAAATCCAAATTTACACAATATTTTTCCATAAATCCAGCCCTACAAAGGATAATAGATGGAAAATGCCAACAAGAGGAGGGAAACTATACCCTAGAAAAAGCAAGAAAGTAATCTTTTTCTAACAAACCCAAAAGAAAGTAACCACACAAACATAAAAAGAACATCAAAAATAACAGGAAAGAACAATCACTATTCCTTAGTATCTTATAACATCAATGGACTCAATTCCCCAACATAGTCTAACAGAAATATTTTTCATGTAAATCTTCAATTTTATCAGAAAATGTTTGTGATTCCTCTTTCAAACAATTTAGTAATGTTTTTTATGTCTACCAGTTTAACTGTATTATTTTCCATGATAATCTTTAATTTTAATATTTTTTCTATATATTTCTTCAATTTTATCAGAAATATTTTCCATGTAAATTTTCAATTTTGTCAGAAAATGTTTATAATTCCACTTTCATTCAACTTAGGAATATTTTTATGCCTACAGTTTTATCGGTATAATTTTCCCATGAAATAGTCAATCTTAATGTGTTTTTCTATATATTTCTTCAATATTATCAGAGATATTTTCCATGTAAATCTTCAATTTTATCAGAGAATGTTTATAATTCCACTTTCAATCAACTTAGAAATATTTTTATGCCTACCATTTTATCTGTAATTTTCCATGATAATCTTCAATTTTGTTATTTTATATTTTTCTACAATTTTATTAGAAATATTTCCCATGTAAATCTTCAATTCTGTCATAAATGTTTCTAATTCCTTTTTCAATTAATTTAGCAATGTTTTTATGTCTACCATTTTACTCTTTAATTTTCCATGAAAATTGTCAATCTTAATGTGTTTTTCTATATGCTTCTTCAAGTTTGTCAGAAACATTTTCCATGTAAATCTTTAATTTTATCATAAAATGTTTTTACTTCCTTTTTTAATAATAATAATATAAAAAACCTGCAAGGAAGGAAATGGGGAGGGCGAATCTAGCTTAACATTAAAGCATGTGGTTAGCTTGTGTTCATTTTCTAATACACACAACACACACACACACACACACACACACACACACACACACACACACATACACACAGCACAAACTAGATTGTTACTACCCAAAGCTCATAAACCCAGTGACCACCGAACTCTGTCTACAAATGAGTTATGTACAAAGTGGGTACAGGCTATTCAATTCTGTTAGATCCTGCCCATAGAAATAGCAACACAAAATGCTAGATCCAAGATATTTTAAAGAGAAATTAGAATTGGATGTTTAGGGATTATTGGGAATTTAATTAGAAAATAATAATAATTAACAACAGCAACAGCAACAACAACAACAACAACAACAATAATAATAAAATTGTTTAGGCAACAAAGAGGAGGGAAAAAATAGAAAGTCAGCAAGCCACATTTCCATTCTGTTGTAGAGACGCTGCAGCCTTAGATGACCCAGATGACACATCCCTAGTACACTTTCCACCCACATTGCTTTCTGCTCTGACACTCTTTGCTCCCCTACTCCTTTTCAAGAGCTAGAGCAGGGCTTCCCCACCTCAGAGTGTGAAAGGAATGACCTCAGAATCCTGTTAAGGTTCACATTATGATCCTCACAAGTTTGCGATGGAACTTTACAGTTCAAAAGAGCTCCCAGGCTCTTTTGAAGCTGCTGGCTCAAATTCTCAGCAAAAAAACTCAGAGTGGGTGACCCTCACTCTTTTACTATAGCCATATTTAGTTTGGCAACCAAGAATATATTCATACCAATAGACATATGCATTGGGATAAATCTCACAAGAGAACACTTACTTTAGAGAAGGAGATGGTTGTACAGATGAAGCACTTGCTGTGTAAAGTTCAAAAACTGAATTCAATCCCCAGAGCCACATAAAGGATGCAGGAGAAAGTCAACTCCACAGACCTATTCTCTGACTTCTACTTGGGCAACATGGCATACATGCACACACATACACACTGCACATTAGCCCCCCACATGCACACACACAGATACATAGACACATACATACACACAGAGAGACACAGAGACACATACATATATATACACACACAGACACATACACATATGTACATACATACACACAAAGACACACAGAAACACATACATACACAGACACATAGACACACACACACAGAGATCATGATGTGTCATCTGGGTCACCTAAGGTTATAAGAAAACTTCATCATTCTAGTCTCTCTGTTACCTAGAGAAACCCTGTCTCAAAAACTAAAACAAACAAGCAAAACCAAAACAATAAAAATTAAAATAAAAATTAAAAAATCAAAGTAAAGCACCAAGACCAGTTTATACTGTCTATGTATTCACGGGTGGGAAGCTGTCTACTGGAGCTGGGTAGACCTACAAGTGGTCATATCCTTAAAGAAAACTGTCTCTCCCTCTCCCTCACCAAGAAGTTACTTCAATAGCTCCTCCCTCCTCCCCCCAAATTGGAACTTGGACTGGCTTGATTGCTGCAGGCAACCACTTCTTTTTTGATGTTTTGGTTTGAGTTGGTTTTGACTTTTTTTTGCACTGAATCTCACTGTATGCCTCTGGTTGGCCTGTAACTTGTTATGTAGACCAGGCTGGCCTCAAACTTACAGACATTCACTTGTTTCTGCCTCCTCCATGCTGAGATTACAGGTATGAAATATATGCCTGGTCCCAAAGGAGCTTTTATGGCTTCCTGACTACAGAGGTCTGGTCATGCCCAGAAGACACTGCTTTGCGCTGGCCCTCTATTCCAATGGCCCCTGAGTGCTGTCATTGTAATTGTTAGTGGTGGTGTTGCTGCTGCTGCTGCTGCTGCTGGTGCTGGTGGTAGTGTGTGTGTGTGTGTGTGTGTTTTACCCCATTTACTCTCTCAAACTTTGATTAGTTTCTGCTGAGGTCTGAGAACTGCCCTTCTGTGGCGTTTTCTAAGCTGTGGAGGTTACTTAGGACTCAACAGTCAATATTCTCAGCACTTTGAATAGTTAAGTGTTTCAGCTGACCTCTGCCCACTAAAAACAGAAGTTTCTCTGACCCATTAATTATGAGTATAAGCACAAATGCTTAGAAGGCTCTTTGACAATATGACCATGTGGCAATATGTCCATTTAGGTTCCCTGATAGGGCTCGTGACTCCTCCACAGCCATGGACTTTTAATCAGGTACAGAATCAGGCATGAATTCCTCCAGTGAGGTGGGCCTTATATCCACGTGTTCCGCTTCAGTTTTCCTAGTCCCAGTTGTTGACCAGGCCATCTCATCATCAGTGTAGACAGATACTCCATCTCTCTACACAGCCTGCTTCTGTGCTGTGCTGTGCTGTTTTTATCACTATGGTTCTGTAATATGACTTGAAACCAGGCCTGTCATACTTCCAGTATGGTTGCTATTGCTGAGGGTTGTTGTTTTGGCTATCTAGGATGTTTTATGTTTCTATATGAATTCTTAATTTTTCTTTTATTCTAAGATTGTACTATAATTACATTATTTCCCTTTTTTCTTTCCAAATCCTTCAATGCTCCCCATTTTGCTTTCTTTCAAATTCATGTTCTCTTTTCATTAGCTGTTATTACATGCTAAATGAATGTGTATTAAACACACATTTATAATATAACCTGCTCAGTCTTATGTATACATATTTCTTATGTATATATGCCCAGGTAGAATATTATATTTAGAAGACAAATGTTAGACTCCAGAACTTGAGGAATCTGAGACATCTTCTTAAGAAGTATTGTCATTAGATGTGTCACTGTGGTTACTCTGCCTCCAAATATCCTTTCTGTCTCTATAAAAGACTCTGCAAAAACATTTAAATCATTTTAAGAAAGATACCTGTTAATCATGTATGCTGGAGTAGGAATGCATCAAAACTATCTGTGGCTAAAGTCATTTATCATAAAAAAAAAACAGATAATTGATAGTTTCATTATGAAGAAACTAATTCAGCCACATGAAACAAGATGATAACCACAAAGGAGGAAGCATGTCCACGTTATGGGGTATACCACTAATTAAATAGACTCATGTACTGCTTAACAAGACTGAACTAGAAATGTGTCATTAAGTAATTTTGTTGTGTGAGCATTGTAGAATGACCTGTTCAGACCTCGGGACTTCCACTCCCTACCCCTCTACCTCCTTCTGAGACTTGTGTGTGGTATGAACACAGGGTTATAGTTTAACACCTATGAGACCTCAGGTCTGGACCTGAGGATGACAGAAACAGTGAAAATATTAGCTAATGTGACTACTGATTTGTCTGGATATAGATATATATCCAGATACATATACAGATAGAGATAGAGATAGATCCAGACAAATCATTAGCATAGACATATATAGTATATACTACTACAGCATATATACAAATATATATATTTATCTGGATATATATATATATATGATTAAAAATATGAAGTTTACAGTTCTATGTATGCCCTGCAGTTGGCTCTTCTAGTTGTCCCCCCAAAAAGGGAATTTCTATTGCAAAAATTGGAGCTGTAAAACTGAGGCTTTCTGAAAAATTATTTTAAAAAAGATTTTTTTCCACCCAGACAGTGGTGGCCCACACCTTTAATCCCAGCACTTGGGAGTATTGGAACTAAAGGCATGTACCATGACCTCCTGGCTCTTCCACCCATTCTGTGATGGTCCTTTAGCCTTGAGATTAGGGGCATGAGATGGATGGCCTATTTGTGACTAAGAACACCATAGTCACTTTTTCTCTGGACTTGGACCAACAGTGAGTTTCTACGTTAACCACATTTACTGTAAAGAAACTTCTCTGATGATGTCTAAGAGCTGCTTTAATCTATGAGTGCAGAGTTACTAATTTAGAGGGAAGTTTGATGCTATATCCATTTGTCAAAATATTAGAGGCTTAATCCTGGAGCCTCTAAGATCCCCAACCATGGTTATATGGCCAGATTTATAGACCCATTCTTCTGTGGAGCAGGCCTCAAATCCATTAGGAAAGCAGTTAGTTACCAACATATCATTCATGCCATTACTGTAGCGTGTGCATATCTTGACAGTCAATTGGATATCATAGCTCATAGGCTTCATAATCCAGTAAAACTGTTGATAACTTTTCTTTCCCAACAGCCAGCATAGGACCTTCCAGTGATGTGAGAGGTAGCTGTCAGAAGGAAGCATCGTGGTCAGTACCAACTTGATATCTCTATGTCCTGTAACCAAAGTGTATAGTGTCTTCAGCAATGGGGGCTTACTGACAAGTCCTCTGAACTTTCCTTGCTTGTGCTTTTCCAGTACCATCTCCATTGATCTCTGTGTTTGTTTCTGCCTCCTTCATTCCTCTCACTACAGAAGCAGACAGCTATGGCTTCCTTCAGCTCTGTGAAGTACTAATGATACACTCTTAGTTCATTTTCTGCTTCTATAACAAATAGACTCATTGATTGAATTGACTCACAGTTCTGAGCCTGAAAAGTTGGTGCTGAACATCTTTGAGTTCCCACACTGCGTGGTGGCAGAAGTATTCAGAAATGACGTCTATGCTCCTCTGCTACCAGACACAGAAGCAGGCAGCTACAAAACAGGACACATCTCAAAATAAAACAAATCACTAATGCCATTAGGAGGCCTGACCCTCATAACCTTAACTCTTGCTTTCATGAATCTCACCTCCAGACAACTTAAGGATAAAAATGTGTCTAGAACACATAAATGTTATGTGTATTCATCCCAACCTTGGCAGTTACCCTTCTGTAAGAACATGTGGCATTTACTTTCTGCCTCCTTTGAAATTCTGGCACCTAGCGACATTTGCTCCCACCCCTCAAGCCATACTGCCTTTGCTGATTCTTTCCACCTAAAGCGTTTCAGTTCTGCCTAGGTTGTCTTTATCTCTTCTTAACTTTCATATCTAATCTCAGGTTCAGGAAATCTTCCTTAATCTGTTTTCACTAAAAGATAGCAAGTCTCCACAGTGCGCTTCCTGTACTGTTTTCTTCAGAGTTGACATAACAAGTTTTTGATTCTTTTACCTTCCCTTTCCTCTGTTTTCTTTCATTGTTGCATATCTGTAGCTTATGGCCCACCCTGGCCTATCTGGCTGCAGATGATTTTAACTTCCTGCTTTCCCTCCCACAAACTGGGATCCCACCCTGCTTGGGTGGGTATGTGCCGTCCTGCTCAGGCTAGGGTTTCCCTCTCCTATTCTTTCTTTTAAATATTCTCTCTCCCTGACAGTTCATCGCAAGTTTTTTTTTAAGATTTATTTATTTCATTTTTTTATTTTTAACAAACTTCTTAAGTGCTGGTTTATTAACGAGGCTTTATAGATACCATGAACACTGATGCTCACCATGGTCAATAAGTCATCAAATGTCATCAAATCAGAATATGCCACCAGAATTGGACTGACAATCACCAGAGATTTTTGTCACTGTATGCTATTCATTTAGCAGACATGTATTTAGAACAAACTGTACAGGCACTGGGAGAGACAATAAATTATACATGTTGGCCAGGAATGGTGGCTATACCTTTAACCCCAGCACTGAGAAGGCAGATCCAGATGGATCTGTGTGAATTCCAGGCCAGCCAGGGTTAGATGGTAAAACCCTGTCTTAAAAAAAAAAAAAAAGAAAGAAAAGAAAAGAAAAGAAAGACATATTGTATCCTTAAAAGGGAGATCTTACACAAAGGCCTACCAGATAAAAAGACCTGCCAGAACATCTTTTTTTTTTCCTCAGTTCTCTTTTTATTTCTTTCTTCCCCCACCCCTTTTTAATGGGATGTTTTCTTTATTTGCATTTCAAATGTTATTTCCTTTTCCAGTTTCCACCCTCCTGTAAACCCCCTATTCCCTTCCCCTCTCCCTGCTTCTATGAGGGTGTTCCCCCATCCACCCACTCACTCCCACCTCCCCACCCTCGATTGCCCTACACTGGGGCACCTATCCAACCTTCATAGGTCCAAGGACTTCTCCTCCCATTGATGCTCGACAAGGCCATCCTCTGCTGCACATGCAGTCAGAGCCATGTGTACTCCTTGGTTGATGGCTTAGTTCCTGGGAACTCTGGGGAGGGGGGCGTTGTTTGGTTGATATTGTTGTTGTTCCTATGGGGTTGCAAACCCCTTTGGCTCCTTCAGTCCTTTATCTAACTCCTCCACTCAGTGCAATGGTTGGCTGCGAGCATCCGACTCTTATTTGTAAGGCTCTGGCAGGGCCTCTCAGAGTCAGCTATATCAGGCTCCTTTCAGCAAGCATTTCTTAACATCCACAATAGTGTCAGAGTTTAGTGATTGTATCTGGGATGAATCCCCAGGTGGGGCAGTCTCTGAATGGCCTTTTCTTCAGTCTCTGCTCTGTACTTTGTATCCATATTTACTCCTGTGAGTATTTTGTTCCCCTTCTCAGAAGAACTGAAGTAAACACACTTTGGTCTTCCTTCTTCTTGAACTTCATGTAGTCTGTGAATTGTATCTTGGGTATTCTGACCTACTGGGCTAATAGCCACCTATCAGTGAGTGCATACCATGTGTGTTATTTTGTAATTTGGTTACCACACTTAGGATGATATTTTCTAGTTCCATCCATTTGCCTAAGAATTTAATGAATTCATCATTTTAATACCTGAGTAATAATGTGTAAATATACCACATTTTCTGTATCCATTGCTCTGTTGAAGGACATCTGGATTCTTTCCAGCTTCTGGCTATTATAAAAAAGACTGCTATGAACATAGTGGAGCATGTGTCCTTCTTACATGCAGGGGAAGCCTCTGGGTATATGCCCAGGAGTGGTATAGCTGGGTCCTCAGGTCCAGTTGTCTGAGGAGACACCAAACTGATTTCCAGAGTAGTTGTATCAGCTTGCAATCCCACCAGCAATGGAGGAGTGTTCCTCTTTCTCCACATCCTCACTGAGTTTTTGATTTTAGCCGTTCTGACTGCTGTGAGGTAGAATCTCCAGGTTGTTTTGATTTGCATTTCCCTGATGACTAAGGATGTTGAACATTTCTTTAGGTGCTTCTCAGCCATTCGCTATTCCTCAGTTAAGAATTCTTTGTTTAGCTCTGTAGCCCATTTTTTAAATAAGGTTATTTGATTCTCTGAAGACTAACTTCTTGAGTTATTTGTATATATTGGATATTAGCCCTCTATCAGAACTGGGGTTGGTAAAGATATTTTCCCAATCCGTTGGTTGCTGTTTTGTCCTATTGACAATGTTCTTTGCCTTACAGAAGTTTTGCAATTTTATGAGGTCCCATTTGTCAATACTTGACATTAGAGCATAAGCCATTGGTATTCTGTTCAGGAAATTTTCTACTATGCCCATGTGCTCCAGGTTCTCACCCACTTTCTCCTCTATAAGTTTCAGTGTATCTGGTTCTATGTGGAGGTCCTTGATCCACTTGGACTTGAGCTTTGTGCAAGAGGATAAGAATGGGTCGATTTGCATTTTTCTACATGCTGACTGCCAGTTGAACCAGAACTGTTTGTTAAAAATGCTGTCTTTTTTTTTTCCCACTGGATAGTTTTAGCTTCTTTCTCAAAGATTAAGTGACCATAGGTGTGTGGGTTCACTTCTGGGTTTTCAATTCTATTCCATTGACCCTGCCAGTCTCTGTACCAATACCATACAGTTTTTGTTTTTTTCTTTTTTCTTTTTTTTTTTTTATCACTATTGATCTGTAGTACTGTTTGAGGTCAGGGATAATGATTCCCCCAGAAGTTCTTTTATTGTCGAGAATAATTTTCAATATCCAGGTTTTTTTTTTAATTCCAAATGAATTGGGAAATTGCTGTTTCTAACTCTATGAAGTATTGATTTGGAATTTTGATGGGGATTGCATTGAATCTGTAGGTTGCTTTTGGCAAGATGGCCATTTTTACTATATTAACCCTGCCAATCCATGAGCATGGGAGATCTTTCCATCTTCTGAGATCTTCTTCGGCTTCTTTCTTCAGAGACTTAAAGTTCTTGTTATACTGATCTTTCACTTGCTTGCTTAGAGTCACACCAAGGTATGTAATATTATTTGTTACTATTGTGAAATGTGTTGGTTCCCTAAATTCTTTATCAGCCTGTTTATCCTTTGAGTATAGGAAAGCTACTGATTTGTTTGAGTTAATTTTAAATTCAGCCACTTTGCTGAAGTTGTTTATCAGATTTAGGAGTTCTCTGGTGGAATTTTTTGAGTCACTAAAGTATAAGATCATATCATCTGCAAATAGTGATATTTTGACTTCTTCCTTTCCAATTTGTATCTCTTTGACCTCCTTTTGTTGTCTAATTGCTCTAGCTAGAACTTCAAGTACTATATTGAATAGATAAGGAGAGAGTGGGCAGTCTTGTCTAGTCTCTGATTTTAGTGGGATTACTTCAAGTTTCTTTCCATTTAGTTTGATGTTGGCTATTGGTTTGCAGTATATTGCTTTTACTATGTTTAGGTATCGGCCTTGAATTCCAGATCTTTCCAAGACTTTTAACATGAGGAGATGCTGAATTTTGTCAAATGCTTTTATAGCATCTAATGAAATGATCATGTGGTTTTTTTCTTTGAGTTTGTTTATGTAGTAGATTACATGATGGATTTCCGGATATTGAACCATCCCTGCATCCCTGGGATGAAGCCTACTTGATCATGATGATTGGTCATTTTGATGTGTTCTTGGATTCAGGAGGCAAGAATTTTATTGAGTATTTTTTTGCATCAATGTTCATAAGTGAAATTGGTCTAAAGTTCTCTTGTTTTGGTCTTTGTGTGATTTAGGTATAAGTGTAACTGTGGCTTCATAGAACAAATTGGATAGTGTTCCTTTGGTTTCTATTTTGTGGAATAGATTGCAGAGTATCAGTATTAGCTCTTCTTTGAAGATCTGATAGAATTCCCCACTAAACCCATATGATCCTGGGCTTTTATTTGTTGGTAGACTGTTAATGACTATTTCTATTTCTTTAGGGGTTATGGGACTGTTCAGATAGTTTATCTGATCCTATTTTAACTTTGTTACCTGGTATGTGTCTAGAAAATTGTCCATTTTATCCAGATTTACCAATTTTGTTGAGTATAAGCTTTTGTAGTAGGATCTGATGATTTTTTGAATTTCTTCAGTTTCCATTGTTATGTCTCCCTTTTCATTTCTGATTTTATTAATTTGGATACTGTCTCTGTGCCTCTGGTTAGTCTGACTAAGGGTTTATCTATCATGTTAATTTTCTCAAAGAACCACCTCCTGGTTTTGTTGATTCTTTGTATAGTTCTTTTTGTTTCTACTTGGTTGATTTTACCCCTGAGTTTGATATTTTCCTACTGTCAACTCCTCTTAATTTATATTTGCTTCTTTTTGTTCTGGAACTTTCAGGTGTGCTGTCAAGCTGCTAGTGTATGCTTTCTCCAGTTTCTTTTTGGAGGCACTCAGAGCTATGAGTTTTTCCTCTTACCACTGCTTTGATTGTGTCCCATCAGTTTTGGTATGATGTGTCTGCATTTTCATTAAATTCTAAAAAGTCTTTAATTTCTTTATTTCTTCCTTAACCAAGTTTTCATTGAGTAGAACATTGTTCAGCTTCTCTGTGTATGTGTGTTTTCTGTTGTTTTTGTAGGAATTTAAGACCAGCCTTCGTCAGTGGTGATCTGATAGGGTACAGGAGATTATTTCAATCTTCTTGTATCTGTTGAGGACTGTTTTGTGACCAATTATATGGTCAGTTCTGGAGAAGGTATCATTAGGTGCTGAGAAGAAGATATATTCTTCTGTTTTAGGATCAAATGTTCTATAAATATCTGTTAGATCCCTTTGGTTCACAACTTCTGTTAGTTTTACTGTGTCTCTGTTTAGTTTCTGTTTCCATGATCTGTCCATTGCTGAGAATGGGGTATTGAAGTCTCACACTATTATTGTGTGAGGTGCAATGTATGCTTTGAGCTTTAGTGATGTTTCTTTTATGAATGTAGGTGCCCTTGTATTTGGAGCATAGATGTTCAGAATTGAGAGTTCATCTTGGCAGATTTTTACATTGACCAGTATGAAGTGTCCTTCCTTATCTTTTTAGATAACTTTTGGTTGAAAGTCAATTTTATTCAATATTAGAATCACTACTCCAGCTTGTTTCTTGGGACCATTTGCTTAGAAAACTATTTTCCAACCTTTTACTCTGAGATAGTGTCTGTCTTTGACACTGAGATGTGTCTCCTGTATGTAGCAAAATGCTGGGTCTTGTTTATGTATCCAGTCTGTTAGTCTATGTCTTTTTATTAGGGAACTGAGTCCATTGATGTTAAAAGATATTAAGGAAAAGTGATTGTTACTTCCTGTTATTTTTGTTGTTAGAGGTGGAATTATGTTTGTGTGGCTATCTTCTTTTGGCTTTGTTGAAAGATTCCTTCTTGCTTTTTCTAGGATGTAGTGCCCCCCGCCTTGTGTTGGTGTTTTCTATCTATTATCTTTTGTAGGACTAGATTTGTGGAAAGATATTGTGCAAATTTGGTTTTGTCATGGAGTATCTTGGTCTCTCTGTCTATGGTAATTGAGAGTTTTGCTGGGTATAGTAGCCTGGGGTGGGATTTTTGTTCTCTTAGGGTCTGTATGACATCTGTACAGGATCTTCTAGCTTTCTAAGTCTCTGTTGAGAAGTCTGGTATAATTCTGATATGTCTACCTGTATATGTTACTTGACTTTTTTCCATTACGGCTTTTAATATGCTTTCTTTGTTTAGTGCATTGGTGTTTTGAATATTATGTGACTGGAGGAATTTCTGTTCTGGTACAGTCTATTTGGAGTTCTGTAGGCTTCTTGTATGTTCATACTCATCTCTTTCTTTAGATTAGGGAAGTTTTCTTCTATAATTTTTTTGAAAATATTTACTGCTCCATTAAGTTGGGCATCTTCGATCTCTTCTATACCTATTATCCTTAGGTTTCATTTTCTCATTGTGTCTTGGATTTCCTGGATGTTTTGGGTTAAGAGCATTTTGCCTTTTGCATTTTCTTTGACTGTTGTGTCAATGTTTTCTATGGTATCTTCTGCACCTCAGATTCTCTCTTCTATCTCTTGTATTCTGTTGGTGATGTTTGCATTTAGGACTCCTGATCTCTTTCCTAGGTTTTGTAACTCCAGGGTTGTCTCACTTTGTGATTTCTTTATTGTTTCTAGTTCCATTTTTAGATCCTGGATAGTTTTATTCATTTCCTTCATCTGTTTGATTGTCTTTTCCTGTAATTCTTTAAGAGATTTTTGTGTTTCCTCTTTAAGGGCTTTTACCTGTTTAGTTACGTTTTCCTGTATTTCTTTAACGGAGTTATTTATGTCCTTCTTAAAGTCCTCTATCATCATCTTGAGAAGTGGTTTTAGATTGGAATCTAGCTTTTTGGTGGGATGGTGTATCCTGGATTTGATATGGTGGGAGAATTAGGTTCTGATGATGCCAAGTAACCTTGGTTTCTGTTGTTGCTTGCCTCCTGCCATCTGTTTATGTCTAGTGCTACCTGCCCTCACTATATCTGACTGGAACCTGTCCTTCCTGTGATCCTGGTTGTGTCAGAACTCCCCAGAGTCAAGCTCTATCTGTGATCCTGTGAATCAGGGATCCTGTGATCCTGAGGTCCTGGGTGTGTCAGAGTTCCAGGGAGTCAAGCTGCCTCTGGGACCCTGAGATCCTAGTGTGAAAAAGCTCCTGGGATCCTGGGTATGTTAAAGAGCCTAGGAGTGCAGTTTCCTCTGGGTGTTGTGGGACTAGCTGTGGAGTCCATGCCTAATGTCTGCTCAGGACACCGGCTCAGATGGGAAGGAACTGGAGCCACTGGTCAGGCAGGGTTCCTGTGTTTCTGAATCCCACTGGTCCCAGTTTCTCCAGGTAGTGTTCAAACAGATGTTGTGTTCTGCTCATCTCTGATCGTATGATCCTGGGCATGTTAGAATGGTTGGGAGTGGATCTTCCTCTATTTCATTTATATGAGTACACTGTACCTGTCTTCAGACACACCAAAAGAGGGCATCTGATCCCATTACAGATGGTTGTGAGCCACCATGTGGTTGCTGGGAATTGAACTCAGGACCTCTGGAAGTGCTCTTAACCACTGAGCCCTCTCTCCAGCCCTCATCATAAGTTTGTCAGACACAAGGTCACCACCTATTTCCCTGGCTATTTCTCAGAGACCCAGGTATTACCTTGTTTTGTAGCTCAGTTGATATTATCAAAGAGGAAGATTGGGAGACAACACATCAAATGGAAGCACTTGCCACACAAGGCTGACAGTCTGAACTCAATCCCCAGAACCAAGCTTCTGTAATCCCATTAATAAGGCAAGATGATAGGTGAGAGAAAGGTGAGAGGCAGTGACAGAACAATCAGCAGTAGCTTGAGGGCAGCTAACCTGGAGTGTGGACAAGGGAGATTGCTTCTCATCGGAACAAGAGAGTTCTTGCCCCTGGAATTCAGACCCTGGCTGAGATGCATATTTAACATAGGAAAGGGACCTGGCCTCCAGGTTCTCCTGGCACCCTCTGTCCCTACCTGTTACAAGGTATGGCTAGAATACCCTGTTCTCTGCCTTAAACTGTCCAGCAGAAGAGTTAGGCTTCCCCTCCCCCAGAAGTTCTTCTCCATATAATCCAGATATTTTGGACCCATTCCTCTTTCTGTATTTCCTCTCTCCCTGCATGCCCAAGATCCTTTGGTCTTCTCTCTTTCCCTTCCCCCTCTGCTCTTTCTCCCTCCCCATGGTGACTTGCCAGGTCTAGTTCCTTGAGAACAGTGACCCTTCCCTAGAGCTGCTTCCCAATAAACCTGTCTCAATAGACTTTAATTTGGCTTGAATTGGCTCATTTCCTCGGAGCAGGATAACTGCCTCAAAAGAAAAAAAGAGATCCTGCCTCAGCAAGGTGGAAGGTGAGAATGAGCTCCTGAAAGATACCCTCTGACCTCCACAGGCACTCACTCACACACATACATGCACTCACAAATTAATGAATTTGTAAATTAAATAATTTAAGCTTTAAAAGAAGTGAGTCTGTATGTTGCATTCTAAGACATTTAACACAACTAATGGAGGTTAAAGTGAATGCCTCTTACATTTATCAGCATAATCCAGGATAGCTGAGAAAGTATTAAAAAGAAAACAAACAAACAAAAAACCCACTCAGTTTAGATTTGAAGACTTAAACTGATTTCCATAATAAAGTAAGAGCTTAAATGACTTAAGCATGCGGGGTACCTGAAAGAAGAAAGAACTTGGGCCTTATAAAACAGAACTTAGAGTTGTAGACTAAGGATATATAGAAAGCCTTGCCAGTTTTTTTGGGAGCCAGGGAAGGGAGAGTAAAAATTTAAGGCCACTTGAAATACTTAGCAAGGCTATTCCGAAAAGGAAGACAACAAAACCAGAAAACCTCTACCTAATGGAATGCCAGACACCGCTAGATTTTAAGAGACTCACAGGTCTCACAAGGTTTCTCTGTGTAGCCCTGGCTGTCCTGGAACTCACTTTGTAGACCAGGCTGGCCTCGAACTCAGAAATCCTCCTGCCTCTGCCTCCCAAGTGCTGGAATTAAAGGCGTGCGCCACCACTGCCCGCTCACAGGTCTTTGAACACAGCTTTGAAGCTGTTCTCTGCTCTGTATAGAACCTTTACAGTTTGGTTTAGTTCAATTTGATTGGAGATTGTTCTGTTTGTTTGAGGTTGGATTTCATGTAGCTCAGGTTGACCTGTAACTTGCTTTGTAGCCAAGGATAAGTTTGAACTCTTGGTCTTTCTGCCTCTGTTCCTTAGATCCCAATGCTGGTGTGTCCCTGGTGTGTTCCGCTAGACTGGATACTCTTGTGGGTAATCAGAACTTTTGTTCATTTAGTCAATGTGGTGTTTTATAAAATGAGTGTCAGTCCTAGTCATGTCAAATGTTGGGAAATAGGATTTAAAAACAAAACCAACAGAGAAGCATGCCAAAATCCCCATAGAAAACAGCAATTGGAAGATGGGGTCTGAAAACAGAAGAGCCTCCAAGGTCATTGTCTTACTCAGGGTATTACTGCTGTGAATATACACCATGACCAAGGCAGCTCTTATAAGGACAACATTTAATTTGGGTTGGCTTACAGGGTCAGAGGTTCAGTTCATTATCATAAAGGCAGGAGTGTCCAGGAGGGCATGGTGCAGGAGGAGCCAAGGGTTCTATATCTTCATCTGAAGGCTGCTAGGAGAAAAGTGGCTTCCAGGCAACTAGGATGAAACATTCCATAAATGTTTCTAGCATCATGAGGCAGGAATATTACCTTTATCCTCATTTTTCTGAGAAGGAACTGGAAGCACAGAGATGCTAGTAGATGCTGTCAAGGAGACACAGCTCACAAGTAATGAGGCAGGATTGTAACCATCATATCTGCTCTTAGATGCTTCTGATATGCATTTATGCCTCATTTTTATTATATTTGTTAGGACAGTTTGGCTTTTGACTATACTACAAAGTTAGGCAAAACACACGAGTTTGCCCTGTTCATGCTTCTTCTGCCCTACATCTGCTTAGTCCAAAGGAACATTCTTCAGTTCTTTCTTTCTCTTATAACCCTGTCCCACTGTCAGGGAACTTCATAACATATCCTGAATTAGCAACATTTCCTGCCACCATGACAAAATACCTGGGAGACAAGTTGAGTAAGGGAGGACTTGGGAGACTGTGCGTTCAGTCCTGTGTGGTGGAGGAAGCATGGCAGCTAAAACATGTTGGTCCACATGATTCGGTTATACCACTGCTCTGTACTTTATGCTAACCAGTGGGGAAAGCTGCACTGGTTAGTCACAGTCAGAGCACCTCATGGTCTGGAGCCTCATTTTATGCTCTTCTTAGTGTAATTGTAAAGTGCCTGTGTAGGTTCTTATTAAAAGTTAAATTAGCCAGGCAAGGTGATAAACACCTATAATCTAGCACTTGACACAGAGACAGACGAATCTCTGTGAGTTTGAGGACAGCCAGCTATATAGTAAAACCTTATCTTTAAAAAAAAGGGAAAAAAGTTGAAACTTTTGTTGACTAATGTGGATTAATGAATGTCTAACAGTGACCCAGTACCATGTTCCTCTTATAAGTAAAGTGAGGCTGCTGAATGGATGGCATTGGAACAGAGACTTGAAGATGTTGATGAATATGTCATGAAAAGATCAGAGGGTTCATTGCCTTGGTCTTATGCTTACATTTCATTGGCTAGCACTGGTCACATGCCTTTGACCTTCCTTGATCACATATAATATGCCTCCAAAGAGGAGGATACATATCATGATAAGCCAGCAAGGTTTTGCCAGAGTATCAGAATAGAGTGATAAAGGCAATGGCACCACTGCTGACAGTCTGTATCAAGGGTTCAGGACATTTAGGGTAGGCTGCAAAACAGAATGGCAGCATTTGGCACATCAAAGAAATAGGGAAAAGCCCAATGTAGGCCTGGGATACAGTGAATGAAAACTAACCTGTCAGGCCTGGAGAAGCCAGAGGCTGAAGCAGTGGGGGTGGGCAAGGTGGTCTGCATTTGTCTCTGAATACAATGCAATGTCTCTGAGGGATCTTCAGAGGGAGAGTCAGATGATTTGGTTCAGATTATTAAAATGTCTCGTGGTGTTGCCATGACTAATTTTCATTGTCAATTTGACTAGCTTTGGAATCACCTAGGAGATATATACCCCTGGGCTGTTGCATAAGGGTGTTTCAAGAGACATATAACTTAGACCATGGCCTTTAATCCTGGAACTCTGAGAAGTGGAAACAAACAAATCTCCCTGAGTTCCAGACCAACCTGGTCTCCATAGCAAGTTGTCCCAACAAGACCAAAACTCCCCAACGTCAGAAGTAAGTAGTCATAGCTGAGAAGGAGGTAATCATAGTGGAGCAGGAAGTAGACATAGCCAAGTACACTGTCCTCTATTCATTTATTATCTACAAAAGGCTGGGGTGTTTGGTTTCAGACCCTGGGGTAAGAGGATGAGGTGCATATTTTACATATCAAAGCAGACTTAATCTCCAGCATCCCTCAGTCCCTTCCAGGCATAGCCCTCAACCCTGAACTTTCCAGCCCAGTAGCTGGGCTTCCCTTCCCCTAGTGACTCTTCCCTATATAATCCAGACATTCTCTCTCTCTCTCTCTCTCTCTCTCTCTCTCTCCCCTTTCCCTTCCTTCTCACTCTCCTTCTCTTCTCACTGCTCTCTTCTCTTCTCTCTATTTCCCCTTTCTTTCTTTATAAACTGGATTAATAAAGTCAGTGAAACACAGTGAAGGCATCTGTAACTGAAGTCAAAAGTTAAGGGTTTTTTTTTGGAAAGTTGGTTGGATGGTGTTTTGCTAGGGCAAACATGTGAAGAAATGTTTAGCTGAAGTGGACATAGGTGAAAGACTAAGGCAGTTTCATGAAGGAATGTTTCACTGAAGAAGACACAGGAGAGAGGATGTTCTGCTGAAGCGAGCACGTGAAAGGACATGTGATTCTTTGCTAACAACACACAAGTATTGCTCCACCTTACATTATGTAGCTTAGCTGAGCTGCGTTTGTTGGGGCTCCATAGAGAGAAACACACCAAAAAACTTCTGGTGGTACGCTGCAGCTTCTTGCCACTTCCTAGGACTAGGGATGATTGACAGAGTGATGTCAGCTGAGACAGATGCACAGTGCTGAGGCAAGACACATGCTGAGACAAGGCATGTGCAGGACATGTGATGTTTGGAGGGTGTAAATAGGACTCCTTGGAGTGATAATACGGCTAGCTGTGCATCACTTATGGGTCTCTTGTCTCCGCTGATCTTTGCTTCCCTGAGAGGCACAGGCCTCTGTGGATGGCATCATTCCAGGGGTTAAGGTTCTGGACTGAATTAAAAGAGCAAAGAGAGCTGAGCACAGGCAATGATGGCTCCCTGCTTCCTGCCTGCGGATGCAGTGCGACCATCTGCTTCACCTTCTGCCCTTCGGTACTGACCAACAAGTCATAAACAGAAAGCATCCCTTCCCCTGTAGGTTGTTTTTGTCAGGGTATTTTACTATGGCAACAGGAAAAGTGATGAAGATTGAGTCCTCTGGTTTCAGCACTTGCTGGGGATTAAAAGCAGAGTTCACTGCATGCTAAGCAAGCACTCGACCACTGAGCCACACCTCTGATTCTATTTATGTCTGTTTTTCCAAAGTATGCTATGTACAACTTTATTAGTTGGAGAAAGTAGACAGGCAGAGCTGGTCCCAGACTGATCCATAGAAGTGATAATGTTTGCTGATGCTTGCCCATGGGTGCCAGCCAGGCTGCTTCTTAGAACAAGCGAGAATTCTTTTGTACAGGACAAATTGCTCTCATGGCAGTCAAGTTCAGACTGGCTCCATTAACACAGCCTCAGAGACAGAATCTTTCTTTATATTATTATATATAGTATAATTCATTATATATTATATAATATATACAATATTATAAAACATGGGATAGAGAAGCATCTGGAATAGAAACACTGAAGGAAGAGGGGACACTAAGGAATGGGACAATCCAAGTATAATGATTTTGTTTCTTTTGGATTTGGGACAAATGATTTTGTGACTTTGTGTATGTGTTGAGGTAAGATTTCATTTCTTCCTTTTTAGATATGGGTTATGTCGTCTCCCGAGTTACCGAGTTACCGTAATTGCATGTCTCTTTCTCATCTTTTGCTAAGAGAGTTACTATTAAACATATACTGCTGCTGCTCTCTTATTTTGCAGCAAGTGAATGTTTAAATATTTTTAAATAATCCTGTCTCTGCTGACTGCTGAACAAGATTCATTACAGCCAGTGGAACTGCTGAGGTGATCTGGTTATTATCCCTGCGGTTTATGCTTGTGGTAGAAACTGCACTAATATTTACATAAAGGGCGTGGTTTGGGGTAAGAGCAAAACCCAACTGAAGTGGGAATTTGTAGCCAATGCCCACTAATGAAAACAGCTACCGTTCAGTTGTCCTTTCCAAAAGCATAATTAGGCCCTCCACACGACATGTCATTTCTGTATTTTCACTCTTCAGCTACAAATTTTCTTACCATCCATTTCCTATGTTAAGATGATTACTTCACAAAAAATAATTTAGTAAGATAATTCAATGTTTATGGATATTTCTTTAAATATATATTATATATTTAGTATTTCTGGTTTAGGTTTTACTAGTTAAAACAAATTCAGCCAGGCCTGGTGGAACACTTACAACCTTATTACTAAGAAGATAGGATATCTTCAAGTTTGTAGACCAGCCTCAATTGCATAGCAAGTCTGAGAAAGCTTCAGCCACAGGAGATTTTTGTCTCAAAAAAAACAAAACAAAACAAAACAAAATTAAACAAAAACAAACAAACAACAAAACCCCAGCCAAACAAACAAGCAAAATTCCCAATTTTTATGATGGTTGCAAGGGGAAAAAGTCCCCCATCTTATCTTCCTGGTCGGCACAGCCCAGCAGCTGCAGCACTGTCAACATGTGGGTGAGCTGCAGCAGATGGAGACTCAGGTCCTTGCAAGTGTCCATATCTCAGTGACAAGGAAAGTCTCTAACAGGAGGTTTTTTTATTTTCTTGTTTGTGCTCTCCTCACTCAAACATTTTTTCTTGTTCAGGAAAGCAGAACATTCTAGAACTCAGACTGTTCATTGTTGCACAATGAAATACAAATATTATTTATTTTAATCCAGAAATTCTGATTTAATGCAATCAGACTTATCTGTCTATATCTAGATACAGATCTCTAGGTAGCTATACAAATGTTTATGTATCCATTTTACTTGTTTTCCCAGAATACTCAATGCTGGTGATGTATATCACCTTCCAGTCCTAATATTTATAAATAAAACATGTCTGCTTTCTGGTTTCCAACAGAGGCCATTTCTGTGTTTTTCTGTCAGTATTTGGTACTTTGTTCACACACTTTTCTACCTAGCAGATAAGATGAAACTACTGATGTTTGAAAAAAAATCAGAGAGAAAAAAAAAAACTTAAAAAATAAATTCAACCTACTTGTTTGGTATTTCTTTCTAAGAGTTGGGAAAATTCCATTATTTGATTTTAGCCCTGAAGACTTCAAGAGATGAGCCTAGCATTGCAGATTTTTGCTAGATTTGAACATGGCTTAAGAACTATTTTGAGTTGAGAACCAGCTTTAATAATACTTGCTGCTAAGAGGGGGAAGGCAGCATTAATGTAACCCACCTACAAGGCAGCTGTGTGCAGGTCCCAACCCCTGTTATTGAGTTCTGGCTACATACAAGGCACCCATTTAAGCTCATCATATATTTTTTTTTTCTTTTTTTTTTTTAATTTAATTTAATTTTATTTTTTTAATTTACATTCCAAATCACTTCCCCTTTCCCGTTTCCTCCCTCCCCGAAAGTCCCATAAGCCCCCTTCCCTCCCTCTTTTCTCCGTTCAACCCCCTCTCATTACTCTGTCCTGGCGTTCCCCTACATCCAGTCTTTCCAGGACCAGGGGTCTCTCCTTCCATCTTTTTAGAAATCTATTGATATGCTGATTGTGTCTAGGGTATTCTGAGATTCTGGGTCAATATCCCCTTATCAGTGACTTCATACCATGTGTGATCTTTTGTGATTGGGTTACCTCACTAAGGATGATATTTTCAAGTTCTGACCATTTGCCTAGGAATTTCGTGAATTCATTGTTTTTAATTGCAGAGTAGTATTCCATTGTGTAAATATACCACATCTTCTGAATCCATTCCTCCGTTGAGGGACATCTGGGTTCTTTCCAGCTTCTGGCTATTATAAATAAGGCTGCTATGAATATAGTGGAGCATGTGTCCTTATTGCATGCAGGTAAAGTCTCTGGGTATATGCCCAGGAGTGGTATAGCCGGATCCTCCGGAAGTGTCATGCCCAGTTTTCTGAGGAGCCGCCAGACTGCTTTCCAGAGTGGTTGTACCAGCCTGCAATTCCACCAGCAGTGGAGGAGTGTTCCTCTTTCTCCACATCCTCGCCAACAACTGCTGTCTCCTGTGTTTTTGATCTTAGCCATCCTGACTGGTGTGAGATGGAATCTCAGGGTTGTTTTGATTTGCATTTCCCTAATGACTAAGGATGATGAACATCTCTTTAGGTGCTTCTCAGCCATTAGATATTCTTCAGGTGAGAACTCTTTGTGGAGCTCTGTACCCCATTTTTTAATAGGGTTACTTGCCTCTCTGGAGTTTAACTTCTTGAGTTCTTTGTATATCTTGGATATTAGCCCTCTGTCGGATGTAAGGTTGGTAAAGATCATTTCCCAGTTAGTTGGTTGCCGCTTTGTCTTTTTGACGGTGTCTTTTGCCTTGCAAAAACTTTGTAATTTAATGAGGTCCCATTTGTCTATTCTTGATCTTAGAGTATAAGCTATTGGAGTTCTGTTCAGGAAATTCTCCCCTGTGCCCATATGTTCAAGGTTCTTCCCTAGTTTCCCTTCTATTAGTTTCAGTGTGTCTGGTTTTATGTGGAGATCTTTGATCCACTTAGAATTGAGCTTAGTGCAAGGAGATAAGGATGGGTCAATTTGCATTCTTCTGCATGTTGACCTCCAGCTGAGCCAGCACCATTTGTTGAAAAGGCTATCTTTTTTCCACTGGATGGTTTTAGCTCCTTTGTCAAAGATCAAGTGACCATAGGAGTGTGGATTCATTTCTGGGTCTTCAATTCTGTTCCATTGATCTACATGTCTGTCACTGTACCAATACCATGCAGTTTTTAACACTATTGCTCTGTAGTACAGCTTGAGGTCCGGGATACTGATTCCCCCAGAGGTTCTTTTACTCTTGAGAATAGTTTTAGCTATTCTGGGTTTTCTGTTATTCCAGATGAATTTTTGAATTGCTCTTTCTAACTCTATGAAGAATTGAGTTGGGATTTTGATGGGGATTGCATTGAATCTGTGTATTACTTTTGGTAAGATGCTCATTTTTACTATATTAATCCTGCCAATCCATGAGCATGGCAGATTTTTCCATCTTCCGAGGTCTTCTTCAATTTCTTTCTTCAGAGACTTGAAGTTCTTGTCATACAGATCTTTCACTTGTTTGGTTAGCGTCACGCCAAGATACTTAATATGGTTTGTGGCTATCGTAAAGGGTATTATTTCTCTTACTTCTTTCTCAGCCTGCTTATCCTTTGAGTATAGGAAGGCTTCTGACTTGCTTGAGTTGATTTTATATCCGGCCACTTTGCTGAAGTCGTTTATCAGCTGTAGGAGTTCTCTGGTGGAGTTCTTTGGGTCGCTTATGTATACTATCATATCGTCTGCAAATAGTGATAGTTTGACTTCTTCCTTTCCAATTTGTATCCCTTTGACCTCTTTTTGTTGTCTAATTGCTCTAGCTAGAACTTCAAGTACTATATTGAAAAGATATGGAGAGAGAGGGCAGCCTTGTCTAGTCCCTGATTTTAGTGGGATTGCTTCAAGTTTCTCTCCGTTTAGATTGATGCTGGCTACTGGTTTGCTGTAAATTGCTTTTACTATGTTTAGATATGGGCCTTGAATTCCTGATCTTTCCAAGACCTTTAGCATGAAAGGATGCTGAATTTTGTCAAATGCTTTCTCAGCATCTAATGAGATGACCATGTGGTTTTTTTCTTTGAGATTGTTTATGTAGTGGATTACATTGATGGATTTCCTTATATTGAACCATCCCTGCATCCCTGGGATGAAGCCTACTTGATCGTGGTGAATGATCGTTTTGATGTGTTCTTAGATTCGGTTGGCAAGAATTTTATTGAGTATTTTTGCATCGATATTCATAAGAGAGATTGGCCTGAGATTCTCTTTCTTTGTCGGATCTTTGTGTGCTTTTGGTATTAGTGTAATTGTGGCTTCATAGAACGAGTTGGGTAGTGTTCCTTCTGTTTCTATTTTGTGGAACAGTTTGAAGAGTATTGGTGTTAGGTCTTCTTTGAAGGTCTGATAGAATTCTGCACTAAAACCATCTGGACCTGTGCTTTTTTTGGTTGGAAGACTTCCAATGACAACTTCTATTTCTTCAGGGGTTATAGGACGGTTTAGATGGTCTATTTGATCCTGATTTAATTTTGGTACTTGGTATCTGTCAAGGAAATTGTCCATTTCCTCAAGATTTTCTAGTTGTGTTGAATACAGGTTTTTGTAGTAGGATCTGATGATTTTTTGAATTTCCTCAGTTTCTGTTGTTATCTCTCCCTTTTCGTTTCTGATTTTATTAATTTGGATACTATCTCTGTGCCCTCTGGTTAGTCTGGCTAAGGGCTTATCTATCTTGTTGATTTTCTCAAAGAACCAACTCCTCGTTTTGTTGATTCTTTGTATGGTTTTATTTGTTTCTACTTGATTGATTTCAGCCCTGAGTTTGATGATTTCCTGCCTTCTACTCCTCTTTGGTGTATTTGCTTCTTTTTGTTCCAGGGCTTTCAGGTGTGCCATTAAGCTGTTAGTGTATGCTGTCTCCCGTTTCTTTTTGGCGGCACTCAGGGCTATGAATTTTCCTCTTAGCACTGCTTTCATTGTGTCCCATAAGTTAGGGTATGTTGTGCCTTCATTTTCATTAACTTTCAAAAAGTCTTTGATTTCTTTCTTTATTTCCACCTTGACCAAGTTATCATTGAGTAGAGCATTGTTCAGCCTCCATGTGTACGTGGGTTTTCTTTTGTTTTTGTTGCCATTGAAGACCACCCTTATTCCATAGTGATCTGATAGGAGGCATGGGATTATTTCTATCTTCTTGTATCTGTTGAGGTCTGATTTGTGACCAATTATATGGTCAATTTTGGAGAAGGTACCATGAGGAGCTGAGAAGAAGGTGTATTCTTTAGCTCTAGGATGAAATGTTCTATATATATCAGTTAGTTCCATTTGGTCCAAGGCTTCAATTAGATTCACTGTGTCCCTGTTTAGTTTCTGCTTTCCTGAACGATCCATTTCAGAGAGCGGGGTGTTGAAGTCACCCACTATTATTGTGTGCGGTGCGATGTGTGCTTTGAGTTTTAGTAAAGTTTCTTTTACGAATGAGGGTGCCCTTGCATTTGGAGCATAGATATTCAGGATTGAGAGTTCTTGATGGTGGATTTTTCCCTTGATCAGTATGTAGTGTCCTTCTGTGTCTTTTTTGATGACTTTGGGTTGAAAATCAATTTTATCCGATATTAGGATGGCTACTCCACCTCGTTTCTTGGGGCCATTTGCTTGTAAAATTGTTTTCCAGCCTTTTACTCTGAGGTAGTGTTTGTCTTTGACACTGAGGTGCGTTTCCTGCATGCAGCAAAAAGCTGGGTCCTGTTTACGTATCCAGTCTGCTAGTCTATGTCTTTTAATTGGGGAATTGAGACCATTGATATTAAGAGAGATTAAGGCATAGTGATTATTGCCATCTGCCATTCTTGACGCTATCTTTATGTTTGAGTGGTTATCTACTTTTGGGTTTGATTCAAGAAGGTTATTATCTCATTTTTTCCAGAGTGTTGTTTCTCTCCCTGTATTGGAGGTTTCCACCTATTATCCGTTGCAGGGCTGGATTTGTGGAAAGATATTGTGAAAATTTGGTTTTATCATGGAATATCTTGGTCTCTCCATCTATGGTGATTGAGAGTTTTGCTGGGTATAGTAGTCTAGGCTGGCATTTGTGCTGTCTTAGTGTCTGCATGAGATCTGCCCAGGATCTTCTGGCTTTCATAGTCTCTGGTGAGAAGTCTGATGTGATTCGGATAGGTCTTCCTTTGTATGTTACTTGGCCCTTTTCTCTTACTGCATTTAGTATTCTTTCTTTGTTTAGAACATTCGGTGTTTTGATTATTATGTGACGGGAGGTATTTCTGTTCTGGTCCAGTCTGTTTGGAGTTCTGTAGGCTTCTTGTATGTTCATCGGCATCTCTCTCTTTAAGTTAGGGAAGTTTTCCTCCATAATTTTGTTGAAGATGTTTACTGGCCCTTTAAGTTGCAAATCTTCACTCTCATCTATACCTATAATCCTTAGGTTTGGTCTTCTCATTGTGTCCTGGATTTCCTGGATGTTTTGGGTTACGCGTTTTTTGCATTTTGCATTTTCTTTGACTGTTGAGTCGATGCTTTCTATGGAATCTTCAGCACCTGAGATTCTTTCTTCCATCTCTTGTATTCTATTGTTGATGTTTGCATCTATGACTCCTGATTTCTTCCCAAGGTTTTCTATCTCCAAAGTTGTCTCCCTTTGTGATTTCTTAGTTGTTTCTACTTCCTTTTTTAGTTCCTGGATGGATTTGCTGAGATCCTTCACTTGTTTGTTTGTATTTTCCTGTATTTCTTTAAGGTATTTTTGCATTACCTCTTTCAGGATTTCTTCCTGATGACCCACGTTCTCCTGCATTTCTCTGAGCGATTTTTGTGTTTCCTCCTCATGGGATTCCATCTGTTGATCCATCGTCTCCTGCATTTCTTTAAGCAGTTCTCGTGTTTCCTTTGTAAGGGCATCTAACCGTTGATTCATTTCTTTAAGCAATTTTTGTGTTGCCTCCTTATGGGCATCCGTCTGTTGACCCATATTCTTCTGCATTTCTTTATGCAAATTTTGTGATTCCTTTGTGAGTGCATCTACCCGTTGATTCATCTCGTTAAGCAATTTTTGTGTTGTCTCCTTGTGCGCCTCCATCTTTTGATCCATGTTCTCCCGCATTTCTCTAAGCGATTTTTGTGTTTCCTTTGTAAGGGCTTCTAACCGTTGATTCATGGTCTCCTGTAACTCTTTATGAGATTTATTTGTGTCCTTCTTGTGATCCTCTAATAGCATCATGAGAAGTGATTTTAAATCCAGATCTTGTCTTTCGGGTGTGGTGGGGTATCCAGGACTTGCTGCTGTTGGAGAGTTGGGTTCGGATGGTCCCACATTACTTTGATTACTGTTAGTAACATTCCTACGTTTGCCTTTTGCCATCTGGATACCTCTGGTGTTAGTTGGTCCTGCTGCCACTGGCTGTTGGTTGGACCTCCTGTGAGCCTGCAAAGCTATTTCTGCCCCCCCTGGATTATCAGGATTCCCCTGGCACCGATTTCTGGGGCCTGCCTTCTCCTGAGTGACTTTGGAGCCCTAATGTGCTTTGCCCCAAGTGATCTTATATTGGGGAGGCCTTGCACATCTAAAGGCTCAGCCTAGTGGATTCCTGGAGCAGAGGTCGCCAAAGGGAGGCTGGCAGGCTCCTGCCCTGTGCAGGGGTGTGTGATCTCTCCTGGGGGGGGGGAGGGGGCGTCCCTCTGCCAGGCAGAAGTCCCACAGCAGATCTGGCGCGCTGGTCACTGCAGATCAGCCCAGCACCTGGGAGCAGGTTACACACAAGCTGCCTGAACCCGAAGCGATATTATGCCTGTCTGTCTCTGAGCCTGGTGGTCCCAACTACCTGGTCACTGGAGCAAAGATGGCGGAGGGCACTCTCCGTGGCGCTGCTCACCCTGTGGTCACGATGGCCCGCCGATCTGGCACCCAGACGACCACAGCGCCAACCCGCCCTCGGGCACAGAAGGAAGCCCCAACAGGCCGTGTCCCAAGTGATGTTATATTGGGGGGAGAGCCTGGGTACCGGTCTCTCCAGCGCAGTCCGCGGGAACAGAGGTCGCTCATCATATATTTTAATATTTTTGATCTTTAGGACAACAGTAAGAAGCACATATTATGCCATGTCTTAATTCATTAATGTATATGGAATGCCAATGCCACTCTAATGCCCTGAGGGTGGATCATGAACAAAAAGTCCTTGTTTGGCTAGTCCACAATTCTCATCAAGGGTACACACCTTCCTGTCTGTGTTTAAATCTCTGCTCTAGCATTCCCTCACTCAGTGACCTTGGGAAGATTACCTAATCTCTGTATTCCAGCTTGCTTAATACACAAATGGTAACAGTTCCTACCATAGAAAGTTGATATGAAATGATAAGATGATCTTAATAAGTTAACATTTATAAGAGAGAACAGTTCCTGGCAGGCTGTAAGGATGACTCCTGAGTGTGTGTACATTAACATGTTCATTGTCAAGGCAGTGAGCACATAACCACTTTCCCCTGTGTTAGGCACATAGGATCATACAGCGTGCACACACACACACACACACACACACAGAGAGAGAGAGACAGAGACAGACAGAGAGATACACATATATTTGTTGCTGTGAGAGGTGATATAAAGATACATAAAATGAGTTGGGGAGTTAAAAATCTAGAAGTATGAGCATAGGGTTTGCTTGCACAGAGAGATAGGAATATCTTATAATGAAGGTGACATTTGAACAGAGATATGACCAAAGTATCAGATTGTGTGACCATGTACAGGAAGGACAATCTAATCAATGGGGAACTACATATGTGAAGGACTCACTATAGTGCATGCTTGATGAACCCAAAGCCCAGCAAGGAGGCCAACATGACCATGGAAGGAAACATCAGGACAGGTGGAGCAGGGATCACAATAGAACAAGCCTTGTAAGGCTGGGATGAGCACGAAGTTCCACTCAGAAGTAGATATGGAAGCCATGACACCAACCCCATTACTCATAGAGGCTGGTCCTAAGAAACTGTTTCAGGTTCATCAGCCAACTGGATGTGCTACGTTGAGGCAGGAAGATCAGCAGCATAGCACCTGGTGGGACATGTGGAGGGGGTGAGCCTGGGGACATGTGGAGGGGTGAGCCCTGGGATAAGCATGGGCTGGTTTGAAAAACACTCCATACAACACTTAGGTACTAAAAGGCTTACTGCCCAGCCAAGGTGTAACATCCAACCTCTGATGTTGCTTCCTTTCTTGATCCTGTTGGCCTTCTCACCATGCTTTGGGTACATCAAGCATGTACTGTCCTGGGTCCTCCATATATATGTAGTTCCCCTGACTAGACTGGCCTTCCTCTACATGATCACACAAGCTGATACTTTGGTTAGATCTCTGTTCAAATGTTACCTTCACTGTGAGAATATTCCTATCCACCTGTGCACACAAACCTAATTGGGAAATAGTGGAAGCTTTAGAAGGGTAGGAACTGCTGGGAGGAAGTTAGGGCATGTTTATGCCTTTGAAAAGGATAGTGGGCCAGGCATGATAATACATGACTTTAATCCAAACACTCAGGAGGCAGAGACAGGTGGAGCTCTGCATTTTAAGCCGACCTGGCCTACAAAGTAAGTTCCAAAAGAGCCAGAGGTACACAGAGACACTTGTCTCAAAAAGCAAAAAGGAAAAAAAAGGACAATAAGCACCTGACCTTCTCAACTCTATTTGCTTTCTGCCTGCCATGATGTAAGAAAGTCACTCTACCAACACATATCTCTCTGAAAGACTGCCTCATCATAGGCTTAAACAAACAAGGCTGACTGAGCATGGGCTGGAACCTCAGCAGTTCTGAACCAAAATAAACCTCCCTTCAAAAGAAGGCCCGTCAGAATCTGTGATAATAGGCTGGACATAGTGTGCATGCCTTTAATCCCAACACTAGGACAGCAGAGGTAGATGAACCTGTGAGTTTGAGGCTAGCCCAGTCTACAAAGTGGGTTCCAGGACAGCCAGGTCTATTACACAGAGACACCCAAACAAAAACAAAGCAAACAGGAAGACTATGGTGACGATCCAGGTGAGGGATGATGGCGCTGTGCGCATGGGTGCTCATCGGCTTACAAGAGACAGCTGGGAGTCAAGATTTAATTTGAGGACAGGACACGCTGATGCAGTGGGTGTAGGCTATAAGGGGAAAAATAGTGTCAAAAAGACTCCTCATTTTGCAAATCCATGGAGCTGAAAGGTGCTATTTAGTGGTCTGACAGAGATGGAATGTACTGTGGTTTAGGGTTGCCCCCCACCCTGTCTTTAGATGCAGGAGGACATACTTCAAGAATCTGCAAAATTGCTGTAGCAAGGTTTTTCCTATTGGTGTTCATCCCCACAATGTAATTCCTGGTGTCTACCCTGTAGTCTTCTGTGGTTTCTCTCATGATCTCCAGCATTTTGCAAATATTTCCACCCATGGGAATGACTTTTTTACCCACTTTAATTAAAATTAAATCCTGTATGTATGCCACATAGCTATTTTAGAAAGGAGAGGGCAACACTTTTAACCAAATGACTGGAGGCTGCTGCTCTCAGGAATCTTCTGTTAACTGCTAGCCCACAGGACATGACTGGCCTTTATGAGCAGTCTTCTCCCTGGATGTATGGTCCTCACTAGTCTGTGACTCTTGCTATCTGTGTAGGCCGAATGAATGAGTACCTCTAAAGTGTTTAATACTAGTGTATTCTATAGAAGCATAAGTAATGAAACAAAAGCTAGAAAGGTAAAGACAAAAGTTGTTTTTTTAATACCTGGAATTATGGATAATTTTTATTTCTCTTTAGACTTGTTTATACTCGGGGTTTCTAAAAATAGCATTATGCATTTTAGAAGTAGCCTTTTCCTATGATGACTAAATCCTACCGTCAAAGTCCTCCTTGACCATATATACCCCTCACACTTTGATGTAAGGACATAAGGTGGCTGCCTTATGCCTCTTCCAAGTATGTTTAGCAGCCAGTCTTTGTTATTTTTCTGTTGCTGTAAAACACCATGACCAAGGCAACTTAAGGAAGAAAGAGTGTGTTTGAGCTTACAGTTCCAGAGGGCTAAGAGTATATCAGCACAAGGGGCATAACAGGCGGTGGGCTTGGCATCTTAAACAGGAAGTTGAGAGCTTACATATTCAAATTTAAGCCATGAATTGGAGAGGATGAATTGAAAGTAGTGTGAAGCTAGATAATCTCAAAGGCTGACTCCAGGGCAGTACTTCCGCCAGCAAGCCAGTCTGCCTAAACCTCTGCAAACAGCACCACTAAGCAAGAGTTCAAATTTCTGAGCCTCTGGGGGAGCATGTCTCATTCACACACCTTGAAATTATACTATTTGTTGAGCAGCTCTGTCCATGTAGTTTAAATTCTTTGCCGCAGGGTCTTTACCTTCTTCTTCAATCTCCGAGTGTTTAGAAAGGAACCCAAAATACACTTTTTGTTATTTTTCACCCAAATAAGTATTTCTCATTGGCTGTAGAGACGGCTCAGTGGTTAAGAATGCCTGGCGCTTTTTAAGAGGTCCAGAGTTCAATTCTTAGCACTTCCATGGAGCGGCTCATAACCACCTGGAACTTCTGCCTCCACGGATCTCATGCCTTCTTCTGATGGACACAATCCCATCCATTTTAAGAAAATGTTTTTAAAATAAGTAAATGTTTGTTACCATATTCCCACTTCATATTGCAAAAGTATTGGGAGCAGAGAGAGAATCACAATGATTCTAGAAGATTCTATAGCACTCCCAGGACTCTGAGTTGACAGCGTTTTGATGAGACGACCAAAGCAGGAAGATTTCAAACACAGTGAGGCCTCATCACAAAAAATAAAACAAAAATTTATAAAAAGAAAATTTACCAAGAATTTTAAAATTTCAGAAAGATCATAAACTTCAATTTAGGAACTTCTCAGGGCCAAACAAGATATTGCTAAAAAAAATTTGCTCACCAGTGTCTTTAAGTAATTAATAGTGTAAGAAATACAGCTTACTTAAATACATTATGATGAAGCGTTAAAATAATGTCATAAGAGTTAAATTGCTATAGGAAGAAATGAATCACCTATTGTTAACATTTAAAAGTAGTAAGATAGCATGCTCAGTATGGCTTCTTACATATGGAAATTGTATGTCCAATGTGTTAGCCAAAGTTCATGCTGGGTTATGAAATTATAGATATTTCTGAGTTTCTTCTGTGTGATTAACTATGTATTTATTTATTTTCAATTACATCTATTGTTCATCTATTTTTCTGTTGTGTGTGTGCATGTGCATGCTTGTGTGAATTTAGTACAGCATAGACATGGAGTCTGAAGGGCATCCTGCGGGATTTCCTCCTTCTGCCTTATGGGTCCCAGGGATTGAACTCAGGACATCAGACTTGGTAGGAAGCACTTTTACAGGTCAAGCCATGTCACCTGTCCTCCATGTTTCTAAGTATCTGCAGCAAAGTAAGAAACAAATTCATAGCCAGGCAGTCGTGGCGCATGCCTTTAATCCCAGCACTTGGGAGGCAGAGGCAGGCAGATTTCTGAGTTCGAGACCAGCCTGGTCTACAGAGTGAGTTCCAGGACAGCAAGGGCTATACAGAGAAACCCTGTCTCAAAAAACAAAACAAACAAACAAACAAACAAAACAACCCCCCCCCAAAAAAAAGAAAGAAAAAGAAACAGATTCATGCTCATCCCTCTCCTCTCTTCTCCCTGACTCTACCTTCCTCCCTCTCCTCCTCCTCGAGGGAGGTTTCAGTTCTCCTTCTTCAGCGTCCACAATACTATCAAAGATGTGTGTAACCATGCCTAGCTCTTTCATTGCATTTTTAAATTTTTATAGTCAATCAAAAATGATATCCTAAGGGCTTACAATTACACTATAACTTAAAAGAGACAAAACTTAAATGGGAAGGAAATTCTCGGGCAGAATATTTTCTCTATTTTTGTCACACAGATAATTATCTCAAGCAAAATCACCACTTCTTAACTTTAAAGAGGGTTTGTAGAAAGAATACTGCACATCAAATAAGCTATATATTGCACATTATAATGAGGTCAATGGGAGAAATAGAGGAAGGGGAATTACAAGCCACAGTTCACCATTATCCTTAAATAGAATATGCAGGGTTTGTAGGTATGAACTCCTCTTCAAGAGACAAGCCATGTGCATGGCTCATACTTGTAATTTCAGTACTGAGGCAGAAGGATGACCAGTCTCAGTTACATCATGATATCCTATCTCAAAAGAAAAATAAAAGGGGAGCTCTAGTGATGAGTCATTGGATAAAGTGCTGCACAAACTGGAAGACCCAAGTGTGAGTCCCCAGCAGTCCTATGAAACGGGTGTATCTATCATATGTAACCTAGTGCTGCACACAGGTGGCTCCCAGGAGCTGACTGGCTGGCCAGCTGCAGTGAAAGGGTGAACTCCAGGTTCGGTGACAGACCTGTCTCAAAAATAAGATGGCAACCTGATGTTGATCTGTAGACTCCACAGTCACAGAGATAAGCACAATCTGTGTGTGCACATATGCATACTCCCTTCAACAGAAAAGTAACATGGAGACAAAGAGAAATCAAGAGATATTCAGAACTGTGTATGCAGCGAACGGTCTCATGGAAACTCTCTGGGAAAGGCACGTATTGTGATCAAAGGCCCTCCCTGGCCCAAGACCTTACTGAGGATTGCATTGGTGGTGACAAGTGTGCACTATGGGAGACAATGTAGGTTACTATCTCAGTTGCATTTGGCGAAAATAGAATGTGAAACTCAGACCAGCCTGCAGGCCTGTTAAAGCACATTTATTATACAAAGCTATGATTAAACTTTTTTTAGTCTATTTCACACATTGCTCTGAGCAAGTATCCAATCCCCAAATCCACTTCTTCATATAGTACAGTTTCTGATCTTTAATGTGAGCTCTTTGAGGGTCCTTCTTGAACTATGATCAGCATTTGTCAAACCAAATGTCTACAGAACATTCTCTTTAATGATCAAGATGAAAGTGTTGTGTTACTAAAACTTCAGCATTAGTTACTTCTGCAATTTCCAGGAAATAGCTACTAGATAGGATTTCCTACCAGGCCTGATTCCTAAAGCTTTATCTTGCTACTGCCTGCCTGCCAGGGACAAAGAATTCACAAATAAATGGGAGAAAGTCATTACTACAAGGAAAACAAGTTAACGAGGATAACTCTATGAAAGTAGGTATATAACACTCTACAGGACTCACACACCATGATCTAGAGTCTAAAAATTTACGTCTGGCTTTCACCAGGGACTGTGTTGATAAGCCCATCGAAAGATGAATTCCATACTCGCAGCATGTGCTCATGCCTGTCAAACAAATTCTATCTCTACATTAGTAAAGTGTGATTTGCCACCTTCTCCCAAACCTAATGACACCCTGGCAAGACAGGAGTGTGTGTCATATAGGAAACTGCCACAGACATCCAAGGCTAAAGACACTCAGATCCTCAGACACCCTGGGCAATGTAATGCATCACTTACAGAGGGAAGGCAACGCAGAATGTCCCATCTTCCAAGTGCTGAGTCACTCTGCTGTGAGCTATTTAAGCAAAGGCTTCCAGGAGACACACATTCAGCACTTAGACAATGCCCAAGATTCTAACTTGGTTTGCTAGAGCCGATGCTGTTCGGTTTCCATCCTCTTTTCTCCATACAGTCCGTCTCATTAACTCCTTAACTCACATGGAGCCTGTTCAGCTGACACTCAGGGGACCTTAGCACTGGAGCTTCCCAATTCCTCTTCCAAATATTCACATGGCAACAATGTCTTTTTCTTTAAAAAATGTTTTCAACATTAACAAACATTGTTTGAGCACCCACTGAAAGACACACATGGAGGTACAGAAAGAGTTGGTTAAAAGACAAGGAAGAGAGATCTTGCTAGGCATGCTGGCACTTGTCTGTAACTTCAGTCTTTGGGAGAGATTCCTTGTGCTTAGTAGCTCACAGTCTAGTGAAGACTATAATCAGCCAACCACAGTACATGATGTGCTGGTTCTGACACAGGTGGGCACAGGACCATGATGTCAATGATGCTCTGGACCTACTTTCTGGAGGAAGGAAGGGGGAGGACCCTACTGTTCACATTTCTATCTACAAATAAATGAATGCCCTGTAGGAGCAAATGCGGAGCCATCAAGGGACTACAGGAGATGTGAGTTTCTGAAGGACTTTTCAGATCTTATGGGGATGTGTGCTTCTCCCTGATGACCACCCGTTGCCTGGTTTGACCTGGCTGTGCCAGATCTAGCTGCTGTGAGTGCTGCTGCTGCTGCTGGCCCTGCCCCCCACTGATCCTTCAGGCACCCCTTTCCATGTGTCAGATGAGGACTCCTTTCCCATTTGCTTGCTATCCACAAGCAGTGCTGTCCAGTCCAGACAGCTGGCTTTAGCTTTGAAAACTCCTTGGCTTACTTCCCCACCAGTCTGTTAAGGAGTCCAACATGCCACTTGATGTCACATGTGTTGCAGGTGTTGTGGACGAAATTGCTACAGGAGCTGGATGTAAATGATGTCATTGGGCAAGACGGGACTTGGCAAGCCTACGTGTGTCCAAATGCTGTTCCTATCTCCCAGTGAAAAGATGTTGTAAATAAAGAGAACAAGCACAAACTGATCTGAAAGACTAAGCACAAGCAAAGATCTGTCCTGTGCACTATGTAAAAGCTTGCAGTTCTCACAGTAATACTGTCCTTGTGTTAGAAACCTGTTCTACAGATTGAGGAAATGAAGGCTCAGACAGATTCAGAGACTTATGCAAGGTCCTACAACTTCACAAATCTCTCTCTCTCTCTCTCTCTCTCTCTCTCTCCTACACACACATACATACACACTCATAACACAGCCACACACGTACACCAACTCACACACACACTCACACACATTCACATTCACACATACATATACATTCACACACACATTCACACACTCACACACACACTACTGAAGACAGCAGCCAAGGCCCTGCATATACTAAGCATAGAACTATATAAATAGTCACAGATTACTGTTTATCTTGAATCTGAACACAAATTAATGTGTTCTTTAAACTTTGGACTAGTTTACAGCAGGAACAATGAGATATTAGCATTGTAATAAGATTTCTGATTCCAGCCTGATTATCAGTTTTCTAGGAGTCAAACATAGGGCATTTAGCCTGGGCCTGTGAAGTCATGTTCATAAACACGCTGTCAATCTAAATACATTGCCTTGGAAGGAAGCAACAAAGAAATACTAAGATGAAGGCCATCAGATAAAAATGTGGTTAAATATGTGTGCATTCCCAGAACTACTGATGTTAAACAATATGACACACACTAGGGGAAAGATGTGGAAAAGTATATCTGCTTTTGTGACTTGTTGCTAACTGCTGAGTTTTCTTCCTTGGGCCTAAAAACAATTTACAGCATTGCCAATAGCATTCAGTACATTCAGAACAGTATCGTTTCACCCGGAGCTGACCGAAGGCCTTGCTTGGGACAGCACTGAGGACGGCTGTCCAGCAGACAGGGGAGTATGCCAGGTTCAGCAAGTGAAAAGGCAAGTAGGGCCATTTTAAGTAACATGGCTTATGTAAGTGAGAGCTGTCTCACTGGAAGTGGGTCAGTTAGGACCTGGGAGAACTGGAGCCCTTATGAACCCAGTGAAACCTACACATAGCTTTCCTTCGCATCTCTTAGAATGTGACCCTGTAACAAAACAATGTCAGAGTTCAGTTCAGGCCTCTGTTTTTCCCACCCTCTTCTTGTTTCCAAATGGTTTTCTTTCTCCCTTCATTTTAATATGCTAAACTAACTGAGACACACATCATTTGATAGTTTGATAACGTTACTGCTGGGAACAGGGAAAAAAGTATGGGATAAAGAAAGATCCTTTTCGCCTCTCACAGCTGTGATTCAGTTCTGACTCAAGAGGAAGTGTGCCACCTACTGAATCACAGAAACCACTTCCTGTGGCTGTTTGGTTTATTCTGGAGGCACCAGGCCAGGCCAGGGACTGCCCTGCCCTGACCCTTGCCTAGCTCTCCAGAGCCAAGGCGTTCACAGCTTGAGGTGGTTTGGCCTGAGACTCCTAAGAACATTACATATTAAATTACAAGTGTTTCGTTTCCTAGCAAGGAGTCTTTAGCAACATAAAAATGAACATGTGTTATTTGCAAACCATCTGAACCATTACTCAATCTGAGTGTTCCTAACTTTTTGCAAGGTATGTATTCTGGATGACCACTCTCCAGCGATCTGAATGTCCTTAGTTTTTCCTGCAGGCAGCTTGGGCAGTTTGTACGGTGGTACTAGCTATATGAGTCTTCATGGGAACCCTTTAATCAGTGAAGCAACACTGGACTTGTTCTCATTTGTCCCTGCGTTTGAGGAAGTGCTCAACCCATATATGCAGATGGGTTGGGGGAAGGGATACGGTGGTGCGCAGGAACCACACAGCGTTGCCTTCATAGCAGAACTGTGCTCTGCCTACTAGAAACGGGACCCTGGCTGACCGCTGGAGCTCACATTGGAGTCAACTTTGCGTGAAGGAGCCCCCAAGTACCTTCTTTAATGAAGAGATATATAGAAGAGGGAAAGGAGGGCTGGAGATAACCACAATATTATTTTTTGGTGTATTTGCAGGGGAAAATAAGAGCATTAAGTAGTTTGGTTCCATAATGTCATCTCCAAACAGACTAAAGTTGTTTAGGTTTTTTGTTTGTTTGTTTGTTTTGTTTTGTTTTTTGATCCTAGGTGGGTCTAAGATTCCTCAGTGCTAGCATACACATGCTCTCTCAATGAGTAAAGTTCCAGAAGGATAGTTCTGCATGTAGGTCAATACTAGAGATCCTGAGGCTTCTTTCCTCAGAATACATAAGAATCCTTACTAGCAGAGAACAGACCATGCCTCTGTCTTCCTCTGCTCCGCTGATGTGACAAAGAATGCCTGCAGACCCCTGTAGTAGGCAGTGAACAATCTGCCCATGTCGGCCAGCTGTCCTGACAGCTACACAACTGTCCTGACAGTTACACAAGGCCCAGCATGGTGCTCGCACCTGTCCTGTAGGGGTGCTTTCTTTGTGTTCCCTTTTATTAACATTGCCACTTGCATGTCTTCGCCCATGATTTCGGTTGTACCTGATAAGGCCAGATAGTTCCTCAGGGTATAATTAACCAATAGTTAATGATGGAATTCTGTGATTGCACTCTCTCAGCCTGTGCAAACTCATGCATTTCTTTGGAAAAATGACAAATATTAAAATTATTAATAGATTTCAGCATTTACTCTCCAAATAACAAAAAATTAAGTTTTTAAAAATTTTATATGAAGCATTCACATACATATGTCATCAAGAAAGAATACAGTTTTCTGTCATTAATTCTTTTTGACAAGGTCCCATGGAGCCCCACTTAAAACACTATACAGTAGAAACTCACTGCTAAGATTACATATATGCACTAGGACATTTGGTTTAGTGTGGTACCCAGGATGGAACCCAGGCCTCCATTCCAGCTAGTCAAACACTCTCCCTACTGAGCTATATCACCAGCCTCTAAATGCTTTATTGTGTTACTTTTGGTTCAGTGTCACAGAAAATTATATTGAACTCTTGACCAATCTATTTTTTCCATTGGAATATTGGCCCAAATAAGAAATAACATCAAGGAAAAATTATCCTTTGGCAGGAAAAATGTCCTTTCTAAATTCTTATGTGTTTTGTTTTGATTTTTCCTTAGTGACTGGAGGCCAGTTTCAATCCATTCCGGCACAGATTCAAAATTTTCAATCTGGTTTTCCTGAATACAGACTAAGGGCCAAGAATGAGACAATGAGACAGAATTACTACCAACACATTCACATTCACACATATATACACAGGCACACACTGACACACACTCAGAGAGACATACAGACATACACACAGAAACACACGGATATACACACAGACACACAGGGATATACACAAAGGCACACACAGAAATGTAGAGATATATACAGATACACACAGAAACACACACACAAATACACACAGAGACACAGGCATGCACAGATATAAACAAAGTTAGATACAGACTCACAGACAGAGATACATAACTATACACAGACACATGCAGAGGTACTTATAAACACACAAAGCATATACATACACACAGAAGCACACAGAGACATCCACAGATACATACAGAGATACACACAGGTACACACTCACACACAGACACACAAACACACACACACACACACACATACTTGCATGAGTACTACCAGAGTCCCAGATGTGTCTACTGATTTGCATGTCTTAATTCTTTCTAATATTTATCCTCATATCATGCAGTTTTAAGCTTTCAAATGGAACTTTTCTTTACATCACTAGATGATATTAATCCATTTTTCACTGAAGTCATGATCAGAAGACAATTAGCATTGTTTTCACTTTGTTTTTTTTTTTTTGAGTCAGGGTCTCACCAGTCAGTCTAGTCACTCCATACCACAGGTCGGCCTCAAACTCACAACAATCCTCCTTGGGTTATTTTCCTGAATAGCTATAGGCATTAGCTACTAAGTCCTACTCTCTATGGTTTTTCCCATTTGACATTTTCAGTGTTTGGAGTAAAGCAATGACTATAACGATTAAATTAACAATGATTTTGTATTAACCTAAGAATAAAAAAGAGAGAAAATATTTTTTGGGCAACCTGAAGAGAATCACATGTTTAGTGTAGTGGGTATCAATTCCCTGAAGGATGCAGTGGACAGCAGTACCCTGAAGGATGCAGTAGGTAACAGTGACCCGGAGGAAAGGGTGTCCTGCTGGAGAGCCAGAAGAACAGATGTCCACAGCAAGCAGCATGAGTACCAAGGTGAAGGCCAGCTCTGTGGTGAGACCTCCAGAAGTGTCTCATCTGTGATCTGTTTCTCCAGCTATTAACTCGAGATATCAAAACGTGCTGAGTGTTTGTGACTCTCTTTCCTAAGGCTTAACTCAATCTGTTTTCCATAATTCCACAGATCACCAAACAGTGACAGCCAAGTCCCCCCATTAAGGGTAATACGTACCTTGTACAGTTTCTTCCATCCTGCTTGGAGGAGGGGCACTTTCAAGGGCACATTCAGTCAGACACTAACTGGCAATTAAGGTCATTTGTGCTCTCGGTAAAGAAGGGAGAATGTCTGGCTGTGATCTCATCACTAATCAAATGTTTATTATCTGGGTCTTAGTAACTTTTCTGATATTAGTGATAATAGTTGACATTTGGTAAATGAGTTGCAAAACTCTGTGTGTGTGTGTGTGTGTGTCCCTTTATGGATATGCATGTTGTACATTCATATGAAGGTCAGAAGTCAATCCCAGACATTGCTCCTTTAGAAACATCTTATTTTCTCAAGCAAGGTCTCTGGCTGGGACCTGGGGCTCCATGGTCAGGCTGGGCAAGCACAGGGAGCCTTCCGTCTCTTTCTCCCAGCTCTGGGTAAAAGTGCAGCTTTTTATGTGAGCACTGTAGCTTGAACTTAGGTCCTTGTGCTTGTACCAAACACACTTTACTGATAGTTCTCTCCAGCTCTTTTTGGTTTTGTTTTGTTTGAATTTTTGAGGCAGGGATTTGCTACAAATCTGGTACTAAACTCACGGAAATTCTCTGGCCTCAGCCTCTCAAGTCCTTGGATTAAATGTGTGAGCTGCCAAGCTCAGCTACAGTAGTCCATATATTGGCACATGTCATTGGGAGTCTGGAGAAGTGGCAGATCGGGGGCTCCACATTGTCTCAAGATTCCAAGGACTCGGCACTGTCTTGAAACTAAGTATTGGATACTTCCTAATGCCAATCCTTTCTGTAGCATGGCCTCCAGCTACACTCTTTACTTTTCAGTAAATGCAATGCAGTAGGAATCCCTCTACAAACTGTGGACACGTAGAAAATTTTCTCCTTTTTGTTAGCTCAACTTTGGTCAGTTGCTTATGTCCACAAGGGTAGCTATGGGGGGAGGGGGGCAGTACACAATCATGTGCTAAGCCTTGAGGATTAGCATTGTCATCACTTGGATGAATTAGAGTTTATTCCAGGAGCTTGACACTTCCTGAAACCACACTGTCAGCTACCCAGGGAAGAGGAGCAGGCTAGAATTTGGGAAGGCCTGGACTAGCATGGGAGAACCTGTCTGACAAAACAAAGCAAAACACAGACCCTTGCTTCCATCCTAGTACTCTTAAATCAGAGCCTCTGGAAGTGGGGTTAGCAACAGATAAGACCAAGCCTGTGTTCAGCAACCACTAGTCCAGCACATCGATGATAAATAGATTTTACTTGTTGGCGTTGTTACAGAAATAAACATATTGACCTCCATCTTCAGGAGTTCATACCCAGAAAAATGGCAGAAAGGAAGACAAAAGTTTTGTTTGTTCCCTTTAAATACAGAACCACACCAAAGGATACATGTTTTAATATGATACCAACTAAACATTCTTTGAAACATAAGAATTTGAATTTATTTAAGAAGTAGAACTGGGAATGGTTATAGACTGACTGTAAAATGGCACAGAAAACCTTGAAAGTGTCTACTGAAATGCCCTGCATAAAAAGTCACTTTCAGACATATCTTTAATGAATTAAAGATCTAATATTATGTGAAAAATAAAAATCCATTAGAAAATGTTAGAATACAAAGACTTTATTTCTGATTCTGTGCTTTCTGATGGTCCTCCATATCCTCCTTCTGCCCCTCCTTTGCCTTCTTTCTCATCCCTCCCTTCCTCTTTCTCTACTTCCTCTTTCTCTTATTTCTCCTTCTACTTTCTTTGTTTCCTCCAATACCATCCTTTTTTATTAAATGAAAGGAAGGAAGTAAGGAAGGAAGAAGGAAAGGAAGGAAGAAAGGAAGGAAGAAGGAAAGGAAGGGAGGAAGAAAGGAAGGAAAGAAGGAAGGAAGGAAGGAAGTGGAGGGAGGGAGGGAGAGAAAGAAAGAAAAGACAAAAGAAAAAAAAACTTGGCCCAAATGACTGGTTCTATACTACGGGAAATAAGAAGCCAGCACAGTTGTAGATTCTACAGAGGAGTGTGACACACACTGGTTAAGAAACACTGGACTAAATAAATCTATAGTCTGAAGCTAAATCTATGGTCTGAGGCTAAAGAATCTTTGCTAACATATTGAAAAAAAGAGTGTACATGTTACCAAAATCTATGAATTTATTTGGCATTTTGTTTTTTCTTGCTCAACATCTCTGAAGCACTGAATACCTATTAGTCACAGGGAAACATATGTAAGACGTAGCAAGTGGTGTCACCTTCCCTGTGTGGATCACAAGGTTCTTGGCAATCGCTTTCATAACAGACCAGTGGGTATTGTTTTTCTTCTTTCCAGATGGATAGGTAGAAACACACTGGAGATAAAGGCCTGGTTCAGTACCACACATTTCAATCACCCAATGAGAAACAATGGTTGCCAGTCTTCTCACCCTTCAACAATAAAGAGCTTTCAAGCTCTTGCTGTCAACAAGAGTCTGGAATGATTATACTGGCTGAAAGACACAATGGGTCCACCCTTCTCACCCATGGACTCTTCATCCAAACTCAAGCAAACCAAGATGGACAGCATTAAGAAATGTACATGTACTGAGTATGTGCAAACAATTACCCTATTATGCTCCAAACAATGTGCTATAATAACTGTAGTATACTATCACCTGTTAAAATTAACCAGAGCAGACGGGAGAGCATACGTACACTACCTGCAAAACTATGGTGCTTATGCAAGGCTCCTGAGCATTATAAATAGATATCTGGCAAAATACTTGTACATGCTTGTACTCACAGAACCAGAGAGGTGTCAGGAGGATTAGGAGTTCAAGGCTTAGCCTGGGCTACATGAGACCTTGTCTCATGAAACAAAATAAAACAACTCAAAATCAAACTGAAGCTAAGAGGCTCACCTAACTGGCTCTAAGCATAAGAGACAAAATAAAATAATGTTATAGAAAAGAAGAGTCTAAAAGAAAAAAATTAAATATAGATAGTTATAAAGGGATATTTTTGTACAGCAAAATAAAAGTCAAATTGTTTTTCCTTAAGTAGTAATTCTTATCTCTGTATTTTCATTCATTCAATACATAGTTATTGTCTTCAATGTACCAAACATCTCTATCCTAGAAATAAAAAATAATAATTAAAACTAAAAATATTTATAGCTAGTTTAACAGGTTGATCATTATTGTTGAGTGGAGTAAAATATCAAAAAGGGGTATGAACTAGCTTTGTTTTAGGGGCCACATCCATTGACTATGATACAAAAAATGTGCCTTGCAATTCTGCTTTGGAGTTCTTGGCCACCCCTATGCCTGGTAATGAGAACAATCTGATGCTCATTCTCCCTGTAAAAACTGCTGGAGGTGACAGCATTGGGACTTTTTTATTGCTTACTGACATACTAAAAGATATGTGAAATAAAATATATGGTATCTTAACATTGTTTTAATGACAATAGAAGTGTGAATTCTTCCTCTCCATTCTGTTTGGGGTAGCGTGAGACACGGATATATTGAGATTATGTTGGCTCCATCCCATAGATGAGCGCTGTTAAGAGGCAATGCTTTAAAAAGGACTCCAGTGTTTTTAAACACTAATGACGTGTTCAGATGTGAGGAAATCTTCCGAGGCAGAAAGTAGGAGGGAAGTGTCAAGGCAGAGTGGAGTGATGCAATATTTCTTAGTGTTGGTGTGGTTTTGCAATTTGTTTTTCAGTCTGCTTGGACATCCAAGAAGGAAGGCTCTCATGTGGCAACAAGCACATGAAGTGAAGCTTGAAATCCTCAGACTGGAACTGCAGAGTTTAAATGTGCGTTCACACTCATATTCATTTCCCCTGATGAGAACTTGGCTGGAGTTAAAATTCAGTCTTGAGAAACGAAAATTCTTCTCTGACAGGTTTACTAAGCTTGCTTCAGCCAAACAGTGAACCAGAAATGATGTGTAATCTAATAAGAAAAATTCTAGTTTCTCCCAAGTCAAGCTGGGAACATTCTAAGGGAAGTTCAGATGTCCTCACTGGCCAGTGTTCATCATTTATGTGCTCGGTGCACTAAGGGGCACGGCCAGTGTGAAAGTGAGAAGCTGCAGTAGGCTTCTGGAAGTAAAGTACAAACTGCTCAGATTGTAAAATCGAGGTCACTCACCTCTTGTAGTCCTAAGCATAACCTAAACTTCTGCTCTGCTGTTGTGAAATGCTCAGCATAATTACCAATAAGAAAACAAAAACCAAAACTACAGAAACAACAAACCAGACTCCTGTCCCTTACTTTCCCCCAGTCACCTGTGATCACCTTCCCTGGGACTTATCAGTTATTCCACTCCTGTGTACAGACATCTGTCTGCTTCTACCTCTAGTCAGCATCCGGTATAATGTTGACATTTCTTTTTTTTTCTCCTTGTTGTTGTATATTTTCATTAAAGTGAACATTTGTTCTTAGGTGGAAAAAAATCTGCAAATTATCCATAAAGTAGACACACACACACACACACACACACACACACACACACACACACAGAGAGAGAGAGAGAGAGAGAGAGAGAGAGAGAGAGAGAGAGAGAGAGAGAGGGAGAGAGAGAGAGATTAAAAACACCAAATCTAAGAATAAAAGGAATAGAAGAGAATTAAGATACTCAGATCAAAGGATTAGAAGACATCTCCAATAAAATCATAAAAACAAAAACAAAAACAAAAAAAGCCTTCCCTAACCTAAAGAAATAGATGCCCAGAAACATACAAGAAGCCTACCAAACACCAAACAGATTGGACCAGAATAGAAAGTCCATAATCAAAACAAGAAATGCATAGAACAAAGAATACTAACAACTGTAAGGAAAAAAGGTCAAGTAACATATAATGGCAGACCTATCAGAATTACATCAGATTTCTCATGTTGACATTTCTTTATACTAAGCAAGATAGAAGACAGAGTTCTTAAATGGCTTTATGAATTGGAACAAGAGAGTCAGCAACTTAGTGAGTGATGGGCTTGCCTCCACACCTGAGGATCAGTTTGGCTACCAGATCCTACAGGGTGCAAGGAGAGAACCATTGCCTACAAATTGACCTCTCACCTCTGTATGCCAAATATATAGATGTAAAATAAGTTTTTTCTAAGATTTTATTTTAAATCATATATATGTGTGCTTGTGTGCATGTATGTAAGTGTATCTTTGTGAATGTGTATGTGTGTCTCGTGTGTGTGTGTGTGTGTGTGCTCATGATAGCAAGTGTCTTTCTTGATCTAGCTTCACCTTATACATAGAGAGACAGTCTGAGTTTATCCAAGAGCTTGCAGATTTGTAGATTTGACTACTCTAACTAACCAGCTTGCTCTGGGGATCCAAGCACAGAGATTACAAACAACAGGCCTCTACTCCTACATAATATTTACATAGATTCAGAGGCCCCAACTCCAGTCCTCAAGCTTATACAACAAGTACATTGCTTGAGACAAGTCTTATGTTATCCTAGCTTATCTCAGGTTATCCTAGACCTCATTTTGTAGCTGAGAATGACTTTAAACTTCTGATCTTCTAACCTTTGCCTTCCAACTGTTAGGTGTACAGGCCATAACCAGTACACTCGGTTGTCCGAGGTACTAGGAATGGATCCCAGGTCTTTGTGAATGCTAGACAAGAACTATAGTGCACAAGTAAATATGCCAGCTAAATGTAAAGTGACAAAAATAGATTATATGTAAATTAAATGCAAATTTACAATTTTATTGTCAGTTCCAGAAGCAGGCTTTTGAGATAATTTATATACCTTGGGGTCTTTCACTGTGCATTTTGCCAATGTCCTTAGATTTACTATGTGTTTTCCTATCCTACATCACTTTAACAGGAACAACAAACATGTTTGCTTACTTCAAGTCACAGCCCATTTTGTACAGATTGAAAATCATTCACATCATTTTAAAGTCAGTGCACTTGACAACTCTGTACAGGGAAAGAACATGATGACACCAGAATTGTTGTAATGATACAACGAATCACATGTCAGTAGTGACTTCCATGAGGATTTAAGCTTGTTAGAGAAGTAGATTCAGTACTCAACAACAAAATTCAGCCTCCTCTAAATCCCCTCTAGTTTCCAAGACCGCTATTTTTGAATGAGTATTGCATGTATTTCCTATATTACATTTATTTCTTCTACATCATACTAGTGTAAATGTATGATATATTCTGCAAAGTATATAACTCATTACCAAGAAATAATGATGCAAAGGAAGGAATCTGGCGGGATGAGTGACATGTCAGCAAGCTCTGCATCGTAAGAGGTTGGTCTTCCGTGGATCCTTGGATCCACAAGTAGGAGGCAAAGGTTCAGGGAGCCAGAAACTGCCTGGCAGCGCCAACATCCTGGCTGTCGCTCCAGACAGGTTACAGTGTTTGGCTTTCACTCTGAACCAAAAGTTCAAATGTGAAAACCAGGACCGGAGCCTCTCCCTTTCAGGAGCCAGGATGCCCCCAGTTCAGCCAGAAGTTAGTCTAAGGGTGGAGTGACCCAGCACTCCAGGAGTGGCACTTGTCAGCAGGACAGCTGCCAGGGCAGTGTCCCAACCACAGAACTGGGCTTGCCACATAGCCTTCACTTCATTAATATACTGGATTTCTGGGCAGCTGGGCAGAGGCAGAATTAAGCTGTAATTTTCATGCTACTGAGTCTCTTAGGTCAGTGTTAGGAAGAATGTGCTGAGTAAGAGTCAGGTTGAAGCCTGATGAGATTAGACCTTTCTCTGAGTAGTACCTGAGTATATCTCCTATCCCTACTTTCCCCTCCCCCTTCCCCTCCTTCCTTGCTTTTTCGTTTTTCTTAAAACTTGGAAAGAGCTCACATTTCTCCCTTTGTTTGTTTGTTTGTTTTTCTACAGAATCAAATGCCACAGCACACTTTCTGACAACACTGCATCAGATGGAAGCAAACACCAAGCTGCCTTCCGACAGAATCTGTCCCCTCACATTTGGTGTTGTTTATTAGCAAGATGTTTTTAGAAATCCAGGAGGGTATTGCTTTCGGTTAAACTCTTGCACTGTGTCCCAACAGAACAGGCTAAAATCATAATGGAGTCACTCACACTGAAGTCCTGAGTCACCAAATTAGAAAGGGTCCATTTATCAGACCTTCTAAGGTTTAGAAAAATAACAGAAATTTTCTAACTCGGTCATTTTCAGTCAATTTCATAATTATGTTAATTCTTTTAAAAATTAATTTAATTCTTACACAATGAAGGGATTTGAAGTAACTTTATGTTTAGCAATTAGGGAAAGTTTAAATGAACACTCCCCCGCCCTTTCTTTCTTTTACCTTTGTTTGGGACAGGGTCTTGCCTGGGTGCTGGACTGTGTAAGAAGCGCCATCCTGTCCAGCCTGCTCTCTGCTCTTGGCTTTCTGCTTTTCTTAGTTCTCTTCTGTTTATAAAACCAACCTGTTCAACTCAGCACTTACTCTATGGAATTAAGTGTTATCCAATCATAAGATGGACAGTAAAATCAGTTATGATCATCAAAACTGTTGTAATTAGTCCTTTGACCAATATAAAGGGAAAAAAAAAATAAAACTTCATTTCTCAACTCTCAGATCAGACTTAATATAGAAGACATCAGTGATGAGACTTGGGGTTTTCTCTCACATATGAAGCAATTCTGTTGGGGGTTGGCAGGCGGCAGCGGCAGCTCCAGAAAGACCACACCAGGCCAAACAGTTCCATGTGAGGTTTATTGAGAAGGGAAAGGGCAAAGGTGGCAGTGGAAAGAGAAGAGGGGAAGAGGAGTGGGGGGAGCTTCTCTTATATTAGGGATGGTGAAGTTTTCGCAGGTAAAGGTGAGCCCAATAGATTCTGGGAATCTGGTGACTGTTGCCTTGGCAACAGGTGTATAAGTCGCCCTGTTGCCTATGTGATGTCATAGGTTTCGGAGGTCCTGCTACCAACAAATTCTCTAGTACACACCAACTGAATGACCTCTCATTCTAATTAAGTATTGTACAGTCTGCCTGAACTAGTTTAAATCCCTTAGGCTAAAGTCTTAAGTTTAAGTTTTAACCTGTATTTCTGACCAACAGGCTATAAATCAAGGTTCCCACAGCTTGGTCTTTATGCTCAATAATTTGTTAGTATTGTTCACACATGTCAGGGTGCAAAGCACTTCAATTTACTAGATTATAACGATTATAGGCAAGTAGCCAGATAGACACACAGGACAGTACAGGGACAAAGTGAGGTGGGGGAGGGACTCCAGGGCACATATGGTTTCCACTTCCTCTTTAGGCATAACCACCCAGCACATCCTAGTTCCCTACCTCAGAAGGGCCTCAAACTTTACTTGATGGCCCACCCCCTTTACAATCTTAGATGTATGTATGTTTGTACATTACATGTATACTTTGTACCCTCCGAGGCCAGAAGTCAGTGTTGGAACTCCTGCAACTGGAGTTTCAGATGGTTGTAGGCTGCCATATAGGTACTGAAGATAAAACCTTGCTCATATGGAAGATTAGCTACTGCTTTAAACCCCTGAGCCATCTCACATCAGTTCCTGGAGGCTGTGGCCTACAGTTCTAACTCTCCAATTCGATGATTCATATAATTTCTTATATCTGACCCCATCCTAAAGGTACCTGTAGGTCCTGCCCTATGCTACCTCATTATTATAAATCCTGATATTGACAAAAAAGCACTGTGTGTGTGTGTGTGTGTGTGTGTGTGTGTGTGTGTGTATTTTGTTTGTTTGGGGAAGGGGGCTTAGGAACAGGTTTCATTCAGTCTAGACTGACTTCACACTCCTTTTAGCTGAGGATGGCCTGGAATTTCTGACTCTTCTGGGCCACACAGGCTTGCATCTGTGTACCTGAATAATCCTATGGTTTTAAAATGAGCTCTGGGACTGAGAACAGCTTACAGCTCAAGTTTTGAATAGGAGAAGACACTCCTAAGACTCAGGAAGTCACAAGGGTTTTAGAAGTCTTCTAATTAGAACGGAGGCAAAGAGCAAATGCATTTCCTACCCAGACCATAGACTTGGGGAGGGGGGCGGGGTCAAGCACAGAGCTGTGTAAGTTGATGGCAAAGTCTTCCCCCCAAATGTTCTCAGCTTCACTCTGGAGGAGTAATGACTGTCAGCACTTTGATGACTTGTGTTTTTCTGAGCTTTTCTCAACTTTCATGGAGGTGTGATATAAATTATGTGTGTGTCCCACCTCCTGCTTTGCACAAAAATGAAATATTTCTCAAAATGGAAGTGCAGATTGCAATTGGAGGAGGGACCAACTATGATTCACCTTCTTCCCCAAGGCTTGCCCTGTGTTGGGGTTCAGTGAATCTCATGAAGGAAAGGAGTCCTTGGGTGTGACCTGCAAGACCTAGAACACATAGAGCAGGTGCAACTGCTGACACAAAGAGTGGCTGAGACCCTGCTGCAGTGACTCACAGGCCTTTGTGTTTCATACCCTTTTCAAGGTCCCACACCAGGCAGCTGAAGATTTCAATGATTAAACTTCAAGGGAAATTGGAATTGAATTTTCCTGTAGCTAAAACTTCATAGTTTATATTTATATCACTATTAGCACAAAAGGTAATTAGCCCTTTATGTGGAAAAAAGATAGCCCAATTAGTTGTTCACACATACCAAGAATGCTTGTTTGCACATCTTAATTGCTTTTCTGCTAATGAAAGTGTAACTGCAACTCAGAAAAGTGTAGCATCCCATGCCTTGTTAATTCCATTCCATTAGAGATAACACTCCCTGAGTATCTGTGAAAAGTAACTGCTGGCCTTGTTTTGTGCATATGACTAAAGTAGAAGTTAGTATACTGCCTCCTTCCCATAGAAGACAATAATAAAAACAGTTGGAACACTCTACACCTCGTTCTGTAGGAACAAGAAACAGCACTAATCACTAATCTGTGAAGTTTTCTTTCCTACATTTCTCTCGTGTACTCACATCTGCCAGTAGGGTAGTGGAACGTTCTACCTCAGAAAGAGGAAGGGGTGGATGGAGAATGAAAGGCAGACACTCAGCAGCATTTCTGAGGCTGATTCAGAGAGGAGAGACTTGAAAGCTATCACTTACAAGATGCCAAAGACTGAGAGCTTGAAGGAGCCAGGGTTTCTGTCACAGATGAGCTTTGGCAAAATGATTATTTCTCCAGCACTAGGGAGAAGAGGAGATTTCTCTAGCCTAAAGGAAGGAAAAGTTCAAAGGGAGACCTAACTAGGCTTCCTTGCTACCTGGTCCCTGAGAGCAGGCTGCGGAAACTTCACATGGCATCAAGAAGTTTGGATATGGAGAACATGGAAACTTTGCCTGATGGGACACAGGTCAAGGAAATACACATGGACCAATTTGATAGAGCATCTAGGGTTGAAGGATACATTGAGGGGAGGATATGAGGGAGCCATACAGACCTTCCATGGGGTGAGTCTTTTTTCATAATATAGTTAATGATGTATACATTTATTGCTTAGAGATGAGACAGGCCTTGCTACCTTGCCTAGACTGGTTCCAACTCTTGATCCCTTTACCTCCAACTCAGTGGTAGTTAGATTTACAAGCAAGTGTCTCTGTGCCTCAACAATCCTACAGTTTTCAAAAGGGGCACTGGATAAGAGCAGCTAAGGAACCCAAACGAGCCTGTAGGAGGGGGAGATCGAATGGTTAGACTTAACAGATATGACTACAACTTACAGATCAGGCATCAACATCAGGGCTGCAGGACAGAGTAACCAGCAGTGACCAAAAGCATAGCCAGTCAGGGACCCTAGATGCCCATCCTTTCCCAGGAAGATTCATGTTCAATCTCATTAACACCTTATCTTTTTGCTGCCCTCTTTCTCTTTCTTTCTTTTCCTTACTAACATATTTTCCAAAAGGTGGGAAGAAAAGAATATATCAAAGTAAAATTTATCTCAAAGAGAATGAGATCTGAAGAAAACACAGTTCACTACTGACAGTGGATGTTGAAATGTTGAGCTGGGTTAATTAAAAGCAGTGAGAGAGAAATCAAGCCATAGAGCTATGGGTCTTTTGAGAGAAAATGTTCAGCCACTGTGGTGATATGTACAGACATGTGCATGAGTGAATGAGTGTGCTTCTCTGTGTGCTTTTCATAGTATGACAGGCCCAAGAAGCAGACAGACCTGGTCTTGAATTGTGGCTGATCCACTTAACACGCTGACTCTGGGCAAGTTCCATGATCTCTAGTTCTGCCTCTAACAAGGTAGAATAAGCATAACACTGTGAATGTTGATGTAATGATTTAAATAAGATACAAAACTGACTCTAAGATTGGCACATTAAGCATTTAAGTAAATACCGCTTATCATCATCAACACCAGCATGGTCATCATAATTATTATAATTACTAAATAATAGACGATTTTTACCACTATGGGTGTGAATTTTGACTGTTAGTGTGAGTTTTTGGTTGGCAGAATATAATTACATGTTGTATGTACATATGACACATCCAGCTCCTATTACTGTGTTTAGAGGCTAAGGGGATGTTCATGGACAGGTTGCTAGTGTTAGTATTTAGTGTGAATCTGTGTACTACAAGCTCTGACCAAATGCAACTTAGGTAGAACACATTAATTTCATCTTACAGGCAACAGTCCATTATACAGAGAAGACAGGCTAGGAACTTGAAGCAGAAATTATGGAGGCACAGTACTTGGTAGCTGCCTTGGCAAAACTTATTCTTAGCTAGCTTTCCTATATAGTCCAGAACTACCTGCTTGGGTAACAATGTCACCACTAACTGGTTGGGCACTCCTACATCAATTACCAATGAAGATAATCAGTTTCCTACAGGTATGTTTGTCTATAGGTTAATGAGTCTGGTCTGGGCAATCCCTCAGTTGAGACTTTAGGCTACCTCAAGTTGTCATTTAAAGCTAACTAGGAAAATATATGTGCACATATTGGGTTTTGGGAACAGGTATTACACTATAGCCCAAGCTGATTTCAAACTCCAGCAAACCTCCTGAGTTTCCCTTCTGAGTACTGGGATTGCAAGCCTGAGCCACTGTTCATGACTAACTTTTATTTATATATGTGAATGTAAATATATATGTACATTTGCATATACAAAATACTTTATAAATATAAACTATATACATAGAATTTATATGTATCTAAGGCTTCCATAAAATTTACTATCATTTTGTCTCAACTTCCAAAATGCCAGGACTTACTCATACGTACAACCATGCCAAGCCTAACACATCCCTGTCACAATAACCAAGTGTTTACTGTGGTAGCAATCCATGTCAACAGCAAATTCTCTGGGGCTAACTTCTGGTTCAGGTTATTCACTAGACAAAATGCCCAAAACACTTCTGGACCAAGCATCTCATACTTCTTATTCAAGTGGAGTTGAGCAGGCTATGTGGTATGGTGCTACTTGGGAGGAAGAGGTGGGCAGATCTCTATGACTGTGAGGCCAGCCTGGTCTACATAGTGAGTTTAAGCTAGGCAGGGACACATGGAGAAACTGTGTCTCAAAAACAAACAAACAAAAAGGCTTGACCATCCTATTTCCATCCCTTTACTACCAAATGCAAAGTCTGAAGAACTGCCTGCACTTGGGTAATAAAACACAATCATTATCCCTAGTGGTTTTTATGGTTTTGCCAGTGAAAACAAGGTTAGCCTCATTCCTGGGTGGCTCAATACAGCATGTAATCTTTTGATACAGTTACTTCAGCTAAACTGAAAGAATAATGTATGGTATTATGCTAGCCTAAAGAGGACCAAAGTCCATGAAAATGCTCTAACTACCATTAACCAGCACTGGTTTTAGTCATATAGTGAATGGCTTATTGTTCAACTATAGCCATTCCCATATTAATGCAACCTGTGGGCTAACAGCAGAATGACAATGGCTCATCTAAATTTGAGATTCATTTTGATCTTTGTGTTTTCAGCCCTAGTTCCTGAACCATATCTTCCTATTCCATTAGAAGGTAAGTTCTCCCCAGGGACACATTTAACTAGAGGTAGGCCTGATTTGGCTACCTGAGAAAGCATGAGTGTACCTGGCTAGATGTCAATTTAGGCCTGCCCTCATTTACACTGATTTCTTCTCTTTAGGTAAGTACTTTGCTCAAAAGAAAAGCAGTGTGCAGATCTATATTTAGCACCTATTTCAGTAGGTGAACTATATTCATGCAGACATTAGGGACAAATACTCTGAGGCATATGCTGGTAGCCTATCCAAAATTTCACATGTTCTTCAAACTCATCTGAAAATGTGGAAATTGTGAAGCATTCTGCAGTCAAATCGTGTAAATTGTGTACACCTGTAAACAGGCAATGTTATAAATGATCACCATCAACCAACAACTTGGACGTTTGAAGACATGGGAATTATTTGTTTTCTTTATTACTCAACTCTCTTCAGCATCTATAAAATTGCCAAGGAGACTGAAAGAAGCACTTCTCTACAGCGATGAATGCCAGTAGCAGACTCTGGTCTGCTCTGTCTGTGGAAAAGCCCAGAAGAGATCTAGGAATATCTTGGTTGGGGACAAACGATTAGGTGATACCATATTCAGTCATTATTTGGCGAAACTCTCTCTGTGATGGTTTCTTTCTCACTTAGGGCTCCAGGACCATTCATTACCTTAGGAGGCCAAGGCCTGTTTGATTCAAGAAGACACTCAGCAAGGATATTTCTGGAGCTTCTTCAAAATGCAGAACAGTGTTTTGGGAATCCTCTCTTGACTTTCTTAAAGCAGAAAGCAATCCTGAAAGGCAGGATCCAGGGCTGTTCTTTCCATGTCTCATGGGCTACTCTGAGAAAGATTCTCCTTCGAAAAGGAAAACAAGGTTCTGAGAAAATTCAAATGATAATGTGAGCTTTGGGCACTGAGCCCTGTTTACTCCTGTCTAGATACTGTGACATGAACTGTTATCATTCCTTGTTGATGTGGTTAATGAGGAAGGGTATAGTTTACATCCTCCTATTTTTTTCATCAAACTGCCTACAAAGGCTGGTATAGCAGTGTCGGGAGGTGGTCTGTGCTCAGGCAGCCTGGTTCTCAGGTAGAGCAAGAACTTTGAACCCCAGGACCCGGTAGGGGGTGGCTTCTACCTACAATCTTGTGGGCGGTGCTTCCACCTGCATGGGATGGGAGGAGTTCAGTCACCGCCCCCTGGAACCTAGCTCCTGGCGCAGTTGCAGCCCCCCCCCCCCCGGAGAGATGTGTGACTACCAGTCATGTAGTTGCAGCCCCAAGCCCTCCCCACATGTAGATAAAGTTTCTCCAAACTCTCAATCCAAGCCAATGAGAAGTACCTGCTGCCAAACCCCGGAGCATCCCCAAATCATATATAAATCCCAAACTGGATCCTATAGAACAATAAAGGGTGTTTGAAGATTACTCTGCAGTCTGGGAGATTTTATCACAAAGAGTTGTAACACACGGGAAGAGGTTCTCTCTCCTGGAACACTGTCGGCCGCACCGTCGTAACCTTTCCCGGCTAGGCAGCCTTCGCCAGTCTCAGACCGGATCGGGCACAGAGCAGCGTGGGCAAAGCCCCGCACCCGCTTTCAGCGGGGCCTCTGCACGGAGGCCCGCAGTCAGCGACAGCAGCAGCGACAATGGTGAGGCAGGCGGCGAGGGCGGCCCCCTCTGCCGGAACCTTCACACCGCTTTCGGCGTGGCCTCTGCACGGAGGCCCACATAGCAGAACTATCTTGGCCCTGCCAGTGATATAAATAATGACACAGCAGTTTATTAATATTTTAAAGCTTAGGCCTTTTGCCTGGCAGTTTCCCAAGTACTCTAACCCAACTAATCCTGGCACCAAGTCTGACCATGTGGTCAAGTCTTCCTCTGCTCAGCTCTAGTCCATCTGTCCACCCTCTGTGTCCACTGGAGAATCTTCTGCCTATCAGTTCTTCTCTGAGTACCTACCTCTGCCCAGAGTTTTGCCTTACCCAGCTATTGGCTGTCAGGTCTTTATTAAAGCCAATCAGATAGAATTCTAGACTGCCTTAGACATGTGAGGAAGGAACAAAGATTTACAAAATATGAGACCAGTGATGGGCTATTAGCTCTCTGTCAGTGCAGAATTAAGAATTGAATATAATGGGATGGATGCATCTTCACACAGTACACCCCAACAGGTTGACTAGCTCAAGTGCCAAAGTAGATTAGACAGATACTAGGCATGATATACTTCTTGCCTGCTGTGCATGTGTGGGTTAAATCTCCAATACTGCAAATAATAATAACAGGAGTAACTTTTTAAAACAAAGAAGCTCAGACACAGTTAGTGAGAACATTTTATTAGCTCTATGAGGAGTGATATCGATCCGGCTAGGCTTCACATTGTGCTATCCTTGTTAATTAGAACTGGAAAGGAGGTGGATATTGCTAACTTTTCATACTATACCCTGATAGATCAAACCCAAGTGGCGTCATTTGTGCTAAGTGTCACATGCTGAAGTGTTGAGAGCAGATAAACACCAAATAGGCAAGTTTTTTTTCTGGAAAAGGAAGAGTTGTAGCTATGAATTCAATGGGCCCAGGCAACCAAATCATAGTAATAAGGAAGTCCCTTTGCTTTGATGGCACAAGAAAAGTGGCCTGAAGCAACCTGATTGAAACTCTTGGTCTACTCTCTTCTATGCCTTGTTCCTTATTCCTGTCTTACAAACCTAGCTATTCTAAGCCTAGGCAAGCACACTTTTCTGTGTATTATAGAATCCCAATAGAACATTAAGGTAAATTGATTGTGATTTTTTTCCTTTTAACACACTCAAAATCTTCCCCTCCCCAGCATACACCTTCCTCCTCTTGGACAAACAATAGGTCCTTTGAGTGAGAGCGCCTCCACCCGCAGAATGAGTGAAGAGACTTTGCAATGAAACCTCCCTTATCATTCATCTTGATCTTGGACTTCTAACATCTGGCCCTGTGTGACACGGTCTGCTGTTCAGACTCCCCAGTCTGTAGTATTTGTTATGGCCCAACCTGACAAACACAAGTACATATTACAGTGTTCCAAGAGAATACCTCTCTCATGGGTTGCTGGAAAAGTTGGTTGGAGATTGACCATTGATCTCTGTCTACAGTTAATCTCATCAGTCTTACAATTGGAAAGAAGCAAGCTCCTATCTCAGTGGAGGAGGAATTGCTACACATTCAGGGAGTTGATCTCTAGCATAAAGGGCAAAGGTTATATCCTCTCTTCTGGGACTGCTCTGCTCCTCTGTCCCAAGCTCTCTTTAAGGATGCAAGAAGAGGGCTCTTCTTGGTGACTGCATGAATCAACACTTCTCTGGCTAGCTGATGGCTAGCAGCACTTTCTTTATTTAGGGTCCCTTTACTTAATTCTCTTTAATGTTGAAAGAATACTTGCCTAGATACTTTATAATTTATCCAAGGATCTACCCAAAGTCACTTAACCACCACATTTGTGATGTAGATTTCAAAGTCTTTATTACCCAGATAAGATTACTACTTTGTAATATCTGACCAGCTGCTTAATCACATTTAATAATAATGACAAGATATTAATTTGGTGGATGCTTTTCACATCAGCGCTTTTAGGCACCCCTCATTGAATGCTTTCTACAAATTGATCAGCCAATGAGTCTGGCCTCCATTTTTCAGATGAGAAAACAGGGTTAGCTAAGCCCAGAAAAAGGTTCAAGATCACACCTTAAAATGAACCTGGTCTTCAAATTCATCCTGAGAGCATCAAAGCAGCACAAATTTAAATTAAGTAAGAATAATGACCCAGAACAAGTCAGTTTTAAACACCAGCTGACAAATATAACTAGTTGTATTTTAAATATTCTACACAACACTGTCAAACTTTCAAAGACTAACCTATGCTGTAGATGTTCCTTGTCATCAGTAACTGAAATATGTTGCTTTCCATTTCTTAGAAATGGTTCATCCATCTCTCACAGTTTTGTTCCCTCCTCCCTCCCTGCCTCCCTCCCTCCCTCCCTCCCTTCCTCTCTCCCTCCTTCCCTTCCTCTCTTCCTTCCTTTTCAATTTCGGTTTGGGGTCTTTAACTTCCTATAAGAAAAAACATCTGGCTGTCATGCCTGCACATAAGTTTGGAGAGTCACTCCAATCTCAGAGTTCTTCCCTGAGAGGAAAACATTCCGAAGAGAAAGAAGGTTGTTCTATGATTGTGCTCTGTTTCAAATACACACTGGCATCCTGAGGAGTAAGAATTCTCACACCTTTCAGAACAATTTGCAACAGTTGGCTCGGGCTCTAAAGGCCTAGTGTGATCATCTTAAAAATCAGCTCAAAGGTGTCCCTGTTCTTCTACCTGTCTCTGGATTATCTCATTGACCAGCTACACTGAACAATGCAACACCTGCCATAGGCTCTCAACATAGTATTGTCATAATCATCAGTACAGTTGGAAAAATCCAGGATGCGAGAGGGCCGAATGCCCTGACACCGTCATGGTTCCCTGTTACTATCAAACATGTCTCCAGCTTTTAGAATCCTTTATGAGAAAGGCGATTGCACAAAGACCAAAGATTAGCTTTCTTTTACACTGCAAACCAAAACCGAGTTAAACTCTCTTTTTCCACGGATACCCAATGTTTTGCGATTCCACTAAGGCCACAATGATTTAACTTCAAAGTCGTGCGATGATTTGGCACATCATTTGCAAGGCGTGTTTTTGTTTTATTTACTCATTCTTCCTGTGTCTCATTTAAAAATATGTCATTTCCCAAATGGAGGACGGGTTATTAAAAAATTTAAATGTAAGCAAAAAACAAACGCGGCCCCCCCCGCAAAAAAAAAAAAACCCACCCAAATCAAACAAACAAACAACAAAAACACTCCAGAACAAGAAGAATCTCCGATCTGAGGAAATACATGGGACGAAAGCTTCAGCCTCAGCTCATGAAAGCGGGGTCACGTGGGGCCATCCCCCGCTGAGGATCCTGGACGTCACCGGCGCTGGCCGGTGCCTGCCGCGGGTGAGTGGCCCTGGGGTCTCCGCGGCCGCGGCCGGGACGCCCTTCCTGACAGCCGGTCCCCCAGCACGTAGCGCTCGCCTGACTCAGTGCTGAGTCACCGCTCCCGCGGACTCCCGGAGGCTGCCGGCTCCGTGCACTTCACTTTGGGCCGCTCCGTGCACTTCACTTCGGGCCGAGCCCTCAGACCATCTCCGCGTTTCCCGGAGCAGCACAAGGTTTATGGCTTTTGAATCCCGACCAAGCCCAACACTAACTGCCTGCATTGTTTTCTTTGCCTTAAGGGCTGACTAGTCTAGGGATCAAATTCTTCCATCTGAAACTTGTTGGTGCAAATCTCTGGCTTTGTCCTTGAACAGTGACTTTGAGATGACCTTCGTTTGGATTTCTTTTTTTTTTTACTTCTGAGGCTCCAAACTTCTGTCTTATTTTTGCCCTCCGTTTCCTAAGGTTATCTTTTCAGTGTGTTTGGTAATCTTGTCACAAAGCCATACTGCGGTGACGCAAGTCAGGTTGGAATCTGGCATGGTGTGCAGGCAGTGACTTACTGTAAAACCTAGGGCCTTCATCTGCGACATCCTATCTGTCATCTCAGGCACTGATTAGCTGCCTTGCCCTTGGAGAGGTCCTGGGGATGTAGATGGCCTGTTGAAATCTGTCTTTATAGCGGCCACGTTTCTTGCTTCCTCCTTGGAGTTTAAAATGAAAAGAACGATAGATAAGCATTTCTCCAAGTGTAGTTTGGACAACCTGTCCCAGAAGCACAATTTTACTCCAAACTGCAGCTGCAGAATGTCCTGGATAAAACTAGAAACCGGCCACCTGCCAGTGGACCATGGAATCTGCAAATCCTACTAGAGGATAGGAGGGAAGCATTTTTCCTAGACTGACCACACAGGCTACGTTGGTTTTGGTGTACTTATTCATCTTTCTGTCTAAAATACTGGAAAGGTAAAATGCAGGGGTGGGGGGCACATAAAATATCAGCGTACTGTTATAGTGATAGCCATTTCTTTAGAAAACAAGCTTGAACTCTAAGTTACACTGTTGTTGATATGGTAGTGATAGAACTGAAGGCCTGATGCTCTAAGCAGATGCTGTGCTAAGCAGCTATAGCCTCAGCATGACGCTGTCCCTACTTGTTTTTGTTTTATTTATTTTTGTTTGTTTGTTGTTTTATTTTGGTTTTTTTTGTTGTTGTTGTTGTTTGTTTGTTTGTTTGTTTTCTTTTTTTCGAGACAGGGTTTCTCTCTGTAGCCCTGGCTGTCCTGGAACTCACTTTGTAGACCAGGTTGGCCTCGAACTCAGAAATCCTCCTGCCTCTGCCTCCCAAGTGCTGGGATTAAAGGCGTGCGCCACCACTGCCCGGCCTGTTCCTACTTCTGATCCCTGAATATTTGCATTTCCTCAGGAAACTCTTCCAGCTTCATCTTTGCTACCATTGGAGCAAAGCCCCTGACAGGCCCTTGTAGTCCAAGTGGAGTTCTTGGACCAGCAACGCAGCATCACAAGGTAGCTAGCTCATAAGAAGCACCGGTTCTCTGAGCTGCTGATGTAGCAAAGTTGGAGTAGTTGCCTAGTGTGCTTGAAGCTTGGAGTGGGGGAAGGAAGAAGAAAGTCCAAAGTCATCCTCAGCTGCATTGTTAGAGCCGAGGATCTCAGATTCCATCCATAATCGTCATTTTTACAAGGTCTCTTCATATTTTGAACTCAGAAAGAACTGTTCTTTGGGCTGGCCGAGGAGAGGAGAAGCAGCAGGAGCTGAGTGGGGGAGGAAAGCAACTTTCACTTTTCAGGACTGCTGTAAGAAATGCCTCATGCCACACCTAGCACTGTACCTAAAACAGTAAAGATGGACTATCTTAGTTAGGGTTTTACTGCTGTGAACAGACTCCATGACCAAGGCAACTCTTACTAGGTCAACCTTTAATTGGGGCTGGCTTACAGGTTCAGAGGTTCAGTCCATTATCAGCAAGACAGGAACATCACAGAGTCCAGGCAGGCATGGTGCAGGAGGAGCTGAGAGTTCTACATCTTCATCTGAAGGCTACTAGGAGAAAACTGGCTCCCATATGGCTAAGAGGAGGTTCTCATTGTGCACCCCACAGTGACACACTTCCTCCAACAAGGCCAAAACTCCTAATAGTGCCACTTCCTGGGCCAAGAATATTCACTACCTCATGGACCTACCCTCTTACAGTCCTGGAGATTGTCCACCATGTTCTAGGTAGACCCCTCTGGGCTCCTTCCTACATTTCAGCAGTGGTCATAGATCTCTGACTGTCCCTGGCATACAGTCTATGCTGCTTTGATCACATGGCATTCATTCTGTGTTTGTCTCCACATTATCTCCCTACTAAGATACTGGTCATGTGCTCTCAGTGAAGCCTCCAAGTTCCACTCTGGCAGATGCAAATGCACATCCTGGAGTACTACAGAGACCAGGACACTAGACAGGGTCCATTTCTGGGATGGGGGTGTGGAAGTGATACAGAGAGCAATAGCAGGGTACAAGAGATATGATGGGGAAATGGGAAAAGGGGTGGGCTGTTATTAGGGAAGAGGAGGGGCATGAACACTGAAGGGAGCAAGATAACAGTAAGGATGCCTGATTCATATTATTACCTACCTTAAAAGAACCCCACAATACTGGTTAGTCTGTGTATAATATCATATGTAATTTAAATAAAATTTCCTCATCTGGGTTTCTAACAGAATCAAAGATCTCCAAAGAAAAACCCAACACCAGTCATGATAGACCCTCTTCTGAGTTGTTAGAGTTGTCCAAGAGACTTCCCCAACGAACAGACTCTTGTCCTTGGTTGCTACCCGAAGATAGAAAACAAATCTCTATTGTTGAAGATACCAGGTACTTCAGACATAAGTATAAGAGAGCTGAAAGTGACCTGAATGTCCTCTTCCTGAAAACTAGCTTTCATGGCATTTCCAAAGGAGGGAGGCAACCAAAAGTCCTACCCAGTTATAATTCCTACAAGCAACAATGACCAGAATGGTACACTAACCCTAAGGGTGCAGTAGATGCACACATGCTTTTGCAGTAACCAACACCCCTCTAATTGGATTTAAGATTTGCTCAACTAGAAGGAAATCATGCTTGGGACTAGAAACCTATTTAACTCCCCATGGTTAGTGAAATCATGGATCTTGGGAAAGAATGCACAATCACCACTTTTCTAGACCAGCATAATATTTAACTGAATTCTAAATATCTGTTTTGTACCCACACATAAGTATAGTCATCACCCCTCATCAGGAAACTTCTCTTTGCAATAGAGACCATTAGAGAAAACCATAGTCAATCAAAATGCAGAGCTGTGGAGCCCAGTCCCAGCGAATACATCTACAAAATGCTCCCCCAGTTAAGACTCAAGGAACCACTGGAGAAAGTGAAAAGATTGTTAAGAGCCAAAGGACCATGGGGTTTGCTGTGAGGCTGTATCTCCTACTAATGTCAGAAGCTCCACCCATAGCATCTGACCCATTATGATTGTCTAACATGAGCTGAACAAAGAGGATAGCATTGAAATGCCATGGTGGATAGGGCATCAACCCTTGAAGAATTATAGTCAATTTGCAGAGTGCTGAAAGTGGGAGAAATAGTCTCCTCCAGGGAAGAGCACATCAATTGGTTATCTAGTACCAAATTGTCAGCCCTGAGAACCTACAGACAAGTTATCATTATACAAGTTACATTTAGGAATATATGTACATACGTATGCATACACACACACACACACACACACACACACACACACACACACTCACACACGTCTCACAGGCCATAATATTGAAAGAGAGCAATGAGGGGAATATGGAAAGCTTTGGAAGGAAGAACTAGAAGGTAGAAATGATGTTGTTATAATCTCAAAATTAAAAGAAAAATGACAAAAGATTAATTTAAAAACCAGTCGTGGGGCTGGAGAGATGGCTCAGTGGTTAAGAGCACTGACAGCTCTTCCAGAGGTCCCGAGTTCAATTCCCAGCAACCACATGGAGGTTTACAACCATCAATAATGGGTTCTGATGCCCTCTTCTGGCGTATTTGAAGAGATCGACAGTGTATTAACATAAATAAAAGATAAAAAGCATGCAACAGGACAACCTGGCTAAGACATTTCAAAAGAACAACAACAAACTGGTCGTGGCAGTGGTGGCGCACGCCTTTAATCCCAGCACTTGGGAGGCAGAGACAGGTGGATCTTCAAGTTCCCAGTCATCCAGGGGTACATAATTACACTAAAATTAAAAAATAAAAAAGTAAAGATACTGGCCAAATTACATGAGGTCCCTTTTTAAATAAACTCATATCAAATCAACCATATCTATAAATAATCTGCTTGCAAGTAAGGTTATATTCATAGCTAGCAACAGGACTCGGATGCCATTGAGAGACCTGCAAGGTATCATGGCATGTACATTTAATCCCAGCTACGTGGGTGGCAGGACGATAGAAATTTCAGGTCAGCTTGGATAAGAGGAGGTGATATTATACTCATAAAAGGAATATTTGGACATTTTACTTTTAATAAGTGAAATGTGCAATGTAAAAATTGTCATTAAAATTAACCATTATTTAAAAATGTCAATCACATTTCGTAAAATAATTTACACATTATTCTCTTCTATTGGCTGTTATTTTATGGATTTTAAGCTGTCTCCTTCCAGCTAAACAGTGCCTTCTCTTCAAGGCAATTTTCCCTGAAAGCTTTATAATATACTTCATTGCTTATAGTAAGAATTCAGTAGCTACAAATAACAGTTATGGAGAATTACTGAACAAATTCACAAAATTCATTTGCTTAAATTTACATGGAATACAGTTCAAGACTTAATTATGCCAGGAAGCATTACTTTGACCATAAAAATATGATCTCTCTCAAAAAACCAAAAAAAAAATGATCTCTAGAATTAAAGTATAATTATAAGCTAAAAGAACTTGAAACTTTGTTCTTCTCCCCCTTCCCCGTGTGTGTGTGTGTGTGTGTGTGTGTGTGTGTGTGTGTGTGTGTGTGTGTGTGCATATATGCAGGTGCATGTATGTATGATATACTAGGTAGGACTGGTCAATAGGTTAGTCTGTTTATTGAGCCATACATACATACATATGTGTGTATGTATAATAAGCAATTTAGGTCTAAGGCAAGAGAATCAAGCAAGTGCTCATACTCCTTTCCTCTGAGAAACCTGTGGTCATCCTTGGCCACAACTTAATCTGCATAGAGCCACAGGGGCAATGCTCGCTTCCCACTCAAGTCACTCTTTAGTGGAGAAACACACGATGTTTTGTTTTGTCTCAAAAATGCAGAAGGTGGTTGAAGCTGAATGATTTTAATAGCAGTAACCAGATTTTTTTTTCTGTTTTGCCACCAGGACTACAGAGTAACACGAATTACATATTACTTTCCTTAGTCCCAAAAGCTGGAGCTGTGTTGACAGGACACACCTTTAGTCCCAGGACCTGGACTATTGTTTGAATCCAAGACCTACTTGAGCTACATAGTGATACCCTGCCTCAATTAAGCAAAAAACTATGTAAAAAAAAGCTGTTCAACATATTTTCAAACATTTTATTAGCTTTTTCAGTTTTAATGTTTAATTTTAGCATTATTTTATGCTGTTATTTTCAGTTATAATTAAAATTATATTTTAATTTTTAATACTTTAAGGGGGAAGTTCTGATGTTAACGTCCTGTTCCCTTGTTGGTTCTTGATTTGTCAGTAAAGAAAGCCATGGACCAATTGTAGGGCAGAAGGTAGAGGCAGGACTTCCGGGTGCCTGGAGGCAAACAGAGGGACTCTGAGGGCTTTTCACTATGCTTTGGAACAGGAGGAATGCAGCAGTCATGTGAAATCTCAGGAGCAGCTGGGGCCAAGGGCCACTATTACAGACATGGATGCTTGGCAGAGTCCAGATGGGATTAGCCACTAAGTTTAAGGCAGGTGGAAGAGACTGAGTTAAGAAATTAATAAGGGCAGGCTTTTCCAGGCCAGAGATAGTAGTGCCCAGAAATGGTGCCAAGAAGGCAAATTGCAAAGGAACAAACTGTGTGTGTGTTTTATCCACGGATTCTTGGGTCTCAGGAGGGGACTGGTAGTGCGGTCACCTCCTGGAGCAAAGCCGGGTAGAGCAAAAGGGAAGCTGGGTGGGAACTGGTATTGAGGCCAATCCTGGAATAAAGGTGGTAGCAATAAAACTATATGCAACAAATTACCTTTGAATAGGAAATTGTATTTGAATCATAGTTTCCTCTGATTTTCATAGGTACACTGTGGCACATATTTTCACACATGATCTTACATGCCTGAACACAATAATAATAAAAAAAGTAAAACGTATTGATAAGAACACATATTGATTACCCACTAAGACAACCTGCAACAGCATTTTGCATGCAATTAACACAAATAAAATATGTGCTTTGAAATACAACAGAATTCTTTTCAGTTTGTTTCTGTTTATTTAATCAGCGGTTCTTGTTCTTTATATTTTAAACAGAGTCTTTCCTTCCTTCTAAATCAGCCAAACTACCCAGAGATGCAAAAGAAGGAGTTTCTCCCATTATAAGTTCATGTAGGTCAGAAAATTATTTGTGAGAGTTGTTTTTTTCCTTTCACAACGTGTGTCCTAGTCCTTGAACTCAGGTCATCAGACTTGACAGCAAACACTTTTAAGTGCTGAGCTATCCTGCCTTTCCCTCTTATCTTATTACCTGTAGATGGCAATGTAATCTTTATACAATTGTAATAATTAAGTTTCTTAAAGAAAAACACGTTTCCCATCATAGTTCAATGCTAGTCCAGGACTAGGAAGGCAGAGCAAAAGGAGTATGAGTCAGGGCCAAATTGGCTTTCTTAAAACACACACACACACACACACACACACACACACACACACACACACACACACACTTCTTAAAAACTTCCATTGAGGGGGCTGGAGAGATAGTTTAGTGGTTAAGAACATCGGCTGCTCTTCCAGAGGTACTGAGTTCAATTCCCAGCAACAACATGGTGGCTCACAACCATCTGTAATGGGATCCAATGCCCTCTTCTGGTGTGTCTCATACAGTGTACTCAAATAAGTAAATCTTAAAAAAAAAAACAAAAACAAAAAACCAAACAAACAAAAAAACACTTCCATTGATTTTCGTCAAGATAAAAGAAGTGACATTTATTGAGTGGATATTTTGTGTTTGTAGCTACATTATCCATAGATTTCTTGCTTTTTATAGGTGAAAGTTTAGTTTTTTTAATGCCTTTAAATAAAGCATTTAAATCTTAATATACTCCCTTCAACCAGGGATGGGGATTTATGTGTACCCAACACACATTGTACCACTGAGCTTAGGTACAGCACACACTGTACCCGTTCCTCAACAGGTATATTTCCCTTTGTTGAGACAGTCCCACATATCGCCCAAGCTAACCTCATACTTAAGATCCTCCTGCCCAGCCTCTCGAGTGTTGGGATTAAACACGTGCGTCACCACTACCCAGCTGGATGTGATTCATTTTATAGAGACAGTTTCACATATTGTCCAAGCTGGCCTCAAAATCCTCCTGCCCAGCCTCTCAAGAGCTGCATTACAGGCATGGTTAACTCCAGTCACAAAACCAGTAATACTTACTTAGAAAAGGGCATACAGATCCCATATTCCTCTTTATCTCTTTGTACCAGTTATATTCTCTTCTCTGCATATCCTCTGATCATATTCAGATAGACAATGGTTGCATAACTAATACTGAAAGTAAAAAAAAATAGTAAAATATTTCTTTGAGAGCGAGTCTTGCTATGTAGATCAGGCTGGTTTTGAACTCTCAGACATTCACATGGTTCTTCCTCCGTAGTACAGGGAATCCTCGGCCACCATGCCTGGCAATATTTGTACTATTAGTACTATATGAATATTCTTTCCAGCATAAAATACTATGTGATTACTCCCTCCCTCCCTCCCTCCCTCCCTCCATCCATCCTTTCCTTCCTTTCTTTTTGTTTTTTGTTTTGTTTGTTTTTTCAAGACGAGGTTTCTTCATGTAGCCCTGGCAGTCCTGGAACTCATGATGTAGACAAGGCTTTCCTCAAACTCACAGAGATCTGCCTGTGTTTGCCTTCCAAGAACTAGAATCAAAGGCATATGCCACTACTGTTTTGACAGTTTTTCTTATGTTTTATTATGACAAATTTTTAGACTTTGCTGAATATTTGGAAGAATTTCCTTTATTTGGGTCTTTTAATCCTATTTATGTTTTCATTTGGGCTATATTTCAAGACTTTATCATTAAAGTCTTCACGATAAAGACCCCTGTCTGCATAAATGTATCTTGCAAAGTTATTAGATATATTTAAAAAAGGGTTCTTTGTTCTCGTTACCTGTTTTAATGCATTAAATTTCCTATTGGAGCATTTGCCATGTTTTCTTCTAATGTCTAGGAATAATTTTGGTTGTGTTTACTTATTTATTTATTCTTGAGATAATCTCAGGCATCCTCAGCTAACCTCAAACCTGTAACCTGCCTGCGTTAGCTTCCCAAGTATGGGCTCAGATACCACACCTGCTTATGTGTATGTTTACACACACACACACACGGAGAGAGAGAGAGAAAGAGAGAGAGAGAGAGAGAGAGAGAGAGAGAGAGAGAGAGAGAGAGAGAGAGAGAGAGAGAGAGAGAATAGACCAGGTGTGGTATAACCTGTAATCTCATATTCAGGAGATTGAAGGACTATTGCCAGTTTGGGGTCAGCTTTTGCTATACAGCAAGACCCTATCCCCAAATAACAAAAGGGTAAGAGAGGATTGGATTTGGAAGAAATGGGCTTCCACTTCTAATACCAGAATGATTTGACTTTGGGAGGTTGGTACCCAGAAGCTAGCAGGTACCACAGCTGCTCCTGTCATGTGTTTTTAATACATCAGAAAAGGTCCTTTGGAGTTTCTAAAGAGACAAGTCCCTCACTTTCAGTGTTTTCATTGAATGGGGATAGATGAGAGGAAACGTGGCTCCCTGTTCTCATCAGACCTTTGGTTTACTTGGATCATTTTATTCCACTTCTCCTGCAACATTTTCCTATAGGCCAGGCTCTGGGAAGGTCACTGTGGGAACTGCAGATATCTGCCTCTGTCTTTTCCTAGGAAGAACCCAAATGTATATTCCTGTGCCTTACACAGGGCTCCTGATTCTGCTCCTCTAGAATGGATCCTCAGGGTCTCTATTGAAATAAGCAAGCAAAACCCATCCCTGGCTTACATATACCCAGGTCTGAGTAACTCAAAGTAATGTGGACTCAGGGAGGAGGTGACTGCAGACACTGAGTAGATATAGGAGCCACATCCCCATCCCTGGAAAATGCATCATGTGGGGCAGAAGGTGGACAATGAAATAAAAAATGCTTTCCAAACTCAAGCCTGAGTGACTGCAGGGCTTCAGATGAACTGTTACTGTGAGTGGAAAGTCACAAGTTTCTCTCTTGATTTTCTTTATCAGATACTATATTAAATACCAGCTCCACAAAATATTGCTAAAATGTCTATCTTACAAAGAGGTCACTAATCATAGTGAGGCTAAATTATACTCAAATAATAAGTAAATGCATTTTAGCTTAGAAAATGTAGGGTTCATAGATACACACTAAAGGTCTATTTGCTTTTGGCCAATTTCTGAAGGCAATTAATAGACACATAGCTAAAAGAGCAAAATAAACAGCAATAGAGGAGCAAAAATTTCAGATTTCCATTCAACCAAGTGTCTTAATCTTTTAGCTGTAACAACAAAATTTCCCTTGTCACATCTAGAAACAGATGCAAAAAGTGACCATGGTGCCAATGACTCTTCCCAAGGCTCACAACCATACTAAAGTACTGTGACTCACACAGCTCACTTGCTATTAATAGAAGAGTCTGATGACTCATTTTGTGCCTTTTGAATATGATGGGAATTGTCAAATCTGCAATACCTATGGTGGTCCTTGATTTTTCCTTCACTTTAAAACAGATTTGGGGGTAAATGATACTTATTTGAAAATATTGAGTTTTTTAATTAATATATGATTTTGTTACTCTTGCTTTGCTTTGTTCTTGTTTTTCAAGGCAGGGTTTCTCTGTACAGCCCTACTGGAACTAACAGTAGATCAGGATGACCACAAACTCAGAGATTATTGATTTATATATAGTAGTTTTTAATATCACTTGAAAAATCAGTTCTTGCCCACAGTCATGCATGCAACTACCCTATAGGCACAACATAGAGCCATTCCTTTACTATTCAAGCCCCATGCCCACTTTGGCTCTTGGAAAGCTTTCGTCTACTCTCTGTGTTTCTGTTCTCATCTCCTCCAGGATGTTGGGCGAATGTTATCAGGCATAAGAAGCCTTTTGAATTGGCTTCTTTCATTTAGTAGAGTGCATTTGAGATGCTGACTTTTGTCTCTTAAGTCAACTGCGAGCATTCTACTGAATAAGATATGCCAGTAGCTCATTCGACATCAACATTAAACCAGGTAAAATTGACTTTATTTTATAGACAAAACTGACAACAAGTCTTGCATTTATTAAGAAAAAGAAAGCTGGGCCTAGTGACACATACCCTTAATCCCAGCACTTGAGATAAAAGCAGGCAGATATCTAAAGTTAAGGCCAGTCTAGTCTATATAGTGAATTCCAGGACTACCAGGGCAACATAGCAAGACCCTGTCTCAAAACAAAACAACAAAACCAAAAAGAAATAGAGAAAAATAAAAGTAATTCTCATTACCTCTTGAGTTCTATAGTGAGTTTAGATTTATTTGAACATAAATTAAGTATAACTATTTCAAGAAGAACTTGGTAACGTACTTTAGGAAACAGTGAATATTTATTCTAGTGCTGTTGTTTTTAAATTGTGATATACATTTGAATCATGTGGTCCAAAAGCTTTTTTTCCACCTACAAGGGAATACAGCACACATTGGGAATATCAGGTATGCCGTCGCTTTATCAACATGCTCTGAAGAAGAGTGCTGCACAAGGATCCCACTCAACCTGGACCTTTGAAAAGGCTCATTCCCATGCAAACACTATGAATCCTACCGCACGGAGGCAACAGGTGGCTTAGAAAATAGTCAGGAGAAAGATAATTCATGCCCTTCAGGACGGATGCCAATGGAAAAAAGTGACCTGAAGTCCAGGTCTCAGGGCCTGACGTGATGAAAATCTAATGCCACAGCTGTTCTCTCTCAGAACTGTCACTCATCATGTTTTAATTTCACAGTTTTGATTTAATCTTTTCTAAATACAGCACTGGATAAATACAGAACAAGATAACAAGAGTTCCCGGCAAAGAAGCCAGGTTGGTCTTGGCCTCATCCTGCCTGTCCCTAGACCTTTGGGTTTTATTTTCTGTGGAGAGTGTATTTCCAGGGCTCAGCTTTTATGTGTGGGAGGGGCAGAGCTTATCATCAACATATAAGCCTACCAGGAATCCCAGAGTGGTGTCAGCGGGGATGCTTGCTCTGCTCATGCTAACTTGTAATATACACTGAACTCCGAGAAAGGAGGAACATGTCAGTAATCTTCCCATTTTCACCAGGATTTGTCATTAATGAGACACGTCCTCTTTATTATGAAGCCATGTTATAAAAAGCTGGAAGAAGCTGCCTCCTTTCGAAGTGTACAACACTGCTGAGTCAATGTACATAATCTTCAAGTCCCAGGATTCACATTTTCTTACCAATGCCTCTTTCTAGTTAGTTCTGCCTCCACCCAGTTGTAGGCAATTGACTAAAACAAAAAAAAAATCTGTTACAGTATTGATCTTTATTACTGTGATAAAAAAATGACCAAAAGCAACTTATAGCAAAACAAACTATTTTTTTGGCTTATAATTTCAGAGGATTAAGAGCCAGCCATAGTTGAGGTATTAGTAAATTTCCTCCCCAAGGGCAGACATAAGAACATTTATCTGTTTCCTAAGATCCCAGTGGCAAACATAGGCCCAAGCTCACTCTGAGGAACCAATGAGTTTACCGGGCTTCTTTACAGAACATAGTTGTGGTGTTAATTGCAGGGATATAGGTGTTCTTGCCCTGCCACTAGGCCATACTAGAAAGCCTTTATTTAGTAGTGATCAGGGCTTCCCGGTAGCACATTGATTGAATAACACCCCTGCAGCCTTTAGACTCCAGCCCCTCTCTAAGGTCACATGCTATAAAAGCAATGTACATAAAACAGGTGGTGGGGAACAACTGGATACCTGAGTGAGGGGCTCATGATCGCTCCATCCCTCGTTGAGGGGGAGTAAACAGTCCATCTGGCATGATCTTTTTTGCAAGGAGCTTCAGCTCACTTCCCAGGAAGGAGGTTGTTTGGAGGTTGTTTGGGGGACAGCAACATACCACAGGAGGTACAGCAGCAAGTGGCAGGCATGATGACGGAGCAGGAAACTGGGAGACCATTTCCAGTCACATGCAGAGTGAACTGACAAGGAGAAAGCCCTGTCTCTAGTGATGCATTTCCTCCAGCAAGACCCCGCCTCCTAAGGGTAATACCTTCAGAGAGCAGCAAAGTTTTCAAACATGTGAGCCCATGGGGACTCTTCTCTTTAAATGACTGCAATAGGTTCAATTCATATTTTCTAGAATTTCTTATAAAGAATGTATACTCTCTGGACTTGGCTTGTTTGCGTAGCATACATACTTTAAGGTTCACCTGTGCTATTACATATATCTATAACACGTTCCCTAGCTTCCATTGCATTCAGTTATAGATATTATTATAGTTTTATCTGTATATGTGATGATGAACATTTGGACTGTATTTTTTTTTTTTGAGCCTGCTGTAAGTGAAGCTGTTAGAAACATTTTATGTAAGTTTATGTAGTTATGTGCTGTTTAGGGTTTATTGTAAATATAAAGGCTGTGTGTGTGTGTTTAATCTGGGAACTCAATAACCTAAGGTCAGAGTAGGAATCCCGGGCCAGGATTTAAATATTAATACAACACTGGTGGTCCTGGGTTCTATAAGAAGGCAGGCTGAGCAATCCATGAGAAGCAAGCCAGCAAAAAGCACTCCTCCATGGTCTCAGCTCAGCTCCCACCTCTAGGTTCTTTCCTGTCTGAGTTACTGTCTGACTCCCTTTGATAATGAACAGTGATATGGAAAATGTAAGCAAAATTAACCCTTTCTCTCATCTTGCTTTTTGATCATAGTATTTCATCAATAGAAACACTAAGGCATTGGGTCTGGGTCTACTGACTATAATTATAGCTAAGATAGACTATTTGATAAACTGTTGACTTATTTATAAAGCTACCCACTTTTGGCCTATTATAAAGACATCAAATATCAACATTTTTAATACCCATGTCAAACAACTTCAAACAGTAACATATGACCACAATGTTAAACAATAGTGTCCATTACAGGATAGGTTAATGAAATTTGCACAAAGATATGACTATTAAGGCATCTCTGTGTTTTGAGATGTCTAATGCTGCTGTAATTATATATATTTTTTCCACTTATTTTGCATTAGTAAAATCTGTTCAAATATATGTTTGTACTACTTGCTGGTGAGTGATTTAGAAATTCACACAGAAGAACATTTGTAAATACATTTAAGCAAAAGGTGATTTGGAAACTGTATTTCAGTTTTCATGCTAGTGGGCATGTGACACAATGATTCCATTTCCCCTGGGGTAAAAATGAATAAACAAAAGCAAGGATTGTCTATAATAGTCCCTTGTACAAATGCAGTTGGGTTGAACAGATTCTTTTGTTCCACTGTATCTCTCTCTCTCTCTCTCTCTCTCTCTCTCTCTCTGAGTACATTGTAGCTATCTTCACACACACCAGAAGAGGGCATAGGATCCCTTTTACAGATGGTTGTGAGCCACATTGTGGTTGCTAAGAATTGGACTCAGGACCTCTGGAAGAGCAGTCAGTGCTCTTAACCACTGAGCCATCTCTCCAGCCCTGTAAATGTCTCTCAAACATGTGAAGTAAGCACTGACAACCAGGCTGTGATGGAAATTTGTCACTCTTAAGCATGGCATCACTGTGCTGGCCCACAGAGAGGCCCGGTGGTTGAGACCACTTACTCTTCCACAGGACCCAGCTTTGGCTTCCAGCGCCCACATCGGGGCTCACAACCATGCATGACTCCAGTTTCAGAAGATCTGATGTACTCTTACCACAGGTGACGTACAGCATGAACACTGTGTACACACATGTATGCAGTCAGAGCATTCATATGTATAAGACAAATTAAGTCTTAAACAATTTTAAAAGTATGTATTTTATAAGATCCATGACAACTAGGCTGTTTAATAATTTTGAGAGCATTATTTATTACACTAATAGGATCATATCAAGTAAACCAGGAAAGTCATATCATATTTATGTGATAATGCTTATTTACAAAATTTATATCATGTATGCTATTAAGTATTTAAGACTAGATGATATCAATTTGTAAAGAAGACATTTTACTAAATTTTGAGGAGAATTAATGGGGAGTGATTTCTTTCTAAGTTGAAATTTTAAACTACAGTGCCTAATGATATACTCCATATATTATGATGCCTGAAAATATTTTATACTCAGGTCTGACTCTATACAGCTACACACATGTGTGCACTTTAATGTTAAAATCTAACATATTAGTTATTCCTTGAATGCACTCAAAGGTAGTAAGTAATCATACTTGTATTGTCCAGATCGAAGCATCTGTCAACTGTGATGTAATCCTATGAAGGAGAGAATGTGGACCAGACCGAAACCTGTAACTTTCATGTTTATGGATCTGTGTGCCCTGAACATTTTTGCCTCAACACTGTTCCGTCTGAAGCATCCTTATGCTGTATCTGTATTTGTAGCTGGAGACAGTCCAAATGCACATTCCGTACTGGTGGTATAAGTTTCAAGTGGAATGAGATATTAGTGGGAAAGATTTCTTTTTAGAATAAAACCCATGCTTTCCAAAGCAAGTATAATCTGGATTTACATAATCATGAAACACCATACTAGGCAAAGTGAAATAACAATAAGCTTCCTTAGAGATTTTTAAAAAGTATTTGTGACTGATCACATGTTATGCTAACTTTCGTAAATAAGTTCAGAAAATGCCATAGCCAGTAGAAATGTGAACCACAGGTCTGCCTCAGTATAATAGCATAAGTTAACATTTGCTAGATACAATTTTCAGTAGGAAGAGATAGGGCTATTTGGAAATACCTGTCCATTATTGAGCAAAGAAGATCTCAGACAACTGATTATGTCCATCTGTGGTCTAAAGTAATACAATATGATAGATAAAACAATCTTTGCCCTTAAAAATTTTTCAATACAGTTCTATTTCACTTTAAAATAGCCAATGCAAACTTTGGAGGGTTGTTTGGTTGGTTTGATAACAGTTGAGACACAATCTCACTATTACCCCTGGCTGGTTTAGAACTCTGTGTACAGATCTGCTGGCCTCAAACCCTCAAAGATCTGCCTGCCTTTGTCTCCCAAAGTGCCCAGGTTAAAGTCATGTGCCACCATACTTTGCCCTGGATGCTTCGTGATAAATTTTTAAATTTATATTTTATTTTGTTTGCTTTTTGCATTTTGAGAGTCATACCTTGCCCCATAGACTGACCTCTAACTTATGCTTTAGCCTAAGCTAGCCTCACACTCACGACCATCCTTTCTTCCTCCTCCCTGTACTCAGAGGCCAGGCATAAGCCAACACTCAGTTCTCTGTGGAGACAGACAATCAGAAGCAAATATATGACAACAATTGCTTCCAAGTGTTTCTGTTCCACTCAGTCTGTGATAGAGTACCTGACAGAGACAAGCCAGTAGAGGAGAAGTTCTGGTCAGCCAGCTCTGTAAACTTTTCATCCTCAGACAAGAGAGCCAAGGTTTATTCTGCCTCCTGGTGCTGGCAGGAAACACATGAGATAACACCTGTGCTCATAGAGGACCTTAAAGTCCTTTACAAACATACCCTAAAGTTCTGGATAAAATAATTAACTTTTAAGAAATGAGTATTAAAGTAAGATGAGGCTGTTGTTTGACCTCACTGGGCATCCTGTTCACTCATCTTCATGACTTTCTATACAATCCAGAGTACTTTCTATACTGTTTTCAGAAAACACAAAACATTTTTCCAGTGCCCCTGCCTCCTTTTGGGAAAGAATTAATGACTACCATCAGCCATTAGATTCCTTACTGTTAACTTTGCCTCCTGTCCACTGTGTGTGGTCAGTATACTGAAAGATTAGTTTCTTGTCGATTCCGACTCACTGTGGAAGGCCTACAGCTGATTGTGGTGGGCACAGAAGGAAACATACATGTAAATATTAACTTATTTATTATGTTTAGATGCTGATAATCTAGCTTGCACCTTGAATAATTGGTAGTCAATAGACTAATACAGTTTATACTTTTATCATTAATGTCAAATAGAAAGTATGAGAAAAATATAGTATTTAGGGCTTGTCGTTCAAGAGATGGCTCAGTGTGTAAAAGTGTGTAGTGCTTTTCCGGAGGTCCCGAGTTTGGTTACCAACATCCTCATCAGGTGGCTCACAATCACCTGTAACTCTAGCTTCAGGAGCATGCTATGCCTCTGGCATCCTCAAGCATGTACATTCTCACACTCACACACCCACACCCACACATACATACATACACTTACATAAATGATAACTTAGTTTTAGGGTCTTGAGAATGAGAAGAAAGCTTATTTTTCCCGAATTAAATTATGCAACATCTTAGCTACAGTCTAAGTAGTTAATAGCCAATAAACCTTAAGAATTAAATTGCTTTTACGGTTTGCATATATATCCTCAATCAAAACTATTTTTCTAATATTGATTCCTCTTTATGTGCACTTGTGTGCATATGCCACTCGAGTGCAGGTGTTGCGTAGCTAGATTTACATGTAATTGTTAGCTGCCTCATATGAGTGCTGGGAAGCCAGCTCCTGTTCTCTGGAAGAACAGGAAGCACCCTTAACTGCTGGGGCATCTCTTCATCCCAGTCGGTTACTGTTTATGTTCTACACAAGTCAGGTTGCTAGAAGAGAAGAAGCTGAATGCACAGGCCGTCATTTGCTCCATGTGGGTGCTGGGAACTGAACTCAGGACCTCCTCAAAGCTGCTGAGCCATCTTTCCAGACCCATTCTAAACAAACTTCCTTCTTCCTTCCTTCCTTCCTTCCTTCCTTCCTTCCTTCCTTCCTTCCTTCCTTCCCTCCTTCCTTCCTTCTCTCTCTTTCTCTCTTCCCTCCCTCCCTTTTTCCCTTCCTCCCTCTTTCCCTCCCCTCCCCCTTTCCTTCCTTCCTTTTACAGAGAGTGGCTCTCTAAGTAGCCTACCCTACTCTAGAATTAGTGATCCTCCCACCCTAGCTTCCCAAATGCTGTGTGCAGTAGTTTGAATATGCTTAGTCCAGAGAATGACATAATTAGGCTGTGTGATCTTTCTGAAGTAGGTGTGGCCTCCTTGGAGGAAGAGTTTCACCTTGGGGTTTGTCTTTGGGACCCTCCTCCTAGCTGCCTATAAGCCAGTCTTCTGTTTTCCATCCAAACAAGATGCAAAACTCTCAGCTTTCCAGTTCTGCCTGTCTGGGAACCTGTAAGCCAGCCCCAATTAAATGTCATTTATTAGAGTTGCCTTGGTCATGGTGTCTCTTTATAGCCATGGAAACCTTAACTAAGACAGAAGTTGGTACCAGAAGTTCAGAATTGCTGGAATAGTCCTGATCATGCTTTTTTTTTGGGGGGGGGGAGGGAATGTGGATTTTGGGACTTTGGAAAGCAGTGAAATGCCTTAAGTGGGGCTTAATGGGCCATCCTAGTAGGAATATGGAACAGTGGTGCTGAGGGTGATTTGAACTGTCCAGACCTGGCCCAATAAATATCAGTGGAGAAGAATTTCAATATGTAACTTAGAGAGTGCTTTTGTGCTCTTTTGGTGAAGAATGTGGCTGCTTTTGCCCTTTTCTAAAGAATCTGCCAGAGGCTAAGGTAAAGAAATTTGTATTAATTGCATTGACAAAGAAAGTCTCAAAAAAATCCCTGCAGAGACTTTATTCTCTGGTTTAGTCTCTCGAATAGCATTTTGATCAAGTGTAGCAAGCTTTGGGAAAAAGTATAAAACTTGCAGTTCAAAGAATAAAGGGACACCAAGAAGAAGAATAGAGGTGAATCTAATGTTCAAGGAGATAAACAGATAAACGCAGTGGTGACCTCAGGGCAAGATCCTACCCAGTTTATTGTTTATGTATTTGCAGTTGAGAAAGAAGTAGTTAAATCATGTTAGGCTTTATTACTTGGTTATGGTTTTCATTTGGACTTTTAGTCCATAATGAACTATAATTCAGAAATGAAGGGTTTACTTGTGATCTATATTTTGAGAAATAGTGACCATGAAAAGTTTAGGTCCAGGCATGGTAGTACACTCCTCTAATCCCAGGAGAGAGAGGTAGGCAGATCTCTGAGTTCAAGACTAGCCTTGTACGCCTTGTAAGGCGTGCTGGTACACACTTTAAGTCCAACATACTGGAGATAGAGTCATGCAAATCTCTGAGTTCAAGGTCAATCTACAAAGCAAGTTCCAGGGCAACCAAGCTTAGGCAGTGAAGGAGTTGGAAAAGAAAGCTGGTGATGAACAAGTGGGCCATGTTCCAGCTCCAATAAGCAGCAGAACTCAGCAGCTTTGACCATGTGGCTCTGGCTTTAGAGTCAAGAATAGAACTACTGGGAAAATTAATGCTGGTTAGCTAGAGCTAAGAAATTAGCAGTGATTAAGAGACCAGCGTCACTGTGGTGACATGCTTTCTGAGAGCACAAAGAATCTGTGTTCCAGAGATAGCCAAGGTCATACTTTGTGCAGCTGGATTTGGTAGTGTGTAAGAATCGCCCAAATGGTACTGGTTTTTTAGACATGATGGAGTCATGGAGAACAGCTAAGGCTTGGCACTGTGAGAGTCCAGGAAAAGCCTAGTGAAGGTGCAGCCTCAGTTGCAGTTGACTGCCCAGGACTGGAAGGGTCATGCAAAGAAGTTGAGTCTTGGCACCATGAAGAGAACCTATGAGAGGCTGTTGGTGAAGCCTAGTTGCAGCAGTAGACCCCAGTGTATGCCAATACCAAGAACAGTAGCAGCAGTGGAATGGAGTCAACCAGAGTTCATAGCTGGAGATGTTATCCAAGCCATTTGGAGGAGCCCAGACATTGGAAAAACAAGCTGTAATGTTGAAGTTGACTTGGAGACCCCAAGATATTCCAGATGTCAGAGTTGTGGTATATCTGCTGAGGAAAACTGCTAACAGGGAGTGGAACCATCCGAAGAGAATTATGCTGCAGTCAACAAAGCAGAAAGGAGTTGGACATTAGACATGGAGATGGTGAGTTTGGAGTTTGTCCAGCTGGATTTTGGTCTTGCTTTGGTCCATGAAGTTTTGAAATGGTAATTTATATTATGTGGTATTGGAGGTATGTGATCTGCTTTTTTGATTTTGCGTTTATAAGGAGTTCCAGTTAAGTAATTAGATGAACCTCAGAAGAGATTTTGAACTTTGGACTTTTAACATTGTCGAGACTGTGATAGATTATGGGGACTTTTAAAGTTGAACTAAATGTATTTTGCATTATGCTATGTTTAGGTATGACCCCCATAGACTCATGTGTTCGAGCAAGCCTATGGGGCCAGGGAGTGGAATGTGAAGGTTTGAATATGCTTGTCTCAGAGAGTGGCACAATTAGAATGTGTAACTTTATTGGAGTAGGTGTGGCTTCGTTGAAGGAAAGGTATCACTGTGGGGATGGGCTTTGAGACCCTCCCCCTAGCAGTCTGGAGGCCAGTGTTCTCCTGTTTGCCTTCAGAACAAAATGTAGAACTCTTAGCATTTCCAGCACCAGGCCTACATGGATGCTGCCATGTTTTCTACCTTGATGATAATGGACTAAACGTCTCAACCTGTAAGCTAACTCCAATTATATCTTGTCCTTTATAAGAGTTACCTGGTTCATGGTGTCTCTTCACAGCAATGGAAACCCTAATAACACTGTGTTATTAAGTTTGGAAGAGATCAATCTTTGGACACTTCATACATAGAAATGGCGACAAATGCCTTTTCTCTATAATCTCATCAAAATGTATTTTAAAAGGAACTAACCCATTTAAAAAAAAAAAAAGAAAATATCCCAAATTCTGTAAACTAAAAGACACACACAGACTCACACCTGAAGGTAGCTTGGGCTTATATTTCTATAAATATTCTTATAGTTAGGGTTATATTTCTTATTTAGGGTTACATTTCTATAAATATTCTTATCATAGCTTCTTGATTTTTCATCTATACGTGTGATCTATTTTATAACTTCTCTCTTGTATGACCTTTTGTTTTTCTTGACTTTAATCTTTAGGTTGTTTCTTTCTTTGGGAAACTGGTTGCAAGGGTTGACCTATTTTATATTCAGACAGATGCAGAGACCAGACCAAGGTGGTTAAGACACCTCTCTCAGCTCTGTGCTGCTCTGGTCTCTGGCCTGGCCCTCAGGACAACAGGCCTTCCCAGCTCTCAGGCTTAAGTAGCCTGGGCTTCCAGACCCTTAAAACTCTACAGGTAAAGGTAGCCCTTCTCTAGAACTTCACCTATAGGACCAGCCCTGCCCCAGAACCTTTCATACCTGCCGAGCCAAAGAGCCAGGGGTGGGTCTGCTTGCCTTCAGTCTGAGGGTGAGGGATGAGGGATGGAGTCTGGACTGATCCAATAGCAGAGGGTTTAGGGCATTATTATGTATCACTTTCATCACTCACTAAAGTACAGCTTTAGCTCAAAGGTCCTAGAAGGATATTTCCAGTCCCTTAATTCCATCCAGATCATAGTCTAGATTTAGCATCCTAAACTCATGTTGAACTTTATATAAATGAATCCTTTGGCTGAAGAAAGACCTTAAAACTCAAGGTACTAAATTTAAAATGGTCCAGGCCACACTGTGATATTAGAAGGAAGTGGGAATTTTATGTTGATGCTTAAGAGGTATATACACATTTCCATATAAATGAGAAGTAAGATGTTATGAATCTATAATATGCTTTAATACTTCAAAGAACCATTTTCTGAAATCTCTCCTTTAAATGTTGGTTTTTATGTCATTTTTTAAAAAGCTTTCTGACCTCTTCATTCTGTGAAGCAAGGCAACCTCTCATACTGCAACTTAGTGCTCAGTCCCCTTTTTTGCCTTATGAGTCTTTGGCCAGAAATGATTACAATTTTGGTTGCTAGGGAAGAAAGTCATCTTCGTTATTTCCTATTTTCTTTCTTTACTGTTGCTGGGAACCAGACCAGCACCATGTTCTGAGGAAAATAGCAATGGGTAGTGTTGGCAGGGACAAAACTTGATTTTGCAAGGGCAAAAGTTGCTTACTTTTAGTAATACTTGCCTTTCTTAACTCTCTTCTATTCAAAGACAAAAAGCTGTTGGCATCTTATAATAATTAACTTCTGATGCTCAGCAGTAGGGGAAGTAAAGAAGTTGATTACTCTGGCTCTTCCTTCTTTTCTTGCAGACCCCTCTATGATAGATGATGGGTGAGAGATTTGGAGTTCATCAACTCTTTGTGAGCCAGAGAAAAAGGAAAAGGAAGTCTTGCATATAGAAAGAAAATCTTTTACACGGGCAACATACATGGACACACACACACACACACTCACACACACACTCTGGTCAGGCCCAACCACTGTCTCATCAACTCCACATGGATACTTATGTACACAGACCTATAGCCACATATGTATATATACATTTGGTGGATGGAGCAAAAGTTCCCACAAGCAACTTCCAAAGAGAAAGTGCCAACAAATCAAAAACTCACTCTGGATGAAAAAGAAGTTCCAACCTTTACTCCTCAAAGAAAAAGCTTCTACCTGTTTATTTCTGAATTTAAGAAAAAAGGCCCCACCTTTATTGTTGGAAAAAGCTTCTACCTTTTTATTGTTACAAGTAAGAAAAAAGGTCTTTTCTTATTGTTGGTTCTTAGTTCTTATACTTTCTTAGGAAGATAATAGATCACATGGTTTCCAAGCATTTCCCCCAAAAGTTCATAGCAAATTTAAGATACTAATTCAAGTCATAAATGATAAGGAATTACAACAGAAATATTTACATGTGTTTCCATTAAGACTAGTACTCAACTAAACATTCATTATCTGTTGCTAGCTCCAAAAGTTCATTAAAAGTTTAAAACAATAATTCTTATAAGTTAGCACAGTTTTACCAAGAAACAAATCATCTGCCTAGTGTCTTATTATTTTGAAATTTCATAAACAAGTCAATATTTTATTTTCTGTCCTTGCAACTACAATATATTGTCCATTCCCAATTTATGACCTTTATTTACCAGAAAATAGTTTCACAGCTAACCTAGAAGGAATGTTTCCCTGATTGTAAATCTGTTTCAAGCCTGCTTTCTTATCCCAGTGCAATTACCATATAACACATGAAGGTTTACAGAACCCTATTTACAGCTTTTTAGAGGACTGAAAATTATTTGTATAGATTTAAAAATTCCATAAAATCATCTTCAGGAATTATGAAGTGATCAGTGTGTCTACACAGCATTGATACATGAGAGTATATCCTTGTTGATCTGCAGAAAATCTTCCCAATAGGGTATGCTAATGCCAAGGAATCATTAAACTATGTAACAGTGACAGAAAAGGCATATCAGAAGCAAGAAGCAATCCTGGAATGAAGTCCCTGAAGGCCTTGCAATTCAGAGTTTACCCACGGCAGCCATGTAAAGTGGTGGGCCATTTCCTAAAACTTACTTGGATGCATTCAATCTTTCCTAGATACCTCTTGACATACTGTATCCTTCTATTTTCCTGACCAAAAGTACTTTGTACCTTAAGAACCATCAAGAATATTGATTGGAAAAAAAAATCGTACAGAATTTTAAAAAGAATTCATAGCTCCACACCTCAGAAACCCCTTAAGGGACGATTGCATACCAAGTTTTAGTACTATCACTTATTATTGGAAGTAGGTGCTGACGCAGGGTCTCATGTTGCCCAAGCTGGCCCCATTCCACATAGCCAAGAATGACCTTGAACTCCAGGTAACCCTGTTTCCACCTCTTAGTGATGGGATCACAAGCAAGTGCTACCATCCCCTCCATTCTATCTATCTCTTTTCATTGGGACTATGTTTATCTGCAAGTTAAAACACCTTTAATTCCAGAGTTTGGGAGCAGAGGCAGGCAGATCTCTGAGTTCAAGGCCAACCTGGTCTTCAGGGCAAGAGAAATCCTATCTCAAAAAAGAAAGAAAGAAAGAAAGAAAGAAAGAAAGAAAGAAAGAAAGAAAGAAAGAAAGAAAGAAAGAAAGGAATAAAGACTATATTAGCAAGTAAAACCACTCAGTCTGCATTTATTTGTTAGTGTTAGAGAAGAGTAATAAACACTGTTGTTTGTTTTGTTTTGTTTGGAGACAGAAACTTGCCATTCCCATGGCTGGCCTAATGCTTGTTGTTTGATCCAAACTGGCTTTGTGGGGTTTTTTTGTTTGTTTGTTTGTTTTGTTTTTTGATTTTTGTTTTTTTTGTAGGATGTTAAAACTTTATTTAGAAATGAAAAAGGGTGACTCTTTCTTTTCCAAGGAATTACTGTGAACACATAACATAAACAACTGATTACAGCAGCCTTCTCTACTATCTGCTATTTGTCTTTTGCAGTTAATTTGCATCCACCTTGAGAACAGAGGTTTAAGTCCTCCTGTGGTAAGCTTAAAGCAATGTCTTAGTCAATTAATATATCATAACAACTTTGAAAGTCATTTAGAGTAAGTAAATTATATTTTCTTTGAATTTTCTGTGTCAATTCGTTCAGGATATGATTGATATATTACCTTTGAGTCTTTACTGGAGCAACAACTGCTCTAAAATTGGTAAAGCCCATTGTTAAGAGCAAAGGTCTGTAATAAAGTTCTATGAATAATATACACTGAAATATTTAAAATCCTAGCTTCTTGTATTGAAGCAGAAACAAAATATTTTTTCTCACATAAGGTAAGCCATTCCTTAAGGAAAAACCTTCCAATGAGATTGCTTTATTGGTTCTTTAAAATTAGCTCATTAGAAGCAAATGTTTTTACAATTATCAGGTTGCAAAGCAAAAAACAACCTTCTGAATCCATAATAATTTTGTATGGAGTAGGCAGGCCAGATTTTAATGCCTTTATAAGTTCTACATAGCCTTATTAACCTTTCATAGATATTAAGTTTGAACTGTATTTTGAACCACACCTGGATAGATCTGTCAATAATGTTGTTTTGGCCTGAAACTTAAAAGGTGCGGTTTGCAAGACAAAAACAGTGCCTCACAAGCTCCATGTCTGTCTTTGTTTCATTATTTGAATGACTGTTGTTCTGTGTTTCATGTTGAACAGAAAAAATGGTAAAAACTTTATCTGCTGGCAGTTCATCTCTTAATCCAGTCTCAGGTTATACAGCAGAGGCTGATTTAAGCTGCCCAGCATTCAGCTAGGAGTCAAACACAGCTGGAGAAAAAGCTGCTTTTAAAAGGGCCAGCAGCACTCCTAGGACTCCAGCTCCCAGCAGTGGGTTGTTATAGCCAGGAAGGCAGAGAAAACCCTAGTGTAAGATCACTTGAGACTCGAACCACCAGGGCCCCACCTACACCCAGGAGCTGGGCAGCACCATAACTGTCTGTGCATATACCCTGCCAAGGGACATCTGCCCTGCAGGGAGTCCTGCAGTTAGAGGTGAGGCCACCATCTTCACTCCTGCCACTGAGCTGACTGTTACAGCCAGAAAGGCAGAAAACACCCCAGTGTAAGATCACTTGGGACTCAGACCTCCAGGACCCCACCTGTACCCTGGATCTGGGCAGCCACACAGCACTCTATGCCAGGGGAAAGTCGGTCACCCAGGGGTGCTGAGATAGGCTTGCAAGGCACACAGGAGGGACAAGCACCAGCCAGTGACAGCAGGACCAACTAACACCAGAGATAACCAGATGGCAAAAAGCAAATGTAGGAACATTACTAATGGAAATCAGGCAACATGGCACCATCCGAACACAATTCTCTGACAACAGCAAGTTCTGGATATACCAACACACCAGAAAAGCAAGATTCGGATTTAAAATCTCAGCTCAAGATGCTGATAGAAGGCTTCAAGAAGGACATAAATAACTCCCTTAAAGAAATACAGGAAAACACAAATAATCAGGAAGAAGCCCTTAAAGACCTACAGGAAAACACAACAAAATAGGTGAAGGAATTGAACAAAACCATCCAGGATCTAAAGATGGAGGTAGAAACAATAAAGAAATCACAAAGGGAAACAACTCTGGATATAGAAAACCTAGGAAAGAAGTCAGGAGTCATGGATCTAAGTATCAACAACAGAATACAAGAGATAGAAGAGAGAATCTCAAATGCAGAAGATACCATAAAAAGCACTGACACAACAGTCAAAAAAAATGCAAAATGCTCCTGACCCAAAACATCCAGGAAATCCAGGACAAAATAAGAATACCAAACCTAAGGTTTCTAGATATAGAAGAATGTATTAGTCAGGGTTCTCTAGAGTCACAGAACGTGTGGGTAGTCTCTATATAGTTAGGGAATTTGTCAATGACTTACAGCTTGTAGTCCAACTCCCCAACAATGGTCAGCAGTAGCTGTGGATAGAAGTCTAAGGATCTAGCAGAGCAGTTGCTCAGTCCCACAAGGCAGCTGTGGATGGAAGTCCAAGGATCTAGCAGTTGCTTAGTCCCACAAGGCAAGCAGGTCAGGAAGAGTCAGAGTAAATCATCCTTCTTCCAATGTCCTTATAAAGGTCTCCACCAGAGGGTATGGCCCAGATTAAAGGCATGTGCCACCATGTTTTTAATCCCAGATGACCTTGAACTCAGAGATCTCATTGCCTTAATCTTCTGGAATTCATAGCCACTATGCTTCAAGATCTCCATGCCAAGATCCAGGTCAGAAACTTGTATCTCTGAGCCTCCAGATTTGGATCATAGGTGAGCCTTCCAATTCTTGATTAGTTCATTCCAGATATAGTCAAGTTGACAACCAGGAATAGCCACTACAAAGAAAATGAAGATTTCCAACTTAAGGGCCAGTAAATGTCTTCAACAAAATTATAGAAGAAAACTTACCTAACCTAAAGAAAGAGCTGCCCATGAACATACAAGAAGCCTACAGAACTCCAAATAGATTTGACCAGAAAAGAAACTCCCCCTGTCACATAATAATTAAAACACCAAATGTACTAAACAAAAAGGAATATTAAAATCAGTAAGCAAAAAAGGTCAAGTAACACATAAAGGTAGACCTATCAGAATTACACTAGACTTCTCACTAGAGACGATGAAAGCCAGAAGATTCTGGGCAGATCTCATCCAGATCCTAAGGGAGCACAAATGCCAACCCAGACTGCTATATTCAGAAAATCTCTCAATTACCATAGATGGAGAAACCAAGGTATTCCATGACAAAACCAAATTTACGCAGTATCTTTCCACAAATCCAGCCCTTCAAAGGATAATGAATGGAAAACACCAACAAAAGGAGGGAAACTACACACTAGAAAAAGCAAGAAATTAATCTTCTTCCAACAACCTCAAAAGAAGAGAACCAAACAAATATAAAAATTACATAAAAAATAGCAGGAAGCAACAATCACTATTCCTTAATATCTCTTGACATCAATGAACTCAATTTCCCAGTGAAAAGACATAGACTAATAGACTGGATAGGTAAACAGGACCCAACATTTTGCTGCATACAGGAAACGCATCCCAGTGTCAAAGACACACACTACCTCAGAGTAAAAGGCTGGAAAACAGTCTTCCAAGCAAGTGGTCCCAGGAAACAAGCTAGAGTAGCCATTCTAATATCCAATAAAATAGACTTTCAACCAAAAGTCATCAAAAAAGACGCAGAAGGACGCTTTATGCTCATCAAAGGAAAAATCTACCAAGAGGAACTCTCAATTCTGAACATCTATACTCAAAATACAAGGGCAACCTCATTCGTAAAAGAAACTTTATTAAAGCTTAAAGCACACATTGCACCTCACACAATAATTGTGGGTGACTTCAACACCCCACTCTCCTCTATGGACAGATCAGCGAAACGCAAATTAAACAGAGACACAGTGAAGCTTATAGAAGTTTTGGACCAAATGGATTTAATACATATCTATAGAATATTCCATCCTAAATCAAAAGAATATACCTTCTTCTCAGCACCTCATGGTACCTTCTCCAAAATCAAACATATAATTGGTCACAAAACAGACCTCAACAGATATAAGAAGATCGAAATAATCCCATGTCTCCTATCAGATCACTATGGAGTAAGGGTGGTCTTCAATAGCAACAAAAACAACAGAAAGCCCACATACACATGGAAGCTGAACAATGCTCTACTCAGTGATACCTTGGGCAAGGAAGAAATAAGGAAAGAAATCAAAGACTTTTTAGAATTTAATGAAAATGAAGGCACAACATACCCAAATTTATGGGATACAATGAAAGCAGTCCTAAGAGGAAAACTCATAGCTCTGAGTGTCTCCAAAAAGAAGCTGGAGAGAGCATACACTAGCAGCTTAACAGCACACCTGAAAGCTTTAGAACAAAAAGAAGTTAATATACCCAAGGGGAGTAGAAGGCAGGAAACTAAAAGAAAAGAAAATGGGGAAGAGCCTCAAGCACATGGGCACAGGGGAAAATTTCCTTAACAGAACACCAATAGTTTATGCTCTAAGATCAAGAATTGACAAATGGGACCTCATAAAATTGCAAAGCTTCTGTAAGGCAAAAGACACTGTCAATATCACAAAACAGCAACCAACAGATTTGGAGAAGATCTTTACCAATCCTTATCCGATAGAAGGCTAATATCCAATATATGCAAAGAACTCAAGAAGTTAGACTCCAGAGAACCAAACCACCCTAATAAAAAATGGGGTACAGAGCTAAACAAAGTATTCTCAACTGAGGAATACTGAATGACTGAGAAGCTCCTAAAGAAATATTCAACATCCTTAGTCATCAGGGAAATGCAAATCAAAACAACCCTGAGATTTCACGTCACACCAGTCGGAATGGCTAAGATCAAAAACTCAGGAGCCAACAGGTGCTGGCGAGGATGTGGAGAAAGAGGAACACTCCTCCACTGCTGGTGGGATTGCAAGCTGGTACAACCATTCTGGAAATCAGTTTGGTGGTTCCTCAGAAAACTGGACATTATACTACTGGAGGACCCTGTTATACCACTCCTGCACATACCCAGAGGATTCCCAGCATGTAATAAGGACATATGCTCCACTATGATCATAGCAGCCTTATTTATAAAAGCCAGAAGCTAGAAAGAACCCAAATGTCCCTCAACGGAGGAATGAATACAGAAAATGTGGTATATTTACACAATGGAATACTACTCAGCAATCAAAAAAAATGAATTCATGAAATTCTTAGGCAAATGGATGGAACTGGAAAATATCATTCTCAGTGAGGTAACCCAATCACAAATGAACAGATATGGTATGCACTCACTGATAAGTGGATATTAGCCCAGAAGCTCAGAATACCCAAGACTCAATTCACATACCAAATGATGCCCAGGAAGAAGGAAGGAGAGGCCCGGGTCCTGGAAAAGCTAGCTGCAGCAGTGTATGGAAATACCAGGACAGGGAAGTGTGAGGGGGACGATTGGGGAACGGGGGTGGGGGGAGAGGGCTTATGGGACTTTCAAGGAGGGGGGAACCAGGAAAGGTGAAATCATTTGAAATATAAATAAAGAATGTATCTAAGAAAAAAATTAAAAAAAAAATTAAAGGACCAAGTTCTAGGACAAGTAGGCTGATGGTTATTTCTCCTAGAAAAATCTCTACAATTGTGATTTAGGTCCAAAATGCTTTTTCTCTTGAAATTACAGCCAGAAAAAGAAAAAAATTTTCTTTGGTTTAAATTTATAAGATTCGTGTAGTTGCTTCACTTTTGTTTCTGATTGGTCTTAAAAGTATAAATATGTTTTGCATATATTGACTATAGAGTATTGGCTTATAAGTTATTGGGCATGATTAAAAATTACATTGGTAACAAAAAGTTAGTTTAAAACTGGTAACTCAGGGTTGGAGTCATCTTAAACAACAACACGTGGCATAGCCCAACCCAGGAAAAACAGGCCTCTAAAGATACTTCTAAATTGGCATAATATTTTATGTAATTCTTATCCTAGAAATTAGACTTATAAGGGATAAGATTTAAAACAATGTCTCTTTAATGACATATTATAAGTCACTGTCATGCATTCAACATAAGAACTGGCAGACAAGCTTTGTAATGTGAAAGTAATGCATTTGCCATTGATTTAAAAGAGAACAGATTGTTTAAAAATGGGTTTTACTTTCCAAAGTTGTAGTTATGCTCTAATATTGCAAGAGAAAAGATTGGAAAGGAGATCTCAGTGGGAATTTTTTTGATATCAAACAAGCTCTTTTTGAACTGTTTCAAAAATTTGTAGATAAGACTACTAAAAACAGCTAGTAGAATTTTTTGGGAAACCCTCAAACGTTCCTTTAGTTTTGGACCCTCATACAGTGGGGTCTGGTTGCAGGCTGCTGCCTGGCAGGACTGTGGGCTTTGGGCCTGGCCTTGGGCAATAGGCTCAAATTAGAAAATATTTACATTTGAGTTAATGCAAAGCTCAGAGCTACCTCACCAGACTGGTTTTGTATTTGTAGCTATTCTCCTGCTTCGGCTTCCCAAGTTCTGGAATTACAAATGTGCATCCTTTTGGCTGGCTCTAATAACCACTTTTAATTTATGACATCTCAACCCTGATATTTGTAAACAGGGATAAGAAGAAAAATAATATTAGCTCTTGGAAAGCTCCCCAAGAAACAAAACACACAAGACAAGGACATTTGTTTCCTATGTTACTGATAGAAAAGGCCACAAAAAAACTTGCCTATTGTAAAACTATGTGATTAGAGCAGCCAGCCTGCACCCAAAGCCTCCTTGAGGTAGCAATCAGGAAGAATATTGTGGCAATGGACCTGTCTTGCCAGCCTGCTTATTTCTAGGGTAGGAAACGTAAAGCAGAAAATAGCAACATTTTGAATGACATACATGAGCTGATAGGTCTATAATTTAGCAAAAATAGAGTTGTGGTTATAATTGGGATAGATTGCTCACAGAGCACATTGTCCAGGAATGCCTATGAAAATGCAAATGTTATGTTTGAATGTGAAGTATCTGCACAAACTCCTGTGGTCGGGGGCTTGGTCTCCAAATGGCTGTGCTGTACAGGTTCAGAGATGGTGGAACCTTTGGGACCCTGCTTCCCAGGCAGGGTGTGGAGGACTTAAGCCTGATGCTTCTGCTTCCTGACCATTCCCTCTTTTTCCTGCTTGACACTGTGATGTGACCAGCCACTACATGGTTCAAATGCGCCCTCCCATCACTATAGATTCTCTTCTTCTGTGCCAGGAGAGGCTGTGAGCCAAAATAAACCTCTTCTTCAGGGTGCCTCTGTCAAGCACTGAGCCACAGCAGTGAGGCAGGTAACTGTCAGAGTTGGAAAGGATCAGGATCTGCCAGGAGGAACACTTTTACAACTCACAAGAGATGATGCCACTTTCTTATTGTCTTGATAGACTTTCTTTGCCCAACATGTATTTTGAAAAATTAAAAGTTGCCAGTATAAAACATATTAAAGTGTGTGAAAAGTGCAGTGAACAACATAAAAAATGTACACGTGCTGGGCTGGGGATGTAGCTCAGTGTAGAGCAAAGACTTAGTATGAGTAAAACCTTGGGTTCCATATATGTAACTCCCCCACCCCCAGTGTGTGTGTGTGTGTGTGTGTGTGTGTGTGTGTGTGTGTGTGTTTCTGTATACATGTGTATGTTAGAATAAATAAATATAAACTTTTAAAAAACAATAAGACAAATTCTTTAACAATAAACCATTATTCCTAATTTAGGAGATCCCATGCTCCATTCCTAGTAGTCTTTAGCTTAATGGAGTGTAGGATTCAAACTTGGAAATCATTTTATCCTGCAATAGTTGATTTTAATTGTCAATTTAACTGGATTAAGAAATGCCTAGGGAGTGAACTAGACACTCCTTTGAGCTTGTTTGTAAGGGTGTTTCCAGACAGGATTAACTGTGAAAGCAAGTCTCACCCTGAAAGTGGTGGCACCATGTGCACGGGCTAGCTCACCAGCTGAATAAAGCTGTGGAAAAAGAAGTCAGGTGACAGCCACAGTTTTCCTTTCTCTGCATCTTACTCTGTAGAGACAGGAGCAAGGAGCTTCCAGAGACCTTGGACAGGACCAGTCCTACCTCCAGTCTTTTCCCATTCTGATTGGCTATCCCCTGTGAAGTGAGAACCAGAGTAAACCCTCTTCTCTTAAACCATTCATGGCAGGCATTCTGCACAATGGTTTGAAAAGTCTAATTTGTCTCCAAGACTTTATCAACTTGTGTGTGTGTGTGTGTGTGTGTGTGTGTGTGTGTGTGTGTGTGTGTGCACATATGCATGAATGGAGGGTAGAGCTCCTTGTAAGAGCATATGCAACCTGCTTTTCCCATTTATGGAAAGTCTTTGTTCCCAGGGTTTTGAAGTTTCCTAAGGATGAGCCTTGGCAGGAGTAATTTTTATTCATATGCTGTGTGCTCTAGCAGCTCTTTTCATATGGAATTCATGAGCTTCTGCTCCACGAAATGTTATTAGATTACTCTTTCAGTGAATTTCTCCAAAACATTCCCCATGCTCCTTAAGGACTAGACATGATGAGATAATGTCCCCATTTTAAAAACGGGGTGAGGGAGTGGGCAGGATAGGCTTTCTCTGTGTAATCTGGCTGCCCTGGAACTTATTCTGTAGACTAGGCTGACCTCAAAGATCTGAAACACATGGCACCACCACCTGGCAAAAATTTTTGAAAATTTTTTCTTACAGCACTTTAACATTTAATTCTACTTTCTAGAAGATTTTCTTAACTTTATCTTCAAACCTTTTAATTTATAAGTTCTACTATATTTACAGTTCCTAATGCCTCCTTCGTTTTGTTCTTCTAATACAGTATCCTGTTCTTTTCCATCTGAAAGTGTAAATAATACCGTTTTCTTCTCTTTGTATGGTCAGTCTTCTTAGCTGTTTCGTGTGTCTTTGTTTTGGTGAGGCTTCCTCTACTCTGCAGCATTTCACGAGTCTTGGTGCCAGTTCTTACCACTGAACTCCATGTCTGTGGGTAGAGCTATGGGCCAGGAGATTATTTTAAGGTGTTTGGTTAAGTCACTTTCTTGGGGACTATTTGCACCTTCCTCCAGAATGCTGTCTTCTGTTTCTGTGCTTTGCCAGTAAATGTGGCTGCTAATGTTACTGTCAGAACACTAGTGAAGGAACTGGGCGTGTTCAAATGGAATATAAAACATTTTCTTGAGTCCCTCTGTTTTTGCTATAGTAGCCTTGATTACAACTGTTCCCTGAAGTCTGTAGTCAAGAAACAAAACTGTCTTACATAGGAGGTGTTAGGGTTCTGTCTAAGCTCCACCCCACAGTTACCTGGCAACAGCCAGGTATTCCCCTCCCTACAGTTACCTGGCAACAGCCAGGTGTGCCCCTCCCTACAGTTACCTGGCAACAGCCAGGTAGGCCCCTCCTTACAGTTACCTGGCAACAGTCAGGCAGGCTCCTCCCTACAGTTACCTGGCAACAGCCAGGTAGGCCTGGCCTACTATAAAGGGGGCTGCTTGCCCCCTCCTCTCTCTCTTACCTCTCTCACTCTCAGCTTCTTTCTTGCCCCTCTTGGGCTCTCCTCCCCTCCCCCCTCTCCCCACGTGGTCATGGCCAGCCTCTGCTTCTCTACTCTCTCCCTCTCTTTACCTTCCTCTGCCTCCACTACCCCCCTTAACTCCCATCCCATGCCCTAAATAAACTCTATTCTATACTATGCCGGTGTGTGTCTGGTCCCTCGGGAAAAGGGATGCCTCGGCCTGGACCCGCTGGGGCACCCCCATCCCCCACATCGCCGTATACCATACTCACACCTCTTTCTCTTTTTATGATCACAACAGGAGGGGGTGATAGGAGCAAGAGGGATGTGCAGCGTCCTGTGCAGTTTGGTGATTGAACCAACAAAGAAAATGAGGGGGTGAAGAAAGGACAGGCACACAGGCACACGTACAGAAAAGCTAGAAAGCCTGAGCCATATGCTTTGATGGAGACGCAGCAACAGCACAGACGCTCAGTGGTCATTACATACGGTAATATGGTAGAGAGCAGGAGGAGGAGGAGGAGGCAGAGGAAGAGGAGGAGGAGGCGGAGGCGGCGGCGGCACTGGCAGCAGCAGCTTAGTGATCTCTTTGGGTCTCTGTAGATGAGCAGTCACAGGCTATGGTCATTCAGGGAGTAGAAAGCTATGGTTGATAGTTTCCGCATACAGTGGTTTTAGTTAAAGGTCCATCATTCCTTACCTTTCGATTTGAACCACAGGAAGGCTTTCTCATTCCAGAGTCTGACCTCAGGAAGGCTCTTACATCCCCATGGAGCTAAGGCATCAGAATCTGTCTATGCTGCCCAACAGTTAGGACTTTATCTGCTTCTCACAGGGATGCTTTCAAGGAACCTCCTTCTGTTTATAGCTTACTGTCAGATTCCAGCCCCTGGATTTAGCTAGAGTCAAGGAATACAATGTTTCCAAGGGCTGAGGAAACTGAGCCTATGAGCACAGTGGTGTTTGTGTGACTGAGGAGCATGCTAGAGATTCTGCTGCTGACAAAATGTAAATGTGCTTAATGAAATTTAAAAATGAATAAGAAATTGGTGACATAATGCACACTCCATCTAATATGCTTGGTTGTATGATATCAAATATGACTCAAGCAGAGAAATGTGTCGGGATTCCCTCCAGCATCCCTGTTGCCCTCTCGGGTTCTGTACTCAGATGCTGTGTACATCTCTGAGGGGCCTATATGGTGGCTTGGGAACTATCAAGACAAAAGTCATGGATTCTTTTGTTTTGTTTTGTTTTGATTTGGTTTTCTTACCTGGGACACGTTAGCAGATTTGGCTAAATCCTAAAGGTCTGACACTTCTTTATCTCCCATGATTTTTCTATAGCCCAATCTGGTCTCAAATTCAGGATCTGCCTTGGCCTCCCAAGTACTGAAGTGAAGGTTACATGCCACTATTATGACGGTTTTGTTTTCCATGTTTGGAACTCCTTCTTGTCATTTGCTTTCCTGGCAAGCCTGTCCTCACTAAAAAACCCATATGTTATATTGTTTCAAAAGTCTTCTTGGATTTCCTTAGACAGAATTGCTTGTATTTCTCTGTACTGTTAACCTTTGATAATATCATTGTTTTTATGGTATTGTGATACTAATTATGAGGCATATTCACTAAAATACAAATGTCCTCACAGGTACAGGTGTGTGTCTTCTTCGTTCTCTAACTCTGACTCAATCTCAGACACATAAGTTACCCAAGAACTGTGGGCCAGTCACAACTGCACCTTAAGAGCACTCTCCATGCACACAGCCGGCCCTTAATTCAGTTCAGTCTCTCCAATGGTAGGCATTTCCTGGAGTGCGCTGGTGCCCTGCTCCTCGCTCCACATCCCTGAGTCAGATATCACTTCATTATATAGGGGGATGGCATGACTTCTGCTTTTCACAAGTTTTATTTCTAAGAAGTGATGTAAAACATCTGTGAATGCACACAAAACTTACAAAGGCATTGCAATTTAATTGAAATATATAGTGATTATTAAGCAGAAGGGTTTGGGGGCAGACAGAGATCACTAGGAGAAGGCCCCATGACGTAAGTTCAGCGCACACAGGAAGTGTGGCATTGTACCAACCTGACTGTCTTCACTCACCCCTCAGCTGCCTGCTGACAAAACAATCACACCCTCTGCTTGGCAGCTGGACTATTTTCAGCAGACTTGAAGTCCAGACACACACATTTATCTCTCTCTTTAATGCTGCACAATTTTCTTAAAATGAACATCTTTTCAAATTTGATCTTTCATGAATCTAACATCTCTTTAGAACAAAGAATACCTGTCAATTCTTGGGCCAACATCCTTCAACTGTGTTCTTCTATCTAGCAGCCTTGAAATTACGTGGTGATAAGCATGGATCTTTCCATTGAGTAAGGAAATCCTAAGTCCAATATTAATCTTCTCTATAATGTTCCAAGTGGCAGGGGACAGCACTGTCATTTTTGCAGACAGTGACAGTTGTTTACCTCAGGGAAACAACTTTGTCTGCAGAGGGCATTAAACCTAAAGGAAAAGAGGAGCCCACCTGTTCTTCACATTTCTCCCCCACTGCATACAATGGAACACAAGTTTATAGGTGTAGGATGAACGCTGCATCTGACAGTTCCCAGAACACCCGATTTCCCTTCCAGATTTCACCATTTGCCACTTTGTGTCAATCCTGTCAGCCCCAATCAACATTTCTACTGCTGTATTGCTGAAAGCTTTGACCAGAATCCAGTACTCGTTGTGATAGTGCTGGTGGTAGTGATGTGTGTTGTGAGTGGGGCAGAGGCAAGTAACACAATAGGAAACACAATCCACCTGTTCTGTAATGCTGACTAGACATCAGAAATAACACACAACTAAATAAGCTGATAGTAACAAGCTCAGACCAAACCTTCTAGTGAGTTAAAGTAGAGATATGAGTGGGACCCTACTTCAGGAATATGAATGACAAAGAAGTAGGAGAGATTGTTCCAAGGTTTGGAAGAAAATAAAAATACAGAGATTTGTGTTCCAAGTTTGAGGCTGGATGTTCATGTAGGGTCTGAAAATCCTAAAACAGACTTAAAAACTCACAAGATGCTTTGTGCTTGTAAGAGTTTCTTCCCTCCCATGTAGGGATTTAGGACACTCTTTGCCATGAGGTTGGAACTCCAGAGATCTATGACTGAGAATAAGAGTGAGCTGGGAGCCAACTGGCTATGTCTAAGGTGGTAGGCTGGGTCAAAAGTATATTTATCACTGAAATTGTAGTAAATGATGACGAGAGACCCAGATAACCCAGAGGCAAACATCATCGTAATTCATAAATTATGCCAACACATAACTGTTAAAAGATAAGTTTTGATGCACACTAAAAAATAACCAGGACCACAGGGGAACAGAAAATCATAAAGAAAATAAAAACTGTCCTGGAAAGACTTCAGAAATCTTATCACCAAGTAGGAATTTTTCTCTCCTTACAGAAGTAAAAGACAAGATTTAGAATCATGTTTCAGAACTGAAAATAAATAAGTCATGTAAGAATTACAAAAGAAACTAGACAGAAGAAACTAGACCTGCAAAATTTAGTAACTAGAATGAGTAACTCAGAGTAGATTTAATAGCAGTCTTAACGTGACTAAAGAGAGAATGCATGGTCTGAATGACAGAACAGGAAGAGATGGATTGGGCTGGGCATGGACCATAGTGAATGCCAGACATGCACAGGGAAGAGAATGCATAGCGAGAAAGCATCAGATACAGATGAAGTAGAGTATTTGAAGAAATAGTAGCTTATCATCTTCCAACCTTAAAAAGAAACAATAAAGTCACATTCAGTAGTCCCAAGGTAAGCACATAGTTTACCATACCCTGTGTGAAACTGCTGTAAACAATTACGGCAGAAAGGCCAGTCTTGTGGGAGCTGGAGGCAGGGAAGACGACTAAGGGCAGGAACGAGCTGCTATAATCACTTGCAAAAGGAACCAGGAGATCAGAATCCAAAAGGAATCAAAAGTAAACAATCTATAATTGTTATTCAGTGGAAAAACCACTTTCAAATATGACGATAAAATAGCAGCATTTGATTTTCAACAATAATGGACAGAACTGAAAGTTCAGCAGATCTACCAGAAAGAAAGCTCTTCTTGATGCTGGAGAAAAATTATTTCTGATAAAAGGTCAAATATTCAACAAGGAAACAATGAGAAAGCCAAGGTGGGTATTGTGATAGTGTTAAGTCAACCTGACACACTCCAGAATTGCCCAGGAGACAGACCTCCAGTTGCATGTATCTGGGAAGGATGCTCTGCTAGGTTAGCCTCTGAGGCCTTAGGTTGATAAGGTTAACTGAGGAGGGAAGTCCCATTCTAGAAGTTGGCAGTAATGATCTCTGGATTTGGGTTCTAGGATGAATAAAAAGAAGAGACCAGGCTGAGTACAGGCCTTCAACACTCTCTGCCCCTTTACTGTGGCTGTGCTGTAGCCAGCTGCTCGCTCTACTCCTTGACTGTGGATGTGTAATGGTCAGCTGCTCCTCATTCCTGACACCTTCACTTCTCCGCACTTCTAAACTGTGAGCTGATATAAAACCTGCCTCTCTGAAGCCACTGATGCCTCTTGTCACAATGATACAACAGGTGAACATACTGTTTTTTTGTGTGCTATATTTGTCACAGCCGGCCTGGTTACACAGGGGCCCCGTGTGAGATGGACATAAATGAATACAATAGCAACCCCTGCCAGTATGGGTGGTGTGCGGTAATGTGCTGTCCTCAGAGTACCAATACAGATCCATTGTTGGCCTACCTTCCTCCTTCAACTACCTTGGGGCCTCAGGCTATGTTTGTATCTGTCAGCCTGCATTCACAGTTGTAATTGTCCTCTGAGGGGCTTCGCCCAGCAACTGACAGAAACAGATTCAGAGGCCCACAGCCAAACATTTAACAGATCTCAGGAAGTCTTGTGGAAAAATTGGGGGAAGGATTAAGGGACATGAAAAGGACAGGGATGCCACAGGAAGACAACAGAGTCAACTAACCTGGACACTTGGAGGTTCCCAGAGACTGAACCACCAATCAAAGAGCATACAAGGGCTGGAGCTAGGACCCCCTGGCATGTATGTAGCAAATGTGGGTCCCCCAACAACTGGAGTGGGGGCTTACCCTGACTGGGCTGTCTTGTCTGTGGGAGAGGATGTAACTAGTCCTGTAGTGACTTGAAGTGCTAGGATGGGTTGGTTCCCCAGGAAGGACCTCCCCCTTTCTCAGAGGTGAAGGGGAGGAGGGGCTGTGTGAGGGGGATTAGCAGGTGGGGGCTGCGATCAGGATATAAAGCAAATAAATAAATTAGTTAAAGGGAAAAACACCGCCTCTGCTACGTAGCTTTTGTCAGCACATTTTATCATAGCATCAGGAAACAGAACTAAGATGTGTGTATTTCCAAATGCATGTTCATAAAGCAAAATAACACCAATTGCATCCAGTGAAGCTTTCTTGTAATTTGGTTCTATTTCAATTTTTAAATTGTGTGCATACATACGTGTGCCCAATGCAAGCACACATGGCCACAGAACAGCTTTCGGTTATTGGCAGGGTCTCTCCTGTTTCTGCTGCCATTTGCGGCCCTCCAGGCCAGCTCACCCAGCAGCTTCTGTGCAGTTAGCCTTGCTAGAATCACAGCTGGGGGCCACTGCAGCTTTTTTTGGTTTGTCTGGTTTTCTTTTCAACTCAGGTTTCATGAATCAAACTCAGGTTGTCAGGCATGTGGAATTAGAGCTTTCGCCTGCAGAGCCATCTTCCCAGACCATTCTGTTATCCTTGAGACAGATTCTCACTGTGTAGCCTGGGCTTGACTGGCTTGAACTTAACCTAATGACCATCCTGCCTCATCCTCAAGTGATAACATTACAGGAATACAGCACCATGGCCGACCATGTGAAGGCTTGGTACTGTGAAGAGACAGGGTTACATGGAGCTTTTGTGTTTCCGCATATTTTGTGACTGTAAGAACCAGCAGTATTGCTTGGACTATCTGTAATGGCTACTTGTATCCAAGGAGACTTGCGAGATAGAAGTAGTATCTCCTTCCAAGTCAGAGGTAGGTTTATTTACTGTCAGTACAATACATATAAGGTGTCTCTCTGGGACAAAGGCCTGTCAGGCTTGTTTACTCAGGACTCTCATTTATGGTACAAACTGACTTATGAGTCACCCATTGGTCTTTGATAGCACAAGGGGTATTGACACGATTATGAAGTTCATGTTTCTTCCCATGCAGTAGTAATGTCCTTTGTCTCTAATCCAGCAATGCTGTCTTCTCAGATCGTTGGCAGTTCTACAAACACACAGACACACACACACAGACACACAGACACACACACACACACACACAGAGAGAGAGAGAGAGAGAGAGAGAGAGACAGAGACAGAGACAGACAGAGACAGAGACAGAGAGAGACAGAATGACAGAGAGACAGAGAGATAGAGACAAAGAGACAGAGACAGAAACAGAGACAGAGAGAGACAGAGATAGAGAAAGAATTGCAAGGCACAATAAATATGCATGCATATACATTCTGTTTAATAGAATTTATTAAAAGAATGTAGGTGAACTCCTGAAAATTAAGTGCTCTTTATGTCATTTGCAGAGTAAAGGAGACATATTTATGACCATGTCAAATGATGCATATATTAACAATTTTAATATTCATTCATAATTTTAATGCATTTTTTCCAAATTAAGACATATAGGTGCTCTGAATATATCAAGAAATACTGGAACATCCTGACTTTTCTCAGTTCTGCTGTGACCATCACCTCAGAAGGTGCCGGATGTGGGATGACTCCTCACGCAGAGCAGCGGAGTCCATTCTACAGCAGTGGCTCTGCGCAGATGTCTTCCAATGCAAGTTAGCTCAGGCTAGATGTCAGATGCACAGGTTAAGGGCTCTTTCCCTGATAGTGTCCACAGCAATGAGAAGCCCCAGGTTAATTTACCTGAGTTCCGAACTGCCAGTGCTATGTTGTAGTTTACCTAACTTATCACTTGGCCTTGAAAAAGTGACTGACAGAACACTGTTTATATTTTCAGTTTATATAAATGATGTTTATATTTACAATTTATTATAAAGGGTAGCACAGAGGACAAAGGTGACAAAACCCCCATAAAGTGAATGAGATATGGGAGAGGAGCTGCTTTATCCCCATGACCTCCATGTGTCCAACTGTCCAGAGGCTCTCAAAGTCCTAACTTTTATTGTTGTTTGTTGATGATCGTTTTTTGAGACAGGGTCTCATTGTGTAGCACTGACTAGGTTGGAACTTTCTATGTAGACGAGGTTACCCTCAATCTCCCAGACATATGCCCACCTCTGCCTTCTGCATGCTGGGATTAAAGACATGAATCACCATACTCAGCACTCCATTCCTTGTCCATGAATGAAGCATGGACAACTGTGGAAACCAACTGGAGAAGGGTACATGATGTAAAGCTAACATACAGGAGGGGGACATGCAGTAAGTAGAGCCTACAGCAGTATTAATCTGCGCATGTCTGTGCAAGATATGGAGCAAATGAACTGGAATGAGGAGAGCCTTAAGGCCTATATCTAGACAAGGGCTCCAAGACATGGCAGCAGAGGTGGGGGGTGGGGTGGGTATTAGCATTTCTATTTCCTTGGGAAAATAACTTCTAGTTTTTAAAGTCTATATTGGGGAAGGGATTGTGATTGAAAATCAGCACATGTACAAGTTCATGCACAAGTGAACGTACACACACATACACACACACACACACATACACACACACACACCTTCTCTAATATAATGAACATAAGCAGCATGGGGACAGGTGATAGGGCTCAGCAGGTACAGACAGCCTGCAGCCAAGCCTGGCATCCTGAGTTTGGTCCTTAGCACTCATATGCAGAAGGAGAGAACAGACTCTTGTAAGTTACTTTTTGATCTCCAAGAAAGTGTGATGGCATACATAACTTCGTCCAAACAAAAACATAAAGATGTAATTCAATTCTAAAAACCAAGTTTTGTACAATGATACATTGAAGCCAAGCTTGTACATCCTAACACCTGAGAGGCTGAGGCAGGAGGATCACAAGTTCAAGGCTCACTGGATTACATAACAAATACTATTCCTCCCTCTACGAAATAAATTCCAGATCCGAGTATCTCATATGCAATTTTCTCAGCTATAAACCCCCAAAGTTCCTTTTAGAGTGCTTTGATCAGATTTGTGCCACTTCAGTTATATTCCTAGTGCATGTTACTTGGGAAGCAAAGCCAGCAGATGGTTCTGGAAGTTCAAGTCCCTGATGGGTTGGACAGTGGTGTGGTCCTAAGGTGAGTGTGACCAGTCATGGTGAGTGTGTCAGAGTGACACACTCTGTGTCACACCTTGTCAGAAAGCAGAGGTGGGTGGGGAGCGGGTGGAGAGTGCCAGGGTCCCACAATCCCTTTCAAAGCATCTCCTAAGATGAAGGATCCCACCCCCAATAAACCTTACCTCACAGAGGCCTGGAACACCCCTGATCTCTCCACTCTGAAGCCTCTAGTGTGAACCTTCAGAGGATCCATCCAAGGCATGAAAAATAACTACATTTTCCTCAGGTCAAATCAGGCCTTGCTGTAGGATGCAGAGGTGTTGCATATCAATGGTATCCAGTGTAGACTGATTCATGAGAAATAATTACACCCCTTTGGTGCCCTCACATCAGTAGTTTGTATTTGTTTTTCACAGGGTTATGGATATGCCTCAGTGCTTCATATACACTAGGCAAGCACTATGTCATGTATACTGAGTCATCTCAGCTCTATATTGATAATTTAAGATTAGTCATAGCTAGAGTAGTTATACCGCAGAAATGGGAAATTACTATATAACATATCCTTTTGCTCTGAAGAGACATGTGTTAAACATTTGCCAAAACACCACTGTATCAGTGTTCAAGAAAAGAAAAGGAAGTAGAAACATGGTTTTATTCAGAGGAATATTATGGAATTTGAAATGAAATTTAAGTCTGACTTACAACTGGAAAATGTTGTTCAAATTTTTATATATTTATTTAAAAAGTTATTTTTTATATTTTATTGTGTTTGTGTGTGTGCACATGTGTATGTGTGCGCATGTCTGTGTGTGAATGTATTGTATTTGCGTGCATATTTGTACGAGTGTGTGTGAGTGTATGTGTATGTATGTATGTATATGTGTGTATGAGTGAGTGTGTGCGCATGTGTAAAAACTTGTGAGTGTAGTTGTCCGTGGAATTCAGAAGAAGGTGTCAGATGCCCTGAAGCTAGAGTTGGAGGTGGTTGTAAGCCACCCAGTGTAGTTGCTGAGAACTAAATTCAGGTTCTCTATGAGAGCAGTAGACACGCTGCTGAGTTCATCTTCAGTTCTAGTTTTTGTAATGCATTTAAAAGATAACTTATAGTTCTGTGAGGGTACACATTTTGAAAGTGTGGTGCCAGTTAAAAGAAAAATTGAAGAATGTGTATCAAGAACCGTGCACATAGCCAGTTAGACACTGTACCAGTTATCTACGTTATAACCTGATTTAGACTTTTCTAATGGAAAAAAAAGGTTTCTCCAGATAATAAGAGAGGTCAATGGGAAGGGCCAAAAGACCCCCAGCTGTAGGGTGCAGGCTGATGAACACAGGCAGGGACTAGGTTGTTTAATAGAGCTAGCTAAAGCGAGTTTTATCTTACACTAATGAAAACAGATAGATTTCTATGACATAAGTTGGCTTGTTTTTAGAGACCCACAATTTAACTTTACAAAGAAAAAACTCATTGTTGCCATTGCTCATCACCAATATGTAATCTAATTGATTACACACCAAGTATAGGACCAGCTACTTTGAAAATAATATAAACTCATTGGGCCTGCTGTCTATTATAAATATCTACAAATTCTAGATGTATACTCAGGCTTGGAAAGTGCCATAGTATTCTGATAATAATAGGCCTAGTTTTTTTTTTTTATTTTGATTTTTTGAGACAGGGTTTCTCTGTATATCCCTGGCTGTCCTGGAACTCACTCTGTAGACCAGGCTGGCCTCAAACTCAGAAATCCTCCTGCTTCTGCCTCCTAAGTACTGGGATTAAATGCATGTGCCATCATTGCCCAGCGGGCCTAGTCTTATAATGATTGTATTGTTTTAAGTCAAGATCCTATATCATCCCTGAATTATTTTATCCTCCGAGTACATCTCACCATATGTCATACCAGAGTTCTTAAAGACGTCTCTATCAGTTATGCTGTGCAGATCTGGGTACTCAGGGCCAATTCTGCTTGTCCCCTTTTGTTTCCCCACTGCTATATACTTAATGTACACCAACTGACATGACATATGTGTTCAGTGAATATTTACTGAATAAGTGAGTAGTTAATTAGTATGGATAGATGGGAGCGTGTCAGTACTGAACATTTCAGGAACCTATGCTGCTTGAGATGTCAAAATAGTCATACAAAACAAAAAAACAGTCAAGATGTACAAACACTGTTCTAAAAAGTTCTTCAGACCTGGAGAGAGAGGTCAGAAGTTAAGAGTACTTGCTGTTCTTGCAGAGGAGTGGGTTTGATTCTCAGAACCCACAAGTTACACAACTATCTGTGACTCAGATTCCAGGGAGAACTGACAGTATATTCTAACTTCTTTGTAGTGTGGGGTCATACATATATATGCAACAAAATAAAAAAGTACACGAAAAGTTTCTAATTATTGACATCTACTAATAGCATTACTTTGAAAGCATCAAAGGGATATATCAAAAATTGTTTCGATTTTGTTTTAGACTTAAGAAAATGTCTTGCCAATGTTGTTTACTAATTTAAAAAAGCAATTCCCACACAGTCAGATTGTGATGGTTTAATTGAAAATGCCCCTTCCCCATATATTTAAATGCTTGGTCCAAGGTTTGTGAAATGTTTGGGAAGGACAAGCACATATGGCCTTGATGGAGGAGGTGTGTCAACACGGCTGGCTTCAAAAGTCCACATTATTCCCAGTTAGCTCTCTCTGCCCTATCAACTCTGTTACACAGTTATGAGTGATAACTTTGATTCAGACCTACAATTAAAAAGAGTAAGCATGGCAAAAAATAAATACAAACTGAACAGTCTGAGGAAAAAGAGCACCAGAGAATTCAACATGGGAGCCAAGGCTGTGCTGAAAGAGGTGAGGTGGGGGCCTCGCATCGCCTTCATTTTGGTATATGATATGCCGTTTTTAAAAAGCCTGCTTGAAAGACAGTGCATTGTTTCACATGGCTTTCATTATATAAAACTAGTAATGCATAAAGTTTTATTTATATCTCTTTTGTATGACTACTTTAAGAACCGAACTTTCTAATTCTGTGTGCACATATTTGCTAAATTATTGACAGAATCCTCCATCTAATGGTTTGATAAACGGGCTCCATGGATGGCAATGGTTTTGTTGTCCATAACGTCTAGCATGGAAACTAAGAGCAGCATTAGGTCCCAATAAATATTTATGGAATGAACACTACATAACTGGCTTTAAACATACGTGTCCCTCCAACTAGGCCTACAGCTTAGTTGAAAGTTATTGTTCTCAGCTGTTCTTCAAAGCTACGTTTTTAGTAGTGAGTGATTTGATGCACAGTGAAGTTGATTAAACTATTACTAATAATGAGTGTAATTTTAACTTATATATTCCCTAGTATCTTGTAATCTTTCAAAACTACATACACACACACTACACATATACTACACACACATGTTCACATATACATACACATACTACATATACATACACACATAGACACACACTACACACACACATACATACATACATATACACAGTACATGCACACACTCCCATACACATATACACAGATATATACACACACAGACTACATGCACACATACATATACATACACCCATACACACACACGCACACACACACACACACACACATACTCATACAGACAAACATTTCAGTCAGCAGATTGATCTACCCCATATTTACTAGGTAACTTCAACTCTACCAAGCTCCCCTCTTTCTGAGAAGTAAGGAAATCAACACTTGGTTCATATCTACACCAAAAAGTTAACAACCATTTAAATCACTGATCAAGCTATTATATTTCTAAAGGAACAAATCAACTGTCTATAATTAAAATTATTTGTTAGGCCTATATTTTTCAACTTTCAGTTTTGAACTATCTTCTGTTTTAGTGTGGGTATACAGCAGTGCAGACAGAACCCTTGGATATTTCCTTTTTGAATTTCTACTTCCTTATACTGTGAGGTACACTGATTGCATGGAAATGTTCTGTACATGGTTACTTATTTGTGTCTTCTTGTATCTCATATAGATGTTTCTGCACCACAAACTTAAGTATTTTTAGTTTTTCTCACCCATGTGCAATTGATTTTGTGTTCCATGGGTTTAACACCTGTAAATTCAGCCAACATCTGATCGAAAACAATTTTTAGTCATATGTATACAGAAAATGAACAGACTTTTTGATTGAAACTATTCCATAACAATACAATGTTAAAAATATTTACACTGGGATGACATTATGAGTAATCTAGAGAGATTTAAAGTACATGGAGAATGTGCATTCATAAATACTAAACCATTTATGCTGGACACTTGAGTGCCTAGGAGTTTTTATGTCCATGGAGAATTGGAAGGGGATATGCTGGGACCAATAATTTCTGACATAAGGATGACAATTACCCCATCACAAGACTTATTTCCAGTATGGTTTCTAGTTCTCTGCTTCATTGATCTTCACTTCTCTTTGTTCTATGAGAAAATGTAGTTTGGAGCCAATAATGGAAATAGAAATGTACAAGAAGTATTTCCAATACATGGCAAGATGTGACCTTTAAGAAGAGTCCAACTTCAATTGGCTGAAACATTTTCTGTAGGCCATCTCCTCAAGGTCAAGAGAGTTCAAAGAACACAACAAACTTTGTTGTGCATGCCAATGAATTTTGTAAAAGTTATTGAATGAAATAACTTTGAAATATTGAATGAAATAACAATGAAATTTGTAAAAGTGTGTGTGTGTGTGTGTGTGTGTCCATAGTGCTTCATGGAACACCCTGAAACAGATTATTAATTTAATAAAGCAAAATTGTCTGATTTCTTTCCCTGTAAGCAGGAATGTGTCAAATTTTTTTACTCTGTTCTCCCTCATGTATTCTTCTACCCTATGCCAAGTAACCATTTTTGTTTGTTTTAAATTTTTTACATGAAAGAGCTCATTTTAAAACCTAAGTAAGATTTGGCTTAATAGTATAGTTAAGCACATTGACACACATGCAAACACACACACATACACACACACACACACACACACACACACACGTGCATGTTTCTTGCAAAGTCTTAATAGGTACCAGCAACAGTTATTTAAACCTGGCCGGTGATGCCTCATGAGATCCGTAATGGCCAGGCTGGATAATGAGTAACATTAACAGGAGACATACGACAAAAGACTAACTTCATCGGAGAGAACAGCACAGATACGAGTAATGTGGAAGGGCTGGGCATGGTGGTTCATATCTCTATTCCAGTGTGCAATGGTATGAGGAATGAAGACTCTTTTGAGATTAAGGCCAGTGTGGGCTACATAACAAGACCTCTCTCAAAAAACAAGGAAACAAAAACAGAGATAGAGACATAAAAATAAGAATCCATCTGACCATTTGGTAAAAAACAATATTTGCTAGAAACAAGGAAAATTGACTGAGGAGGGACTTCTGAGTGAAAGATGAGCACCTTGTAGACAGGTCGAATTTGGTTTAGCTCAGACTTCTATTTTTTCCTTCAATAATTTACTTATTTTTTATTCACTTTACATTCTGATTGCAGCCCCCCTCCATCCTTTCCTCCCAGTCTGGCCCATACAAATCCTTCCCCCAACTACCACTTCCCCTTCTCCTCAGAGAAAGGGTGGCTCCCTTGGGTACCATCCTGCCCTAGGCCCTGGGACATGCAGTCCCAGTAGGACTGAGCACATCCTTTCCCACTCTGGCTCAACCAGGCAGTTCAGTTAGGGGAAGAGGATCCAATGGGAGGCAGCAGAGTCAGACACAGCCTCTGCTCTAATTGTTAGGGGACCCACATGAAGAACAAACTGCACATCAGTTACATGTGTGTAGAGGGGACCCTGTGTGCTTTTTGGTTGATGGTTCAGTGTCTGTGAGTTCCCATGGGCCCAGATTAGTTGACTCTGTGTATCTTCTTGTGCTGTTGTGACTCCTCCTGATCCCTCAGTTCTACACCCCACTCTTCTACAAGACTTCCTGAGGCCTGCCTGATGTTTGGTTGTGAGTCTCTTCATCTGCCTCCATCCACTGCTGGATGAAGCCTCTCAGAAGACAGTTATGCTAGGTTCCTCCTGTCTGCAAGCATAGCAGAGTATCGTTAATAGTGTCAAGGTTGTCTCTCACATGGGATGCATCTCAAGTTGGGGAAATTATTGGTTTGTTCTTCCCTCAGTCTCTGCTCCATCTTTATCCCTGCACATCTTGTTGGCAGGATAAATTTTCCGTTGAAGATTTTGTGGGAGGATTGATGTCCCCCACCTCCACTGGAAGTCCTGCTTGGCTATAGGAGGTGGCCACTTCAGTCTCTATATCCCATGCTGGTAGAAATGTCAGCTAAGATCACCCCCATAGACTCCCTGTAGCCCCTCCAGTAGCTGGGACTTCTTGATGGAGATTTAAAAAAAAAAAAGACAAGTGGACACAGGCTGGTTCTATAAAAAGGAACTGAAGTCTATGTAGATTAAAAAGTTATCAGAACAACTTCTTAAAAGAAGAAACACTAACACCCAAAAAGCACCAATCAACAGAGAAGCCAAGGAGTGCTCTGAGAAGTCTGTCTTTGGAATCAAGGCTGGAAATAGCCCACATTGGAAACCCAGCAGGTGATTTAATTAAAGTGGGAAGGGAGTGGGTAGTAAGGGATTTGACAGCAGGAAAGCCACTGGTGTTTTTTGCCAAGGAAACCTGAGGACTGAGAAGCAAGGAAAATAACTGGGGCTGGGGGAAACCCTAGACTCTAAGGACAGGTGCCAGAGATTGAAGACCATGCCTTGTGGAGCTTGGCTGTAGTACAGAGAGAGGTGGAGAACAAGGTGATGGACTGTGGAGTGGAAGTGAAAGAGAATAAAAAGTCAAGTAAGCCTGGACTTGACTATTTGCTTTTCCCTGGCTTGCCTCTAACACTTTGCTTTTGCCTGCAGTATCCTGCTGAGTTAACAGTATTCTGGGTCCAAAGAAAGCACTGGATAAATACCTGCTGATTGACTGACCCAACTCCCAAAGCAGGATGCTCCAGTCACAAGGTCTAAGCAGGGACATGCCATTAACAACTGAAACCTGCCTTCCTGGTGGCTTCAAGCTACCAATTCTTAGCCAGGCTGTGAGCAGAAACAGTGGATCACAGCCATGTCAACAGTGACCATAAATCAGCGTGGGAGAGGATTTACTGGAGAAGAGACATTTCTAGCTGGGTTTTCTTTGTCTCCAGCTGCTAGTCTTAGTTATAATGCAAACCCAGAGGGGCACAGGTACACTTTATTTTCCATAAAGCTAAAGTATTGTTTTATTGTCAGTAATAAAATCTTCTTGGGCTGAGGGTGATGGTTAGAAACTCTGATACAGTGAGAAAAAAAATCTAAGTAACTGTTTCTGAGCATCTATTTTGGCTATTTTATTTTAAAATTCATTGTTAGGTTAGTCTTTTTTATTTATTTATTTTTTTTTTGGTTTTTTTTTTTCGAGGCAGGGTTTCTCTGTGTAGCCCTGGCTGTCCTGGAACTCACTCTGTAGACCAGGCTGGCCTCGAACTCAGAAATCTGCCTGCCTCTGCCTCCCAAGTGCTGGGATTAAAGGCTTGCGCCACCAAGGCCCGGCAACTAGACTCATGTCAATTGTCCTGCCTCAGCTTAGTGAATTCTTTGATTACCACCACACCTGACCTTCATTGTTACATTTTCACAAAGAAAGATTACATATCATTATCATTCGGCTTCCCTCCTTCTTTAACTCCCCTTGCCTCCTCTCCCCTTGTTAATCCAGTTCCTCCCCTCACACAGTCCTGCCTCCAGATAGCATGACCATGTGCATTTTATAGGCCACTGTGCGTTCTTCTTCAGGTGTTCCTGTTGTGAGAGAAATTAAACTGCCAGTTACTGTGCAGTTTTATATGCTTAGACTTCATTTGTTACACCAAGCTATTAGTCTTTCCTAGAAAATTTTATATTGTTCTTTTTAATATTCAATTTAAAGATCTCACTTCCAATGCAGTCACGGTGTGATTAAAGTGTCAATGTATAAATTTTTTGAGGGCACACATATATAGCCTATAATATTAATAATATGAGCTGACTAAATGAATTAAAGACCATTGGCAAGTGTGGTGCTCGTCCTTTAATCCCAGCACTCAGAAGGCAGAGACAGTCAGACTCTGAGTTTGAGACTGGTCAGGTCTGTATGATGAGACTTTGTCTCAAAAACACTGTAGAATACCCTTTTGTTTGCTGCGTGATGAATAGGTCATACAGGAGAAAGCATGAAAACAAGAAATTAGTCCAAAGTAATGGGACAGCTAAGAAAGCGTAAAAGCAAGATTAGAGCAAGAATTTTAGAAAAGGGATGTGAGTGGGTCTGGCTGGGGTACACTTTGAAAAGAGAACACAAACCCATTTGCAGACGGATAAAGAAATGTTAGTAAAAGAGAAAAGACCATAGTTTGGGGGTCTGAGCAACAGAATGTATGGTGATGTCATGACCTAGGAGGAATAAAGGGGATTGGTGAGGGATCAAAAACCATGTTTCCGACATGGTGAGATTGAAATGCTTCTTACCCTGTCATGCAGGGATTTAGAAAAGACAGATGGGGAAGTTGTGGGATGCTTATTCACAACTAACTTTCATAAGGGCATCCACATGATGAAGATTTTCTATCACTTTGCTATTGGCTCCAAAAATTAGCTGTGGCTCAGTGAAGCAGTCCAGTATCAAGTAGATAGCTCTCAGTGTCAGAGGGATGCTGAGGAGCCAGAACTCAGTCTAAACTGATTCTAAGAAGAAAACCATTAGGTACATTTGGGGATAATATTGTCCCTCGGTAGGCTTGAATCATCTGCATTCCACTTCTTATTTAGGCTCCTTCCATAATATAATGACAAGTTTTGGAGTACATGATTGTTTCAGTCAAGCTGCCAGATACAGAACAGAGAAGGAAATAGCTATGTATCTATGATCATCGATGTATGTATGTATGTATGTATGTATGTATGTATGATCTATTTATCTACTTATGATCAACATAGATCTGCTAGTTAGTCAGATAATTTATTTACTTGGAGAGTTGACTCACTTGTTTATGGAGACTGAGAAGACCCCCAAGTGAGTTGACTGGGAAGTTGGAGATCTAGGCAAGCTAGCATCATGGCTCACACCAAGCCTAAACGTTTTATAACTAAGAAAGATAATAGTGTAAGACTTACTCCAGGTCAAAAATCCTAAGATCACAAAGGGATTCTAGTATAGACCCCAGAGTTCAAAGTTCAGAAACTCAGGGCATAAAACAAACAAACAAAAACAACCTAACAAACAAGAACAAAACAAAATACACAAATAAAAGACATCTGGCTTAGGAACAATGAAGCCACACTCACTCTTCACCATGTATGGGCTTTTAGCTGGCTAGTTGGTGTCTGCCTACACTGAGGCCTAATCAGCCCCTCAGTCCCCTTATCTATTAACACAGTAGAGATTATCATTAAATGCCAAACCACCTTAGTTTCTTTTTTTATCATGATGAAGGGTTCAGTGCACACTGTGGCATTGGAAATAACTCTCAACATAATCAAGTCAACGACTCAAATCACTCCTCACAGTAATTGGGTGATCATTAACACTTACATTTGCTGTTCCTGTTCATTTCCTATGATGTGTTATGTAACATGGTACTTTGCAGCAGGACACATCATTTTATGCAGGAAGAAGTAAGAAAATGGATTAGTAATCACATCATAGTTATTGGCTTTACCATGTATCTCATTATCCAGTTGTTGTGTGCTTTATGGAATTTTGAAATGTCACACATGTTATGATGGCAGCCAGGAGGCAACAGTCTGTGACTGTAGTGTAGCAATCTACAAGTCTATACAGCCTGTGCTGTGAAAGACTTCTCATATAGCTTCTAATATAGCATCAATATTTCTATAATCCTTTCCCTTGCGGAATAGAACTAAGTAGACGATCACTTTGTGTAGATTCTAAATGGCTCATTCACAGAACTGCTTCATTCTTCTTTAGTCTCTGCTAGTTTTATGTCAAAAACTGCCTCAGTTGTATTCCATTCCTGCTGTAACAAGACATCCAAGAGAAACAACCCGAGGCTTCAGGTTGTTGTAGCTGAGAGGGCTAGGTATCCCAGTCCAGGTCGGACCATGGCAAACCTGGGACAGAGAAAAAGCACACAGGTCCTTGGCTTCATTTCCCTTTTATTCTCCCCAGGAACCACTCTATTGTAGATGTATTTTCCCTTCAGCCTTTCCCATTTATCAACCCCCTTTGGATTGTCCCCATGCACACTCCCAGAGCTGGCCTTTACTGTTCACAAGCATTTGTCAATTTAGTCAAATAGGTAAGATTCTCCACCACAGTCACTAAGGCAAGGCTGTAAGCATTGAAGCAAACTGTGTTAACTGAGGTAAGAACTGAGGGTGAGCAATCAAAATGGAGGGTTAGGACGTAAAACAACAATCAGTCCTAGCTGTGAGGGAAATGCTATTGCTACATAGTGAGTCCTCCTTCCTCTCCTCCTCCTCCCCCTCCTCCTCCTCCTCCTCCTCCTCTTTCTTCTGAGACAGGATTTCTCTGTGTAGCCCTGGGTGGTCTTGAGTTTACAGAGATCAACCTGCCTCTGTCTCCTGAGTGGTATGATTAAAGGCATGTACCACCACTGCCAGACCCATGATAGTGTATGCATGATCTAGCATAAAAGGAAAGTGCCACCGAACATTGAACAAGGAGGTGCTCCCCTAGGATGAAGCTATGGGTGAATGTGGGGCTGAGCGTACAGGAACTCAATGAAATTGAAGTGAGTACTAGAGATGACAAAGCATCAGTACTAATACACCACCAAGAGCCCTTGCCAAAATAAACCTGTCACATGCACCTGCCATATCTTCTGTGATATGTGCATTTCTAAGTGCAGTAGACTTCCTTGTACTCTCTACTTTTTTTTGTTTTTCTGTTTTTTATGCAGTACACTTCAGCATGGTTTATTTAAATATTAGTCTGACCATGGCATAATTCCAGGAGAGCTAAATTTCAGTCTAGGTGAGGATTCTTCTGTTCTCTTTATATGGGGAAAGAGAAAGACAGGCACTTTAGGTTAAGCAAGAACTTCCCCCTACCACCGGCCACTCTCCAGAACTTAGTATGGAGAATTCATGAACTGATGTTTGACTGCCAGAAGTTTGGCTTATAGGAAGTTATGATTCATTTTGGCCACATGGCAGCTAAGCCCCTCTCAATATTTGGAGAATTCCCCACTTAATGGATCTTAGTGGGGGACAAAGAAAGGCTGAGAGTGTTGGACACTGACACCCCTTGAGGACATCGCCTATGGTTCACATTAGTGCTTTGTTCCAGAATTACTGATGCCAGGAACCCAGCACAGAAGTCTTGCTGCTTGGGACTGTGTAAATGACAACACAAAGCCGAGCTTTAGTTTATCTAATTTCTTAGCCCATCTGGAATAGGGCTCTCCAGCCCTTCCAGTGAGTCTGTACATTACTCCGTATCTTTTTGATAAGTTCTAATTTCACATAATTATAAAACTGGAGTTGCCAGAAACTGTAAACCTCAATCAATACAGCATTTGTTGAGACAATTCCCCATATTTTACCACTATTATGAGTTCTTTTCAGCTCAAAAAAAGTAGATAAAAGTCATCAATAGACTTCAAGTTCTGAAAGGGTTTATTTAATACTCGATAAAGTATAATTATTTATTTATTGTTTTATACATATTTATTAATATCACTGCTCTTAGAAGATCAACTTTGAGGGACACCAAAGTGAGAAGCAAAATATATTCTGTACGATGAAAATTCATCACTTTAAATGAGGTGAGAGAAATTTATTATTATGCCAATGCACTATACCAAATTTGAAAGTACTAAGGGTTCACTGTTTCCAAGTGTTGACAACAATAACTGCACCCAAATATCATAAAGGCAATGCTAGGAGTGCTTGAAAATGATCAGAAGCCTGCCAGCAAGATTTGTAAATGACATGGCCATGTTATTAAGATTTCTTTTTTTGTATGTCAGTTATTTTAGTTGTTTATTTATTTAGTCAACTTGACACAATCTAGAGTCATCTCGGAAGAGGGAACCTCTATTGATAAATGACCCCCATTATATTGGCCTATAGGCAAGTCTGTGGGTGTGTTTTCTTGATTATTGATTGATATGGGCAGGCCTAAGCCACTGTGGGCAGCACCAAACCCTCTGCTGGTGGTCCTGGGTAGCATATGAAAGCAAATTGAAAGCAAGCCAATGAGATGCTTCCTCTCTGGGGTCTGCTTTAGTTCCCGCCTCTAGGATTATGCTTCATTTGAGTTCCTGGTTTGATGTCTCTCACCAATGGACTATGGTAGGAACACACGAACAAATAAATACTTTCTTCCTCAAGTTGCTTTTGGATATGTACTTTATCACAGCAACAGGAAACAAACTAGGACACTTTTATTAGAAGGGTGTCCATATTATTCAGGACTCTTTTTGCTTCAAATAATGAAACTGCATTCAGACTGGCTTCAATATAAAATGGTAATGTGTTGGCATTGCCAGAACTAATCTTGCTTTAAGCATTGCTAAACTAATACCCAGGTGCTCCAAAAGCCCAGGACTGTCTCTCCCTGCCCCTTGCTTGGGGATGCCTTTTCCATTGCTTGTATGCTCAGGAGGCCTCCACCTACTGCTAGTACAGTGGCTGGAAGAAGCGCTGAACTCAGACCTTCCTCATTTAGGCGATCCTGGGAGGAAAGTGACACCCCCCCCAGGGTATGTTAAAGAGTTTTACAACTGACTTAAATCTTTCCAGCATGGACCTTGTACCCATTCTTAACCAAAGAGACAGACTTCTTTGCATTTCCATATCAGGATTATATGCTTATCACATGCATCTTGCCACTCTCTGGCTTGGGCACAAACCATAGCAGTTTGGTCATTCTTTCCAGCTTCTAGCTATTATAAATAAGGCTGCTATGAACATAGTGGAGCATGTGTCCTTATTGCATGTTGGAGAGTCCTCTGGGTATATGCCCAGTAGTGGTATAGCTGGGTCCTCCAGTAGTATTATGCTGAGCTTTCTGAGGAACAGCCAGACTGCTTTCCAGAGTGGTTGTATCAGCTTGCAATCCCACCAGCAGTGGAGGAGTGTTCCTCTTTCTCCACATCCTCGCCAACAACTGCTGTCTCCTGAGTTTTTGATCTTAGCCATTCTGACTGGTGTGAGGTGAAATCTCAGGGTTGTTTTGATTTGCATTTCCCTAATGACTAAGGATGTTGAACTTTTCTTTAAGTGTTTCTTAGCCATTCGATATTCCTCAGGTGAAAATTCTTTGTTTAGCTCTGTACCCCATTTTTTAATGTGGTTATTTGGCTCTCTGGAATCTACCTTCTTGAGTTCTTTGTATATCTTGGATATTAGCCCTCTGTCGGATGTAGGGTTGGTAAAAATCTTTTCCCAATTAGTTGATTGCCATTCTGTCCTTTTGACAGTGTCCTTTGCCTTACAGAAACTTTGTAATTTTATGAGGTCCCATTTGTCAGTTACATTTATTTTTAAGGAAAATTGTCAGATACATGCTTTAAAACTAGCAATATATTTTTATAGTTAAAAATAAGTGCATTTAAGTGACTAATATTTCATAGACAATACTACTAATTATGACCAAAAAACTCAAAATATAAATGTAAAAAGTTATATAGCAGAATCTTTGTGCTTAATATTTCAAAAAAATAGTTGAGTCAGTGCTATCTTCTTCAATAATCTGCAAACACTATATGAATAGATTATGATCATGAACTAGATGAATAAAATGAAAACAGATTTTATCTGGTAAAAATGAGCTCAGTTTAAAACAAAAAGTGTGCATATATGGAGAATAGGCAAAATGTTGCTTAAATAAAGTGCTTAGAAACAGTGATGACCCAGATCACAGAATTAGAACTCAAAAAATGACAACAACCACCTAGTTCAATTGGTTATTTTTGCAAAGAAGAGAGTTGGATCAGAAAGTGAACTTAAAAAACAAAAGTATAAAAAAACTGGATGGTAGTGGCACATGCCTTTGAACCCAGCACTCAGGAGGCAGAGGCAGGTGGATCTCTGTGAGTTCTCTGAGAGGCCAGCCTGGTCTACAGAGTGAGTTCCAGGACAGCCAGTCTTAAACAGGCAAAACATGTCTCAAAGAAAACAAAATAAAAACAACATCAAAGTAAACTTCTTGTTCAAGGTTATGTGGTTAGATTCCAGTCTCTAAACAAACATTAGGCCTTTGCCTGTGGAGGAAGGGACTTCTTTCTTTTATCTAATGGGGTTTCCCATTCTTTGTTTTTTTTTTTTTGTTTGTTTTTGGTTTTTTTTGTTTTTTGTTTTTTTTTTTTTGGGGGGGGGAAAGGGTTTCTCCGTGTTGGGATTAAAGGTGTGCACCACCACACCGTGCTGTGTTTTCCTGTCTTAACAGGGGTGTTTAGAAGAAAATCTGTGTTATTTTGCCTTTAAAAAAGAAAGTTTGATTCACTAGTTCATATTCCAATAGTCTTAATTTCCTAATGTGTGTTCTGAATGGAAAAGGACCACATTTTAGTCCTGAGATTTACCTGAGCTGTCTATAGAGGAAAGCCAGTTTGAGGAAGCTCTCTGGAGGATTTATTACCTAAGCTGAGACATTTGGGGATTGAGATGAGGTACTAGTAATAATTATGCTGGAAAAACAGCTGTGAACTAGAAATCTCCCCAGTGAGGATGGATACTCACCCTAAACTAATGTGCACTTGTTTTGTAGTTAAGTCTGCAAGAATTCCGGCAGTGGGTGTTAGGACAGGGCCTTGCATTTCTATACTAAGTGTGTGTCTTAGGTAATAAGTGAGGGCTATAGTTTGGAGTTAGTTCAAGCAAATAAAGCATTGATAATGTGTGTAACCAGAACTGTGCATTCACTACGCCATTGAGTTCATAAGGTTTAGTCACTAGAACATGAATCGGGTCTCATCGAGGTTGGCTAAAGTACATACTGTTTCAAGCACATCACCTCTCTAATTCCATTACTAATCTTAACAGCCATGCAAATGTTTTTGTTTTCTTTTTAACTTAGGTCACATTCCACTGTGCGGTGATGTAAGAGCTTTAACCAAGCATGGGATACTAATGAGCAATTTGAGAGACCCAGGTCTAAAACCTCACCTTTGGTCACACACAGCCAGAACTTGGGGTCTAAGAACATGAAGTCATTTGATTTGTAAGGTTAATTGTTCACCTGTTTACTTTTGGCATATTTTCTAGGAGGTTAACCTGGAAAAGCCAAGCATAGGTTATGGTCCACTTGTTCGAAAGAAAAGAAAAATAAACTCGGAGTCCTCCGGTATTTTTCCTACCACATTTGAACATGCAAGTATGGCCAGCATTACTCTCCTCTGCAGATAGCTAAGGTTTGCTATGGTCAGTAGTTTCCAGGCTGGATATATGTCAGGATCAGCTAGAGGCAGTTTAAAAATCCAAATGTGTGGGCTATGCTTACGATCACTTAAATTATTATTCCAGTGGTGTTTAATAAACATCAATGATCGTTCCAGTGTGAAGGCAAGTTTGAGAATTACCCCCACCATGGGTGCATCTCAAAGTCTAGCTCTGAAATCATAACAACGATTTGAAGAGTTTGATTACAGTCCTCCAAGTTGTTTGAAGGCCTAAGCATCAAGCTACAAACCTCATTTGCTTTACCCAGTTTTAGTGACTGAACCTTTAGAGTAGACCAAACCAAGAAAAGGGAAGACTTTGCAATCAAGGAGACTTAACTTTTATAACAAGACCAGAAACATATTAACTAGACAGATGCAAACAAGTTACTTATTACCATCAAATCTCCATTTCTGTTTTGGGAAAATAGATCAACGATGCCTGCCTGCTATTGAACTGCTATTCTTGCATGCTTTGTTAATCAAAACAAGCCTTCTCTTCACCTGATCTAGTGCTGTAAAATTCCACTTCTGGACCAATACAGCTCTTTATGTGACTTTATATCCTACGACTTGGCCTCTGCTTCCTTCATGGGAATGTTTTCTCAATGACTACACTCTCCCACTAAGTCCAGTCTGAGGTTTAGACTATTCTACCTACTGACAATTTGTTTCTTAAATTTACAATTGTGTCCTTATTTCTTCTAGATTGCCTAGTTCTGGGCTCAAGTTTTCTGGTAAACAGCACACTCTAGAACTTCTAACATTCCTTCATATTGTAGAATGTAATCACACACATTGCATGAATTAACTTTCCTTGGCTGTCCTTTCTCTTGTATCTCTAATTGGACTATTACCCAAATTCTCTTTCATATCTAGGCACTGTGTTGGGTTTATTCATTCAACTGAATTTATTATGCACTTACATTAAAGTCCTTTGATCTACACAGAAATATTTCAGTACAAAAAGGTTGTTAGTATAAGGACATGGACAAATCTAGGCCTTGACTATCCCTGCATCATTTTTTTTTGACTCATCAACATATAACACTTTTATCTAGGTGTGGTGATGTATACCTGTGAGCCTAATACTTAGGGGACCAAGTAAAGAGGATGGCTTCAAGTCTGAGCCAGTCTGATCCACATAGTTTCAGGTCAGTAAGTGCTACATAGCAAGACAGTTCCACAAAAAAAGTATATAAAAACATATTTATATTTACTCATGCCATAGAATAAGATCATCATTAAAGAAAAAATAATTTTAATGTAATTTTAAGGTGGAAACTGGAAACAGATATAGCAATTTGCTATATTAAGATATGGTGGACACTCATGTAGACCCTAAATGATCATTCATAATGAATTCTGATTTGGTAATTTTTCAAAATTCCATATTTTTCCTTCGAATATATCAAGCCCTATGCTGGGATTATTATTGTATACCTGGGGAGAAGTCCATGTTTGGGAATTATTTAGTATGATTTATGAACAGGATATTCTACTTTCAAAATTAATAGCTCTGGCTCTGTTTGTCAATACCTATAAATACATTAAAGATGTAACCAGCCAATCTAAGTAAAAGAGTTGGCTGACCACTTTTTATGCCCTACATCATGCAACAATCAGGAAGGTTTTATCTGTGCAGCTTGTTTCTTCAGTGCACTGTGTTCCATTCCTGAGTCCCCTCTGTAACTTTTTAAGTATTTTCTGTAACTGTAAGCTCTATGATCTTGCATTTTTGGGGTGGGGATAGGAAGTGACCGATTCTACCAGAGGCAGTTGAGTTATATATGACTACTAGGGGAGAAAAGGAAGAGGAAGAGGGAAGGGGTCGGGGAGGTATTGTTTGGCATCTTGGGGATTTCAGAAGTAATATACTGCCACCTGGGAATTCATAACCAGTAAACATTAAAGCTTTCCAGTTTCCTTAGGGCTGGCTTCATAAAACTTAAAAAGGAGGAAACAAAGCGAGATTTAGTAAACCTATATCCCTTAGTAAGCTTCTAGTCCCTTTGTGCTGGTTTCTTAGGGTGCCCTCTGCTGGGCCCCAATTCTTCTGACATGGGGCAAGAAGCTATGAAACTCACATGCTGAACTCTCACATAGAGTGCAAAGACCATTTATGTCCCAAACTATTAGAATCCTAGCGTTTGCTTCTTAGGCCAACAATTCAAGTAAACTAATTGTCTATATGTTTTGTTGTATAAATGGGAAAAAGGCAAATTCTCCTGCCAAATTGTCTATATATGCTCCCACTGTGGCTTTATGGAGATACCTCTACTTAGCATCTAACTCACTACAGATTAGTGATGAAATGGAGGCCAGGAAAATGGAGAGGGGGGAGGGGGGATGTTCAGAAGAATCAAAAAAGAACATACTTTCCAACAGGCAGGACTGTGGGGCTTTCTTTAAAGCACATTGTGTGGGTAACTATCGTCTCTGGCTGACTGTCTCTATTACCAACCCCAATCCGGGCACTTTCACCCACCCAGCCAGAAAAGAATGAGCATTAGTGTTTACTTTTCAGTGTTTATGAAGAATGCCTTGAGCTCTTTGGATGGCATCATCTGGAATCTCAATAACAAGTAAGTGCATGGCATTGTTTTGTGGATTCCTTTACCCATAAAGATAAACAAGGGGTGTATCAACATGGGCACAGCCACAGAAGCCCTGTGTACTTTCTTGTCTCTTTAACTTAGTTGGGTAATCTCTGTTTGTCAGTACATTTCTCAAGGACTGGTTAGAGCCAGTCATCATAAGAGGAACTTATTATGAAACCAGGACATTTACTTTGTTGAAGATCTTTTAAAAGAAACACTTAATTTAAAAATAAAATTGCTTCCTTTTGGCGCCCACCTAGCTTCTTAGGGATTCCTTGAGTTTAGAATTAGAGAAGGTGAAATACTATGCCTGATCTGCATTCTCAAACATGCTTTCTTATTGTTTAAATCTTTATCTGGGTATTTGTATTGTTGAATATGTCTCTTTATAGTCAAGATCAACTGAACTGTTAACATATTATCAAGCTGAACTGGTCATGGTGGCATATGCCTCTGATCCCACCACTGGGAAGGTGGAGGCAAAATGATTTATGTGAGTTCAAGGCTATCCTGTTCTATATAGCGAATTCTAAAATAGTTAGGGCTATATACAAAAAACCTGTCTCATAAAACAAAATATATCAGGTTAATAATGTACTAAAAACTAGGAACTTGGAGGCCTTAAAACAATTTTTTTTTGTGAAATTAGGAGATTTTCCAAATCTCCAGCCCTCACTTTTTCTCTCCTTAAAATTTATTGTGCAATTTGTACCTTTTCCTTTAACATATCCATCTTTGACTTAAGGCAAAAATAATTGCTCTCATTGCTTTTTTGTTATTAAAACTTCCATACTCACATTTGAAGTTTGAAAATGCTTTGGTGAGAGTCATAGTCTTTATGTCATGGCTCCTGGTATGTGTCTGCCCACAGATATATGTATCTGATTTGGAAAGTAGGATCTCAAATGAAGAGAGAAGGAAAGGACCTAGTCAGAGAAGAACACGGGTTGATGGTGGATTGGCAAGTTAGGAGAGCCAGCTTGCTTTTGTCCTGGAGAACTTTCATAGGAGGGCAGCAGTGGGATGAGGTTTCTTGACTTCTCATGGAGAAGGGATGCTGAGAGAGTGGGGGTAAACAGAACCCAAATGCAGAGTCGTCGGTGAGTATGGAAGAGGAGGCGATGTGGTGAAGCTCACAGGTCTCTCCTGTCCCTCACAGTCCTGAAGCAGTTGTGGGTGCATGAAGTGCTAGTTCGACATACAACTTAAAAAGCTCAGCCTCTGTACTACTTTTAGCACAGTAGCATCTTCTCTTGCCTCTAGAAATTTAAAGTGGATGTCTTTTTAATCTATGGAACACTATATAATTTTATAATTGATCAATATATCTGTTGTTTTGAATACATTTATTTCAGGAGTCAAATTGTAAAAAGAAAAAACAAGGTCAAATTTTTGAAAGATTATTTGAAATTCAGAGTTAAGTTTCAATAAAAAAAACTTCTTTTAAACATTGAGTTTTTCTAACCAGTCTTCAGTATAAAATTAACATCTGAAATATCTGGACTAGAGCTCTATCAGGCTCAGGTATCTGCATGTTTTCCACAATCACACTGATAGAAGTAGTCTGAACAAAACTGTGAGAAGCAGGGCTATAAGAGATTGAAATGTAGATCATAGAGAACTGGAGACAGAACACAGTGAGCCGTACCTGAAGCAGAAATAGCAAGGCATCACACTGAATTGTTTATATCCCTAAGCTACCGACGGCAATAGTTACCTCCCCTGTGGATACATATAATGGAACCATGCATGAGTCAACACCTAATATAAACAGACTCCTTCAGAATCTGCAACTTGGTTGTTAGAAATGAGAATAAAGAGATTTCCAGAACTAAAGTCAGCCAGACTGTCCTATGAAGAGACAAGCACAAAACCGTGTAAAGTAGGACAGGTTACTGTGCTTTATGTTAAGATGTATTTTAATCATTCCTACTGTGCTAAAATCATCCCTACTCAAGCTAGTGGTATTCTTTGGTGGGAGGGTGCTGTGGTTTACCCGGGTACTGTTTGTATTCTGATGTTAATTCTGCTTCCTCAAGAGGGGCTGCCTGAGTGGATCATTACTCAGGTGATTTCATGTGAACCTTCTCCCCATTTTAACTGATCAAATAAAGGTTAGAGCCTGTGATTGGGCAGAAGAAGGGAAAGGTGGGACCGGAGGGTTTAGAGTTAGGAAAAGAGAGGAAGGAGGAAGAGGGAGGTGGAGGAAGAGGAGGAAATGAAGATGGAACAGAACCCAAAGAAGCTGAAAGTAGCAAGGGGAATAGCGTAGTGTAGTGGTAAATCTGCCCAAGCTAGGCGTCCAGCTTATAAATACTGCAGCTGAGTTGTGTGTTTTTGCATGGACATATTGGGGTTGGAGATTTATCAAAACAAATTGGAGTGCAATGTATCGAGAGTCCACCAGAAGCAAAGACACGAAGGGAGGCACCTTCTATTTATTGCTTCTTCCCCCATCTTCTTCCCATTAGCTCCCTTTCTTTCCCATCGTCTTTCCCCGTTCTCTCCCCTTCCTGGGCTTTCTCAGTCCAGGGTTGTAGGAAAAATTAGGAGATTTCCAAATCGCTGACCCTTTCTATACTCTTTTTTATTTTCAACTTTTTCCTTTTGTCTTAAGGGAGAGCCCTTTCCACTTCCTGTACCTCTCTAAGTCCCACCCATCTTTGTCATTGATAAAGTTTAATAGTGAGGATGGAGAAGAAAAGACATTCCCAGCAATGGCTGGGTGTGAAATCAACCGACTACTTACATCAAAACATAAACGGTGGGGAGTATGTGTTTGATTGGTTCATTTGTTACGTATGCTGAATTTTAAGAACAACTCTGTGCTGACACTGCAGCATTTAAATGCAACAAATGACAATAGTTATTATTCCCTTTTAGATTTACCGTGAGGTAAATGCTTGATGAAACACTTGTCTGGTCTCATCAGCTCCACATGTTCAATGGTCACCATTGACCTCTGAGGTAAAGCATTGCAAATGAGGACTGAGAGTCCGAAATTGTAATTAATTTAAAAAACACATGGTTCAGACATAAGGGTTACAGCTTCCTAAAATTGCTACCTGAGAGAGGGAGAAAGGAGTTACAAAATCTTTCAGTTTGGGCACAAGAGATTTTTAGGAATGCTTGAACACAGTCTATGCAAACTTAACGTGATCACGATAGATGATGTATTTGTCTTCAAAAGTCCTTTGGTGGGTTTTCCACAAAAACTGGGAGAAATAGAGGATCATGTGAACTGATAGAAGAAAACTTTAATTCTTGCTAGGCTCTGTTGTCAGTCAGTTTAAAAACTTCTAGTCCTTTATAAACTGTGAAATTTTTGCATATCTTAAGAGGGCTCATTGTTGTATGCTGTGTAAATAATATGCAATAATCTTAAATGATAATCGCTTCCATATGCTGGCAACTCTAATGCATTCCCTTTTTTTTAATTCAATAAAGTTTTATTTTCTCAAATGTACAGCTGATTGAAACTGTTCATGCATCTTCACTAGCTGTTGGGCATCCCCACCCTTTGAATTTCTGGTGTAAATGACTTGTGCTCTGTGCTTTGGAACCAGCTTGAACAGTCCTTTACTTAGTAGCTCCTGAAGGGCTGCCCTGGCCAAGGAATCTTCAGTCTCCCAGAGACCACAGCTGGACCAATGAGCTTAGAGTTGGGAACTTCCTTACAGAGTTTGTCATATGTAGCTTCGTCAAACAGGAAGAGATTGTTCAGCATGTCCCAAATTTTGCCTTAGGACCACTTCTTCTTTTTGACCTTGCTACCAGATTTATTTACTGGGTCTTTGTCTTTTTTGGCCGGCTTTCTAGCATCTATCTTCTTCTTGTCATCCTTGGGCGGCATGGCAAAGCTCAGAGAGTAGTGTGGACCACTGAAGCCTCACTAAGATGTCAGACTAAAGCATTCCTTTTCTGATCATCATTGGCTATTTTAAAACCAACAGCCTATGTGCTGTAGGAACCAGATCAAATCTCTCTAAGTTTTGGTGTTTCTTCTCCCACCTCTTCCCATGTTCCTTCTCTTCTCTAGGTCTACAGTGACCACAGCTTTACTGCTTCTTCTAGGAGTTTCCAGTGCCCTGTAAAGAACACACATTGTCTTTCTTTTAAATTCTTTCTTCAAACAAAGCAACATTCATACAGGTGAAAGCAGATTACCCCTTCTGGGAAGGGTGGTCCAGACAGGATCCTTCTTCATTTCTTCATCTTCCCATTGGCTCACTACTTCACCTGCCCCATCCTATTCCACAGCTTCTTCATCGATGTCACAAACTCCCAGGGCTTTGCCGAGCATACCAGAAATTTCTAAATTGAAGTTTCCACTCCTACTTGGCTTTTAATAGAAATTCTATAGAAGAAGAGAAAATAGCTCATTTGCTTCAATTAGTGTATATGAAGTCTCTTGGATCACTGTGACATTTATGATTAAAGAAGAGGAGGATTTTTACTGAAATTGTAACTTTTTAATTGCTAGAAATAATTTTGTATATGTTTGCTGCAAAGACAAGACCTTCACATTACACATATCTATATTTGCATTTTGATGAAAATTCAAAGAGGGAGAAAAAGAATATACATACAAGTAACATTATACAGACTGAGCAGGTCATGTTTAGGAATATATATTTATATCTATATGCATATGTATATGTATACACACATAGGCGCATAACAACAATTCATGAAAAGGCATGTAATCTGAAGGAGTGCAAAGAGAGATATGTGGGAGGGTTTAGATGGAGGAAATGGAAGAGGGAAATATACTTATAAGTGTAAAAATTAAAGAACTAATTTAAGAAAAGGAATGTACAAATAGAGTGACCTTCTAATGAGGCTAACTTTCTGGTAGGGGTGGTGTACCCTTTAAGACCAGCATCTGGGAAGCAAAGCCAGGCAGAACTCTGAAATTGAGGCCAGCCTGGTCTTCAGAGTGAATTTCAGGACACTTAAGGCTACACAGAAAAAATTCTTGTCTTGCAAAAATAACCAAACAACCACAACACAATGTTTTCTTTCTAAGCACTTAGCATCAGTTAGGAAGGAAACTTCTTAGCTTGCTGCTGTGTTAAGGATGGGCATAGTGGACACTGCAGCTGCCTTCCTTCCCGGTGTTCCTCTACAGGCACGGAGGCTCTTCAGAGTCAGCATTTTCTCTTCAACAATCAGAAGTGTGCTTAAGATGTAGGACTCTGTTTAAGCTTTTACCTCAAAGGAAGTTTGAATGGAGAGGCAGACCTCTGACCTCCCTATGTGCTACTGTTACAGATGGACAGTCTCCACAGACTCATGTCAAAGTTGGAACCCCAGTTAAGGTGAGATCACACTGCACTGTAGTGGGCTCTGATCTAGCATAGCTGGTATTCTCATAAAATGGAAAAATTGGGGCAGAGACAAGCTCACTTGCGAATGGTACCTGAAGATGAAGGCAGAGATTCAGTGATGCAGCAGATATCCAAGGATAAAATGTTCTATAGATATTTGTCAAATACATAACTTCTGTAAGTTTCACTGTGTCTCTGTTTAGTTTCTGTTTCCATGATCTGTCCCTTGATGAGAGTGGGGTGTTGAAGTCTCCCACTATTATTGTGTGATGTGCAATGGGTGCTTTGAGTTTTAATAAAGTTTCCTTTATGGATATGGGTGCCCTTGCATTTGGAGCATAGATGTTCAGAAGTAAGAGTTCTTCTTGGTAGATTTTTCTTTTGACCAGTATGAAGTGTCCTTCCTTATCCTTTCTGATGACTTCTGGTTGAAAATCAATTTTATCCGATATTAGAACAGCTACTCCAGCTTGTTTCTTGGGACCATTTGCTTGGAAAACTATTTTCCAATCTTTTACTCTGAGACAGTGTTTGTCTTTGACACTGAGGTGTGTTTCCTGTCTGTAGCAAAGTGCTGGGTCTTGTTTATGCATCCAGTCTGTTAGTCTATGTCTTTTTATTAGGGAATTGAGTCCATTGATGTTAAGAGATATTAAATAATAGTGATTGTTGCTTCCTGTTACTTTTGATGTTATTTTTATGTTTGTGTGGCTATCTTCTTTTGGGCTTGTTGAAAAAAGGTTACTTTCTTGCTTTTTCTAGGGTGTAGTTTCCCTCCTTCTGTTGGCATTTTCCATCTATTATCCTTTGTAGGGCTGGATTTCTGGAAAGATATTGTGTAAATTTACTTTTGTCATGGAATATCTTGGTTTCTACATCTATGGTAATTGAGAGTTTTGCTGAGTATAGTAGTCTGGGCTGGCATTTGTATACTTTTAGGGTCTGTATGATATCTGCCTAGGATCTTCTAGCTTTCATAGTCTTTGATGAGAAGTCTGGTGTAATTCTGATAGGCATGCCTTTATATGTTACTTGACCTTTTCCCCTTCTGCTTTTAATATTCTTTCTTTGTGTTATGTATTTGGTGTTTTGACTATTATGTGACAGGAGGTATTTCTTTTCGGGTTCAGTCTATTTGGAGTTCTGTAGGCCTCTTGTATGTTCATGGACATCTCTTTCTTTAGGTTAGGGAAATTTTCTTCTATAATTTTGTTGAAAATATTTATGGGTCCTTTAATTTGGGAATCTTCTCTATCTTCTATACCTATTATCCTTATGTTTGGTCTTCTCATTGTGCCCTGTATTTCCTGGATGTTTTGTGTTAGAAGCTTTTGGCATTTTACATTTTCTTTGACTGTTGTGTCAATGTTTTCTATGATATCTTCTGCACCTGAGATTCTCTCTGCAATCTCTTGTATTCTGTTATGCTTTCATAATGACTTCTGATCTCTTTCCTAGTTTTTCTATCTCCAGTGTTTTCTCCCTCTGTGATTTCTTTACTGTTTCTATTTCCATTTTTAAATCCTGAATGGTTTTGTTCAAGTCCTTTACCTGTTTGGTTGTGTTTTCCTGTAATTCTTTAAGGGATGTTTGTGCTTCCTCTTTAAGGACTTCTGTTTACCTGTGTTCTCTTGTATTTCTTTAAGGGAGTTATTTATGTCCTTCTTAAAGTCCTCTATCATCATGATGATATGTGAGTTTAAATCAGAGTCTTGCTTTTCTGGTATTTTGGGATATTCAGGACTCACTGTGATGGGAGAACTGGGTACTGATGACACCAAGTAGCCTTGGTTTCTGTTGCTTATGTTCTTGCCCTTGCCTCTTACCATCTGGTTATCTCTGGTGTTATCTGTTCTTGCTGTCTCTGACTGTGACTTGTCCCTCCTGCAAGCCTGTGTATCAGTACTCCTGGAAGACCTGCTCTTTCCGGGAGGAATTTGGGTATGTAGTGCTATGGCACAGGGTCAGCTCTGGGCACAGATGGGGTAAGGCAAGTTTTGAGAGCTCTTTTTTGAACTTGTGAATTAGGGCTAGAGAGATAGACAACTTGATGGTTAAGGGCACATTCTCCTCTTGTGGAGGACCTGGTTTCATTTCTTACCATCCATGAGAAAAGGTTCACCATCCTTTATAACTCCAGTTCCAGGGTGTCTTATGCCTCTGGCAACTGAGAACAGTCTCCTTGACAGGCACCTGTAGGTAGTTCAAGAACTCATGAATCCCTCCTTACCATCTTCCCTCTTTCTGCTCTGGACACTGCTGACTTTCACTCTAGTCCAGTCCTGGTCTTTCCTGAAAAGCCTATATAAGGAAGATTTACTCCAGTCCTACCTGACAAACTCAACCACTCCACTACATTGTGAAAGAAACCTCTGGAGACAAAATGAAACAGATATTATTATATTACAAATTCCTTTTATCTTCCAGAAGAGCAATTTCTTGTCAAAATATGCCTACTTGCTTGTCTTAGTTTTTTATTTTAAATTATTATAAGTAAGAATCAATAGAATTAAGTAAAGATATTACTTAATCTATGACTTGGGCTTTTTTTCTGGTCAGTGGTTGTGGTTGGTGTCACGGATTTTACATGATAAGCAACATATATCTGGATTTTCCTAAACTATTTGAGTTTTCATTATAAATTAATTTTGGATTTTAAAATTTATTTTATCTTGACTGTATGGATGTTTTGCCTGCACATACATGTGTTTACCATGTGCATGCCTAGTATCTGTGGATGCCAGAGGAGGGCATCATGTGTCCTGGACACTGGAGTTATAGGCAGTTGTTAGCTGCCTTGTGGGTATTGGGAATAGAATCCAGGTCCTCTAGAAGATCCATTAATGCTCCTAATTATTGAGCTATCTCCCAGGTCCTGGTGTTAAATTTTTATCTGAAAAGTTAACTTCCTTTTCTACAATAGAGAAAGGATAATCAAGAAATCTCATTCTACCTGATGTCACCAAAGATCAGGAGATGAGGATGATCAGGAGTGGAGATTCACTCATGATGATCTTGTTTAGTGTAGTGGCTATTCCTGGTTGTCAACTTGACTATATCTGGAATGAACTACAATCAAGAATTGGAAGAATCACCTATGATCCTAATCTGGAGGTTCAGAGATACAAGTTTCTGACCTGCATCTTGGCATGGAGATCTTGAACTGAAGCAGTGTCACATGCCTTTAATCTGGGCCACACCCTCTGTTGGAGACCTACATAAGGACATTGGAAGAAGGAAGACTCACTCACTCTTCCTTCCTTGCCTGCTTGCCTCTTGGGACTGAGCAACTGCTAGATCCTTGGACTTCCATCCACAGCTGCTGCTGACCATTGTTGGGGAGTTGGACTACAGACTGTAAGTCATCAACAAATTCCCTAACTATATAGAGACTAGCCATATGTTCTGTGACTCTAGAAAATCCTGACTAATACATTTAGTAAATCCAGTTTAAAAAATTAAATAAAAGCTCAGTGAAACTTAGATATTATTTCTTGTTAGAAACCCCAGTTAAACAACAACAATAAAAATATTTAACAGTGAACTAGAAAAGTTTGGTAGAGCACATAAAATCTACAACGTGGCTTTTTTAGCCTAATAACACTCAAGGGCATGATTTTCTCTCCTGCTACTTTAGTCTGTAAAGAACACTTTAAAACTTCTAATCCTTACAGACCACCTAACTTCTAACTGTATAATCAGTCATATACTCTCAGAAGCCCTTTATCTTCTTTACGGACTTGCAGAGTGTTCTACTGGCCTGCTAAATGCTGAGATGTTTAAGATCTCTTGCTTGTCATTCCCTCATCAGCTGTGTACCAGGCTCGGTTTAGATGAGGACAAAAGCCCAGAGCCTGCCTCTAGCCAAACTGGAGGGCTATTCCCCAGGTCCCTTCTTTTGAGGTGCATGCCTGACTACTCCTCCAGTCTTCTTGTAATAGATAGGGTAATGCATGTGTCCCATGCTGATGGCTGGTGAACAGAAGCCCTGTGTCACATCAACAGCCATGACCTATAAAGCCTCTCTGTACTGGCTGGTTTTGTGTGTCACCTTGACACAAGCTAGTCACCACAGAGAAAGGAGCCTAAGTTGAGAAAATGCCTCCACAAAATGCAACTATAAGACCTTTTCTCAATTAGTGATCAATGTTGGAGGGCCAGCCCATGGTGGGAAGCCAGGGGAAGCAAGCCGGTAAGCAGCACACCTCTATGGTCTCTGCATAAGCTCCTTCCCCCAGGTTCAAGACCTGTATGAGTTCCTGTCCTGACTTCTTCCAATGATGGAACAATAAAAGAACTTCGGGAGCATCCTTGACCTCAAGCTGTACTACAGAGCTAAACAAAGAATTCTTAACTGAGGAAACTCTAATGGCTGAGAAGCACCTAAAGAAATGTCAACATCCTTAGTCATCAGGGAAATTAAATTCAAAACAACCCTGAGATTCCACCTCATGCCAGTCAGAATGGCTAAGATAGAAAACTCAGGTGATAGCAGATGCTAGCGAGGATGTAGAGAAAGAGGAACACTCCTCCATTGCTGGTGGAATTGCAAGCTGGTAAAACCACTCTGGAAATCAGTTTGGTGGCTCCTCAGAAAATTGGACATAGTACTTCCTGAGGACCCAGCTATACTACTCCTGGGCATATACCCAGAAGATGCTTCAACATGTATGTAATAAGGACACATGCTCCACTATGTTCATAGCAACCTTATTTATAATAGCCAGAAGCTGGAAAGAACCCAGAACTCCCTCAACAGAGGAATAGATACAGAAAATGTGGTACATTTACACAATGGAGTACTACTCAACTATGAAAAACAATGAATTCATGAAATTCTTAGGTGTAGAGAGCCATTTTGAAGTACCTCATTGCCTGGCAGCTATTATTCAGCTGCCTGCATTTTTCTCCCACTCCAAGTTCTGAGTGGAGGATTTCCAGACCCCAGTGAGTCACACCTCCCTCACCTGGTGGAGCCAAGATGACACCTGTTGTTCTTCAAAGAGGTAGCCATCTGCTTTAGCAGAGCTGTGAGATCAACATCCTCCAAGGAACAGTGGAGCCGAAGCCCTGCTGAGAAGACTAGCAACCCTGGAAGGGAGGGTCACCCCCCAAAGAATATATTGTTGCTTTTTATCCCCAAGTAAAGAGAGATTTTGTATAACCATGCATTAATGTCTCTGTGTTTCTTTCTCTCGTCCCTGTCATTTCACTTTCCCAGCAATCCGTTCACAGAGAACCCGCTCGTGTGCAACTCCCAGGAGGTCTCACTTAGGCAAATGTATGGAGCTAGAAAATATCATCCTGAGTGAGGTAACCCAATCACAAAGTAACACATGCGGTACGCACTCACTCATAAGGGGATATTAGCCCAGAAGCTCTGAATACCCAAGATACAATTCACAGACCACATGAAGCTCAAGAAGAAGGAAGACCAAAGTGTGGATACTTTGGTCCTTCTTAGAAGGGGGATCGAAATTCCCATGGAAGGAAATACAGAGACAAAGTGTGGAGCAGAGACTGAAGAAAAGGCCATTTATAGACTGCCCCACCTGGGGATGCCTCCCATATACAGATACCAAACCCAGACACTATTGTGGATGCCAACAAGTGCTTGCTGACAGGAGCCTGATACAGCTGTCTCCTGAGAGGCTCTGCCAGTGCCTGACAAATACAGAAGTGGAGGCTCACAGGCACAGGTCCTCACAGGAAGCAAAGGGTCCCCAATGGAGGAGATAGAGAAAGGCCCCAAGGAGCTAAAGGGGTTTGCAGCCCCATAGGAGGAACAACAATATGAACCAACCTGTACCCTGGAGCTCACAGGGACTAAGCCACCAACCAAAGAGCACACATGGAGGGACCCATGGCTCCAGCCGCATATGTAGCAGAGGATGGCCTTGTTGGACATCAATGAGAGGAGAGACCCTTAGTTCTGTGAAAACTCAATGCCCCAGTGTAGGGGAATGCCAGGACAGGGAAGCAGGAGAGGATGGGTTGGTGAGCAGGGGAAGGGGGAATGGGATATGGGGTTTTCGGAGGGGAAATGAGGAAAGAGGATAACATTTCAAATATAAGTAAGGAAAATATCTAATTAAAAAAAGAGGAAAATACACTTTTATTTTAATTTCACTTTTAGACTAGGCTATCTGCCATCTACCTGCTAATTTCGAGTGGACATTCAGTGGGTGTGTTCTAGCTCTGACTTTCAAGAGGAAACAAGGGACTTAACTCTGAGAACTCAAGGCCCAGTTTTGAGATTCACATTCATCTTAAACTTAATAAATCCTAGGTTTTCTAGTTGCATCACAGTAAAAATAAATAATAAACTTATCTTGACTAGACTAATAAAAATTTTATTTTTATTTATTAAAAATAAATAGCCTGGGTTGTTTTGAATTTAATTTCCCTGATGACTAAGGATGTTGACATTTCTTTAGGTGCTTCTCAGCCATTAGAGTTTCCTCAGTTAAGAATTCTTTGTTTAGCTCTGTAGTACAGCTTGAGGTCAAGGATGCTCCCGAAGTTCTTTTATTGTTCCATCATTGGAACAATAGCCTTATTTGCAAAAAGACTGTGCAAATAAAAGTCAATAGGTAATAACATTAATTGACATAAAATTGATTTATACAAGTAAGTTTACAATATATATAAAATATAATTTGATGATATATTTTACCAGATACACAGTAAAAGTTAACTTGCATAGCTGAGTGAGTTCATGAAAGCTTCTTTTGGGTTTCTCCAAGGGTGTTAGTGATGGTGAGACTGTGGGAAAACATCCCATTTGAACCCCTTTCATTATTAATGGAGAAATACTGACTTCAAGAAGGACGTAAGAAAATAAATATAAAAAGATAGGCAAGAGCATCCAAACAAATTAATTGCTTTTCATATCAGCTTTTTGTATTGAGTGTGCATGTTTCTTATGTAAATGATAATGTGGCTTCGAACAATTGAGTTCCTTGCTTTATTTTCATGTAGACCCAGAGAGTTGACTCAGTTACACCTACTACCTTAAGAGTTACCTGAGCTTTGATCTTTAAAGCAGTGAGTGTGTTGAGCACTTAACCTCATGTCTTTATTGCCTACCTGTTATCTATTTATTCTTTCACTGTCTATAGCCCTTGTCTCTGTTTTCTCAGAGAGGAAGGTGACATCTGTATGAGGCAGTTTGCCATTTGTTAGAGAGCCTTAATACACACATGCTGAGAAATTTTGTTTGCTTTGTCAGAAAAGTTCAGGATTACAGGTCAAATAATGATTCTGGTTGTTATCACAGTACACAATACAATATTCTATAGAGTGTCTCTGGAGGCTTATATGTTTAGGAATAATCTATTTCAAAACTAAATTAAAATAGTATTTTGCTCCTGGTTCTACAACTTGGGTGAATTTCCTTCATTTGTATGCAAATATGTATACATAACCGAATGCTTGCTTCCTTTTTCCAGAGAAGTGTTGGATTTTGTCTAGAGGACTGCATTTCACCTCTTCCAAGGGACCCTACTCATTAAAGCCACACATCTTTCTGAACTGGCCCTCGGGCTGTCTTTCCAACTGCATGTCTCAGGCACTGTGTGTACTGCTTTGGACTACCAGCAATACTCTGTCATTTGGGGATGAAAGTGAGGAAATGTTTGCATACCATCATCTTCAAGATGGTGTGTATCTCCTGTTACGAAGTGGGCCTTAATCTTTGAAAGCTGTAAGCAACTCGAAGTCTTTAAGGATGTGTGTGTGTGCGTGTACGTGTGTGTGTTTGTGTGTGTGTGTGTGTGTGTGTGTGTGTTGGGATATGCATACTTGAGTGCCATTACTCATTGAGGCCAGAGATGGGTCTTCCCAGAGCAGTAGTTACAGGAAGTTGTTACCTGCCCAATGTAGGTGCTGGGAACTGAACCCAGGTCCTCTGAAAGAGTAGGTAGCACTCTTAACTAACAATGTTGAGGTTTTATCATTTACTATTTATTGTAATGCTAAGTGCTGTTCTCCAAGATTTGGAGTCTGCACACAGCCTGAGGGACCCTGCCCCCAGTTAATTCTGATTGGTAAATAAAGATGCCAGCAGCCAATAGTTGCGGAGAAGAGACATAGGCGGGGTTTAACTTTCCCAGGCTAGAGATCACGAGGAAGGAGCAGGGAAAAGAAAGGAGCCTCCATGGAAGAGTAAAAACGTGTAGGAGAGAACAAGAAGAGCGGCCATGGGCTAGGGACCAACAGAACGTGATCCAGAGGGCTGCCTGGTTGGTGCTAAAGGCAGTCCAGATGAAACTCCACAAGTAATAACTTGGGTTATAGATAGGAAGGTAGATTCTTAACAGTAAGGAAGGTAGGTGGTTGCTCAGCTATTGTGTAGCTTAAGGCATATTAAGATATAAAAACTGAGTGTGTCTTTCATCTGGGAACTTTTCTGTTTCTCCTTGAGCCAATTTTGGTAAATAGTGTTTAAGAAAGAAATCTTACTTGCATAGACATCTTTTAGTTTGCTGGCACAAAGTCTTGAGAGCATCTTCCCATCTTCTTTTCAATGGGTCTGTCGTGATACCCCTCTTGTTGTTGATATTAGTTACTAATTTCCTCTTTCTTACTTTTCCTTGTTTTGATTAGTTTTCCTGAGAACTAATCAACTTTATTTATTATTCTGTAATGCTTAACTTGGTGTATGTTTAATTAACATTTTCTTTCCTTCTCTTTCTTTCTTTTTCCCCATCTTCTTTCATGTTGGAAATTGAACCTAGGGCCTGCTCTCTGTAAGAGCTCTAATACTGAGTTATAGCCCCCAACGTTGATTTTTTTTAAAACAATCTTTACTATTTCCATAGTTCCACTTTGAGTTTGATTTTCTCTGGCTTATAGGCCTTAAATGAGAACTTTCCCACTACCCCATCAATGTGCTGCGAAGTCCTACTGTATTATAACACCAATGGTGTTTTAGAATTGACGGGACAGTGCTGTTTTTACAACTATTTAGTTTATTGATACAGTCTTGAGAATATTACAGCTGTGTTGCTTTAAAGACTTGAGACAGTTTCTCTAAAATTCAATATAATCTTAGAAAATAAGCATAGGTGATTAACAGACAAAGAAGGATGTGATGCAAATCATAAAATCTATAAGTAAAATGCATGTTCTTTTACTATTTAGATTAGTGAAATGAAAAAAATGTTAAACAAAAGCCCAGTATTAGTAATTACGAGAACCAATGCTCATTCCAATATTTGTGTATTTTGGATATATATATATATATATATATATATATATATATATATACACACACACATACACACACATACACACACACACACACACACACATATATATATATATATATATATATATATATATATATATATATATATGTATGTATGTATGCAAAATGGACAGCCCCTTACATTCAGGAACTTCAATTATTAATCATTTTAATGGTTACATATTTCAGATAATAACTGCAGAAGGGTAAATATATGTCATTGTAAAAATGTCTACTTTTTAAACAGCTTTATTGAGATATGGTTCACATACCATACAATTTATTCATTTAAAGTATACAAGGCTGTTAGTTTATTCACAGATATTTGTAACATCACCACACTCAACTTCACCTGTCGCTCTCCTATCCCTACTATTTCTATTCAGTGTTATTTTGATAAGCCAAAAATCAGAAATGTTTTATGTACCTTTTTTTCTAATACTTTTTGTATGCATTGAAAAATTTAGAAAAATGAATGCAGTTTTTTTTTTAAAGAATGCACATTAACTAAGAGGAGGTAAATTTTTATATCCCAAGATGCACTGAGTTTAACATTGATTGCTTTTTTCAAATACTCCAGTTTCATCCTTCTGTTATTCTGGGCAGGATGACCCTAAGACAAAGCAACTTTTCTCTATTGGAGTGTCTGCTTGTCCCCTCCCCTAATGGCCAATTCCCATATTCTGTAGCTCTAAATGCTTAGAGTAGTGACCCTCAACCTTGCTCATTGTCGATCATGATTGCCTAGAAGCTTGCTAAAATTATTAATATCTGGATCATACCCTGGAGGTCCTTAAGCTGATATATAGCACAATTCACAAATCACTGGCAGAGTAATGTCAAAACTTCTCAGCAGAGAATAAAGACCCTCATGAACTTAGCCATCCAATTATAATTCCTGGTATCTTTAGGGACAGCAATCCCAGACTTTCATCTAAATATGTGATGCTCATTTTCCCCACTGTGCTAGTTCAGTCTACTTACATAATAAAGACTGCTGTTTCTGTCTGCATAGAGAAATTCAGTCTGCATTAGTTGCTGACTGACTGGTATAATAAACACCATTGGTCAAGTGGCTTAAACAATAAAAATTATTTCTTGCAGTTTCTTTAGACTAGAAGTCTGAGATCAAGGTATGTTGTGATGTGAATGTGAAATGTCTCCCATTGGCTCATACATTTGAACTCTTGATACCAAATTGTGGGCTTGATTTGGAAGGTTATAGCACCTTTGGAAATGAGCCTCAGTGAAGGAAGTGGGTAACTGGAGGTGGATCTTGAAGTTTTACAGCTTGGTCTCACTTCCTGTTTTCTCTGCTTCCTGACTGCAGGGTCAATACTACCAGTCACTTATGCTCTTACAGCTTCTCCTTCCTCAGCACGGTGGAGTGTCTGTTGTTGACGTGAGCGGAAGTAATTTCTTCGTTTCTTGAGGTGCTTACTGTCTGGTGTTTGATCTCAGCAAGAAGTAACTAATATGGGATATTAGTAAGGTGGGATATTTTGAGGATGCTCTCACTGGTTTATCAATGGCTATCTTCTCCCCATGTTTTCTTCTGGTCTTCCCTTCATTGATTCTGATTTCTGATGATATGATATGAGTACTACTCACATGAGTACTACTCACTTATTGACCTGATTGCCCCCAAAAGGCACATCTTCTGAAACAGCAGCATTTTCTAGGACTAGAGGCTACTTCTGTAGAAATTTTGTAGAAAAAGAGAAGGTCATTTCATTTACTACATTGCTCAGCCGTCAAGGAGTCACCTGCATACTTGAGATTCCCAGATAAGTGCAATCTACATTGTTTTCCCCACAATTTGCATTTATTTTTAAAAGTCAGTTTTAACTACTTTCTCTGTAAATACTCCTGATCTTACGCTTGAAAGTGTTTTGTATTGTTTTTCTTTTCTTTTTTCCTTATTTTTTGAGACAGGGTTTCTCTGCATAGCCTTGGCAGTTTTGGAACTTGTTCTGTAAATCAGACTGGCCTCAAAGTCAGAGATCTGCCTGATTCTGCCTCCCACAACCTGGGGTTAAAGGTGTGTGCCCCCACCACCTGGCTCATTTGTACATTTTCTCCATATTTCAGCTCACCACTTGGCACTCACAGTCATTCTGTGATTTGTCTGTAGTGTCTGCCCATTAGTGCATTACTGAAAGTCATTACTGTTTACATGTGTAAAGATAGTTTCTTCTGGAACTTCAAAATCATTTGGAGATGGCCAAAGTATAAAGTCTTGTTTCTAGGTTCCAAGCCAGCAAGGCAATCCACAGTAGTCAGGACTGTCAGTGCTTACAGCTGTAATACAAAGACTCCTTAGCTGTAAAAAGACTTGACTTTCTACCTGACATTTTGGTCTGCTCCAGATCTGCTTCCACCATTTCATAGATGTACAATTGCTCCTGTGGTAACAATGGGGAAAATATCCACTCTGCATGTGGCCCATGCTCTTCACTATGCACAGTATCTGGAAGGATTAAAGGTGGAAGAAGAGTGAAGACAGCTACTGTGCACATCCTTCTAGAGAGTTTTACTGTGGTTTCTCTGTTACTGCTGCTGTGGCTTATGTGGCAGGCTGGCAACTTCAGCTATCCAGCACAAACTTAACTACATCCCCTCCAGGACGCTTCCAGACCCCAGCCTCAGACTGGGGCTGAATCATTCATCCCATTTTCTGGCATCTCTGACTTCTCACATTAAGCAGGTTTTGCATTCTCTGGCTTTCTAGTGCATGATGAGATTTTTTTTGCACAGTTCAACCCCAAGTCATATAAGCCAGTTTAAGAAACAAATGCTATTTCATTATATACCTACACTATTAGCTCTGTCCCCAGATTAATACACAAGGGAATGCAGAAAGCTTATGACTGACTGTGGAGTACTAAAAGTGTCTTTTCTCTGATTTAAACCCTTTAATCTTTGTTTGAGGCCTCCGTACATTCATCTAATGTTGGGGGTGAAGAGTCAGTTTTCTTCAGGGATATGGGCCCAAATCTCTTTATAAACAAAACCAGAAGTAGTATTTGAAATACCTTACCAACGTTTCTGCTATAGCTTTAAGACTAGCTGGATACTGAAAGGGCACTTATCATTTCAAGGCATTCTCTGAGCTGAAGGAATGGGAAGCAGGAGAGGGCAGGGCATAACAGTGTAGTTTTGGGTTCAAGGCTATGAAGATGGTACCTGGCCCTGCCTCTTGAGGAATCTTTCAGGTTTTGATGGAGACTGTACTAGGACTGCAAATGCTGAACAGAATCTTACTGTTGGAGAAACTCTGGGGCTTGTCAGCAACCCCAGAACTATGACCAGCTGGCCAATTAATCTGGGCTGCAACTTTGATAATATCTCTCTTCGATTCTTTGGTTCAGGCTGGGAGGTTCTGGAAGTCAGTGTGATTCATTAATATGTCAGAGGAAGGTCATTTTTCTTCAATGGTATGAAATGAAAATCAAGGCTACGTTGATTTGAGATTCCAGGTGATTTTTTTTAAGGTTTCTTTATAGCACCAAAGACAAAATAGACACTGCCAAGTGCTCTGCTTTGGGAAAGGTATCCAAGAAGTGGTCTAGAATATTAATGAATCCATGCCTCGATGCAGCCTTATGGAAGGCTGCCCCACTCCCCCAAGTGCAATTACAGAATAAAAGACAGTGTAATAGCCTCTTTGCAATACTGCCTGGTTAGGAAATTTAAATAATTAGAGTTAACAGATTTTGTTTTGGTTTGACTTGGTCCGTTCCGTTGCACAGCCCATCTCTGGGAGAGCTGGCATGTTGTGCAGTCCCTTTCCTGGCAGCACTAACCATTTCGATATTACCCTTCACTCACGGCAGGTACCTCTGGGGAACTTGAGCACTGAAGTTAGGCCTGGCAGGTGGAACACAGCCCTTCCGAGAGCTTGGTGCACTGAGTGGCAGCTGAGAGATAACTGGGATGCTGGGCAGCCGTTTGACGCTGCTGCTGTCACAGGATCTCTCACGTTATAATGGCACATTGCTGGCTACCACTCATTGGTTGGTGTTTTATAGCTCAGAGTGATTGAATAGATAGGAGCAGATGGAGCTGGAGTCTCTTTGGGGAAATGACTAATCCCACAGCCTGTAGGATTGCTCCCTGTGCATTATGCTTTGGCATCTTTTGGAGACAGTAACCGAGAGGAGGAAATCCAGCCACCAGAGCTTCCAAGCTGTTCTTTTGCATGTATAGCTCGGGAGCTGAGCTTTACTACATGCATAGTAGTTGTTTTGCAAACTCATCACGTTGGTTCTCTGTAAAAATTAGAACTCTGCAAAATATTTAGGCTCATTGACATAGGAAGTGTTACTCACAGTCTCTGTTACCCTCTGCAGATTAATTTCTTTGCTTTCCAATTATATTAGTCTGCTCATACTGATGTACAGATATCATAGTCAAGGCGGATCAAATAATGAATACATATTCACACAATTTGGGCGACTGGGGCTTCAAAATGAAGAAAGTTGTAAGGGCAAGTTCTGATGGGAACATTTTCTGTTACTGTCTCTTCATAGGGCAAGAGAAAAAGACTAAGTTCCTCTTTTTTAAAGAACACTAATCCAATCCTGAGGTCCTAGACGACCTGGCCTAAACTGGGTTGTCTCCCAAAGTGTTCACCTCTCAGAATCATTAAAAGGTGGGTTAAAACTTCAGTGTATAAACTTGGGAAGACAACCCAAACCAAAGTGACAAAATAACTTTTGAATATGAGTTCTCTCAGCATTTTTTATACTTTTTATTGATTCTTTGTGAGTTTCACATCATGCACTCCAGTCCTGCTCATCTCCCTGCCCCCTCATATTTGCACTTCTTCCTTGCAACCTCCCCCACAAAATAAAACACACAAGCAAACAAACAACAGCAACAGATTCAGACAGGGCCCTCGGCAGTAGCTCAGTCCAGGACCTCACCATGGCCCCAGGAGGCAAAGGTGATAACTCATAAGAGCCTCCTCTCCAGAGTCTCCAGGTCCACCTCTCTTCATAGCGCTCAGGCTGCTCTACTTCTTTTTCCCATCTGACTACCATTTACTCTCAATTGTGGTGGCTCCCACTGCAGCTTGGCCACATGGCTGTTGGGGCCCTGAATGGCATCTTCCATCCATGCTCTGTGACATGGCATGGTGGCAAGTGAGTGTCTATGGCTCACTTTTGCCAGGTGTTGGAGGGCTGGTGTGGGTGGCATGGTGGTCCACAGGTCTCTGTCTTCCTCCTTCTGCACTGCTGTCTGGACTTGATTTGATTTTTATGTGTCCCAGGCATAAGACAGCTTTGGTCACCAGGCCAGGCATCAAGCTAGGATGAACCAAGGACTGCCATCTGCTCTGCCCCTGACTGATAAACCACCACCAAGTGTCTCTTTGCCCATTAGAGGAGAGGGAGGGGGCGGGAGGCAGGGTTGTAGCATTTCTCAAGGAATCTTCTCATTCTCATTAGATAGTATAGTGTTAGCGCATCATTTTGACTGGATTAAGAAGGGTCTTGAGCATGGGTAGAACATTGCTTACTCTTGTCTTTGTGTTCAGTCTCTGCTTCTTCCCCTCTTTCTATTTCTCTACCTCTGGACACATTGGGGTGACTAACTCCCTTGTCTTCAAAAGGCTCCATTTGTGCACATGTGCCTACCACCTTTGTTTATATATCTATTTATAGTCAATATAATCCAACATGTATTTCCCAATATTCTTTCTTGAGTTTCAGGTCTATATACCTAACTACATCCTTGCTGTCTCAATTCACTGCATAATTAATACTTCAAATGACCAAGTTTTCCAACTCACTTAACTTATCCCATGAAACCCAAATCTTCTTTACCTAATGGTTCAGGCAAAATCTGACAACGACCTTAACTTTCCCCTCTTTCTCACTCCCTAATAGCTTTAGTTGATGATCTTGTTAGTCCTGTCACGGTTTTGATGTCAAATGGCCTATCAGCTTCACATGTTCAAACACTTGATCCCCAACTGAATCTGCTGCTTGATAGGGATGGGGAGTGTGGCTAGTGAAGATGAGTCACTTGGGACAGGCCTTTGAGGGTGATCGTTGGGCCTGCTTCTGAAGTGGGCCCTCTCTACTTGCTGGTCAGTACTTGGAAGAAGCCCCAGCTGACATCCTACACCAGACTGCCCGAGCAGCCATGCCTTTTCTGCCTTTACCTTAAACTGAGCGAAAACTCTAAAGCCACTTCCGTATGATATACACTGTCACAGCAATGAAACAGTTTCCACCATGGTCACCCTCACAGGAGTCAGCAACCTTCTATTCTCATCTCTTCTCATTCGCTTTCTAAGAAGTGACTAGAGTGATAGTGTGTGGTTTATTTTAAGTGCTATGTGCTGCCATTTGAAGAAGTAACTAGGTTTTTTTTCTTCTTCCTCCTTGGATATTAAAGATACAAATATGTAGCTTAACTACCCTGTATAACTCTCTTTTCATTTCTTTCTTTTAAATAGAGTCTTACTATGCAGCCCTGTCTGGCCTGGAATTTAAAATGTAAACCAGACTGGCCTCAAACTCGTAGAGATCAGCCTGCCTTTGCCTCCTGAGTGCTGGGATTGAGGGCTTGACCAGCCTGCCTGATCCTGCAAAAAAGCTCTTGACAGGTGCTTTGCACTCTTCTAACAATGAAGGGTGGCCTTCTGCCCCAGTGCATTGTGGCCCCTTTGACTGTCTTAGCCTGTGCTCATTTTCTGGGTTCCCTTCAAAGTGGCCTCACAGCACTTATTAACTTCTCTGCCCAAGACAGGTTTTCCTCGCCTGTTTTTTAGTCTCTGTTTATTTCAGGCCTCAGCTAGCATGGCCCTTCTCAACAATCTGTGAAATATTTTGTTAAGATGCTTAGCTCCCATGACGTAGTCTTTGCAGTCTTGCATTCGGTTTTCATCACAGTGGGGGTTACAGACTTCTCTCCCACGGTGGAAGAATGGCCTCTGTCATTATCTGCTAAAAGTTGTATGAATTTCAAAAATTCTTCACTCCCAGTTTATATTTCCAACTGCTGCATTTTAAGAGCTAAGTCCCAAGTATGCAGCTTATTTAATAGATAGTTATTTATCGGAAATTTTATTGAAATAAGTAGACCATCTCCCATAACACTTGCAAATCACAGGCTGCTTTTACCTCAGGTCCCTTGAACAACTTAAAATAGAGTAAAACTCCTTAATGAGTTACCACAAAGTGAAGTATACCAAGTAACGAGGTGAATGAAGCAAAGAGTTCTTTAACTATGGAGATTGATCAGTTTTCTGTTTAAGAAAGTTGTAAGTAAAACAACTTAGGGTTTCTTGTACAGAACGTACTTGTAATTCAAAGTGCTTGTCCTCAAATGTTCATTTGAAAAATACACCATTAAAAATCCTATTCCTTATGATAGACTGCCAATTTATTCATGGAAAGGCTGTGATTTCATTATTGATGTAAAATTCTGCCACATAGAGAGGTGTGACATGCGCCCACCCATGTGCTATACAGTCATTCAGTCATCTGCTGGAGCACTGCCATATTTAACACTACCGTATTTAACATGTTATACCAACAATAGTTATTATTATTACCAATAGACAGAAATGCTTTCATTCCTAAGTCCAGCTCTTTGAAATCAAAACACAAGTGCTGGAGCAGCTGGTTACAATCTGAACCAGTCTGGGAACCAAGCCTTTGGTTTTTGGTTATAACTAATCACATCAAATGGAAAGTCAAAAGGAAGAACAGCCTCTTGCTGAGAGGCTATGGAGCTGGCCAGGCTCAATGCTGGGAGCCAAAGCTGGCTTTCTGGTCTTCCGTTCCGTTCCTTTCCTTTCCTTTCCTTTCCTTTCCTTTCCTTTCCTTTCCTTTCCTTTCCTTTCCTTTCCTTCCCTTCCCTTCCCTTCCCTTCCTTTCCCTTCCCTTCCCTTCTCTTCCCTTTTCTTTCCTTCCTTCCTTCCTTCTCCTCCTCCTTTTTTGAGATGGGGTTCCATTATGCCAAGTTACCAGAGCACTGGGGTCACAGGAGTGTGCCCTAAGTTTCCGTTGATGCAGTGATAGAATACTCTGCTCTGGGCATGCCCTGTAAGTGCACCACCAACTGAGCTGCATCCCCAGGTCTGACTTTACATTTTAACTGGTTATTAACCACCAATAGAAACTATTTGGAGATGTGTAAAAATTATATGAAATACAAATTTCTCCTCATCATGAGAAAGTGTTGTTTATATCTAATTTTATACTATAGCAAAATTAAATAGTTACAGGAGACACAACAGACTTCCAAAGATTTTTGATGTAATACATATATATATGTATATATATATACACATATATATATGTAATTACACACACGCACACACACATACACACACACACACATATGTATATATCCTCCTAATTGACTGTTTTACATGCATATTATTTACTTATTTAGACTAGATCTCACAGTGTAGCATTGGCTGAAATTCACAGAAAATCACCAACCTCTACCTCCTGAGTGATGGAATTAAAGTCATGCACCCAGATAGCTGAAAGATTTTAGGAAACTAATACTATTACATTAAGCTTTCCTGTGTTCTGGGTCCTGGTGGCTTAATATTTTTTAGGAAGCTCAGGAAAAAAATAGAACCTCTAACCAGCCAGTGAAATAAGACCCTGGATCTTATTTAAAAAAAAAATTCAAGGAAACAGACAATCAGTTTCATAGGTGGCTTTCCAAAAATGTATCCAGAGTTGCAAATGAGCCCTGTACTAAGCCACTCCCACGGCAGCAGGGAGGGGCTCGTTTTTTGCAATGTAAATTCTCAGCCCCGAGATAGATACAGGGCTTTTCAGCAGAACTCCCTGGTTACTTAAGTTGCATGTTTTTCTGTTCTAGTGTGAGTAGCTCCAACTTAAACCAAGTAAACGTCTGCCTAACCATGGAAGCATTAGATATTCCTCTTAGTAGGGAAAGAAAGATGGCTTGCCTCTGCTTGGTGCTGGTTTTGGATTAGCTTTACAGTGTGAGTTGGCTGGGACACAGTGGTTCAGAGGAAACAACATTTTCATTGATGGTGTGGTGGCTTCTACCTGGGGTGAGGGTGCCCCACACTAAATGGGTCAGAATGAGTTTCTTGCTGCAGGGCAGGGGTGACTCAGGAAGTGACAAGTCGTACCATACCTCAGAGCTGGTGGGGAGCCCCTGTCTTGCTCTCATTCATGCCCGTGGGAGCTGGCACAGAGCTCTCCACACTCTGCCTTCTACACGGATGAGAACCAGGCCGACTTCTAAGAAGCAGAATCTCGGCTCTGCAGGTATGTGCTCAGAAACACCTGTGCTCTGGAAATCAAGGCACTTGCTCTTTGAAGCATTGGTCCCAGTAATTCATGGTCTTTCTCTGGTTGCTGAGTCCATGGCTTCCCAGGGACACTGTGTGTCATAGAGGAGCTTGGAGGGGTGGGTCTCCAGCAACCTAAAATAACTCCTTGGCAACTTCAACCTTGGACAGAAAATTTCCCCTCTGTAGTTTCCTCAAGCCTCTTCTACAGTTGAAATTCTATGCATCCCAGCACTTCCAGGCACAGGTTTACACCCCCCATCCTGAGTGACTAGTCCTTCACTGATGATAACTTTTTAGGAGCTGGTAAGAGACCATATCACCCAATATAGACTTTTGGTTTGGTTTGGGGTAGAGGGAGAGGATGTGAAAATAGAGGAACTGTATTTAGAACTGAACTGACAGAAATGCAGCCAAGTAAAAGCAGAGCCGGAGCTGGCATCTTCCTTCCTCACAGGCTAAGAAAGCAACCCGAACAGGTTAACTTAAAATGCCTATGATTTGAGCTGTCTCAAGAAGTCTCCACAACTGCTTTTAGATGTTGATGCTTGTTCAGACCTTCTTGGGTGAGAACACAGGCTAGAGCAGTGGTTCTCAGGGTGTGGTGCCCAGAAGGGCAATACCCTTCTGGAAAGAAACTGAAAATACATCCTTGGGTCCATCGAGGTCCTCAGAATCAGAAGCTTACGTGACTCTGAATCATCACTAGACTAGAAACAGGTCTTTAAGACCTGTTAGCCCGCTTCATAAAACAGCTAGTTCCTAGCTGACACTTTCCAAGGGAAAGGGAGAGGGAGAGGGACTCAGGGAGAGGGCCTCAGGGGGAGGGAGAGGGAGAGAGAGAGAGGGCCTCAAGGAGAGGGAGAGGGACTCAGGGAGAGGGAGAGGGAGAGGGACTCAGGGAAAGGGAGAGGGAGAGGGCGAGGGACTCAGGAAGAGGGAGAGGGAGAGAGAGAGAGGGCCTCAGGGAGAGGGAGAGGGACTCAGGGAGAGACAGAGACATAAAGGCAGATATTTAGCCAGAGCACAAAGATTTACTTTGGTTAGCTGCAATAGCCCTTTCCCAATAATAGCTTAAAAACTGTCGTAACTGAGGAAACTTCATTAATCCTCACATTTTCCTAGTGGCCTGACTACCTGTAGTTGAAGGTAATGTACTTCAGTGGTTATGAAGCTGTCAAAATGAGAAGAACATAATGCTACTTACACAGTTGAATTATAACTTATGCTCAATAAACTAGATGAATTAATGCCTCTTTGGAAAAAAAATTAAAAGTTCTTTCAAGCAAAGTGAAATTCACCTTTCAAAATGTGGTTAAAAAGAAACTTCCATTACCAATTAGCCCCTTAAAAAGCTAATTAACGAACCAATATTTATACAAATGCAAGCAAACATGCAAGGTATAGGATATATTGGCTAATAAGCCATAAAAGTCAGCCTAATAAAAGCATCTAATGGAACGACAGACTGAAGTTTGCTGCCCAAAGGTCTAAGACAGATCTAGTTCCTCAAGAGATCAACCTAATACATGCTTTGACTTTTAGTAGAAATTTCTTTAGGGTATCGTCTGTGTTTTAAGGATTGCTTGAAAAAACTAAAAGCCTCCTCCCTGCAATTACAGCAAGTATTTGAGTTTAGAGAAATACTTTTGTTTATTTTTATACATGTATGTGTGCTTGTATGTATTTCTGTATGTTGTATGTGGATGTGACTGTGATATAAGTACATGTGTATAAGCAGGTGTGTGCCAGTGTGTGTGAGCACAGAGACCATAGACCATCATGTGCCTTTATCACTCTCTGCTTTCTTCTTTGAGACAGGGCATCTCATTGAGCTTGGAGCTAGGCTGGTAGCCAGCAAGTCATGGTGATCCCCCTGTCTCTATCCTTCACAGTGTCAGACTTAGAGGTGTGCTCAGCCTTCACCCATTCTTAAAAGATTTTTTTAATACAGGGGCTGTAATTCAAACTCATGTCCTCCTATTTGCAAAGGAAGTTCTTTTAACCACCAAGTCATCTTTCCAGCCCAATTACTCAAAGGAAATCACCAGTATAGGCCATATGGCCTTATCTTCAATTCTCAGCATAAAAAAAGTATATACACATAAAATAGAAGTAAATAAAACAAAGTATGAATGTTGAATCAACAACAGAACCTACATTTCTTTAATTGAAAATTGAGAGAAGTAGAGACTGTCCATAAGTCTTCATGCTGCCCATCTATTCGGTCATTTCCAGGTCAGTTCCGTCCTTTGTTCATTTCTCACATTTATACACTCTGAACTCTCTGGCCATGAAGAATCATTGTGGGTGAAAAGGATTGCAACATGTAACTATTGGTCATCAAGGAAACAGATATGTTTTGGTTGTTTACAAACTGTGTGATCTTGAGCAACATATTAAAAAATATCAAGAACCTATTTTTTATTCCTGAAGCAACATTTTTCTTGTTAACAGGATTCTAGCCAAATGATTGATTTTACAAAGGCATGGAACAAAGTGCAGAAGCACAGAAATGTGTATTTCTGGTGTTTGCTTCTCTTTGTAGATAACAGCAATGTGCTTAGTTTCTTTAGTTTAGATGAACTTTAAATTCAAAACATTCGAAAAGAAGTTAGCTATTAACTTCTTCACAGTCTCCTCCTTTTTAAAAGTAAATGCTTCTAACCCTCGCTAGTCCTACTGATGAGAATCTAAATGTGTGTATCTCCTTTCCAACCTGGCATATCCCTGCCTGTGTCATTGTGGTGTCTCCCTCTTATGGTTTCTGTGTTTGCATGTCCACTAGAGTCAGCATGTGATTTTTCTGCTTCTGCCATCTCTTTCCAAACAGTCTGATTGGTGCTTAGATACTTCAGGAACGATACCACATGGTTTGACTCTTTGCTCCAACTTTTTAGGGTTTCATGAATCTTAGAAATTGTTTTAAAAATGAATAGTTTACATGTCTTTTTCTAGAAAGTAACAATGATGAAGGTGACTTTCATGAATGATCCTTTGAAGATTTAATGATATGATAGATACAAAATACATATAGGACTCTGTAAGGGCAAATAACGATAGTTGTTATTTTTCATTGACAATTTAATCTGATCAAAGCATGTTTTCTTATGTTATTGTGCATTCAGACATCTAGACTAACTTTACCCTGCCAAAGCTAGTGGAGTGCTCATCAGTTGACAAATTTACTGGTGGTATACTTAAATGCCATTGCCATTGTAAGCATGCCAACAACGCCCATGTGGAGTCTGGGGAAGTCAATTCTATCATTCTACCATGTGAGTTTCAGGGACTAAACTGTAGTCACCAAGCTTGGTGGCAAGAGTGTTTGCTTGCTAAGGCATTTTGCTAGACTGCACATATGTTAAAGTATTTTTCAGGAGGATTCAGACAAGTAGGTATGTGGAAATGTATATATTATCCCTGAAATAAACTGTGTGGTGATCCAGGCACAGTGGTGCACACCAGTTATCCCAACCATGATAGGCTGAGGTTCAGATGCCAGAGACCTGCCTGAGCAGTATGACAAGATTCAATTTCTTTCTTTTTTTTTTAGCTTTGATGTTTTATTATTAAGAAAATAGAAAGAGAAAAGAGATAAAAAGATAAAGAAAGAGGAGAAAATAGATAAGAGAAGCCATGACCACGTGGAAAGGGGAGAAGACAGAGAGATAGACTAAGAAGAGGGCCTGGAGAGAACAGGCAGAGAGAGAGCGAGCACGTGTGCTGAGGGCTGTTATTTATAGTGAGTTGGACGGTCAGGTGACCAGGAGGTGGGGACAGTGTGGCTGCAGACAGGTGACTGCCTAGGCGGAGTCAGGCTAGAACCTGGGGCGTGGCCACACATCTCATTAAGGTCCCACATCTCCCCCTTTTTGTTTTTTTTAAAAGGGAGAGGGGTCACTGACCTGTGTTGGGGGGGGGCTGTAACTGTGGCAGGAGCTAGGTTCTAGGGGGCGGTGACTGAACTCCTACCATCCCACGCAGGTGGAAGCTCTGCCCATAAGGTTTTAGGTAGAAGCCACCCCCTACCGGGTCCCGGGGTTCAAAGTCCTTTGCTCCACCTGAGAACCAGGCTGCCTGTTCACAGATTAGGACAATTTTGGGTGGGGTGGAGGTATCAGAAGAAAGTTAGTGTTGTAAAGAGGGTTGAGGCGAGAGAAGACAAGGTATGATTGAATCGATAGTACTATTTGAGGATAAACAGCAAGTAGCTTTAAACAGCAATCAATTAATAATCTAGATAGACATTGTTTTTCTGACTATCACGCAATTTCCCCCAAGTTCAACAGTCATTTGGCTGTGGCAAGAGAGTTCGTCTATAGCTGGAAGGTCTCAAGCCTGTAGCGTGTCTGCAGATTTCAGCACGTGTCTTGGGGTGTCTTCAGTCAGATGGGGTGAAGGCAGCCCTGTTGTTGTATGTGGGTCTCAGGAGGTGGCACTCTCTGTTGGATGTATGGCAGCAGGCAAGGTATAGAGTAAACCTGTAGCAAAACAACAGAGGAGCAGAATCCCAGCCGAGGAATGTCTGCTTTGGGTGGCTAAGGAAGAAATTATTATGTTAGACCTGTAAAGGAAGTTTGGTTGTTATTTAGTAAAAGAAATTTTAGAAAAGTTGAAAAATTTTAGGCATGTATAGGGAAAGAAATGAGTCTTTAGAAAAGGAAATATGTATTTAGATAAAGGAGCTAGAAAACCTTAGGTTGAGAAGCATTGTTTAGTTCTTCCGGAGCGGAGTCTCAGGTGGGGGAAGGGGCCTGGCTTGCCACGAGGCAGCAGGCTCAGAGAGATGGTTTCCTCATTTGTTTTTTCTTGGAAAGGAGATGAAAAGTTAACCTTTTTTAAAAAAAGCGTTAGTGAAGGTAGCAGCAGTTTAGAGAGGCAAGAGGAACCCAGGGGAGGGAGTTAGCCAGAGCGCGCGGGTTTGGAGGTTGGTGTCCCGTGTCCCGCCAGGGTTCGTGGAGACACTGGTCGGGCGGACACGGGAGACTGCAGCGTCACTTCACGGACCGACGTGAGAGCAGAATGGACCATGGGAGGTCTGCCGGATGACGCCTCAGGGGTGAAGAGAGTGCAGTTCGGTTGGTTCTTAGCCCTTGCTGAGAGCTGAGAATGAGGGGAGGGGGAAGGTGGTCTTATGGGATGAGTGTCCGGCCATGAGAGGCTCCAAGACCCCATCCGCGGGTAAAAAGAGCCACCGGGCTGGAGGGAAAGAGGGCTGTGGGGATTAGGCGTGCGCACTCTGGGTCTGTCCCTGTGTGGGCTGGTTCGAGCCCCACGTTGGGCGCCATCTGTGGGGAAAAAAAAGAAAGAGGGCGCGGGGCCTGGCGTGCACGGACACAGGGGCACACGCCAGGCCATGCTGGCAGCACGTGGGCCTCGCTCTAGGGCCAAGGCAGCGTACACATGCAAAGGACGCGGGCGGACATGGTTCCGCCAAGGGTTTTGGGGGAAACAGGCAAGATGCATGCGTGCCTCGGCCTAACCGGGAGCGGGCGGTCACACCGCCGGCCGGTCCACACATAGGGTGCGGGAGCGCAGAGAGATCCCGGATCTCTCTGCGTGTTACCTGTGCTCAGACTGTCTGCTTAGCTGAATCCCAGAGTCTCAGACGGCTCGTACCAGCTAGCTCCATGTGGCGAGTTTAATCAGAGGCGGCCCATAGCTTTGATGTTTTATTATTAAGAAAATAGAAAGAGAAAAGAGATAAAAAGATAAAGAAAGAGAAAATAGATAAGAGAAGCCATGACCATGTGGAAAGGGGAGAAGACAGAGAGATAGACTAAGAAGAGGGCCTGGAGAGAACAGGCGGAGAGAGAGCGAGCACGCGCTGAGGGCGAAGACTCAGTTTCTTAAAAAGGGATAAAATAAAACACCAGAGGAGGGTCTAAACAGAAAAAAAGGAAGTGAACAATGTGTTTACTACACTCTAATAATTAAAAGTTTACGAGGGACACTGAGTAGTTTTTCAGATATCCCCTGTGGGTAGGCTGGCCACACATTCTGTTACAGCCTGAACTGTTCATGCTTGCATGTGTTATCTTGCTGTCATCACTTGCTGTGCTCCCCTTCATTGTATTTTAGTTGCAAAGTTCCTTTTTCATGCTATATATTCCAATTACCCTTTCCCCTCCCCAGCTCTCAACAGATGTTCCCAACTACTGAACCCCGTCCTCTGTTTCTCTATATTTGTAGAAAACAAGTGGGCAGGCAAACAAACAAAACTTCATCAGAAACCCCTTCTCCACAGAAACACAAAATGTGAAATCCTAATATAAAAGCAAAGGGCCAATAAGACAAAAAAAAATCTTCCAACAAAGCTATATGAAACAAAAAGTTTACAAAAGTACCATGACTGGTATGGGGCTTACCCTGAAGTGTGGATAATATACCCAGTGGGAATCCATTGGAGAAAACTTTTTCCTTTGCAAGTGGATGTCAATTGCAGATAGCTGCTAAGATAGGGATGGGAGGTAGAGTACACCTCCCCTCTCTCTCAGGTCTGCCCTGTCTGCCTTTAACCTGTGCAGGTCCTGTGCATGCTGCCATCTCTATGATTTTATCTGTGAATCAGTTCTGTTGTGTCAGGAGTCATCCATCTTCTCTGGCTAGTAAGATTTTGGGTTTTTGTTTGTTTGTTTTGTTTCTCTGCCTACTCTTCTGCGTAGTTCCCTGATCCCTGAGGGGAAGGGTTTGGTGAAGACATCCTCTTTAGGATTGAATGCTCCTAAATTCCTACCCTCTGCACATTGTCCAGTGACGGGTCTCTGTATTAATTCCCATCTACTGCAAGAAGATACTCTGATGCTGTATGAGTGAGACACTGCTTTCTGGGTATAGCAGAATGTCATCAGGACACATTGTACTGCTACGTTCCTTTAGCAAGACAAGTTTAAATGACATATATTTACTTTATATCTTAGCATGATTTCCTGTTGATCTGATAAAATACCCTAGCAAAGGCAACTTAATAGAGAAAGGGTTTATTTGGCTCCCAGTTCCAGATAAGAGTCCATCACTGTGAGAAAGTCAGGGTGGCGGGAACTTGAAGCAGCCCTTTAGTCATATTGTATACAGAGTCAAAACCCAAAGGCAGTGGGTTGATAATATGGGCCCACTGTTCTCAGTCCCTCCTCCCCACTTCATTAAGCCCAGGGCAGCCCACAAAATGGCACTTCAAATGCCCAGGGTTGGTCTCCCACCTCCCATGATCACTTAGAAATCCCTACTAGCCATCATCCCGAATGTATGTAAAAATCATTTGAACATCATTTCATAAGGTGATTGATTAAAACTGTCTGATTTCCAAAAGACAAGTACACATTCAAAAAACCTTCAGATGAAACCAATTTAATTTTCTAAATGGGCGCTGTCTCTAGGAGTCTTGATCAGGTTTCTTAACCTCTTCATATATATAAATTAAGAGAAATTCTGCCTGGAGTTTAAGGGCCAGCACTAGTAAGAATTAACATTTTATTCCTTTTATTTGAGGAATCACCTGGGCAACACTTCTGAGATGGGATATGAGTTGTTCAGAACCACGTGCATGTGCACACGTGACATACCCATGTGAGTGTAGGAGCCCACATGTGCAAGTGGAGGTTAGAGGACAGTGTCCTCTCATGCTGCCTCTGCTGTACTAAGTTCTTCAGGATAATTGTCCAGCTTCAGAGCTTTCTCTGGTCTCTGCCTCCTGTCCTGCTGGAGGAGTTGCTGTAATCACTGCTTGCTTTCTCTGTGAGTTCCAGGATGCAGGCTTAAGTGGCAGATGCTTTTATCCACTGAATTTTCTTTTTTGTTTTCTTTTTTTGTTTTTGTTTTCTTCTGTTCTGTTTTCTTTTGTTTCAAGATAGAGTTTGTCTGTGTAGCCCTAGCTGTCTTGGAACTCACTCTGTAGACCAGACTGGACTTGAACTCAGAGATCCACCCGCCTCTGCCTCCTCAGTGTTGGGATTAAAGGAAGGTGCCACCACTACCCAGCACTTGAATAGATAGTTATGAGCCACTGTGTGGTGCTGGGCACCAAACCCATGTCCTCTGGAAGAAGTGCTCTTAACCACTGAGTCGTCTCTCCAAGCCAAGAGTTTTCTTGATGGGTCGCATTCTGTTTTACGAGATAGGGTGTCGTGGAGCTCAGGCTGCTCTTAAACTTACCAGGTAGCCAAAAATGGTCTTGAACTCCTGATCCTCTGTGTCCACTTTCCAAGTACTGACATCGCAGGCATTATCCACCTTATTCTTCTGAACATGGAATTGACTGGATGGTCCTTGTGCCCCATCACCCTCCTGTTCTGCCTCCTTGTTTTGCAATTACTAAGCCTTTGTGTGGGTGCTGGAGGTCCGGACTCAGATCCTCCTGTCTGAGCAGCAAGCCCTTGCCCACTGCACCACCTCCTCAGTCACTGTCTCCTTAGTTTTTTTTCTCGTTCTTTCTTTATGTTCCTAAAATTGAACTTCTTGTTGTAAAGAGCTAACCAAACAGGGAAGAAACCTAAGGTGAGAAACAAGACTGAATAAAGGAGCACTAAGAAAGCCAGGAAAGGAGCAGCACTGTGCACAGGGAAGTTCAGATACAAATTAGTATTGGCAAGAATCTTATGGTTTCTGGGGCTCAGTTTCATAGTCATGAAAACATGGGAACAATCATAGTCAGTAGCTGTTAGGGAAGTTAGTGCAAGTCTGTCATGTAAAGTACATAAAGTACAGAAAACAGGACTTGGCATTTTAGAGGTGATCAGTAATTTTATTTTTAATGTCATCAGACTTGGGGGACACAACCTGCATGCTGAGTCAGGTTCACCCACCAGCTCTTAATAAGCTAGTTAAAAGAGCCAAATTAAAATGGGGAGAAAAAAAGGAAGAGGATTTTAGTGTAACCACACTAGCTGAAGAGACCCAGTGAACTCCTAAAGTAAAATCAAAGTTTAAATAGAGAGCCAAAGACACACACATGTAAGATGTCCTGGACATGGACAAGGTGTGGTCGCACCCATCACTACCCATCATCCTCTGGGCTTCTGTTGTCTGAGAAGTTGTTAGAGCTGTGTGATGCCTCTTTCCAGGAGACAAGTTCCTCCTTTAACTGAGGTCTTTTATTTCTCTTAGCATGAGATTATGGGGAAATTCCCTTGTCTTTAGAATCCATGGCTTTAACAGTCTGATTGAGAGACACAATGGTGTCTGTAGAACTTCTTCACTAGTTAATTAATATGTTATATCAGAAAAGAGCAAAAATATATTCATTCTTAAAGCCATATTTGCATCAATATTCCTTTAGCAAAAGATAACTCCAATTTTTTTAATGAGAGAAAAAAATCATAATCCCAGCCTTGTTAAAGCATATTATGGAGATAGTTTGATTCTTCCCCTCTGATTACTGTATTTTATGCCTATGCCCCAAATACATAAAGAGATTTGCGCTGTAGCACTTCAATGATTAGTCTGGTGTGTGTGTGTGTGTGTGTGTGTGTGTGTGTGTGTGTGTGTATGTGTGAGTAATTATCCTTGATTTGCTTTTCAATAAAAATGCCATGAGTAATCAAATAACTTAGGACCTTTTGCAGTGGAAATAATTAGAAAGTAGGCAGGGATGGGTCTCTTGGCTTTGACTGATCCTCCTGAAGAGCCACACCCTCAACCCCAAGGGTTGTTTGATGCCAATCTGGAACAGCTGCCATTCCAGTTCTGGATTCAGCTGACTTAGTTTTTGGGTGGTATAAAAATGAAATAACCAGAAAAAGATCACAAATGCCAGAAGAAATCATTTCAGTTATAGGTGGTGACCCGTCATCAAAAATTGTATGTATAGATTTTAAATGATCTCAGCCTCACACAGAGTAAAGAAGAGTGTGTAGCCCAGTCATAGAGAAATGACTTCAGTACACACATGAGGGAAAAAGGAAGTTGGTTCCTCCATCTTTTCCTTTTACACATTTTAACAGGGAGCAAGCACCATTTGCTTTAAAGGTCAAATACCAAGCCAAAGAGGCCTCCATCTTGGTGAGTCCCTGAGGAGACCTTCTCAATCACAAGTAGCAAAACAAGCAGGTGCAAGTGACACCCAGGCCATTCTCCCTGTCAGGAAAAAACTAGCAGCTGGGAATATAGTTTCGTATACCATGTTTAATCTAAATTTAATTGTGTAAGATAATGAATGCACAAAACATGTGTCAAGGGATCAAGAAACCCATATTAGGTTTTCTCAAGCCATCTCCTGAACCTCTTTGGGCTCAATATAGTTCTGTCATTATAAAGGTACCATATGCAAACTTCTACAGTGCCAGATGATTATTAGTTGAAGAAAAATTATGGAAAGAATCCCAAAATATCTAGTTTAGTTTAATAGTTATGTTATTTCTTACATATCAAATTCTAGAGAATGGTATAGCATGCCAACCTGAAGGGCTACTACACCAGAGCCTGGTTTTATTGTCCTCAGTTGAATAGGCATTTTAAAAATCCCCCAGGATCATTCTATGATATAATGACAGAGGCCATGCCCACTTACTTATACTCTTTACCAGTTACCAATGTCTAACATGAATTAAAGGTCATGTAATGGTTATGCTAGGAAACAATGATTTCAGCAATTAGTCAGTAACAACCCTTTTTTCCTAGAAATGAAAACAAATGCAAAAATTTAAGGTGTGAATTTGATTTGAGTTCATATTTCTCATTGGCAAATTTTTTATAGCATTTGTGGTGGTTTGTATAGGAATGTGTTTGCCACGAGGAGTTATGCACTATTTGGAGGTGTGGTCTTGTTGGAGTAGGTTTGGTCTTATTGGAGGAAGTGTTGGCAGAAGTACGTCACTAGGGGCTGGCATTGAAATCTCAGATGCTCGTTAGGCCCAACGTGTCTCATTCTTTTCCTACTTCCTGAAGATAGATGTAGCACTCAACTACTTCTCTAGCACAATGCCTCCCTGCATGCTGCCATGCTTCCCACCATGGTGATAATGAGTGAACCTCTGAAACTTTAAGCCAGTCCCAATTAAGCTTTCCTTTATAAGAGTCGCTATACTCATACTGTCTCTTCACAGCAGTAGAAACACTACTGAAGACAGTATTGTACTGGTTAAACCAAAAGTCAATTATGGTGGCTCTGAAGACACAGGTTCTTTGATATTTCTCCCTTCAAGGAGGGTGGTTGCTAGTTTCCCTTTCCTTGTGTGTGTGTGTGTGGGGGGGGTATTGATGAATGACACCAACAGAGCACAAAAGAAATTGTAGAGTATGATTTTGAAGCCATTGGAGACATTGGGACAGATATTCTTCTGGGGAAAACAATAAAACCTGAGGATGATGAGGAGGCTCCTGTGGAGCAGCCTGAGCTGTGATGGACTGAGGTTTCTTGGTGACAGAAATCTAGCTGAGCCATCTTGGAAGAGGATCCTGAGTCATCAGGTGGCTCTCCTAAGGTTAGAGCATGACCATACCTTCTCTCCAAGCTAAGGAGCCCTCAAATCCCCAAGCTTGGGGAATTGTGTAAGATAATGAATGTTTGTGGGTTTAAGTTAATAAATTTTAGTGGAATTTGTTATGCAATGTTAGATAACTAATATAGTTATCCAAGATCCCTGACATGGACAGATATTCTTCTAATTGAACCCAGAACATAATGTATGTACATTAGGCCATCTCTAGTCTCCTCTGTGATGCCCACCCCCCATTTTGCTTATTTTCATAATTTGAAACAAGGTCTCATTAAATTGCTCAAGTCGGATTCATACTTTCTGTGACTGACTTTGAACCTGTCATCCTCCTGTCTCAGCTTCTCAAGTAGTTGTGAGGTTCTGTGTTGGCCTCCACAAATTAACAGTGTATTTGGAAAGTTAGCTTCATGTGCACACAAACACAAATCTAACTCTGAAAGATTCTAAGTGTACTATCAGATGAACACGACTGCTGTGCAGTAGAATTCCTCAGGGTGACATCCATATCACAGCACTTGTGAAATCAGTGTTAAAATTCTCCAAACTGAGTCATGAAGCTAGGTAGTTCACATATTTAGAATATACAAAATGCTTTCCCCCCTCAGGGTAGCCCTGTGACAGATTTTGACAGGTAGAAAGAGCGAGAAGACGTCAGTGCTGATGCCTGCTCAAGCATCTTCCTCCTCCCAGTTGTGGTGTTTCTATGGAAGCCTATGCTGGATCTCACAGAAACCATGAACCTTCAGGGGAGCATGGAGACTGTGTACATGCCACCAAAGCGGCTCCTGATCAGTCTGATCAATCACGGTAGAGCTCTCTCTTTTTGACTTTTCTGTGAATATATTTCTTGCCACTTGTAATGACTGTATTTTTTGTTTTCCTTTACTTGCACTAAAAGTGTGTCTCAGATTTTCATCTGTTTGAAGTGACCCAGTGCTGTAAAAATTGATTGGATTAGAGACTATAAGCCAATCCAAATAAAAATTCAATAATCTGAGATTATTATTTTTTTTGTTTTTAAAAAAATTGAGACAGTTGGTGCTATAGTTTGGAACTGGAAAATTCCCCAAAATCCATATGCAAAAAGAATTTTCCCTAGGTAGAGCCCTTAGGAAATGGGCCCTAATATGTGATCTTTGGGTCTTTGGTACAGTGACCTTAAAGGGACTTCTTCCTTTTGGACTTCTTGGTGGAGTAGCCATTTTGCTCTGAAACATACTTCCCAAACCCGCTATTTGGTATTTTTTATCAGATTTGTAAAAGTGATGGATTCACCCACCTTTGAACTGAACCCTCTTAAGGGATAGAAAATTCCAGGCATTTTGTTGTAATGATAGAAAGCTGACAGTGGTTAAAAGTGTATCCTTTTTATAACCAAAAATATGTCATTATGATATAACTTAAAAGTTCAAGTTTATTATTAAAATTGATCTGAAATTTATCTATTGGATAAAATAATAATGTCCTAATAGCAAAACATGGATTCTTTTTCAACTTAAATGATTTTCTTTTTCCTAAATTGAATAATTTTCCAGGGAAATGGCACAAGTAAAGACGTTTATGCACAACATCTGTGTAGCTCGAATTATTGGTTATTTGTGTAAAATTTTGTCTTATTACTCACACAAGATTCTTTTTAACCTTTGGAAAAGAATAATCAACAATTTCCTGTAAGTTAAAGAGCCAGAGGAAAATTTTACTATGATCTAAATGATTTCTTCAGTTTTAACTATGACACCTATTATTCCCCATCCAACCAGAAAAAGATGATCCAGTATAAAGCTTTAACTTAATTTTTATTTAAAAATATTTTAATGATAGCATTTATGTTATTTAGACCAAAGGGATTATCAGTTCCTATAAGGTACAAATAATTTTGGAAGTGTGGCTCAGTGGTAGAGTGCCTGACCAGCATGTACAAGGTGGAATCCACCCCACCAAAAAGAATTAAACAGAGTTTGGGGGCAGATGCCTGTGATGCCAGCTCTGTGGACAAGGGATAGGAAATTCTTATGTTCGATGCCAACCTAGGTAGTTATAAAGCCCTGTCTTAAAATTTTAAAAACATTCACAGGAGTAGGTGTGGGCGTGGAGAGGGAGCTTGCTATGCAAACAAGACAACCTAAGTGCAGAGCCCAGCAGCGACATAGCAGCTGGCTATGGTCACATGAGCCAGCAATGCCAGTGCCAAGGGATGGCAGTGGAGGACAAAGACAGAAGGATCACAAGGGCTGGCCAGCCAGTAAGCCTAGTGGTGTGGAGGAAGAAAGCTAGGTTCAGTGGGAGACCCCATTATAAAGGAATATGAAGAGAGTGATTCAACAGAAGAAGTACTATCCTCTTTTGGCTTCTGCCATACATTTACTTACACAAGTGTGGGCATATAACAAACACAGACTTTAAAAAGTCAGGGATGGGGATATAGCTCAATGTTCCAGTGCTTGCCTTGGGTTCTGTCTTCAACAAGGCATGGGGGCTATAGGGTAGAAAGAGTGGAATAAACCTCTGGGTAAACTTGTTGATAAACCTAAAGCTAAGGGTAGAGCCCCAAGTAGAGCGCTTGCCTTTTATGAATGAAGATATAGCAGGATGAAGATGCTGCACTATTACAGAAAAGAAGAATGAAGAGGAGGAAGAGGAGGAGAAGGAACGGAAACAGGCACAAGAAGCAGTGTGAAATGTTTGCAAACCTACAGTGCGCTCCCTGATCAGTGTGTCCTTATTCTAATGAGTCAAGTAGGAACAATTTGTTTCCTTGTATATGACTACTGGGCTGGTCTAAGCAGTATAGGAAACTGAGCAACCCTTCCATTGTCTCCCAAGAGTGCTGTGGACAGTCTTGAGGTCCAGGAGAGCAGAGACTCCTTTCCACACTGACTCTGCTCTTTTGTTTCAGGTCCAGTGAAATCTAGCATAAGAACTCATTTGAAAAGAGCTTTTATGACTTTTCATTCCTTATTTAATTTTTGAAAATTTCTTATATAAAGAAAAATATATTGTAATTATATTCACCCTTAATTCTCCATCCCTCTAAATACCTTCTTTGCAACTAACTAGTCTCCCTCCGACTTCATTTCTCTTTCTCGTTTGGGCCCACTGAGCTTCATTGGGTTTTCCTGGATGAATAGCATCCAGGATCTAGAATCTAGTACTAGGGGACTGGTTCTTAGATCATAAGTATCTTATCAGTGGCTACAGCACTAAAGAGAATTACATCTCGCTCTCAGTAACAGTTAATTGTCAATAGCTCCCCAGGAAGGGTGGGGACTCATGGCTATCTTCTCCATTTGTGATGGATAACTGAAAGGTCTAGCTTTGTGTAGACCTTGTTCAGGTGTCCATAACTGCTGTTTGTTCATGGTTAACTTCTTTTCTGCCCTTACCTCAGGTCCGAGAGTTGTAAGATGTTCGCTGTAGTCCTCGTATTTAACTGCTCTAATCTGCACAGTTAGCCTGCCTGCCATGGTACAGTACAGACTGTTTATACTTTCATCTCAGGACATTGGAAGGAATTTTAACTCTGATTGACTTGAAAAAATGATTGCATTTTTAAAGGTGGCTTATGCCTTTATTCTCAGTGCTTGAGGGGAGGTCAGAGGCGAAGCAGATCTCTCTGTGCGTTTGAGACCAGCCTGGTCTACAGATCTAGTTCTAGGACAGCTAGAGCTACATAGAGAAACTCTGTCTCAAAACAAAACACACACACACAGGAAAGAAAGAAAATTAGTTTTTTAAGATAAACTTCTAGAAGCTTCTTTATTGTATATCTAGAAGGTTTTTTTTATTGTCGAAATTGTATTGTCTCTAACACTTGATGAATGACGTTTTGTTTGCTTAATTTTTGAGACAGTGGATGGTGGGTTAGTTTGTTGTTGTTTGTTTGTCTGTTTTCAGAGCAGGCTCTCACCATTAGACCTCAAACTCACAGAGATCTGGTTGTTTCTGTCTCCCAAGTGCTAGGATTAGAGATCTGCACCACCACACCTGCCCTGTGAGTGGTATCAGATGTTGGACAGTCATCAGTTTGTTGGCGTATTTCCTGCTCAGTTTTTTCTTTCTTGCAAAGATTGGGGAGATTAACATCCAAGGCTGCATTTATATTAGTTACTTTCATATTGCTCTGACCTTAGCACCTGACAGAAAGAATTTACATGAGGAAAGATTTCTGTTGGCTCACACGTTCAGAAGATTCCAGCCTTTCACAGAAAGAAATTATAGCAGAGTTCATGATTATGGGCAGTCAAAGAAAAAGCTCCATACAGCACATCAGAAGAAGAACAGAACAAGGCTAGTAATCTTCAAGGGACCATCTCCATAGTAACCTACATCTATCATCCATCTCCTAGTGATCTACATCTATCATCCATTTCCATAGTATAACCTATATCTATCCTCCAGGCCCCACAGATACGTAAACCATCTTGGCTGACTCATCTTGGTTGTCAACTTAATGTGTCTGAGAAGAAGGAACTTGAGTCGAGAAACTGCCTCCATCAGATTAGCCTATGGCTCTGTTCACAGGAGATTTTCTTGATTTCTAATTAATGCAGGATGGTCTAGCCCATTGTGGCCAGTGCCATCCCTGGGCAGTCAGGTACCCGTGCTAACAATGATGGCTGAATAGCTCTGGGAACAAGCCAGTATGCAGTGTTCTTCCATGGTCTTTTCTTCAGTTCCTGCATTGAGTTTCTGCCTTGATGGACTATCACCTGTGTGCTGGCTATGGTTTTTTCCCCCCAACATGGCACAAGCTCTTCTGAGAGTACCTCATCAACAAGGCAAGCATATAGGGCATTTTCTTACTAGTGATTGATGTGGGAGGGCCTGTCTATTGTGTGTCATGCCGCCCCCAGACTGGCAGTCCTACGTGCTATAAAAGCATGCTGGACAAGCTGAGGAACAAGCTTGTAAGCAGTGCTCCTCCGTGGTGTCTGTGTCAAGTTCTACCTCCAGGTTCCTGCCCTGGATTCCTTCAGTGACAGACTATTACTTCAACATTTAAGATGAAACAAACCCTTTCATCTCCAGGTTGCTTTTAGCCATGATGTTTTCTCACCACAGTAGAATCCCCAACTAAGAAAACCTGTAAGCTGAACACACCATCTCCTCCACCAAGTTGCTTTGTGTTTTATACCAGCCACACAGAAGCAAACAAGGACAGAAGTATTTGATTTCTACTTGGAACTTACGACAGAGTATTAGGAATGAATATGAAATGGTATACCTGTCGAGAACAGCTCAGTGAGAGCTCAAACGATGCCCGAGAGGCAAGGCAGACACCACAGCGTGGCTGCATTGCTAAAGTGTTTAAGGGCATCAAAATATGTACTGGACTCGGGCTCACTGAATGCAGTACAACTGTAAAAGAAAGGTGGGAGGGGGCCTCTTATGTAGAGATTGTTGGGGTTCATCTATATGACATGTAGCTCCATACGCTTCCTAGTTCCTCTAGCATATAGAAGGTGCTTTGTGGCTGAGTACCTAGCTAAATGCACTATTCTTTCCACAGAGTGCTGCATGAAAATTTCCATTCATTCGTTCTTTTTCAGTCCACTTGCAAGTACTGAAGGCTTCTGAGAACCTCAGAAGTCAAGCTGCAACCTAATGGGAGGAGCCAGTGCTCCAAGAGTAAGGCACCCTGTGAAGCCACCGAAAGCTTGAGGTTTAGTTATCAATACTTCTAGCACTAGTTGTCCTAAATAATGTAGTCTCACTTTTGGTGTGCTGTTTTCTTTTACACTGTTATAATAAGAAAATAAAGGATAACAGAAAAGAAAAATATTACCCAAGAAGGGCGGGGTGGGGGGAGAGTGGGCAGATGAGAGAAGACAGATGCCCTGGGTCTGGAGGGCCTCATGAGTTGGGAAACATTCTGTAGATGTGCTGACCTAAGTTTAATACTGAGCGAGATGACTCTAAATGTGCCTTGATTGACATAAACGTAGTTGAGTTACTTCTGACAGCTGTAACTAAAACAAGCCGTTTTCTATTTTACACATATAAAGAGGTACAGTAATTTATCAGGAAAGATTAAAAGGAGAAAAAACAGCCCCTAGGTCCTAATATAAATTGACAAATACACTTCTGTCTAAAGGTTTTTCAAATGCTAATGTACACCTCGGGGAGAAAGAGGTGAGGCCTGGCTCCCTGAGCCTGAGTGGAGGAATGTTGACATGAGGCACTGTATGTGGAGAATGCTTGGACTGTGATTAAACATGGGCCATGCTGGCCTGCAACTCTGGGAACCAGCAGTAGGAAACTGTCTTGGCCTTTTAGTAATTAAATATTGTGATGCAGGTGTCAATTTCTATTAAGCAAGAGAGAAATTTAACAATCGACTTGAACAGTTATCTGAAATTATAGAATCATTAAAGGGAAAATTGTTAAGCTACAGTTTGCTTTGAAATATGGCATGGTTTTCTCAGTGTAATGTGCAGTAAATTCCTACTTCTGAGTAACATTCTAAATGTCCATTCTTCCACAAATGATTTCCTTTAACTGTCACATGCAAGCACTTTTTTGAGTACACCAACATCTTTACGCTCACATTAAAGGACATGCACCCTCTGTTCTCATGGTTAATGGCAGGCATTCCCTTTAGCATAACTATTACCCTTTCTTTTCTCCTTTTCTGTATCCATCACAAAGGTCTGTAAGAAGCTGGTCGAAGTTCATGATAGAGGGCCCATTGGCTGCAGTACCTCAGTGTGGTGGTGCTGAGACTCACAGCACTCAGATCCTGCTCACCTCCTCAGCATGGAAGAATTCTACAAGTATGCCTCTCACACCAAGAACCAGGAGCCCAAAGTTCTCAGGCTAAAATCTCACCAGCAATAACTGTAAGGGAGAAGGTGACCGGCTAAAGAATAGATTCCTTAAGCACTGTTTGGTTTCAATTCATGGCTCAAAACATTCCTGAGCTGTGTTGTTTTGTTTGTTTGTGTTTGTTGTTGTTGGTTTTTTTATTTCAAAAATAATGCAAATCCTTTGTAGCAAACTTGCAAAACACATAGAAGCCAAAAAATTGGAAAAAATCTCTGTAATTACACCTTTACTTGTTGCATATGTATGTGCTTTTATAAGTGTAAAGACCGTTATGAAATCTGTCTACTCATTCATTATACACACACAGCAAATACAGAAAAACTCTAATACATATTTACATTATAAATATAAAAACGTATGCCATATATTTATGTAACTATTACCTTTATGTTTATACTGTGTGGAAGATTTATATTTGTGTTAATTTCAATATACATGCTTTTTTTGTAGCTGGAAATCTTGGGTTGTATTATAGACAACTTCATAATTCAATTGGAAATTTAAAAATTTTTATTTAGAAATTTTTGTTATCTGTATGTGTCAGTGTGGAGGGTGTGTGCATATGAGCGCAGGTATTACAGACTACTGTGAATGCTTGGAATGGAACTTGGGTCCTCTACAAGATCAGTATGAGGTGTTATGTGATCTTAACTACGGAGCCATCCTATTTTTAAGGACTTCTAAAAATATTCTCTTTCAAATGTCTTCATTAAAATTCTGTTCCAAAATTATATTTTCCAAAATACACAGGAGAATGTGTGTGTGTGTGTGTGTGTGTGTGTGTGTGTGTGTGTAATCTTTTTATTTTACCACTATAGCTTCTGTTTAAGTGTTTCCTTCTCTGTAAAGGAAGTTTTAGAGTTCTGAGGAAGCATAGTACACAATATACAATTAGCATCACAGAAGGACAATATTTAACCTATGCCTCTTTGCATGCCCCCAGAGACCAAAGTAGAATCCATGCTTTTAAAAGTTGACCTTGATTAGGAATGAATTTAATAATTTGGACACTGTGATTTTTTTTTATGTCCATGATGAATCAGCTATTGCCTGAGGTGACTTACTGGTGTCTCTGCTTCTCCTGTAATGAAATAATAATTATATGAATCTTTAATGGTTTCCTATTTCTCTAGAAACTTTGGCACCCTCCAAGTCTCTATATTAGGAATGCCACATAAGTCACTAGTAAGTATGTGATGACATGCTGAGCTAAATTTTCACTCATGTTACAGACTTTAGATCTAAGAGGGAAAGTCACTATTCTTCTCTCGAGGAACCATACAAAGCCTTGGGCTCTACATGGATTACCGTGGCACCAAGAGCCAGTTTGACCAAGTGTATGGAATGTATTCTATTGCCATTGACATTTGTCTGCTCTGAAAGTATGTTATTCAGCAAGCATGCCTGGGAGCAGTATGGACAATAAGCACAAAATACTGGAGATCAAAGGTTTGACGTCTTCAGAGATTCTGAATTGGGCTTGAGGTTTAGTTAATTACATTCAGAATCATGTGATGGTTGCTCTCTAAGTATAAGAAACCTGGTCAAATGGTGTAATTTCTGCAAAATGACATCTTAACATTCCAAATGGATGTCCTTGCATTCTAGAGATAGTTTTTAAGGGAAGTAGAAAACTCACTAAACTTTGGATAGAATCATATGATCACAGTGTGGTGCCCAGAAACCAAGAAAAGTATGCAACGTGTAGGGTGCACTTTGTTAGCAAAAATTTTGAACTTGCACATAGATGTTCATGGACTGCTAATGTTAATGGGATTTGGAAGTAGTAGGTGCTAGCAAAGGAGTTTTCTAGAGTAATCTCTCAGTGAATAGTTAGACCTCTTCATAAAATCTTTCGTTGAACTTGGTAGATCCTGTTCTACAGTTCTACCACAAGTATTCAAGTTGCTTAATAACTATATCATGTTCCAATTTTGATACCATTTTTAATTTTTTTTGTGTCCATGCTTCTTGTCTCCCTGACCTAATATTTATAGTACTAAAGAAGTCCCATTTTTATTTATTTATTATGATTTGATTACCTTTTTCCCATTGATTAATTAATTCACTTTACATCCTGATTGCACCTTCCCTCACATCCCAGTCCCCCCTCACATGGCCCTGGCCCCTGCACCCCTTCCTCTTCACCTCTGAGAAAGGGGACATCCCTCCCAGGGAACCAAACCACCATGGTACCTCAAGATGCTGATGGACTAGCTACATTCTCTCCAAAAGAGGCCAGACAAGATAGTCCAGTTAGGGGAGCAGGATCCACAGGCAGGCAAAAGAGTCAGGATAAGCCCCCAGGGACATACATGAAGACCAAACTGAACATCTGTTTCATATGTGCTGGAGGCCTAGCTCCAGCCCTTGTAAGCTCTTTGATTGGTGGTTCAGTTTCTGAGAGCCCCCAAGTGTCCAGGTTAGTTGACTTCATTGTTCTTCTTATGGAGTCCCTATCCCCTCTGGGTTCCTCAATCCTTCTCTCAACTCTTTCACAAGATGTCCTGAGCTCAATCTAATGTTTGGCTGTGGGTCTCTGCATCTGTTTCTGTCAGCTGCTGGTGGAGCCTTTCACACAGTTATGACTATGAATGCATACTGACAGATAGAAACATAGCCTGAGACCCCAAGGTAGTTGAAGGACAAAGGCTGGCCAGCAACGTGTTTTCCACCCCCAAAAGTTGGCAGGGATTGCAACTGCATTCACTCATGTCCGTCTCAGACAGGGCACCTGTGTATCCTGGCCAGCAGTGACCAACGTAACTGTCAACAGTGTCTTCACATGTTGTGATATGTGAAACCTTATCATTGTGACATGGCTTTGACCAATAAGAAGGCATCAAGGTCTCACAGTGTGTCCCTGCGAATCCACTCCCCATGCAGACACAGTGGTATTCGTCCTCCATCCACACCTAGACATCCATGGAGATAGGGCTGACTGGCACATTCATTAAAGTTGAGTTCCCATTGGTCTCCAAGGAATCCAGGTGCACAGTCACAGAAGTAAGCCTCAAGAGCATTCTGACTCCACATAGACATGGCTAGGATGCTCATTCATCAATTTCCAACTCACAGTCACACCAGAATACTCTTAAGGATGGACACACATGTATCTCCCCATCTCATTGAGGCATACAGCCTCATTCATGCAGGGATCAGAAATATATTCATCCACTTCCAAGTAACAATGCCTGCTTTCGTGTCAGGCACACAGAAACAGGACTAGCCATTGATTCCATCCTGGCACGCAGCCCCATTGTGGTAAGGGCTGGAAGCACACTTGCTGTGATCTGTCTCAGAGAACATTCCAGAATACCCAGCAGAGCAGATACAGACAGGATGCTCAGGTTCTTCATGACAGGTGCCTCTATGCTGGGTGGGCATTCCCTCCATAGCAATTACTGGCAGTTTCACAGGCCAGCCCTCTGTACTCAGGAGGACATTGGCACAGGAAGCGCCTTTCTCCTGGTTATTCACACAAGTGTCAATTCCTTGGCAGGGACTGAAGAAGCAACTTTGTCCAAATTATTGGCTAATGTCTAAGCAGCAATTGTTGTCTTGTGGAAAACCCTTGCTCATAAAATTCTTTTGGCAAGAATTTAAGACACCTGGTATTGTTTTTATTGCAAAATAAATCCTGGCACCTCAAGTCACTACAGGACTAGGTACATCCTTTCCCACTAAGGCCAGAGAAGACAGCCCAATTAGGAGAGCAGGATCCACAGGCAACAAAGAGATTTGTTCAGATCTTTCCCCTTTCCTCTCTCCTTCCCTCTCTCATTCCTTCCTTTCTCCTCTTCCCTCTCTTCCCTTCCCTCTCCCTCCTTCTCCTTCTGCTCCCCATCCTTCTCAAGACAGTGTCACCATGTAGTACAGGCTGGCCTTGAACTTGAAATAATATTCCAGATCCAGCCTTCTGGGTTCCAGTATCTCATGTGGGAGCCACCATGCCTGATTCTCAGCTCCCGCCTTTTAGTCCTTGTATATACCTATAGCTCTTCACAGTACAATTTCTGCCTAATAAAACTTAATCTTTTGTGGATATTAGATGTATAAAAATCTATTTTACAATTTACATCTTTCTGTAGTTGTTGAGTTCCTGAGTGGTCATATTTATTTGTATAAGTTCTTTTATTTTATATCCAGGGAAGTAATTTCCTCCATAGGACTTCCTAATTATCAGCAGCAGGCATTGCCTACTGGCCTGAATTTCAAAGGAAAATGAATGGTTGTTTGGCCATTAATTCCTAGCAACATTTTTATTTATTTTATTTTAAGATAAGATCTCATGTAACTGTGGTTGTCTTCTAACTCACTATATAGACAAGGGTGACCTTGAGTTTCTGATTCTCCTGCTTCTACCTCACGTGTGCCATGGTAACTTGGAATACACTGCTGAGAATCAAACCCAGGGCTTTCACCATGCATAGCAAGTATTCTACCAATTGAGCTACATTCCTAGCCCTTCATTCCTAGCCCACTACTTGCTATTTTTGAGAGAGGAAAGAGAAGAAAAGGAAAATAGGGGAAGGAACAAGAGAGGTAATAGGTAAGAGAAAAAAATGAGGAAGAGGTAGGAGGAGAGCAATTATGAGAATGAGTGAATATTTCCCCTCTCCTCATCTCCCTACTTGTTGCCTGGGAATCAGGATGTAAAGCTCACAGCTGTCTCCACTGCCTCACCTGTCTGCTTTCCTCCAAGATGATCATGGACTCATCCTCTGAGACTATAAGCAAACCCTCCAAATAAATGCTTAGTTTTGTACGCTGCCTTGGTCATGGTATCTCTTCACAGCAGTAGCAATAACTAAGACTGTCTTTGTAAGACTAAGTCTGTGATGTACACATGAGTAAACACCAATTCCACAACTGGACAGTGATCAGTGGGTGATTTAGGCTGTGGCAAATTGCTATTTCTTTCTCCTAATATCCAGACAGGAGTACTTTACCTTAGTAGAATGAAGCTTATAGTATAATTGGCATTTATCATGTTAAGAATCAAAAGAGACCTTTGCTTTGGACTGAATTCTTCACCTGAGACTGAAAAGGCCAACCCCAAATAGAGTGAATCAGAACATTCTGGAACAAGTCAGGTTTCTGACTGTCCTGGAGATTTACAGCTGTCAATCAAAAAGGGCCTTGCAGCATGTCCTGACCCCATAAAGACCTGTCTTCTGCTTTGACCTTTCAAAGACAGAACCTGGGGTAAATCCTGTGCAGGAATCGCTTTTGTCAATCATGTCTTTCCTTCTTCCTGCTCAAGTCACCTACAAAGACAAGTGTCTTTTCATGCTAATACAGCCATCTCTGTTCTGTACACAGGAAGGTGCTTCATGCAGGATAATTAATCTTTATATTTGTTGAAAATAATTCAAACAAGTGTCTGAACTTCCCACACAATATGAAGGATATTTGTAAAACTATGATTTGAAGGTGGAGGGATGGTTTGCTGCTCCTGCAGAGGACCAATGTTTGGTGCCCAATCCTCACATTGAGTTGCTTAGTACTTGCCTGTAAGTCCAGCCCCAAGGAATGGCACTCCCCCTCTGGTGTTAACCAGCACCCACCCCACACTCAGGTGACATACTTGCCTACACAGGAACACGTATATTCACATATATAAAACCAAATCTTAAAAGCAAAATGACTTTTCAAAAATATTTATTAAAACAATATATAAAAAAGAACAAATGTAGAAAGAGTAAATGGCCAATGAGAAATAGACCCAATGCTTTAGCTTTTGTTTTTACTATATGAACAGTCTTTTAAAGGAAGTTTTTGATGATTAAAAGTACTGACAAATTGGAAAGAGGAATATGGGGCTGGAGTTGATGGCTCAACTATTGTTCTTGAAGAGCACCTCAGTTTGGTTCCCAACATCCAAACAGTGGCTAAGAGCTGTCTGTAACTCCAGTTCCAGGATCCAAAGCCAGCTCCTGACCCACATGAATACTGCATGCACTTGGCACACAAATACAAATGCAGGCAAAATACCCATGCACATAAAATTAAATGAATAAGTCAATCTTTTTAAAAGAGAAACTACAAAAGATGAATAACGTTTTTAAATCAACCTTTAGTTCAAATAGCAAACAAGCTACAGAGTCTTCAGCAGTCTGTTGTTAGACAGTTTATTTATTTATTTTTTACTGATTTTAAAATAACTTTTAAAAAATTAGGTGCTTTTCCAAATATTTGTCCTTTGCCAGAAGAAGGGTCTACTTCCCTGTTTAGTCTTTATCTTGATGACTGGCAAGAAATCATGACTTTTGGATCATAACATTTTAGGTTGTTTTGAGGAATTAAATGCAGTTGGATATGGAAAGGTCTTGATGAAAGCTAACAGTTTGCTCCTAACACTGCAACAGAGCATGGTGTAATCATAAACATGAGAACGCGCCCCCCCCCCACACACACACCATGAATCTTGTTCACTAAGTCTGGATTCACTGTGATTAAAATTGGCATGTTATCTAGTGTGGAGTGTGATGTTTTGGGTACAGGCAGCATGGTTCATTCATGTTACAACAAATGCACACCACTGGAGCCCTTCACTGTGGGACATGATACATAGGAAGACCGTGTGTTTGTGTCTGTGTGTGTGTGTCTGTGTGTGTGTTTGTGTGTGTCTGGATTTTCCTTATTGGTGACTAGCTGTGGTTAGGTGTGAAGGGCAAATGACATTTGCTGTCTCTTTGCTCTTGGCTTGGTGTTTTCTGTCCAAACAATCCTTAAGAAAACATTTTGGTTTTAAGCCTGTGTTTGCTTTTGGTTTGCACCCTGTAGCAGCATGTGTTGGAGGTACAGTCCTCAGTGTGGTGACATCTTTAAGAGGTGGGACTTAGTGGAAGGCAGGTTGGTGTGCTGCCCCTGCTCTGTCTGATTAAGTGCTCTTAAAAAGTGAGATGTTACAGAACGTCAACCCTGGCCGCCAAATGGATGGCTGACTTCCTGTCTCATTGCATAATCTCTTGTTCACACCCATTTCCACTATGGTAGAATTCACCAAGCCATGCTGCCCGTGACAACTACGAAGAGACTAGATGGAGATGCTGCTCCATCTTCTACTTTCAGAATCTACAACTGAAAGCTAGATAAACCTCCTTGCTTAATAAAATACCCCTTGGGTATTTTGTTATAACAGAAAATCAACTCACTTGCTACTAGGCGGCTACTACTAGGCTGCTGTCAAAATGAATGTCATGTTTGTTATAGGTCTTTAGCAGTTTTCAAGACTCTTGGAAGGAAAAAGTGGTGTGAACTACAGATATAATTTAATAAATTATGGCATTAGATATGAGAGGAGGAATAAGTTTGATTACACAATGATGGCATAGCATTTATTATATACTTGGGTTTTTAGGTGCAAAGCATCTGTAATAACATGTAAAAGATGAATAAAAGCAATGCTTTAACTTAGATACTAGAGCATATGGGTTATGCTTTGTTTCAGCAATGATTCACTGGGCACTGGTTTTGATCTTAGAAGTATGTGGAGTACTTGGGACACTAGGAAAATAAGACATATTTTCCATTTTTAAGCTTCTGAGAGGCACAGTTGGAGTTCCATAGGGATTGTAAATTAGGAGACTTAGATTTTCTTCTCTGTGCAGTGCCAGTGCTGAGAGTGGATAGTGGACAGACAGCCTACCAGCTGTAAAAATGTGTTTTACTGTAGGTGTTAACTTATTAATAAATTTTAGGCATAAATTATGGCTTATGAATATAAGCTGAAAATTGCTGAAGGTTATTTGCCTCCTTTATTGAATCCTTATGCTCACTGGCTCCTCGTCTTCCCCTGAGCCTCTGCAAGTACCTTCTCTGTCTCTTACTGTATTGACTATTTTAGGTGCTTCACATACATGGAATCATGCAGTGTTTATCCTTTAGTGGTGTTTTAGCTCATTTATTAATGAAGTAGAAAAGGCAACCTTGAGAATGGAAGAATATTTGGCAACCACATATCCAATAATGATGTCTAAGTCATAGAAGAAACTCTACAACTCAAGAGAATGAAATAAATAGAGACTCAGGCTGGGAGCTGATATTGCCTTTAATCTCCGCACTTAGGAGGCAAAAACTGGTGGATCTCTGTGAATTTGAGGCCAGCCTGATCTACAGAATGAGCTCCAGGACAGGCAGGACTACACAAAGAACAATGTCACAGAACAACACACACACACACACACACACACACACACACACACACACACAAAGACAAAAAAAAGGAAAAAGAGAAAAAGGAAGAAAAAGATACATAAATAACCCCAATAACATAATTAAAATGACTAGTTAAAAACTATAAGAGATTTGAGGTAAAGAAGTGTCCTAGCTTCTGTGTATTCCTGTTTTTGTTTGTTGGCTTGTGTGTTTGTTTGTCTAGGAAGGCTTGGCAAGATGGGATCCATACCCACAACAATTAAAAACAGGGTCAGGCAGAATGGGGGAGACCTACTCTAGCAGCCAACCACTAGAAGTTCAATAACACTTCTTTATCTGACTGAAACCTACTCTCACATAGAAGTACCCAGAGGCCTTAGTGATAAACGCAAGGAGACCCTAAAGTATATAAACACACAGTAGAACACTTTGGGAGCTACATTACTAAAGTTGTATCCCTAGTGTATTTAAGCAAATGTGATTAGAACTGAGAGAGAAGAAAAATGCTATTTAGTCTTAAACCACCTTGATAGCACATTCAAAGCAGGAGCATGTGTGCAGTTTATGGTAGGTTTAAATCATGGTCTACTGTGTCTCACCACCCCATGCCACATGCGTCCTTCCTCTTCACTTGCATCTGAATAATCACTTTTAGTATTCTAAAGTACAGATTCTCAAAAGACCCTTAAGATATGGGAGTTGGGGGTGGAATCTTAACCTCAGTAGCAGAAGCACACTGCTCTGGGAATTCTAGCAGTGTTGGGCAGAGGAGAGAGAGAGAGAGAGAGAGAGAGAGAGCGCATCTGGCTCAAAGCGACACAGGTATTTGAGAAAAGAAGTGATGGTTGCTCGACATTAAAATTACACCATGTTGTCAGTGCTGGTGAGTTCTATACTTTGGACAGGTCATGAGGTGACTTCAATGCTATGATATATTAGCATATTTTATTAAAACAATAAAATATAACAAGTACTATTAAATCACACATCTCCCATGACTGCTTTTGCAGGATGTCTCTGCCCCACAATGGTCACATTCACTTTGGTTTGATTTGCTCCTTCCAACAAGTGCTTGGCTCACATGTGTCTCATTTCAGTCTGTGCTGAGACTCTGTGAATGGCAAATGGTCTCTGCTGTCTGCATGCGAGGCTTGTCTGACCTGGGCTGGCACCTGGTTTCTACAAACTTTGTTTCTGTACCTTTATTATACAAAAGAATCACATTCAACCGTAGACAATGATCTCAACAAATCAAGAGTATCACAATGAGCCCACCCTCTCTCTCTCCCCACTTCCCCTTCTTCTTCCCTCTCTTCCTCTCTCTTCATCTTCCTCTGTGCTTATAGTAACAAATTACCATACAATCCATTAAAGCAGAATTCGGCATTGCTGACATTCATGGTATAATTTGTAACATTTCTTCAACTATTACTTTTTTTGTTTGTTTCTGTGTTGATTTCCCAGACAGGGTTTATCTGTATAGCCCTGGCTGTTCTGGAACATGCTATGTTGACCAGGCTGGCCTCAAACTCAGAGATGTGCCTGCCTCTGCCTCCTGAACTCTCAGATTAAAGACATGTGTCATCACTGCCAGGCCAACTAGCTTCATCATTTCGTGTGTGTTTGTGTGTGTGTGTGTGTGTGCGCGCGTGACGCGTACGCGTAACACACACACACCCTATCCACATTGCCCAACACCAAACTCAATGAAGTCAAGTGCTCCTTAGTTTACAGGACTCCACCACCTTCTTTATGGATTTAAACCATATTTGGCAGTTGCATCCATCCTATCATGAGACAGAGAGTTGGGCAATGCTCCAGTTGAAGGATGATAAACTTGTCACTTCAAGGTAAATTTAGTTTTAGTACCATAGTTTTTAAAGTTCCTAAAAGGGATAGTAGTCCACCAGATATGGTGTCTCTGCTTTATATACTCTTTGATTTTTGTTGTGGAGTTTTCACCTTCTACTTATAAAAAATAATCTGCTTATCAGAGCTCAATGCAAGAAAGATGTGGGGAACACTAAGAAGAAAACAAATGGCAATCATGATCAATAACACACTGCAGGTTTCATATAACCTATGACCATATTTGACACCCAGATGAACCACTGTGCTGCTTTAATTGCAGCTTCAAGGGAAATCATAAGGAGAGCAAAGTTTCTTAAATTTTTAAATAATGTCATTTTTTTTCCTTTGGGATGGAGCTTAGTTTTCTTAAAAAATATGTAAGAGCTCCAAAAGGAAAAGTCATAGAGCATTTGTCAGGGCAACTTTGTTCTCCTTCCAGCAAGTCTTCTGGAAACACAGGAAACGAAATCATCTTGACTACGGCACTGCTCGGAGAGATTTCCTCATCTCTCATTCCAAGACAAAGAAAGACTAAAAATCACAAACTGAGAAAATTTTCTCCAAAACAAACTGTACTGTTTCAGTGGATCTCCTCACAGTTTTGTGAGCAAGTGTTGTGGAGTTATTTTTAACTGAGGACAGAACATTCATTTTGGAAAGTGTTAAGAACCTTAAGTTTGTTGAGAACAGGAATCTATCTTGCTGTGAAAAAAACATCACAACCTCAGGGTCTCATCCACCCTCAGGTGTAGCATTTTTCCCAGGCCATACATGAGAGCTTTCAGGACTAAAAATCATCTAGATGGAGAGAAGTGTGGATGTTGGATTCCTTCAACCACTTCTGGAGGAGACAGGTGCCTGACATCTTCTAGACATGCAATCTGTCTTTTTGCCCACACATATTTGTAATGAGGCTGGATTCTAATACTTTTATTGATGATTATTTTCATTAAACAATGTTAGCCAAGTTCAGAAGATTGATCTGAAGAAAGAAATTGAAGAAGACCTCAGAAGATGGAAAAATCTGCCATGCTCATGGATTGGCAGGATTAACATAGTAAAAATGACCATCTTGCCAAAAGCAATATACAGATTCAATGCAATCCCCATCAAAATCCCAATTCAATTCTTCATAGAGTTAGAAAGAGCAATTCAAAAATTCATCTGGAATAACAGAAAACCCAGGATAGCTAAAACTATTCTCAAGAGTAAAAGAACTTCTGGGGGAATCAATATCCCAGACCTCAAGTTGTACTACAGAGCAATAGTGTTAAAAACTGCATGGTATTGGTACAGTGACAGGCATGTAGATCAATGGAACAGAATTGAAGATCCAGAAATGAATCCACACTCCTATGGTCACTTGATCTTTGACAAAGGAGCTAAAATCATCCAGTGGAAAAAAGATAGCCTTTTCAACAAATGGTGCTGGCTCAACTGGAGGTCAACATGCAGAAGAAAGCAAATTGACCCATTCTTATCTCCTTGCACTAAGCTCAATTCCAAGTGGATCAAGAATCTCCACATAAAACCAGACACACTGAAACTAATAGAAAGGAAACTAGGGAAGAACCTTGAACATATGGGCACAAGGGAGAATTTCCTGAATAGAACTCTAATAGCTTATGCTCTAAGATCAAGAATTGACAAATGGGACCTCATAAAATTACAAAGTTTCTGTAAGGCAAAGGACAATGTCAAAAGGACAAAGCAGAAACCAACAAACTGGGAAAAGATCTTTATCAACCCTACATCCAACAGAGGGCTAATATCCAATATATACAAAGAACTCAAGAAGTTAGACTCCAGAGAGCCAAGTAACCCTATTAAAAAATGGGGTACAGAGCTAAACAAAGAGTTCTCACCTGAAGAATATATAATGGCTGAGAAGCACCTAAAGAGATGTTCATCATCCTTAGTCATTAGGGAAATGCAAATCAAAACAACCCTGAGATTCCATCTCACACCAGTCAGAATGGCTAAGATCAAAAACGCAGGAGACAGCAGTTGTTGGTGAGGATGTGGAGAAAGAAGAGCACTCCTCCACTGCTGGTGGGATTGCAAGCTGATACAACCACTCTGGAAAGCAATCTGGAGGTTCCTCAGAAAACTGGGCATGACACTCCCGGAGGATCCTGTTATACCACTCCTGGGCATATACCCAGAGGCTTTACCTGCATGCAATAAGGACACATGCTCCACTATGTTCATAGCAGCCTTATTTATAATAGCCAGAAGCTGGAAAGAACCCAGATGTCCCTCAACGGAGGAATGGATTCAGAAGATGTGGTATATTTACACGATGGAATACTACTCTGCAATTAAAAACAATGAATTGACGAAATTCCTAGGCAAATGGTCAGAACTGGAAAATATCATCCTTAGTGAGGTAACCCAATCACAAAAGAACACACATGGTATGCAGTCACTGATAAGGGGATATTAACCCAGAATCTCGGAATACCCAAGACACAATTCACATATCAATAGATTTCCAAGAAGATGGAAGGAGAGACCCTGGTCCTGGAAAGACTGGATGTAGGGGAATGCCAGGACAGAGAACTGACAGGGGGTTGAATGGGGAAAAGAGGGAGGGAAGGGGACTTATGGGACTTTTGGGGAGGGAGGAAACGGGAAAGGGGAAATGATTTGGAATGTAAATAAAAAAAAACTTAGAAAAGAAAAAAGAAAAAAAAACACTAACATTTTTGGACGATGTGCATCCTTGTAACTTACAAGAATGATCAGATCTTTTATTATAGCAGTCTTTTTTAAGTTGCACAAACACTAAGCAATGTATATTCCAAACATAACAATCACTTCTGTGTTACTCAGTACAAGCCTCTACTACATGGCTATAAATGCCTACAGAGTTTAGTACAAAAGCCAAGGCAATGAGGAAACTTGTCCTCTTTCTACTGGAGAGTATTAATTGGACTCTCAGAGGTGGGTGTCAGCAATTGGTATCCTTCTGAGCTCTACAATCTGGGAGTCAGTCAAAGTGCCTCCCTCCTGGCTTCCTTGACCAGATTCGTTGTCACTGACACTGAGACCAGCACCTGGAATAGAAAAGAGTAAACATATAAACCCAAACTATTAGTGTAATAAATTCTTAATGATCAAGTTATTTTAAACCAAATATCTTATTTCTATATTAGTGAAATATCAGGTTATTTGTTTGGAATAAACAACAAATAAGATTATGGAATACTTTAAATTGACACAACTTTTGTAGCTTTTAAAAGTAGAAGTTGATTTCTTTCTTTCTTTTTTTTTTTTGTTTTTGTTTTGTTTGAGCTTTGTTTGTTTTCTCTGAGATAGGGTTTCTCTGTCTGTCCTAGACTCAGTTTGTAGACCAGGCTGGCCTCAAACTCTGCCTGACTCTGCTTCCTAAATAATAGGATTAAAAGCATGTGTCACCATGCCCGGTGTAGAAATTGATTTCTAGAGATATTCCTTCTGGTTCCTCATGTTTTTGTTTTGTTCTGAGACAGTGTCTCATTTTGTAACCCAGGCTGGCCTTAAATTCATGGCAACCCTCCTGCCTCAGGCTGAGTGCTGAGATTCCAAGAGTGAGCCACCACACTTGGTTTTCTCTACTTCTTTTCCTTGTTGACATGTGATGGACAGGTAAAATTTATAATAGAGAATGTAATTTCTCAACTAAGGGCTTACCAAAATAGAGAGTCAGGCAAGCTAGTAGACCTTTTCATCAATGGGGTAGAAAACATAACCACCAACCCATTGAATTCCATGGCAAAATAATTTAAAACTATGCTAGATCAATACTTGTTCTTTTCTTTTTCTACATATACATGCACACATGCACACACTCAGTGAGAAAGAAAGAGAATACAGATGTGGTCACAGAGTGTGCTGGTACCAATTACCACACAACACCTCCCAGTGCTTCCCCCTCTGATGGCTATACAGCTTCACAGAATGGAAGTCAAATAAGAAGCCAGTGGCCATGGTAGCTACTAAGTCCCTCTCTGTGAGGGGGATAAAGTAATTCTGCTGGTAGCTATCGGTTATTCTTAGCTTCAGAATAACCTATGTGGAGAAAGAACAGGAGCCTATGTCAACTCCTTCTAACTAAGCCCTACTTCACCTGATTTTGTCTGTCACACCCTCTGCCTTATTCCTTCCTATGATTCTATAACACAGGAGATGCCCACCTCTGCTCAGATCCCCTAGCTCTTTTCAGGGTTTTTTCTTTTACCCTGTTTTCTCTCGTGTCTATTTTTTGTACTGTCTGTGTCTCGATGTTATTCCCTTTGTACTGCCTCTGGTAGGATGCACTTGTAATTCTCTGTCCCCTTCACAGGGCCGCTTGTGCTCTTCCTGTGAAGATCAGTTCAGGTGCGGCTTTAATTCCGGGCCTGTATTGCATCCTTCCCATTGTTCTGGTTCATATTACTTGGTCACTATGGGTATATCTTTATGATGTGTATTCTGAAACCAGGCATTGAGTCCACCTGCATCACCTTGGATCTGGGTCTCTTGGTGCAGATCCAATGGTCTTCACTGACATCTTTTTCAGAGATTTCTCAAACGATGGAATACAAATGGCTGAGAAACACTTAAAGATGGATAAATATTCTTATTCTTCAGGGATACAACTAAAACTACTTTGATATTTCATCTTATCCCAGCAACTGTTGCCAGGATCAATGAATCAAATGACAGCAAATGCTGGTAATAATGCAGGGAAGGGGGACACTTATTCATTTGTGGCAGGAGTAAAAATTGGTACAGTCACTGGGAAATCAGTGTTGATGTATTTTAGGAAGCTTGGAATAGATCTACCTCAAGATCCAACTCTAGGGCATATACCCAACAGTCTATGTATCTTACGACAGGGTTATGTGCTCAATCCATGTTCATTGTTGCTCTATTCATAATCAGAATTTGGAAACAGCCTAGATGTCCATTAACTGATGGATGGCTAATGAAAAAATGGTACATTTATATAATATATGTACTATTAAGAAAAATGAACCATGAAATTTGAATGTAAATGGATGGCACTAGAATTTGTCATAATGAGTAAGGTAATCCAGACTCCAAAAAGACAAATATTGAATGTTTTCTCTTATATGTGGATGCTAGCTTTAAAGCTTTTGATATTTGTTTCAGTCTGAATGATCATAGAGGTTAGGTAGTTAGCAAACAACCAGTACTCAGCACAAGATCTTCTAACAAAGGGTCTACTGACTGGTTTTATGCCTCAACCTGCACAAGCTGTCATTACAGAGAAAGGAGGTCCCTTGAGGAGATGCCTCCATGAGATACTGCTGTAAGGCATTTTCTCAATTAGTGATCAAGGGTGGGAGGGCCAAAACCGGGATACTAGATGGGTTAAAGTGCCTAGGGGAAAACCTCATATGTTATTCTGTTAAAGGAATTCTCATCTTCTTGCAGTAGATGGGAATTAACAGATATCCACAACCTGGACAATGTGCAAAGCATGGAAGACTCTGAAACACTCAGTCCTAAGTCTTTATCAAGTCCTTGTCTTCAAGCTCAGGAACTTATGTGAACAAGAAAGTAGAAAGGCTGTAACTCAGAAGTGTTGGATGACTCCAAGGAAACCACATTGTTCAGACACAACAGGGTTAATACACATGAACTTCCAAAGAGACTATGACAGTTTGCACAGGATTCAACAAGTTCAAACGAAACAATATCTCAGCATGGAGAAGGGGAAGTGGCCACAAAGTGCTACTCCTAAGAACTACTCTCAATTTTCTGGGACAAAGGAAAGTAGTTTTCTCCAATGGAGTGTCACTGGGTACATCAAACACAATCCAGACCAGGCCCATATCCAGGAGTAGTTGACCAACACAAATGGACTCTGTGTTTTTATGTGTTTGTTTTGCAGTTTTTAATTTGATTTTTAAAAATGTTTGCTTTTTCAGAGTGGGTGAAGAGGGGAAGGGGAGAGGGGGAAAAGGATTAGTGGGAGAGGAGGGGGAGAGAGAGGGGGAAGGAGGGGAAAAGGGAGAGAGTCATAGAGAAAGAGTGCAGGAGAATGCCTTCTTTCATTTTAGTGCCTACTCCAGCCCACTGGAGAACTCTGAATTATAGTACCTTCTCAATCTCTATAAAAAAACAGCTTCCTGATCTGCCCTGCAGAGGGACCAGCACCGGGAGAGAGCGCACCAGCCTCCCCTTAGCGACCTCTGCTCCAGGGATTGACTTCATTGAGTCTTAAGATATTCAGGGATTCCCCAAATATAACATTGCTTAGGACACAGCCTGCTAGGCTCCCATCTGCGCCAAAGAGTGGAGCAGCTCTGTGGTCGTCTGAGCGGCAGCTCTGCTACGGGACATCTCCCCTGCAGAGTGATCTGTGCCAAGAGTGTGCACAGTACACTCTGCCATCTTTGATCTGGCAACAGAGCACTTGGGACCTCTAGGTGCAGGCAAAACCCGAGCATAACATTGCTTGGGACACAGCCAGCTGGTGTGCTCCCTGCACCCAAGAGCTGGGCAGTTCTGTGGTCATCTATGCGCCAGCTCTGCTGTGGGACATCTGCCCTGAAGAGGGACCCACGCCGGAAGAGAGCACACCAGCCTCCCCTTAGCCACCTCGGCTTGGGGGATTGACTACACTGAGTCTCCACGTACTCAGGGATTCCCCAAGTATAACATCACTTGGGGCAAGGCACACCAGGGCTCCAAAGTCACTCAGGAGCAGGGCAGTCCCTCAGCAATCGGTGCCAAGGGAAACCCGGTCATCCAGGAGGGCAAAAATAGCCTTGCAGGCTCACAGTAGGTCCAAGCAACAGCCAGTGACAGCAGGACCAACTAACACCAGAGATAACCAGATGGCAAAAGGCAAATGTAGGAACGTTACTAACAGAAATCAAGGCAATATGGCACCATCTGAACACAACTCTCCGACAGCAGCAAGTCCTGGATACCCAATCACACCCGAAAGGCAAGATCTGGATTTGAAATCACTTCTCATGATGTTATTAGAGGATTTCAAGAAGGACGTAAATAAATCTCATAAAGAAATACAGGAGAACATGAATCAATGGGTAGAAGCCCTTACAAAGGAAACACAAAAATTGCTTAAAGAAATACAGAAGAACTTGGGTCAACAGGCAGAAATCCTGAAAGAGGAAACACAAAAATATCTTAAAGAAATACAGGAAAACACAAACAAACAAGTGAAGGAACTGAGAAAATCCATCCAGGAACTAAAAAAGGAAGTAGAAACAACTAAGAAATAACAAAGGGAGACAACTTTGGAGATAGAAAACCTTGGGAAGAAATCAGGAGTCATTGATACAAACATCAACAATAGAATACAAGAGATGGAAGAAAGAATCTCAGGTGCTGAAGAGACCATAGAAAGCATCGACTCAACAGTCAAAGAAAATGCAAAATGCAAAAAACATGTAACCCAAAACATCCAGGAAATTTAGGACACAATGAGAAGACCAAACCTAAGGATTATAGGTATAGATAAGAGTGAAGATTTGCAACTTAAAGGGCCAGTAAACATCTTCAACAAAATTATGGAGGAAAACTTCCCTAACCTAAACAGAGAGATGCCGATTAACGTACAAGAAGCCTACAGAAATCCAAACAGACTGGACCAGAATAGAAATACCTCCCATCACATAATAATCAAAACACTAAATGTACTAAACAAAGAAAGAATATTAAAAGCAGTAAGAGAAAAAGGCCAAGTAACATATAAAGGAAGACCTATCCGAATCACATCAGAGACTTGTCCCCAGAGACTATGAAAGCTAGAAAATCCTGGGCAGATCTCATACAGACTCTAAGAGAACACAAATGACAGCCTAGACTACTATACCCAGCGGAACTCTCAATCACCATAAATGGAGAGACCATGATAAAACCAAATTTACACAATATCTTTCCACGAAACCAGCCCTGCAAAGGATAATAGGTGGAAATCGCCAATACAAGGAGAGAAATTACACCCTGGAAAAAAAGAGATATTAACCTTCTTTCATCAAACCCAAAAGTAGATAACCATTCAAATATAAAGATAGTGTCAAGAATAGCAGGTGGCAATAATCACTATTCCTTAATCTCTCTTAATATCAATGGTCTCAATTCCCCAATAAAAAGACATAGAATAACAGACTAAATACGTAAACGGGACCCAGCATTTTGCTGCATGCAAGAAATGCACCTCAGTGTCAAAGACAAATACTACCTCAGAGTAAAAGGCTGGAAAACAGTTTTACAAGCAAATGGTCCCAGGAAACAAGCCTGAGTAGCCATCCTAATATCAGATAAAATTGCCTTTCAACCTAAAGTCATCAAAAAAGACACAGAAGGACACTACATAATGGTCAAAGGAAAAATCCACCAAGAAGAACTCTCAATTCTGAATAGCTATGCTCCAAATGTAAGGGTACCTTCATTCGTAAAAGAAACCTTATTAAAGCTCAAAGTACACATTGCATCTCGCACAATAATAGTGTGTGACTTCAACACCCCACTCTCTGAAAGGGATTCTTCCGGAAAGCAGAAACTAAACAGGGGCACAATGAAACTAATTGAAGCCTTGGACCAAATGGAACTAACAGATATATATAGAACATTTCATCCTAAAGCAAAAGAATATACCTTCTTCTCAGTACCTCATGGTACCTTCTCCAAAATCGACCATATAATTGGTCACAAAACAGATTTCAACAGATATAAGAAGATTGAACTAATCCCATGCCTCCTATCAGATCACTATGGAATAAGGGTGGTCTTCAATAGCAATAAAAACAACAGAAAGCCCACATACATGTGGAAGCTGAACAATGCTCTACTCAATGATACCTTGATCAAGGAAGAAATAAAGAAAGAAATCAAAGACTTTTTAAAATTTAATGAAAATGAAGGCACAACATACCCTAATTTATGGTACACAATGAAAGTGGTGTTAAGAGGAAAATTCATAGCTCTGAGTACCTCCAAAAGGAAATGGGAGAGAGCATACATTAGCAGCTTAATGGCACACCTGAAAGTCCTGGAACAGAAAGAAGCAAATACACCCAAGAGGAGTAGAAGGCAGGAAATCATCAAACTCAGGGCTGAAATCAATCAAGTAGAAACAAATAAAACCATACAAAGAATCAACAAAACTAGGAGTTGTTTCTTTGAGAAAATCAAAAAGATAGATTAAGTCCTTAGCCAGACTAGCCAGAGGGCACAGAGACAGTATCCAAATTAACTAAATCAGAAACCATAAGGGAGATATGACAAAAGGAACTGAGGAAATTCAAAAAATCATCAGATCCTACTACAAAAGCCCGTATTCAACACAACTAGAAAATCTCGAGGAAATCGACAATTTCCTTGACAGACACCAAATACCAAAATTAAATAAGGATCAAATAGACCATCTAAACGGTCCTATAATCCCTGAAGAAATAGAAATGGTCATTGAAAGTCTTCCAACCAAAAAAAGCACAGGACCAGATGGTTTTACTGCAGAATTCTATCAGACCTTCAAAGGAGACCTAACACCAATACTTTTCAAATGATTCTACAAAATAGAAACAGAAGGAACACTACCCAACTCGTTCTATGAAGCCACAATTACGCTAACACCAAAAGCACATAAAGATCCAACAAAGAAAGAGAATCTCAGGCCAATCTCTCTTATGAATATCGATGCAAAAATACTCAATAAAATTCTTGCCAACTGAATCCAAGAACACATCAAAAGGATCATTCACCACGATCAAGTAGGTTTCATCCCAGGGATGCAGGGATGGTTCAATATAAGGAAGTCCATCTATGTAATCCACTACATAAACAATGTCAAAGAAATCAACCACATGGTCATTTCATTAGATGCTGAAAAAGCATTTGACAACATTCAGCATCCTTTCATGTTAAAGGTTTTGGAAAGATCAGGAATTCAAGATCCATATCTAAACATAGTAAAAGCAATTTACAGCAAACCGGTAGCCAATATCAATCTAAATGGAGAGAAACTTGAAGCAATCCCACTAAAATCAGGGACTAGACAAGGCTGCCCTCTCTCTCCATATCTTTTCCATATAGTGCTTGATGTTCTAACTAGAAATTAGACAACAAAAGGAGGTCAAAGGGATACAAATTAGAAAGGAAGAAGTCAAACTATCACTATTTGCAGACAATATGATAGTATACTTAAGTGACCCAAAGAACTCCACCAGACAACTACAGCTGATAAACAACTTCAGCAAAGTGGCCGGATATAAAATCAACTCAAGCAAGTCAGTAGTCTTCCTATACTCAAAGGATAAGCAGACTGAGAAAGAAATAAGAGAAATGATACCCTTCACGATAGCCACAAACAATATAAAGTATCATGGTGTGACCCTAATCAAACAAGTGAAAGATTTGTATGACTAGAATTTCAAGTCTCTGAAGAAAGAAACTGAAGAAGACCCCAGAAGATGGAAATATCTTCCATGTTCATGGATTGGCAGGATTAATATAGTAAAAATGACCGTCTTGCCAAAAGCAATATACAGATTCAATGCAATCCCCATCAAAATCCCAACTCAATTCTTCATAGAGTTAGAAAGAGCAATTCAAAAATTCATCTGGAATTACAGAAAACCCAGGATAGCTAAAACTATTCTCAAGAGTAAAAGAACTTCTGGGGGAATCAATATCCCAGACCTCAAGCTATACTACAGAGCAATAGTGTTAAAAACTGCATGGTATTGGTACAGTGTCAAGCATGTAGATCAATGGAACAGAATTGAAGACCGAGAAATGTATCCACACTCCTATGGTCATTTGATCTTTGACAAAGGAGCTAAAACCATCCAGTGGAAAAAAGATAGCCTTGGGCAGTGGTGGCACACGCCTTTAATTCCAGTACTTGGGAGGCAGAGGCAGGCGGATTTCTGAGTTCGAGGCCAGCCTGGTCTACAGTCCAGGACAGCCAGAACTACACAGAGAAACCCTGTCTTGAAAAAACAAAACAAAACAAAAAAGATAGCCTTTTCAACAAATGTTGCTGGTTGAACTGGAGGTCAGCAGGCAGAAGAATGCAAATTGATCCATTCTTACCTCCTTGTACTATGCTTAATTCCAAGTGGATCAAGAATCTCCACATAAAACCAGACACACTGAAACTAATAGAAAAGAAACTAGGGAAGAGTTTTTAGAACATGGGCACAGGGGAAAATTTCATGAACAGAACACCAATAGCTTATGCTCTAAGATCAAGAATTGACAAATGGGACCTCATAAAACTGCAAAGTTTCTGTAAGGCAAAGGACACTGTCAAAAGGACAAAGCAGCAGCCAACAAACTGGGAAAAGATCTTTACCAACCCCACTTCCAAGAGGGCTAATATCCATTATATACAAAGAACTCAAGAAGTTAGACTCCAGAGAGCCAAATAACCCTATTAAAAAATGGGGTACAGAGTTAAACAAAGAGTTCTCACCTGAAGAATATCTAATGGCTGAGAAGCACCTAAAGAAATGTTCAACATCCTTAGTCATTAGGAAAATGCAAATGAAAACAGCCCTGAGATTCTACCTCATACCAGTCAGAATGGCTAAGATCAAAAACATAGGAGACAGCAGTTGTTGGCGAGGATGTGGAGAAAGAGGAACACTCCTCCACTGCTGGTGGGATTGCAAGCTGGTACAACCACTCTGGAAAACAGTCTGATGGTTCCTCAGAAAACTGGGCATGAAACCCCCAGAGGATCCTGTTATACCACTCTTGGGCATATACCAGAGGCTTCCCCTGCATGCAATAAGGACACATGCTCCAGTATGTTCATAGAAGCCTTATTTATAACAGCCAGAAGCTGGAAAGAACCCAGATGTCCCTCTATGGATGAATGGATACAGAAGATGTGGTATATTTACACAATGGAATACTACTCTGCAATTAAAAACAATGAATTCACGAAATACTTAGGCAAATGTTAAGACCTGAAAATATCATCCTTAGTGAGATAACCCAATCACAAAAGAACACACATGGTATGCAGTCACTGATAAGGGGATATTAACCCAGAAACTCGGAATACCCAAGACACAATTCACATATCAACAGATTTCCAAGAAGATGGACGGAGAGACCCCTGGTCCTGGAATGATTGGATGTAGGGGAATACCAGGACAGAGAAGCGAGAGGGGGTTGAATGGGGAACAGGGGGAGGGAAGAGGGCTTATGGGAATTTCAGGGAGGGAGAAACCAGGAAAGGGGAAATCATTGGGAATGTAAATAAAAAAATATAGAAAATAAAAAAAAAGAATGTTACATGAAACATAATAAAAAAAAAACCCAAAACAGCTTCCTGCTTTAATCCCCCCAATTGCTGTGATTTGGCTGTCAAATTTATAGTCTCCTAAGACAATGTATATAAGTCATAAAAGAAAAAGATGTCTAACAAAAGCCTATAACATCTTTTTTTAAGCTAAGAACTAGAGTATTTTCACAGACAATATACTTAAAAGTTTTAGTAATGTAATAATATTGATATATTTGTTATTTAGTGACAAACATTTTATTTCTTTTTCTCTTAAAACAAAAAGCAAGATAAGATCATTTGGGGCATATATTTCTGCATAAAAAAACAGAACAAAACAAACAAAACAAGGCAAAAGTATAGGTCAGAGACTCCAGAAGCCAACCTTGAGATTTATCTCCAGGCTTTTAGAGGAGAAAGGGTACAGATTTCTTTGTCTATGTGACAGAAAACTGAGGGACCCATTAAAGAAGAATCCCAGTGAACTCATCAGATAGTGGCCATTCTATAGAGAGAAGGTGATTGGAGCAAGTTAATCTGGGCAAGAAGGAGATGAACGAGCAAGAGCACTTTTCATCATGGGACCAACTAGAGAGAAATGGCAAGAACCCTACAATTAGCATCAAGGAAAAGCAGGCAGAATGATGTAACACGTACCAACCCTCAGTGATTTCAAGTCTGCCTGCTGTAAATACTATGAGGAATTTGATGTCCACCAGGATAAGGTACTCTAGAAGGTACTGTCTGTACTGACAACTGGTTCAGTATCCAAGACCCTAAGTAACATTCATTGGATGTTAGTTTACTCAATCTTTATGTCACAGTGACCAAATGCATAAGAAATACCTCAAGATGCACAATTAATTTGGTTCATAGCTTCAGGGATTTCAACCTATAGTTGATTGGCTTCATGTTCTTTAGCAAAACATCACTGTGGTAGAGGAGTTCTTCATAGAGAACAGTCAGTAAATAGATCAAGGGTCAGGGTTAGATGCAGCCCCAGGACATGCCCCATTTCCTGACTTCTATCAAGGCTCTACCTCCTGCCTTCACTATCTCTCAGTGGTACTATTGTACTAGGAATCAGGCAGAGACCTCATAATGGAACCACTTCTTGAAACATCATCCTAGACACATTCTGTGGTGTGCTTGACTGGTCTAGACATTTCTTAATCAATCAAAACCAGTTATTACAGACTAAGATTTGATCTGCCTTTTGATTTTCTGAAAGATATTTTAGTCCTAATACTTCAAGCCAAGAATTCAGGAAAAACTCAGTAACTGTGGTAGCAGTAGCTTTTTGATAGAGAGAATGGGCAACCACAAAAAAATACAAGCAACAATTTACATGAATCTTATGCGTTCCATCTTCTCAGTAAATTATTGTGCATAGGTAAGAAGAGGGTGATGGTTACTCTGTTTTATAGATGCAGGTGTAAGGTGAAGATTTGACTTGCACTGAGGGGCAACATCACACTATAGAACAGTCATAGAATGGAGATACCACTCAGTCTTGTGATCCTGCCTCATGTACTGGCAAATCTAAATGGTTCTTTATTGGTCTTGAGTTATCAAACTTGGTCTTAAAGGATTCAACACTGTCTACAAAATAAATATGAGACTTGTCACAAATTTATAGCATCCAAACTTCTATATCATGTGATAGACATATTGTAGTCAACAATCAGGTAGTAGCAAACTAAAGTAAGAACATCCTCATATTCCCTTCCTCCAAACTCCTACCAGTCTCCTGCCTAAGTTCATGTACTCTTTTTTAACCCACTGACTCCAACTAGTAATGCCAGTATGTTCATGGGAATGGGACAATGGGACTTTCAAAACAGGATATAATTGTTCACACAAAGAAGATAGGATGAAAGAGAAGGAGGAGGTATACAGAAAGGGGGAAAAATGGGGAAATGGAATATACATGCCAAGAAGGCAGATGAGAGGGAGGAAAGAGGTTTAGCAAGAGGGAAGAAGTGGACATACAGATAAATACAACGTATAATGGCATATATGTATGAAAATATAACAAGCCTATTTCTTTATATTCTAACACCTTGATTATTTTAAAATCCATGTTGTTAGACTTTTTTTCTAGACATACTATAAGTATCTCTACAGTTTTAATATTTACTCAAAAATGTTGAAATACTATGTGAGTCAAGCAAAACACTTTTGTAGGCCAAGTCTATACTGCAGGTCAATGATAAATTCTACTGTAGATAGACAGCATGTGGGTGACTTGTTTATTTGACCATATCCTATTATGGAATATGTCCAGGGGCTGATGTCTGATAATATCGTTTCTAGTAATACAGATAAACAGTGTAAGAAATTGTCATTTTGATCTCTCAAAATATTTTTCCCAACGAGTTTAGGGAACTCTATGGCATGCTAAGTTAAATCTCTAAGCAAGTCATTCCATGCATTCCTGAACCAAATGCACTCAGTAGCTGTTATATATATAGTTCACAGATCTAATTTAATTATGTCCAAGAATTCATCATACTTGAGTGTTTGAGCGTAGCGATCAAATGACACTGTATATAGAACAGGGACCTAATGTGCCCAGATCTTAATTTGTAGACTTCCATTGAGTTCCAACTCTACTCAGTGTTTTACGTAGCTAGTTAGTTCATTCTCCTTAAACTCTTTTCTGTCTTTGGTTGCTCTGTGGGACCCTCTTCCCTTTTGACTTGGTTGCAAGCATTAGCTGGTATTTATTTCTATTCCCCATCCTTTTTCTCTCCATCTCTCTTTCTCTAACTTCTCTCTTCCCTTCTCTCTTCTTCCACTCTCCTAATTAAAGTCTAATAGTCCCCATAGCTACCAACAAGATCACCGCCCTGATGTATTTCAAGTGTTATCTCCTACCGTGGTCCTTTGCTTATGATTCAAACACTGATATTCATGAGGAATATTCTGCTCCCCCAAGAAAAGCTCCAGTTTCCCTCAGCAAACACACTAAGGAAGCTCTGCACTGCTCACCCAGGTAAGAAGTCAGTCTCCATCTGTCCTCAGTTTCTCCCCTGTACCCTCTTCCCTGGGAGGTCTTAGCCTCCCACCCTGGCCCACTCTGAACCCTTGCCACCCTTCCTGATACTGCTTGAAATTAACTCTTTATACTTTTGTAAAAGTCATTTTGCCTCATACCCCTCCATGATCCACTATAAATGCCCCACAATTTATGACTGATAAACAACCTGTTAATAGTATCCTAAACAGCAGTAGAGAAAGCTTCTGCACACCCTAAAGGAAACTGTCACTAAATGTATTCCAGAAATGCAAGGTTAAATTCAGTAAAGTAAGTCTTTCTGTATCTGTGAAAATGACATTTGAAATGTTAATCTATAGTTTCCTTAACACAATCAGGCAGGGGATTGTACCTGAGAGGAACAACTACAAAAAGCTCAAGAAGGATGTTCACTGACATTCATCTTCAGAATTACACTGCATTACTAACAGTGCAAGCACAGTGCCTGTCAGGCTGCATCAGGCCTCTTGGTCCACTCTTTCTACTCTGCCCAAACACTGTTCTTCACAGACAAGCATTACACACTGTTAAGACTGAAAGTTTTGTTTAGATATTTTAATGTGTAAAGTCCTTTTTCCATTCCTTCCCTATTAAACCCTACATATTCTTCAGCTGAGATGGCTTCCTCCCTTGATCCCAAAACTCTATAACTTCCTTCTTTATTTATTTTATTCTTCCTTAACTCTCATGTCTATTCCTCTCCAGGAGTTCCAGATTTCATGCTTTTTTTCCATCCAGTCATTCATGATTTGAAAGTTCTCTGCACAGGCATGCATCAACACCAGTAGAACATATAGGGTGGAGTTCTTATTCACTTCAGTAGAGTCACTTCTTAAAAGGGCTTGAGGGCTGTGTGACATTCTGGGTGTGGGCACAGAGAGACACTGGGAAGCAGTGATCTACTTTGTGGTCTCATGATTTCTTAATTATGAGATCCTGATATGAAATTCAAAATGAGATGTAGTTCCTGGGGTTTGGGAGTTATTCTCAAGATATAAAAGTTTTACTTCGTGAGGAAAAAGGCATCTTAGCAAAGTAATATAATTTTATAGAAAGATCAAGCTATTTTATATTGAAACATTTTAAAATAGTCATTTCAAAAACTTGCTCTTGCTCCTTTGCCTTCTTGCTCTCCCTCTGCACTCTCAGCCCCCTCTCCCCATTCCCCTCCCCCCTCCCCATTCCCCTCCCGCCTCCCCATTCCCCTCCCCCCTCCCCATTCCCCTCCCCCTCCCCATTCCCCTCCCCCCTCCCCATTCCCCTCCCCCCTCCACATGCTTTCGGCCAGCCTCTACTTCTCTTCTCTTCTCTCCTCTCCTCTCCTCCCCTCCCCTCCCTTCCCCTCCCCTCCCCCCTCTCTCCCTTTCTCTGTCTATACTACCCTCTCAACTCCCCTCCCCATGCCTTGAATAAACTCTATTCTATACTAAAAACAAACAAACAAACAAACTTCCTCTTTGGGGACGCATTTTCTTGCTTTTTAAAGTCCATTGCCATTTTTATAATAGCAACAGTTCAAAAAATTTTTCTGAGAGAGAAAATGTTTAAAAACTGCTTATAGAATTTGAAAAACTCTGAAATGATTTAATGATTATATTTTTAATATTCACAAGAGAGTCATGACAAATGAAGCATGTAACCTATAATACTGCAATGACCAATCTTGAGTGCCAGTTTGACCAAGCTGACAGCTCACCTACTCTACTAGCAAAGCATGCCTCTCAGGTTTTTGTAAGCTCATTTTAAAAGACCATTAGATGACTAGTTCTCACTCTGACCTAGTCAGTAGTGTAATTCACTGCTATCTTAAGAAGCTTAATGGGCACAGGGAGGTTAGAACTATGCAAGGTGGCATCAGATCGGAGGAAGCAGTTGCTGATGGCATGCCCTGGAAGAGGACATCTTGGCCCAGGCCCCTCTTGCCACTCTTTCTATTCTCTGGTTGCCAGGCAGTGACCATCTTTTCTCAGGCTCTTTCTTGTTTCTACTTTTTCATAGGCCTAGAAGCAATAGAAGCTGCTGACCACAGACTGAAGCCTCTAAACTCATGAATGGAAAGCAAAATCACACTTCTCCTGCTTTGGTTCTGTATTTGTAAGAGTGTTGGAAAGATCACACCATCATTAGTATGGACATTTACACACTCAAAAGGATGGTACTCATCAGTGATTTTTTTTTTCCTGGAGCACATGGCCTTCAGGCAGATTTCTTACTTTCTCCATTTCTAGGTTATGTGCTACTGAGCCAGGTGTATACTAATTAATCACTAGGATTACAGACTGAGTGGAACTGAAAACACACACACACACACACACACACACACACACATGCATAACACACACACACACACACACACACACACACACACACACAAGTCAATGAAATACAGCATGCGATTTTGACCCTTTGGCAATGTTAGCTGCTTCTGAAAGTATCTGGAAAACATTCCTCTTAAATGATGTCATTTTCTTTTTCTTTCTTTCTTTCTTTCTTTCTTTCTTTCTTTCTTTCTTTCTTTCTTTCTTTCTTTCTTTCTTTCTTTCTTTCTTTCTTTCTTTCTTTTTATCAGAACAAAACTCCTCAGTGAGTGTCCTTATACTGAATTTGACTTCCCAAGATCTTGGTGTTCTAGGACACAGATATTTACATTTAGTTAGAGTATGTTGTTTTCTTCCTTAAAAGCAAATGATGAATTATTTTTAGGATGTGTTATATTTGATGCAAAGAACAAAATATCCTTGGGTTTGACTGGGATCAGAACTGGGTCATGGGAAGGGGAGTGTACCATGGGTGACAGTGCTTCTGCACGTTCACAGTTGGGGATATAAAGTAGCTCCACAATATGGCCTGCTTCTAATGTCACATGTGGTCTCATACATACCAGTTTTTAATGCAAATATCAGGTCATCAAACTCCTGGGACTCCTCGTCGGCTATCAGGGACCCCTGGCCATATGCCCCAGAAGAAGGGAATGAGGCACCATTTTGGGGACTTGTCTTCAAATCAGGGCTTGCCTGGATAGTCTGTTGGAAGGACGATCTCTCCCAGTCAGATGGCACCTTTTGGGGTTGAGGTAAGAATAGAAGTAATAATTGATAATGTGAATGAACATATTCATTTTGAAGCCCAAGTTTGCAGTGTATTTCTACATTTCATTAAAACCTGTGAATGGTCCATTGAGTTATTTTTATGAACATATGTGTTATATTTGTTCTCCATGACATTACACCTCTCCTAGAGTTAGTATAGACTGATTGTTTAAAACAGTTTCTCGGAGTCACATGTAGATTGCTATGATTCTATGCACAAGGAGATAAGACTATTTAATTTTTTCTGTAAAATGTATGTTAAGGAAATTCAGAAGACACTCAAAATTCTTAATCTAAAATATATTTTAAATAGACAAAGGACATACTGAATTAAAGGGAATTTATGCATATTCCTCCTTGGTTTTGATTAAATGATCAAAAAGAGTTCTGTCCTGAGATGATTAAATGTATTCCTGTCTTTCTAGGTTACTGGCAAGCCAGGTTAGTTGAAAATGAGCCCTCAACCATTCTCTCTGTGGCCTTCCCTGATCTTGTTGGCCTTTTAGATGTCTCTCACAGTCTCTCCTCGACAGCTGGATCAAGGCCAATTTTGAGCCTCTGAGGAATGCAGACAGACTTTAAGCTATGCAGTTGTGCAACACCCCAGAGAAACACTCAAGAAATGGCTCCAGCCCAGGAACAGACAGTCACAGCTGTTACTTTCTGATGCAAGGTATGCTGAGAGACTGCAGGGACACCTCATGTTGAGAAAAGTAAACCAGGGACCTTAGAGAAGGTGAAACCTCAAGATGATTGTCACCAAGAATCCAAGCATCTAGAACTTTCTTCAGTGTCGAAATACTTCCTATCTGAGTTCTCCAATACTGCAACTTCTGAGCACACTTGCCTATGGAACATTTGCAGTGTGGTTGGGTGAATGATAGTTAGTTACTTTAATTCAGCCACACATAGCTGAAAGAAAGTTCAAAAAACAGGTCAAAGCAAAATGGATGTTAAATTGGTAACCATTCAACAAGAACAATGGATCTTAAAATATTCTTGTTGGTTTTGGTCACTCATTATGATAAAATAACTCAGTTTAAAGAACATCTGGTATATAAACATAGAGCTAACTTTTGATATATTTCACAGTAATAAAGACTTATCTTTCTCTTTTTCAAAAAACCTGAAGATTTATTTATTTTTATTTTATGTGTATGGCTGTATTGCCTGTTTGCATGTCTGTGCACCATGTGCATGCTTGGTCCCAACAGAGGCCAGAAGACAACACTGGATCCCAGGACCTCAAGTCATAAATGGTTGTGAGCCACCAGGTAGGTGCTGGGAACCGAAGTTTGGTCACCTGTAAGAGCAGCAAGTGCTTTTGATGGCTGAGTCACCCCTCTGGCTCTGGTATATCTCAACTTTTTAAAGACCCTTCTTAACTTAACCATATTACTGCTAAAATCTATTCTCTTAAATCAAAACCTTTCCTTTTCTCCTACCTATATCCCTGACAACCACTTATCTACCTTATGTTTATCCATGAGTTAATAATTCTTTATATTAAAAATGTCTCATTCAAATCAAAAGGCTACACACAGTAATGGCATTGTAATCATTTGCTTAAAGTTTAGGCTGATAGAAATGAGATTATTGTTGGGAAGAAAGATCATCTATCTATCTATCTATCTATCTATCTATCTATCTATCTATCTATCTATCTATCTATCCATCTATCTATCTATCTAGCCATCCATTTACCTATTTATCTCTACCACCTATTTTTGTCTGCCTATTATGACTCTTTTCTTTTCTCAATAATCAATTGATTAATTAACTTTAAGTCCTGATTATAGCTTTCCATACTTCCTCGCCCCCCTCCAGTCCTTCCCTCTCTTCTTTCCTTCTCCTGTTCTCTCTCCCTTTCTTCTAAGAGAAGGGGAGGCCTCCCATGGATATCAACCCACCTTGGCATATCAAGTAGCAGTAGGACTAGTTGCATCGTTTCATGTTGTGGCTAGACAAGGCAGCACAGTTAGGAGAAAGAGATCCAAAGGCAGGCAACAGAGTCAGAGATAAACTTCTGCTCCTCTGTTAGGAATCCCACATGAAGACCAAGCTGTACCTCTGTTACATATGTGTAGGGGACCTAGATCTATCCCCTGTACGCTGTCTGGTTGGTGGTTCAGTTTCAGTGAGCCCCTATGCACCCAGGTTAGTTGATTCTGTAGGTTTTCTTGTGGTGGCCTTGGTTTTTCTGTCTTCAATTCTTCCTCCCCCTCTTCCACCAGATTCTCTGAGCTCTGCCTAATGTTTAGCTGATGGGTCTCTATATCCACCAGAATGACTAAGATCAAAAACTCAAGCAACAGCTCATGCTGGATGTGAAGCAAGGGGATCACTCCTCCATTGCTGGTGGGAATGCAAACTTGTACAACCACTTTGAAAATAAATTTGTCAGTTTCTCAGAAAATTGGGACCTCAAGACCCAGCTCTACCACTCTTGGGCATATACCCAAAAGATGCCACAAGGACACATGCTTAACTATGTTCATAACAGCTTTATTTTTAATGGCAGCAAACTGAAAACAACCTAGATGTCTCTCAGCTGAAGAATGGATAGAGAAAATATGGTACATTTACTCAGTAGAATATTACTCAGCTATTAAAAACAATGACAAAATTTGCTAGCAAATGGATGGAACTATCACATCTCTATTTAGCACCCATCTTGGAGTTACCCAACAGTATCTATTTATCTAGCCACCTATCATCCTGTCAATATTTCCTCTTCAAGAAAGTGTTTCTTAATTTCATGTCAATATGTTTTATAAAAATGCAAAACAAATATTCTTTTCTGGGCCTGCCTTCTTCATAAGGAATGGCTGGGCTGCTTAGCACGTCCCTGACCTTAGCACATCCCTGACCTTAGCACATCCCTGACCTTAGCACGTCCCTGACCTTAGCACGTCCCTGACCTTAGCACGTCCCTGACCTTAGCACGTCCCTGACCATAGCACGTCCCTGACCTTAGCACGTCCCTGACCTTAGCACGTCCCTGACCTTAGCACATCCGCAGGCTGTGCATCACTGCCTCTTCTTCGTCAGATCTACAAGGTGCGCTTTTCAGTTTAAACAGTGGCCCTTCTAATATGTCGCCAAAGGGCAGGGGTGGAGGGCATATGAGTCAGACTCAGGAAATCAAACTTGTATGGACAGAATAATATAGCCAGCAGTGGGAGGCAGATTTTATGGAGGAAATCCTGCCTAGATTTTCCAGGAGTGCCACAAAAGCACTCTCTGAGCCTGTGTTTTAGAATGCTTGATCGTGCTAAAATTTAAAAGAGTCAATGCCTGTTTTCTTCTCTTTGTGGGGATTGAAGAAGTGTCAGGGGCACAGGCAAATAAAGACAGTCAGCCATGAGTGTGATTTTAGGAAGAATAGTATCTTACAAGAGCATTTCTTAGACATATTGATATCTCTATCACATCAAATTAGGAGTTTTGAAGGGTTTTGAAGGAAATGATACATTGTTCTCTGATTTCTCTGTATAAATGGCTGATCCAAATCACTCACAGGACAGAAAAAACATAATTATGATACCTCAAATAATTCTGCAGAGGGGAATGGACTCTCTGTCAGTAACCTCTGTCTTACACTCAGAATGAGAGGGAGGGCTGGTCAGGAGGTGAGGGAGGTGACAGAGGTGGGGGTGGGAAACACACCTCTTCCATAGCATTGATGAGGTTCTGGGTAGACTTGCTTATCTCTCCAGCTGGAGGTATTCCACTCCCAGGAGTGAAGAAGGCTGTGCTGGGTCCTGGGTGACCATTCATTTCCACCGTATAGCTGGCCTTCATAGGGCAACACGTTTGGTTGTGTAAAATGAAATAAACCACAAAAACATAAAGTCCCTATAAAAAGGAAAAAACCCATTAGTAAGTAAGCCAGAGTCTGTCTGGCTAGCTCAGCTGAAGAATAAACACAGCGTCACGTCTATCTGACCACCTTCAGGAGGCTCGGGGCTTACCTGAATCCAGGAGTGACTGACAGTATGCTAGCAGTCAGGCAAGGGTCACTGCCAGTTCAAAGTCACTAAATGCTCATCAGTCCTGCTTAGGAAGTGTGGACTCTTGCTAGTCATTTTTTTTCTTAATATATAAGTAACTCTGTGCCTTCCTAATACATGAAAACAAATTATAGAAATTTATTAATAAGCTGTATACATCTAGACGTATACATGTAGAAAGCAAACAACTTGTCCTCTAAAAAGTGACTGTTTTTATTCATCTGTCTCAATGTCTAATTAGCTGATGGGGCATTCCGCTCATCTTGTGTGTGTCTGGAAAGAGATGAACAACTGCCACTTGACACCCTGTGTGCCTCTCACCTACTTACCTTACTGGAACCAATTCACTGCATAGGGACTCTGCTGATTGCTTAACAGTTGCTTCTCCATACATGTTACACAAGAGCGCAAGAGCAACAAACCTCTCTTGTGCAGTCTTCAAAAACCGTTAGCCCTTCAGATTCCTCACAACATACTCAAGCTCTTGATAATTACTCTGCTTCCATCACAAAGAGGGACACTGCCTTTCTGTTTGCATTCTGCTCAGTACACCCTTCTTCCTTCATGTTTCCCACATGTGCTGTACTGTATGACTACTGTTCAAAGCCTGGTGATTCTGACAGTTTCATTTAGACAATAAGACACCTTAAATTGTGTGTGTGTGTGTGTGTGTTTACATTTCTTGGTGTTCAAAATTCGAATGCCAATAAAAATCTGTCACCAAAATTCTGAATTCACAAAGATAAAAGTAAAGACACTCAGCTAATTAAAGAATAAATAGGATTAATGTAAAAAAATTTTTCTAAAAACATAAACAAGTATCAGCGTTTGTAAAATTTTGAATCCCCATGGTTCCTATCATCTCTAGAGTACTGAAGCAGTTGAAATTGTACCAGCTGTACAACTGCACCTGAACTGTGTACTGACAGGTAGAAATAGCAACATGTTTCTTAGGAATCAGCATGGCCCAGCAGTCAGAAGCAGCTTTGACATACAGGAACCGAGAGGACCAGGTGCTATGCTACACATGGCTGTCCTTGGAAGCATGTGAGAATCTAGACTCTTCTCTTTCTATTGGAGTGATATCTTCTCGACTGGTCTCTATAACTAAGAGCATGTTTAAAAAGCAGTGTTGTGCATGATAAACATACAAAACCAAAACAAGACAAAACTCCTCATTGCTGTAGTCATCACATAAGAGCAAGAAGAAAACACTCATTTCCCTTTGAGTTAGGCTTGTCTGTTCTTCTGGAGAACATATTAATATTCCAAATGATGTAGGCCCAGTGAATTGGTTTCAAGTATAAATGATACTGTGCACATTAATGGAAACAAAGTCTTCCTGAAAACACCCGTGCTCATCCAACATTTTTTCTTACACAACTAACTTTTCACATGACTATGACCTAATTACATTGGCCACAGCAATAGACAAAACAGGGAAAAAATTAAAGTGTCAGCTTAAATGTTGTGCAAATGTTCCTGATTTATTTCAGGGTCATGTAGGTGTTGAGATGTGTCAGGTTAAAAGCTGGATAAGGAAACAAACCCTGTGCTTTAAACCATCTCTGAGGCCCATCTGTTGAAGCTCTGCCGCATGCTCCTGCTTGGTTTCATATCCAGCCTTTCGTGCGCCAGGAAACTGAACTGCTGAACATAGCTACACTCAAAAACTGCATTGTTTTTCTTCTTAAAAGTATACGGCAAATATTTTGAGACTTTTAGATGTGCCCCAGGAAACACAAACATGGTTAAAATAAAAAGGAAAGAATGTTTAAATGCAGATTATGCTTAAATTGACTCTTGCTTGGTGTGGGCCAAGCTGTGCAAATATAGAAAGGGGGGCTGCATTATTCAAAGTATTCAGCTGTGGAGGTTTCTGATCTCAGAGTAAAAACAAGTTTCCCTTCCAAGTACTGCACACTGTGTGCAGGGTCCTGCTACAATGTTGTGTGCAGCAGTTTCAACAGAGCACCTAAATTCTCCGTTTGTAGAATGTTGCATGTGCACAGTCTATACTATCAGGCCCTGAGATGCAAGGTTCCTGCTCTCAGACTGCTTGCATATAAAACAATATTTGACCCCCACCAAGCATCAGGTTGGTACACACCAGCTATCTGTACTTCCTGTCATTTACAGATGGCAGGTTTACAGGGAAGCTATTGTGTCTGTAAGTTGCTGTTTTTATTATTTTCATGGTCCTCCCATAATCATGAAAATGCTTTTAAAAGTCATTAACTTATTTACAGTTGAATTAACTATAAAATTAAGGTTCATTCTGTATTTCTTTTGACCCTGGAATAGAAACTTATTAGTCAACGTTCTGTGAGCCACAAATGGAATCATCCATAGTTTAAAGAATTATACTTGCTCATAACTATTTTTTAAAGAATTATTTATTATTAGCTTGTTTATTATTAGTTGTTTTCTATTTGTTATTATTTATTTGCTTACATGATTTTCTTTGCATCAAATATGCGCAAAAACCCACAGAGGCTCTCGGATCCCTTTGAGCTGGAGTCACAGGGCCTTGAGTTGCCTTGTGGGTGCTAGGGAGCAAATGCAGGTTTAACCACTGACACAGGTCTCTATGGTGCTCAGCATGAAGCAAGCAAAGGGAGTTCAGCTGTTCTCTCCAACATGTCTGTCAGTCCCGTGCTTCAGTTCACAAGTTTAATAAGAAGTGGCGAGACAGAACTGGCCAAAACAGGAGGTGGAACGTGGCTTGGCTCTGCTGCACTCTCTTCTGAGATCTTTCTCCAATTTCATCAAGCTATAAAGGCCCCTGCTGAAGAACACTTCAGGTTTCCGTGTGGAGCCCTGCCACTCTCATGCCTTCAGAGATGGGGCAGGACAAGGTGGCATCTTCAGGATTAAGCTCTCTTAAGCTCAAACATTTGGTATGTTAAAGAAATCTATTCAGTTGCAAGTTCTTAGAAAGTAAGGGGAAATGCTCAGCGCTCTTAGTTACGTTTTGTTTGTTTGTTCATAATATAGTCTCTGACTCAAAGACAGAACTCAAGAAGTCATTAATAAACCAGAGATCACAGCAGGCAAGAGTGGGAAGGGGTAAGTACAGAGGGGGTATGTTTCTCCCTCTGAGTCCTTTATAACTACACTTGGACCAGCTCAGTAATGGTCTGCTAAGATTCTTCTCCAGGTTAGTGCTTTCCACTTCATGTGCATGTACAGACACTGTGTTCCCGGAGAAGGAGCATGAAGTCAGGGTTTGGGGCACACTCCTGGGCTCCTCTGGTCAGTGTCTCTTGGGAGCCTGCTGCTTTGAGGTAAGCTTCCCGTCTCTGGTCCTTCTACTGGGGCTAGGTTTGTTCCTTTCTGCACTTACTTTTCCTCAAAGGCTTTCTGCTTTCACTCTTCCCTTGGCAGACAGAGGAAACCACCGTGAGCCCTTGTTTCTGGTTTGGAACTGCTCTAGGGTTCTGACCTGCTACATTTTGAATCACCAGTCTCTTGGCAGCAAGGAAAATAGACTTTGGGCCAATGACAAAATTGGAAAGACAAATACACAGTTTCTACATACGTGTGTGTGTGTGTGTGTGTGTGTGTGTGTGTGTGTGTGAGAGAGAGAGAGAGAGAGAGAGAGAGAGAGAGAGTGAGAGAGAGAGAGGAATCTCATCTTTAATTTCTTCACTTTAAAGTCCTTTTTTAAAGTTGATTTTAGTTTATATTTTAAATAAGATCTGCAGTTTAATCTGTATAGCCAATAAAGAAAGGAAGCGTGAGTTCATTCTGAGGACTGTTGACTGGTCAGTGTACCTGCTACCTAGTCATTTAGAGGTCAGTTATTACTCAAACACTTCTCACAACATTGCCCACTATGTACTGTGGGTTCTGTCAACTTCTACTGAAATGCCTTCTCATTTAAGGGACTTTCAGCTCAGAACTCACATAGGGAAAAGGAAGTTAACTGATTTCAGGCATGTCTGGCTCTGGTGAATGGCAGGCCTAAACTCAAGAGATCTAGGCAGGCGTCTATCCTAGGATCCAGACAAGAGAGAAAAACTACACATTAATTTTTCCTAAAGTCACGTGAACACAAACGGCTGGTGTCACAAAGCCCGGGAGTCCTGGATAGGAAGTCTCCAAGATGCAAACCACATTGGGTGGTAGGATGGAGGGGCAGGTAATAGTGGAACTCACAGGGGCAGAAAGAAGCTCTAATTGGGAGGAAAAGTAAAGAACAGGAATAATTTGTTTTCTCCAAGGATGAGCCCTTGATTGATTATCCAATCCCAAGTGGTCATCCTTAAATACATATACACAGGAGCAACACTAAAGGAACCCAGCAGCTTGTATTTATAAATGCATCTATCTCTAGCAATGTAAAAATAATTAAAGAATAACAATGAATTTTAGTGTGATTGGGGAGGACACTGGAGGATCTGGAATGAGAAGGAAGGGTAGAAATGATATAAATATAGTAGTCGGGTATAAAATTCTCAAATCACCTAGAAGCCTATTCTTTATTAATGGAAGGCAGAAGAGGGGTGGAACCAGACAGGAAGGGGAGTGGGGAGAGACTGGGAGGAGTAGAGGGATGGAAAACTGTAGTCAAGATATATTTTATGAGAAAAGTGTGTTTTTAATAAATGACAAAAACACTATAAAGTTCTAAATTCACATTTCAGTATAAGCTCTTTTTATTAACAATCATCATAATCATCATCATCATCATGATCATCATGGTGGTTTTTTGTTTTTGTTTTTTTTTTGACAGGGTTTCTCTGTGTAGTTCTGGAACTCAGCTGTAGACCAGAGATCCATCTGTCTCTGTTCTTCCACCCATGCACCCACCCACTCCTGCCTCCCTGTCCTTGATTCCCCTACACGGGGGCATCTACTGAACCTTCACAGGACCAAAGACCTCTCCTCCCACTGATGCCTGACAAGGCTGTCCTCCGCTACATAAGCAGCCAGAGCTATGTGCACTCCTTGGTTGGTGGCTTAGTCCATGGAAGCTCTGGGGTGTCTGGTTCATTGATATTGTTGTTCTTCCTCTGGGGTTGCAAACCCCTTCAGTTCCTTCAGTCATTTTTCTAACTCCTCCATTGGGGACTCCACACTCAATGCAATGGTTGTCTATGATCATCTGACTCTGTATTTGTAAGGCTCTGGCAGGGCCTCTCAGGAGACAGCTATATCATGCTACTTTCAGCAAGCCTTTCTTAGCATCCACAATAGTGTCGGGGTTTGGGGACTGTATCTGGGATGAATCCCCAGGTGGGGCAGTCTCTGGATAACCTATCCTTTACTCTCTGCTCTGCACTTTGTCTCCATATTTGCTCCAATGAATATTTTGTTCCCCTTTCTAAGAAGGACCGAAGCACCCACACTTTGGTCTTCCTTCTTCTTGAGCTTCCCAAAAGATTCTCCAACGAATAACAAGGACACATGCTCCACTATGTTTGTAGCAGCCTTATTTATAAGAGCCAGAAACTGGAAAGAACGCAAATATCCTTCAACAGAGGAATGGATAGAGAAAACATGGTACATTTACACAATGGAGTATTACTCAGTTGAATTCGTGAAATACTTAGGCAAATGGATGGACCCAGAAATTATAGTCCTGAATGAGATAACCAAATCACAAAATTACACACATGGTATGCACTCACTGATAAGTGGATATTAACCCAAAATCTCAGAATACCCAAGATACAATTCACAGACCACATGAAGCTTAATCACTGTTCTTAATTATTGGGTCTTTCCAGCATGCCTCTAAATAAGTTTTGGGATTTTTTTTTTCCAGAGATGGTGTGGTGGTTTGAATAAGAATGGCCCCCAAAGGCTCATATACTTTAATTTCTGGTTGCCTAGTTGGTACACTGTTTCAGAAGGATTAGGAGGTGTGGCCTTGCTGGAGGAGGTGTGTCACTACAGGTGGGCTTTCAGATTTCAAAAGCCCCAGGACTGTACCAGGCCCAGGCTCTCCCGACCCCTGCACCCCCCTCAACCTCCTTCTAGTTAAAGATCAGAATGTGCACCCCTAGCTATTGCTCCAGTACCATGCCTGCTCCCACCATGATGATCATTGACTGACCCTCTGAAACTGTAAGCAAGCCAGCAATTAAATGCTTTCTTTGATAAGATGCCTTGGTCCTGGTGTCACTTCACAGTATTATAACAGTAACAAAGACAGAGAGGGTCTTACTAACAAGTTTAGGTTAACCTGGAAATAGCTATGTAGACCAGATGGGCCTCAAACTTACAGTCCTCCCATCTCAGCCTCCAAAATGCTAGGATTTACAGTCATCTTGAACTCAGCCTAAATCTTTTAAACAGAGCTTTCATTATCATCCTTCAAGCTGCCATTTTGAAAACAGGGCCTTAAAAGTTAGTGTGCTGGTTCCTACTTATTCTGTGGAGTAACCTCAACTAGACAGCGCAGGTGACCTAAGAAGAGTGTCAATATGAAGATGAGTCAGGAAACTGAATGACCTTGTGCCAGTGGAGATGCCAGAAGAGATCAGTTGGCTGTGAAGTAAACTAAACTGCTTGCATGTTTGAAGAGAAAATAAGTAACATATTATAAGTACCAAACTGGAGGAGAGGGGAGCAAGTAAGGTGAGAGGCCTACCTGTGGAAGACAGCTGTGTGGTAGACACCCAAGCTGTATGGGTGTGAGGTGCATGAAGAGTGTTTGTTGTTTTGTTTTTGGAAACACGTTACAGACTAAAGAGCAGAGTGCTCAAGACTAAACATCTTGAGAACATTCAGGAAGAGTGACCAGAAAAGCAAGCAAGGAACTGCTAGCTAGAAGACAGTCACTGGTGTATGGCAGAAGCAAGAAGAGTCTGTTCTGCAGGCATGACGTATTTGTGTTGTCAAAAACAGACACAGACAACAAAGTAAATGGGGCATCTTTTCAGGTGCAACTGGGAAGAACACGGTGACCACAGAGAGGCTGATGACACGTGACAAAACACATAATACACTGATCAGAAGGTATCTTTAGGCAAGTAGGGTAGCTTTACTCATGATCTTAGATCCTTCAGTGCTACACCTCAGGGGGCAACTGTGGAAGGGCTCCACTCTTGTCAACACTACCAACGTCTACCATTCTTTATCTTATTCAAGCAAGAATATATATAAGGCTGTATAGCTTAGAGTTCAAGTCCTTGAAACAGCCAAAGGAATGAGGTACTCCATCTGAAGGGAGATGCTGAAACCATGTCATGCATTGCCGTTCCCTGGGCTGCAAGAGCACTGTGGGCATATCCTTCCAGAAATGTCACCCCTCCTCTAATAGAAATGCCACATATGGAATTGCTCAGTTTGTGTTTGTGATTGAGTCCCATCACATAAGCTGCTGAGGCTGTAAATCTCTAAAGTTATATCTAACCTGGGTTTCTAAATTCTTCATATTGCTTTGTAAAGAAAAGGAATTCTATAAATGAGCTTTAAAGAAATGGTTGATTTTCTTTCAGTATGGCTAATTAAATATCAAAGATGACTTACAGCTTTGCTTTTTAACCATTCCCATGTGACTCAGTGGGAACACAATGATAAACTCTAGTAGGCTTTTAACACAACATGGTTGCCATAGCCGGAATAAGTTACAGGCTGAGTGAAAAAGCTGACCAGTTCATTTGGCAAGGTCCAAAAAGTTTTATCAGTAGATAAATATTCCTTACACTATGACCTTGTAGATGCCACACTTAGAGATGCTATATAAAATAGGCATAAACAAAAACTTCCAATTAATAATATTGTGTGAATATTATATTATGGGGATATTATTTGTTAAAATCTTAATAAGTTGACATCTGATGACAAATTATTTAGTAGGGACAAATAACAAGATATCTTTTTTTATCCCAATTTTCTTATTAGTGAAACAAAGATTCTATAGATGCTTTATAGAGTACTTACCAGCAGAACTTGAAGAACTCATACATATTTTTATTAAAAAATATAAAAATTTGAGGCAAACTAAGTTCATGCTTATTGACAAAAAGGAAAGTGGAAGAAAATACAGGGACCAAAAGACTTTTTTAAATAGTAAATCTTAACATTCAGAAGTAAGTATTCAATCTTGGTTTAAAACTACAATTTCTGTGAATTTTCTGAAACCCATTAATTATGTGAGGCTCTTGTGTAAGCATAAAACAATAATAAATTAGACAGATTGTTGGATTTATAGCTGAGCAATTACTAGGGTGGCCTTGGATTCTACTTTGTGACTATGCTGGCTTGCTTCTGACTCCTTAGTACAACCAATTTAAGTTTGTTCTCAACTAGTTAATAAATAAATGAGATTCTGACTATGGTTATTTTGGCTTTGGCAATTACCCCTAATCTACTCTTTAAACTGCTGGCCTGGCTACCTCCCAAGGGGTGTTACCCCAGATACTTGCTGTTTCTCCTGGCCAAATGCTCATGGTACATCTCCCCTCTTGGCTGCTTCATTTCTCCTCCTCTCTATTCATTCTCCTCTCATCTCTTTCCCTCACCTAGGTCACTCCAAACCCACCTCCCTCTACTCCCTCCAGTAATTGGCTGTAGCTAATTTTATTTAACCAATAGTTTTAAATCAAGGAACAAGGCTTGCATAACAAAAGCTTGTGAACATGAAAATTTACTCTTAAGCCTAGACCTTCCCTTCAGGTACAGAATTTAGCATTACAGTGTATAGCAACAGACCAACCTCAACATTCCTGAGTTGGTATGCTGAGCCAGCATCTTTCTTCATATCATATCACAAACTCCCCAAGCCCCTCTCACCACTCATTAACCATATAAATGTTATCTGTACTCTCCCAGTTCATGCACTACACCGGTCAAATGCTTCCCTGCCCCACTTTAAACAAAACCCACATTTTGGCCAGGTTCCTTTACTTGGGGATGATCTACAACTTAAACTCTCCTATCAGTCTTGATTCAGTCATTGAGTTAACTATCCACCTGTAGAATTTGGTAAACAGTGAATAGAAAATGTAATGAAAGAAAATTTCTAAAATTAAAGAGTTAAAGCCTTTATTCAAATTTTGGGTTCTTTTACAAAGTCTTGTAAGTCTTTCATGCACAGAACAGTTCATAATTGAATTCAATGTTGCCAACCTTATTGGAGAATGCATATTTTACAAACTTACACTCAGGTTGTAAGGAAAAAAAAAAGCAGGGGGATGTTATAGAACAAAAATCTGAATATTTTCAGATAACAATAATCCTTAAAATGTAAGAAAACATTTTAGATTTCTTTTTTTTTGAAGAAATGTCTATATAGCTAATGAGAACAATGCATGCACATATTTATACACAATTTCTTTTGTTTGTTTTATGTTTTCTTATTGGATTTTTTTTTAATTACCTTTCTAATGTTATTCCTGTTCCTGGTTTTCTCCCTACACCCTACCCCATCCTGCCTCCCCCTACATCTATGAGAGTGCTCCTGCACCCAACTCACTCCCATCTCCAGGTCCTCAATTCCCCTACATTGGTGTGTATATTGAGCCTTCATAGGACCAAGGACCTCTCCTCCCATTAATGCCTAACAAGGCAATCCTCTGCATACTGCTTGGTTGATGGCTTAGTCCCTGGGAGCTCTGGGGTGGTCTGGTTGGTTGATATTGTTGTTGTTCTTATGAGGTTGCAGACCCGTTCAGTTCCTTCAGTCCTTTCTCTAACTCCTCCACTGGGGACCCCACACTAAGTTCAACTGTTGACTTTGAGCATCCACCTCTGTATTTGTCAGGCTCTGGCAGGGCCTCTGAGGAGACAGCCAAATTAGGCTCCTTTCAGTAAGCATTTCTTGGCATCCACAATAGTGTCGGGATTTGGTGACTGTATCTGGGATGAATCCCCAGGTGGGACAGTCTCTGGATCACCTTTTCTTCAGTCTCCAATCTACACTTTATCTCCATATTCGCTCCAATGAATATTTTGTTCCCCTTCTTAGAAGAACCAAAGCACCCATACTTTGGTCTTCCTTCTTGAGCTTCATGTAGTCTGTGAATTGTGTCTTGGGTATTCCAAGCTTCTGGGCTAATATCCACTTATCAGTGAGTGCATACCATGTGTCTTCTTTTGTCATTGGGTTACCTCACTCAGGATGATATTTTCTAGTTCCATCAACTTGCATAAGAATTTCATGAATTCATTGGTTTTGATAGCTGAGTACTACTCCATTGTGTAAATGTACCATGTTTTCTGTATCCATTCCTCTGTTGAAGGACATCTGGGTTCTTTTCAGCTTCTGGCTATTATAAATAAGACTGCTAAGAACATAGTGGAGCATGTGTCCTTAATACATGTTGGAGCATCATCTGGGTATTTGCCCAGGAGTGGTATAGCTGGGTCCTCTAGTAGCACTATGTTCAGTTTTCTGAGGAACCGCCAAACTGATTTCCAGAATGGTTTTACCCGCTTACAATCCCACCAGCAATGGAGGAGTGTTCCTCTTTCTACTCATCCTCTCCAGCACCTGCTGTCACCTGAGTTTTTGATCTTACCCATTCTGACTAGTGTGAGGTGGAATCTCAGGGTTGTTTTGATTTACATTTTCCTGATGATTAAGCATGTTGAACACTTCTTTAGGTGCTTCTCAGCCATTCACTATTCCTCAGTTAAGAATTCTTTGTTTAGCTCTCTAACCCATTTTTTAAATAAGGTTATTTGATTCTCTGGAGTCTAACTTCTTGAGTTCTTTGTATATATTGGATATTAGCCCTCTATCAGAAGTGGGGATTGTAAAGATATTTTCCCAATTTGTTGGTTGCCTTTTTGTCCTATTGACATTGTCCTTTGCCTTACAGAAACTTTGTAATTTTATGAGGTTCCATTTGTCAATTCTTGATCTTAGAGCATAAGCTATTGTTGTTCTGTTCAGGAAGTTTTCCCGTGCCCATGTACTTGAGGTTTTTCCCACTTTCATTTCTATTAATTTAGTGTGTCTGGTTTTATTTGTAGGTCCTTGATCCACTTGGACTTGAGCTTCGTACAAGAGGATAAGAATGGATCGATTTGCATTCTTCTGGATGCTGACTGCCAGTTGAACCAGCACCATTTGTTTAAAAGGCTATCTATTTTGACTGGATGGTTTTAGCTGCATTGTGTGTGGGTTCATTTCTGGGTCTTCAATTTTATTCCATTGATCTACCTGCCTGTCACTGTACCAATACCATGCAGTTTTTAACACTATTGCTCTGTACAGCTTTAGTTCTGGGATGCTGATTCCCTTAGAAGTTCTTTTATTGTTGAGAATAGTTTTAGCTATCCTGGGTTTTCTGTTATTCCAGATGAATTTGCAAATTGTTCTAACTATATGAAGAATTGAGTTGGAATTTTGATGGGAACTGCACTGCATCTATATATATTGCTTTTGGCAAGATAGCCATTTTTACTATCTTAATCTTGTTGCTCTATGAGCATAGGAGATCTTTCCATCTTTTGAGATCTTCTTAGTTTTCTTTCTTCAGAGACTTGAAGTTCTTGTCATACAGATCTTTCATTTGTTTGGTTAGGGTCACATCAAGATACTTTTTATTATTTGTTATTATTGTGAAGAGTGTCATTTCCGTAATTTTTTTCTCTGCCTGTTTATCCTTTGAGTATAGGAAGGCTATCGATTTGTATGAGTCAATTTTATATCCAGCCACTTTGCTGAAGTCGTTTATCAGCTGTAGGAGCTCTCTGGTGGAGTTTTTGGGGTCACTTAAGTACACTATCATATCATCTGTAAATATGATAGTTTGACTTCTTCCTTTCCAATTTGTTCCCTTTGACCTCCTTTTGTTGTCTAATTGCTCTAGCTAGAATTTCAAGTACTATATTGAATAGATACGGAGAGAGAGGGCAGCCTTGTCTAGTCACTGAATTTAGTGGGATTGCTTCAAGTTTTTCTCCATTTTGATTGTTGTTGACTACTGGTTTGTTGTATATTGCTTTTACTATGTTTAGGTATGGGCCTTGAATTCCTGATCTTTCCAAGACTTTTAACATGAAAGGATGCTGAATTTTGTTAAATACTTTTTCAGCATCTATGCTGAAAAACCCTGTGGGTTTTTCCTTTAAGTTTGTTTATGTAGTGGATTACGTTGATGGATTTCCTTATATTGAACCATCCCTGCATCCCTGGGATGAAGCCTACTTGATCATGGTGAATTATTGTTTTGATGTGTTCTTGAATTCTGTTGGCAACAATTTTATTGAGTATTTTTCCATCAATGTTTGCAGAAAAATTGGCCTGACATTCTCTTTGTTTGTTGGATCTTTGTTTTATCATTGAGTAGGGCATTGTTTAGCTAACATGTGTATGTGGGCTTTCTGTTGTTTTTGTTGCTATTGAAAACCAGCCTTAATTCGTAATGATCTGATAGGAGACATGGGATTATTTCAATCTTCTTATATCTGTTGAGGTCTGTTTTGTGACTGATTATATGGTCAATTTTGGAGAAGGTACCATGAGGTGCTAAGAAGAAGGCATATTCTTTGGATTTAGGATGAAATATTCTATAGATATCTGTTATATCCATTTAGTCCATAACTTCTGTTAGTTTCACTGTATCTCTGTTTAGTCTGTTTCCTTGATCTGTCCATTGATGAGAGTGGGGTGCTGAAGTCCCCCACAGTTATTGTGTGAGGTGCAATGTGTGCTTCAAGCTTTGGCAAAGTTTCTTTTATGAATGTGGGTGCCCTTGTGTTTGGAGCATAGATGTTCAGAATTGATAGTTTTTCTTGGTTGATTTTTCCTTTGATGAATATGAAGCGTCCTTCCGTGTAGTCTTTTTTGATGACTTTTGATTGAAACTCAATTTTATCCGACATTAGAGTGACTACTCCAGTTTGGTTCCTGGGACCATTTGCTTGGAAAATTGTTTTCCAGCGCTTTACTCTGAGATAGTGTTTGTCTTCGACACTGAGGTGCGTTTCCTGAATGCAGCAAAATGCTGGGTCCTGTTTACCTAACCAGTCTGTTAGTCTGTCTTTTTATTGGTGAATTGAGTCCATTAATGTTAAGACATATTAAGGACCAATAATTGTTGCTTCCTGTTATTTTTGATGTTATATTTATGTTTGTGTGGTTATCTTCTTTTGGGTTTGTTGAAAGATTACTTTTTTTGCTTTTTCTAGGGTGTAGTTTCCCTCCTTGTGTTGGTGTTTTCCATCTATTATCCTTTGTAGGGCTGGATTTCTGGAAAGATATTGTGTAAATTTGTTTTTGTCATGGAATATCTTGGTTTCTCCATTTATGGTAATTTAGCGTTTTGCTTGGTATAGTAGTCTGGGCTGGCATTTGTGTTCTCTTAGGGTCTGTATGAGATATGCCCAGGATATTCTAGTTTTCATAGCTTCTGATGATAAGTCTGGTGTGATTTTGATATGTTTGCCTTTATATGTTACTTGACCTTTTTTCCTTACTGCTTTCAATATTTCTTTGTTTAGTGCATTTGGTGTTTTCATTATTATGTGATGGGAGGAATTTGGAGTTCTGTAGGCTTCTTGTATGCTCATGGGTATCTCTTTATTTAAGGGAAGTTTTCTTCTATAATTTTGTTGAAGATATTTACTGACCTTTTAACCTGGAAATCTTTGCTCTCATCTTTACCTATAATCCTTAGGTTTGGTCTTCTCATTCTGTCCTGGATTTCCTGGATGTTTTGGGTTAGGAGGTTTTTGCCTTTTGCATTTTCTTTGACTATTGTGTCAATGTTTTCTATGGTATCTTCTGCACTTGAGATTCTCTCTTCTATCTCTTTGTATTTTGTTGGTGATACTTGCATCTATGAATAGTGATTTCTTTTCTAGGTTTTCTATCTCCAGGGTTGCCTCCCTTTATGATTTCTTTATTGATTCTACTTCCATTTTTAGATCTTGGATGGTTTTGTTCACTTTCTTCATTTGTTTGTGTTTTCCTGTAATTCTTTAAGGGATTTTTGTGTGTCCTCTTTAAGGACTTAGTTACCCATGTTCTCCTGTATTTCTTTAAGGGAGTTTTTATGTCCTTCCTCAAGTTCTCTATCAGCATCATAAACTGTGATTTTAATCCAAATCTTGCTTTTCTGGTGTGTTGGGGTATCCAGGACTTGCTGTTGTGGTAGAATTGAGTTTGGATGGTGCCATGTTGCCTTGGTTTTGGTTGGTAATGTTCTTGTGTTTTCCTTTCACTATCTGGTTATCTTTGGTGTTAGCTGGTCTTGCTGTCTCTGACTGTGACTTGTCCCTTCTGGAAGCCTGTGTATCAGTACTCCTGGAAGACCAGTTCTCTCTGGGAGGAATTTACGTATGAAGAGCTCTGGTACAGGTTCAATTCAGGGGTACAGACAGAAACCAGAAGGATTCTTTCCCCAGCTGATCCTTGGTTCCTGTGCCCTAATGGCTCTGAGCAGGTCCCTCTTGGGCCAGGAATTTGAAGAGAAGTGGTGGTCTTATCTGTGCATGCAGGTGTGTAGGCACTCCTGGGAGACAAGCTCTCTTGTGGCGGTATTTGTGTATGTAGCTCTGTGGTCCAGGATCAGCTCTTGGCACAGATGGAAATTGGAAGACTCCTTTCCCAGGTTATTCCTGGGTTTTTGTGTCCTGAGAGTTTCAGGCTGGTTCCTGGTAGGTTCCTCTGAGCAGCAATGGTGGTCCTACCTGTGCTTCCAGGCCTGTTCACACTCCCAGCGCCACCTGGGTATGGAGCTCTGTCATGTCACATTTTCATAAATGTGCATGCTGTGTTTTTACCACATGCACTCCCCATCATCTGCTAATTTTCCTATTCATACCCACTGACCCCCTTTCTTCCCAATACCCCAACTTCTACTGTGAAATCTTTTTTGTGTATTATCCAGTGAATTGCATTAGCACTGCTCATAGGATCATGGGTGAAGGTATGTTCCGATCAGTGTGGGTACCTTACCGGTAACTATACCACTAAATAAAATGTCTGTCCCTCTACTACCAACCATTCATTGCACATAAATCTTGGGGATGAGGTGTAGGCACCATGAGCTTCTTCCTTGAGAAGCTATTGACTTGCCCAGTGTTTACTTTGCCTTTACCTGTTCATTAGCTAGTAAATACTCCTCATTTTCTCTGTTTCTAGGCTTTTGTGAATTGTGCTAAAACTGACATTAGAATGCAGATATCTCCTCTACATTTTTACTTCCTTTTATTTTCTTATTTGAAGTTATGGAACCATATGGTAGTTTTCTTTGTTTGAGGAATCCTTGTGCCTGTAACTGTGCTCCACAATGGCTGTACAAGTTTATACTTACATCAACACTATGCACGAGGTTTCCTTTCAGCACATTCCCATAAGCATTTACTATCTGTGGTATTAATAGTAGCTTTTCTTGCTGGGGTGAGGCATTGATTTACATATCCTGAATCACTGGGGATGTTGAATGTTTCATATACCTGTTGGTCATTTGTGCATCTTTTGAGAAATGGCTATTTAGATCTGCTGCCTGTTTTCAAACAGAGAGTTGTTATTATTACAGCTATTCTTGCTATTTTGTATTGCAGTGCTTGGTTTCTTACATGTTTTAGATAGCAGTGCCTTTTCAAGTATGTACTTGGTAAATATTTTCTCTTATACTATGTCTCTTCACTCTCCTGACTGTTTTCTTTGCTATAGAAATTATTTTTTTATAATATGTGTGAGTGTACCATGTGTGTATGTAGACACATGCATACCATAGCACATATGTGGAGGTCAGAGGACAACCTGGGTACTAGTCTTCACCATCTGCTTTGAAGCAAGGCATTTACCTTGTTCCCTGATGCATACACCAGACTAGATGGCCTACTCCCAGTTTTGCAAGAGATTTTGTCTTAAAGGAATAAGGTGGAGAGTAATGTAGTGTAAGATCTGATGTCCCCTGGGTTCAACACACAGACACACACATCTACATCACATAGTCAACACACACATATACACACATGGAATCACACAAAACCAAAAACAACCACATAGCAAGGTTCAGTAAGGATGTTTTGTTGTTCCAGTCAGTTTTCAAGCTTAGGATGGAGAGACCTAAGAATGGTCCATATTTGTACCATTTCTGAGTGCCAATGCCATTCTGGGTAGCTGATAATAATAGTAGGTGCTGTGAAGAATCCCACAGGTAACTGGATTCTAAGGTCAGCAGAGAGTTGACTGCTCTTGTTTGCAGAGCTGCTTGAGGATGGGGAGTGCAGACATACCACTGCTGTGAAGACAACAGAAACCCACAGCTGCAGTCCCAGAGAACTTTCAAGTTTCCCTTGTTTTCCATCTCTGTTATCAGATTATCACATAGCTGTCCAGTGGCTGTCATGCTGTGGGTCACCAAAGCTAGCCTCTGCAGTTGTATAGACAGCTGGCAGCTACCCGAAATATGAAGTCTGGATCTTATCTCTATAATTTTGGATGAAAGCAATGAGAATGTTTTAGAGCTCATAGGATTTTAACTTCAGCATTGTGTCTCATGTTTATCAACTTGGGCACCTGGCTTGGGGTCTGACTTTAAAAGGTAAAATGAAATGCCATGCACACACTCCCTTGGCTATCTGAATCTCTCCACTGTTGGGGTGTTGTATCCTTTTATTGGCAGATCCTTGGCTAGTTTATGACTTTCAAGTGTGCAAACATGGTGCTGGATCTGTAGGGCTGAGGGGGACCCAGCCTGGAGATTAAGGTCAGCTATTCACCTTGTTAGAGTATAGCAGTTCTTGACTCTTCTAGACAGAGCCAGTGTCAGACTGACTTTCTGGTTTTATGAAGTTAGAAATCAGTTTGATGTGAACCCTCAGGTTGTTAATGCTCTTATGTTTAAGGAGAACCTGTACGCACTGTGGCAGTCAGTTAAAGCTGATTGGCAGGGGCTTCGTCAGCTGGCAGTTTGCTACCTTGGCCTTCCTAGCAGGTTCTCCCTCATATTTCATGAGAATCAAGGAAATGACATTCTCTCAACTTGGCCTTTTACAAATTTTCTACATTGGACTTTTTTTTCTTTAAAAAATCAGAGTTGTTTTTAAAATTCTTTGACCCCTTTTTGAGCCTGGAACCATCCCTAGCTCCCAGGATGGCCTCAAATGAGCCACAAGATGTCAAGTCTTTTTTTGTGGCAGATCTGAGGTGGGAGGAGGGCGAGGCTGGACTCTTGTCCCTGTTCTGAACCAGAACAGGACACAGAGCTTCAAATTCCTCAGAAACCCAGCCTCAGAGCAGGTACCGACCTACTTATCCTTTACAGCTGGGGAGAAGGAACACGCCAGTGCAAGTCAGGCCAGAGACAGCTCTGCCAAGCTTCATGGAAGAGTGTGCACAAGCAGAAGACAGCATGTGGAGCACAGAGAGCAGGAGCGTGGAGGACAACAGATGCCCACCCTCATTTCTTAGTAAGTAAAAGCCTTGGAAACCAAGAGTGCGAGACTGACCGCCCACAACAGGAAGGCAACACAGACAGCACCCCTGCCTGACTCAGTGCCATCCTTTCAACAGGCTACTGGGAATTCCCGCCCAAAATAGCCAGGAGTCCAGAGACTGAGATGGAGACAACAGGCTATTTTTGTTGCAAGAAGAAGTCAAGTTATCAGATAAAAACATGATATAAGTTAAAAGAACCCCTCACCCCACCCCCACCCCCACAGCTCATGTCTGTATCTTTTCTTTATGGTGTGAGAGAGTCAGAGCCAAGCCAGGACCTGTACTTTTGTCTTGATCTGAGCTCAGTTCAGAAATGTGCATAGAGTTTAGGTCAAAGGCAATCCTGCCTTTCTAGGGGTGTCTGCCCCCTTCTCCCCTCCTTTCTTCCCTCCTTCCCCATCTCCTTCTCTTCCTCCCTGTCTCTTCTCTTTCTCTTCTCTCTCTCCCCCCTCTTTTCTCCCTCCCTCTTTGCCCACATATGTCTTATGTTTTTTCTTTTCTCTTTAGTGCCCCCCCATATCCCCAGAGAAAAGGGGAAAAGATGACCTCAGGCAAATCTGAGCTACAGGCTCATGTGATTAAAATTGTTTATTTACTCGTGCTTTGAAAAGGAAAGGAAGATGAAACCTGCTTGAAAGCGGTTTGTGTCTGGAAAACATTGCTCAAGTTGCAGTATGCAGCAACTGGTTAAAATTGCCAACTTGTCTCTTTAGTTTCTACACAAATGTCAAATGTTGCTCTTTTGCTTCTATAAAGGTCAGTATGGTTTAAAGCGAAAAAAAAAACAAAACAAACTTAGGCCATCGACTTGTTATTGAATTTGAGAAGTGTTTTGTTTACTAGTAAAATAAATCTAAAAATGTTTCTACGGCTCCCAACCCCAGAAAGACCATCTTACAATGCACTTAATGACTTTCTGTTCCTTTCCTTGTCTCTCAGGATCCTTCCTGTGAAAGATGGGTCTCACAGCAGCCTGTTTCTAATTACTCTGTGTCCACACGAACTGAATACAAAGTACAGTGGTGCTTAGGTGGCACGTCATGATCTTTCCCTTGTGCTTTCCTGCCCCTTACACAGTTTTGAACAGGTTATAACTGTGGAAATAAAGTTCTTAACAAATGCATCTCAAAGTGGCATTTTCCAAATGTAACCAGGAGAGAAGTCAGCTCCTTTTTATAATTGGTGAGGGATCACTGAGCAGGCATCAGAATGTGTATACCCAGAAGAAGAAGGGAAAGTACAACTTGTTCAAGTCATTGTTGGTCATGAGCACTGCTTGCTCTAGCCACAGTATATTGTGACCTCACGCCTCTTTCAATAAAAATAAAGTGGAAATGCCTGGCATGAGCAAGGCACAAAAGTCAAATTCAAGTATAACAGAGAATAAACAAACAAAGTAAATAAGCAAGCAAGCATGATTTAACAGTTTGAAACAATACATATCTGTTGAATTGCCTGTTCTAGTATGCTTGCTAATTCTGAGTGTACAGGCCTGGGCATGATTGTCATCACTCACACAACATGCGGCAGTGACATTTTATGCAGAAGTTCCTCTTCAGTGGCTCCTCACTACTGCATTAATCCTTTTCCTTCTCCCTCCCTTCTCCAAAACCCCAGCTTGTGTTCAACTGACAGTGAATGCCCACAGGGGTGTCACAGGACAGAGTTCAGACATGACTTTTGCCAGGATACTGGCATATGAAGGAGAGGGGGAAGAGGGAGAGGGGGAGGGTCAGGGAGAGAGAGGGGGAGAGGGAGGAAGGAGAGAGAGAGAGAGAGAGAGAGAGAGAGAGAGAGAGAGAGAGAGAGAGAGAGAGAGAGAGAGAGAGAATCTCCCCTGCCCCTGGCTCTTGTGTCCCTGAAGAGGCAGCGAACACAGAGAAGCCCTTGAGCCACTTGCCTTGGGAATAGGAACAACCAGCCCTCCACGACTTTGGTCCAAACCCTGGTTGTGCAGCTCATTGGTTCTGGCATTTGGAGCTAGCTGCTAGCATTACTGTGTGTAAGGCAATGAAGATGACAGTAGGTGTCTTGAGAGGCTGTGGCAAGGACTGAAAAAAGCAAGATGTTTGAATCCCTTTTGAGTACCGCCATACATAGTAGATATATTCAAGTCAACCTGAATTGTGCTATTATTGATACTATTCTTGTCTTAGGTTTTTCAGGCCTAGAATAGCTCAATGTGGGTAGCTTCTGAACAGCACAGACATGTTGCTCACAGTTTTCAGGCTACCAGGATCTAGGTGCCGGTAGCCCAGCTCTCTGGTGAGTGCTTTTCCTAATTGGTGGTGTCTTGTGTAGAAGGGCAGGGGCTGAACACTCCTTCAGGCCTCCTTTCTAGGCCACGAACCCCACCGAGGAGAGTGGAGTGGAGTTCCTTGATCTCTCATCTCTCTCTCTATCTATCTATCTATCTATCTATCTATCTATCTATCTATCTATCTATCTATCTATCTATCTATCAGCTCATTTGACTGAGTAACTGGTTTATTTCTCTGCATAAACAACCAAATTGACAACAAAGGCTGTTTCTGGCAAGTCTAAATTCTAGTAGACCATGGAATGCAGGTGGAGTGGAGAGAACTGACAGAAGCATAAATACACACAAGAACGTTCTGCAGCCTGTTAGATGAGAAATGTGACATTCAGAGAAGGGAGAGGTCTGTAGTTGGCTCCATGAAGAGGTGGTCAAGGAGGTGGCTGATAAGGCCAGGGTGAGGTATCTTGATAGAGTGGAGAACTGCCAGAGACAAGACTCTGGGCGTGCCTGTGAGGGAGTTTCTAGGTTGGATAATTAGGTTAATTTAAGTGACAAGGCAAACTCTGTGGGCAGGTCTTGCTTACCTTTGTTGATTTACTTAAAGTAGAGAATTACAGCTATATGCATTTCCTTTAGCTGTATGAGAATCTTCTAAACTCTGAACTGCTGGCAAAATGTGAAAATACTGATCTTTTAAAGGATCCTTTAAAAGGGATACATTGGGCTAGAGAGATGGCCTAGTGGTTAGAGCCCTGGCTGCTCTTCCAGAGGACCACAATCCAGTTTCTCACGCCCATGTTAGGCAGCTTAAAAAGTCCAGATGCAGTTTCACAGTATCTGACACCCTCTTCTGGTCTCCACTGGTACCCACATGCATATACAGAGCATACTTTACACAATAAAAACATCTTAAAATTCAATATGTGTTACTTCCTTTTGAGGAGTGAATGAAAAAAAGAAACAAACAAAAAGAAATAGGAAAGGGCATGACTGGTCCCAGATTCAGCACCAGATGAATGAAAGAAAGAAATGAAGGGGGGAGTGGGTGGGCTGCTCCCAGGTATGGTAGAGGAGAAAGTCTATATATATATATGTGGGAGAGCAGAGCCGGGGGGACGTCTGTGGAATCCAGAGATAATATGAGTATATGAGGAGAGGGCATAGGGAAAGGGAGAGGGGGGAGAGGGGAACCAGCCAGAAGGACCAAAAGAGAGTAGAAGACAGAGAGCAGGCTACCAAACTGGTCGGACTACAGAGCAAGGGCAGCCCAGTCCCTCGGTTGGAGAAGTTTAGGGTAGGGGTGAGTTATGTCAGCAAGGAGGGCCCTGAAACAGCTAGGGACTGAGGTGACAGGACAACCTGTTGTCTGCCAGCATCTGTCTGATGTGTTACATAGGCACCTCAGCCATTTGTCTCAAATTTGAAACCTAACAAAGAGAATGTCAGTAAAGTTTCCACTGCTGGGATAAATTTGACTCATACAAAAGTTTTATTTTGGTTCAAAGCTACAGATCCTCGTGGCTCCCTTCACTGCTCTTATGCTGACGGGAGGTAACAACACCATGGTAGGAGTGTGTAGCATAAGAACCTTGCTTATCTCCTAACAGCTAGGGAATACTCAGTGGGGCAGAGTCCTAATAGCACCTTGCCTGCCATGCCCAGCTTTCTCCCTACTAGGCCCTGCCTCCAAACATTTCTAACACTTGCTGGAGGACCACCTTCTGGGAGCAAGCCTTTAACACATGAACATTTAAGACATTAACCAAAACAGAGGGGTCATGCAGGCAATACTGTTTACATAAACAGTAGCTGTGAAGATACAGTAATCCCTCTGTATGTGGGGAGGTTTGCTCCAGGATTCTACTAAGGATACCACAATGTGTGCATGTAAAGTCCTTCTTGACAGTATTTCCATATACTGTCCATATGCACAGCGTCCTATATTTCCATGACATTTAGATTACTTGAAATACTTAATCCAAGGTAGAGTCTGTATAAATAGTTTTATACAGATTATATAAACATAGCAGTAATACTATATTGTCTAGGAGCTAGTGAAGAAGAGAAATATGTCTGTGTTCAATACAGGTATGATTCAGTAAGAATATTTCCTACCTGGATTGGTTGGCTCCTGACATACAAACACATAGAAGGATGGAGCTCTCTGTGGCCTTTGAGATGGAGAAAACTTAAAGTTAGGGCCATCACAACAGACGTCTTGGGGTAAATGAGCTGATCTCAAGAATGCACTGAAAATTCTTAGGCTTAGAGAAGGCAGATGCTAGCCACAGAACATTAGAGCAGAGACTTAAGTACTCGGGTCAGAGAGGCCTATTTCACTTCCAGGTCAGTTATACTCTTAACCCCTGGAAAGTGAAATCCTGGAGCGCTTAGCTCCATGCTGGGCACACAGTAAGTACATGTTAAAAGCAACTTTATTGTTTAGGAGGAGAAGGAACAGCAGAGGGGAGGGAAGAGTCAGAAGAAGAGAAGGAGGAGGAAAGAGGGAAGAGAGAAGAGCCTGATGGTCTTAAATAATTCTCAAGATTTATTCTGATTAAATGCACTTTCTGTTAGTAAGCTGTTAAATACAGTTTACTGTAAATCAGACCAACAAACCATGAACACATGGATTACGAGATACACTGGGTGGATGATGTCATGCCCATTCCCCTTCCTCCACACTATTATACCCTTTATGACTTTTTCAAGTCTTCTCTTTGGTTGGTCGGAATCCAGCGTTAACCTACCACTTCCTTGAGTCTTCTGGGCACTCACTAATTTACAGTCATCTCTTCTGGTTCCACCCCTGCAGCACAGAGTTCTGTATTTCCCCTCATTTGGCACCTTGTCCTCCATTTCCCGGGGCTGTTCCCTGAAGACCCACTCTCCAAGTTCCGCTATTCTGACAGTAAAGTCCATAAATCTTAATTATAAGGCTAGCACATGGTCCTCAGTAAATTCTTGTTAAATTCAGTCTCTTATTTGAAACTTCCAGTGCCCCATCCTCTCCCACAAATCCACTTGATTTGCAGAAATCCGATCTTGAAATGACTGACCTAGCCTAGCATCTCATCCCCCGCCTGACATTTTCAAATTATTTTCATGCTTCATCATTTCCAGTGTGCACTACCAAAACAATGTTTACATTAAAAACACACTTAATTATCCAATATTTTCCCTAAGAACTGTGCTGATAGCCAGAGGCACTGTCCTACTTAGAGGAGCTGAAACAATGACAGGTTCCATACTTGACTCAAATGATAGACTGAGAGGCAGGTTAGGAGAGATGAGGTCAGCCCAAGACAATCTGGTGGCCTTGAGCAGGAAAGAGAAGCCGGTGCCACAGTCAGCATACCAGGTCCACTGCAAGTACATATTTCCTCATGTGCCAAATGCAGTCAGCCAGGGCTGTGTGTTTACTTTGCTTTGAGAAGTTGCTTTGCTTCTTGTACATTTTTTTTTCCTGGTGGAAGAAGTCCAACACATGACATAATTTGTTTGCAACACTGGGCTAGAAACAGGATTGTTCTGTGACTTGGCCCTGTCATTTCTGTACCACTTCTGTAGAAAATAGAGAGGAACTGAAGAACGGAAAACAAAAGCAGGGCTGGGAGCAACAAGGGAAAGACAGGGCTTGGGTGTGCCTCTTTCAGAAGCAGCCGGCAGCACGCATGTAAGGTACAGTTTGATTCCTTAACGTCACAAGGCAGGCATCCAAGTTCCAGATCATCCACAGGTGTTTGTTTTGTAGATCACAACTTCCTGCTTTCAAAATTCCAGTAATGAGCTAGTGATTGCCTTGAGCCAAAGATGAAGCAGTTACGATCAGTGTGGAAGCCCCATTACCACTCCTCCTACCTGGGATTGTTTATTACCCCTGAGCTTTATTCTGTAGGTACCAGTCAAGCAGCTGAGCCTTTGCTCTGTGCCAGAGGACTTAGTAGAGATACGAGTTATTGTAAAGGTAGACTTGTGCAGAGTTCATATGTAAGACAGGTAGATAACTAGTCGATGCAGTGCATTGCAGATGAAGCAAAGCAAATTGAATTGGTAGCTTGAATTCAGGATACAAAATCAGGAAGCTGGGGGTACAGCAAGCACCAGGACTTGTCCCAAACCGTTTAATTCTTACGTGTTTTCATAATGAAGATTTGGGATGCTTTCAAAATCAACAGACTGCCATACTCTTAATTCATAGCCTAAACAGCCTCCTCTGCCTCCTTCCTAAAGTCACAATGACTCTTGGACTTGCTAGAAGGAAGCCAGCCTCACATTGCTGCAGAGTTCCTCATGGCCCCTGGAGGAACTGCTTACAGCATTGTTTAAAATACAACCACACTGCTTAGAATTATAATTTCAAACAATCAACAGGATCCATTTGGGCCGTCTACTGTAGTCACTGGGAACCATATGGCTTGTTTAAGTAAACATCTGTGATTCCAATTAGCTAGATACCTCAACTAATGTGCTGTGTGAAGATCCCAGTAACTGACACTCTTTACTGTTGGATGCCGAGCGCGGGATCCCAGGGAAGGAACAGTTTTCAACTGCACAGTCTGTTACTTCTGAGGACTGGGAGAGAGGAAACAGTATAGCACATTTTCACTTGAACTGAGCTGCTCACTGTCATGACATTCAGCCGTTTATTGTTATGATTTGACTGCTCATTCCTCCTGAATGTATTTTATGGTACACTTTCTAGGAACAGAACAAAAGTGCATTTGTATATTAACCGATCAGATGCCCTTGTCATTTATAATGAAAAGAGAGAGTGAAAGCTTTAGATAGAACTGGTCCTTGTTACCGACTTTGGTTCTGTGTACTTGAGCAAGTCAGTAAGTTACCTCAAGTCTGTGTTTTCATACCTCTGAGATGGCTACAGTAATTGCTAGCTCAAGATCTGTTTTCAGTGTGAAATGATTTTCATTCTTTAGCAACAATTGTGCCAATCTAACATGTAGAACACCGGGAAGGAGCAGAGCAATGGTGGCAAATGGAGAGACTCCTTTGGGATACATCTTCATGTTGCAGCAATGACCCACAATTTCTTTGAAATAAAAGTGAGAAATAGGAAACATTTGAAGAAGAAATAAAAATCATAGAGAAGTAAATACTGTCATCATAAAGGTGTTAAATAAATATGGAAATTTAGGAAGTCTGCACTGAAACTTCTCTAAAGTATGTTCTAGAACTCTAAAATTCCAGTCTCACTAACTTTAAACATCTCTAGCAACTGGGCATGGTGGCATCTGCCTATCATGTTACTCTCAGAAGGCTGATGCAGGAAGATAACATGTTCAAAGCCAGGTCAAGATACAAGGCAGTCTGGACAAGGTGAGATCCTGTCTTAAAAACAAGACAATAAAAACTCTGTAAATTTCTTACAGCAGTTCAGCCTTCAGAAGCAACTGAACATTCAAGCTGTGACATTATAGAAACACAGACTTTCTTTATCCATCAATTCTGAAAATGATATAATAATCTTTTCTATTAAAAATCCTTCTTGCTGGAGCGTGACTCAGTGGGTAACATGCTCACAGCTTCAGCATGAGGATCACAGTGTGGAGCCACATAATGCCATAGGTAACGGCCTGCATCTGTAATCCTAGCATGACTATGGTGAGATGGAAGGTGGAGACTGATAAAATATGAGAACAGTAGGCTCAATGATATGATTTATTGGGTAAAAGTATTGCCATGGAAACCTGATGATTGGAACCCGTGATGGAAGGGATCAAATGACTCTTAGAAGTGGTCCTCTGATGTCCACATATATACTGTGGCACACATGACCATACCATATGCAACACGCACACGCACATGCACATGCATACAAACACATATCCACACATAGATGCACACACACAGACACAAGCACACATGCATGCATTTGCATGTGCGCATGTGCGCGCACATGCACACACACATACATACGCACACACACATACATACACACACACACAGACACACACACACACACAGACACACACATACCTGCTACTATTTTCTGTACTGTAAAGACAAGATAAGGTTGCTCACTTCAGTGCTATTTCACTATGTGCTGAACTGCAAGTTCTCCTGCACTTCTGATCCCGCAGGCTCTCAGCTCTGCGTAAGGTGCCACTGTGGTGAGATGCATGAGGAGACTGTTACGGCCCACTCTGAAGAACAGTACCTCCTAGATTACAATTTTGGCTTATGAATGTGTGTTATTTATTATAGAAAGTCCCTCCCATTGATGTGTCCTCACTCTGCAGAGTCAGTATCGGGGAAAGAACAAGAACATCCATGGTAACAGTTTGTATTTTAGCAGACTCTTTCTGATGCTGTCTCCAAATTTGTAGAAGGAATGCAAAAGGCCAGCATTCAAGTTTGCAATGGTTTAGAAATCCACAGAAGAATTTTACAATGTTCTCTAAACTGTTCTAATAAAATACACAATAATGGGACACTGATTCTTGCTCCTAGTACCCATCCCCGTCCCAGGGTTTTTCAATGTCACCTTCCTACACAGTTACAGTTTGGTTTAAAAAAAAAACCAAAACTATGTTGTGTATTACTTGTGACTTTATCTATCCCTTTCTGCTACTTAGCACCTATATAGAGAATCTCTTCGCTCGCATTCCATGACTTCCACAGTCCACCGCAATGACCACACCTTTCCTGAACCCTCTTCTAGATTCTCTTGCTCCTCCTACTAACTCTTCATGATAGTGGTATTATTACCAACAATAAATACAAACAACACAGGATAAAAACCACCTTTTCAGTGAGAAGAGCTAGTAATTTTCTTTCAGTTTCACACACTTGGCTATATGTCACATACATAGATGGTTTCACTAATGAGTTTTCAACTCCACAACAGTTTGATGGCATTACATATTTAGTTGAAACCATTGTGGTAGTTAACCCTGATTGTCAAACTCGTTGGATTAAAAGCTGCCTAGGAGGTCAGAACATTACACTGTTGAGTGCCTGTGGGGGCATTTTTCTAAGGATTGGTTTAGGAGGAAAAGACCTTCCCTGAGTGTGGGTAGACCCATCACATGGGTTGGAGATCTGGATAGAATAAAATGAGAAATAGCAGCTAGTGGGTCCACCCCTACCCCTGCTTTTGCCTGCTCGGAGTGCACTGCGCAATTTGTGTCCTGCCTGCCAGGAAGAAATGAGATGTCTATACAGGTGAACCAAAATAAACCTCCTCACCACCTCAGGTATTCTGTCATGACCATGATTGTATTGTGTATTGTATGTAGTATTGTATGACTGTAATGTGTGCAGTACTGCATGATTGCGTTGTGTGCAATATTGTATGACTGTATTTTGTGCAGCCCTCATAAGCCATGTGAATACAAAATTACTAGCCCATGCTCTACGGTTCACTGTGCTTAACAAATCACACAAGATAACTAACACTTCATTATAATACAGGTCCGATGTAAAATGGTGTAGTCAACTGCATGTAGATGTGTTTTTATAGAGTAATGGAGATAAGGTTGGCAAGGTTTTTTTTGTTTGTCTTTTTTTGATGCATTTAAAGCTTGACTGTAACCCTACCATGAGTGGGTATATGAATTATTTAAATTACTCTGTCTGCAGTCTCAGTTTTTCAACTCAAAACAAGAATTCTAGAGAGCATTTATATTTCAAAACTTTGAAAAATTCACAAAAACAGAATAAATGTAAGTGTCCACAAAACCTTTTTGGGTGCTGATCCAAGGTATGGTTCACTCTTTTCAGTTTGCTTTTCTAGTTTTACAATTAAAGCACAAAGTCCCAGGTGAGTAGGATTTGTTCTGCTTCTTTTATTTTTTTTCTTTTTCTGCTTCTTTAAGATGAAGAAAGCAAGCTTTAGCATCTTGACCCAGGTCACACAGTGAGACAGAGCCAGGTCTGTGTTTCCCAGTGCTTAGCTGAGAGCCTTGCAACTCTGGTCATAGGTTCTCACAAGCCAGAGGCACAGTTCCCTTCTTAAAAGGTCCCATGCTTATTTGATTAAGATTTATGGTGATAAGTGTCTTCTTCAATTTTTTTCTGAGACAGGGTTTTTCTGCGTAGCCGTGGCTGTTCTGGAACTTACTTTGTAGACCAGGCTGGCCTCAAACCAGAGATCTACCTGCCTCTGCCTCCCAAATGCTAGGAATAAAGGCACGTGACCAGCTAAACTTGTCATTTTTTTCATAACAGTCTTTCCTCAAAGACCATTTTAACCCTAGATGAAAAGAACTGAAAGAAATTTTTAAAAGAAAAATGACTTAGAAGGTCAGACTTTCCAACTAAGGTCTGTAAAATGATCTCATTTACCCAGGAAGCAAGAGTAGACCATGTTTTTGCAGGAAAGGAACAAAAAGGCTATAGGGTGTCCTGGGAGATAACCATGGAGAGAAACATGAGACACGAATGTACAGGGACAAGCGAGGACGGGGCCTGTGATAGATTGGGGGGGGTCTCTGGATGCTGTATGCAGTGTCTAGAACTGAGATTCCTACGGATGAAGGTGAAAATATAATAGAAAGACTAGGGCTGGAGTGAGTTTCACAGCTGTTCACTGGAGCAGTGGTAGTAAGTAGGGGCAGACACTTAGACAATTCAGTGCTGACAGTGGGACAAAAATCATTGTAAGGCAACAAGAAAGAATTAGCTTCGGGACTCCCGGAAGTGATGGAAGCTGACACAGAAGCAGTCTTAGCATCAGGGGTAAGCATGCATATGATCTCACTAATTCACACTGATTCATGAACCACTCTTGGTGATTTAAACAGAGCCCCATTTCTGCCAGATTTTATATTTGGCTCCTATCTACTTCTGCATGGAAAACATGTGTGTCAAGTGTGGGAGAGAAGTGTACATGTTGAGATGAAATATCAAGGACTAACAAAATGTGGTTTTGTTTTGGTAGATGTGACCTTTTTATTTATCAGACTCTATTTTTTCTCCTAAGACATTTGACTTGTGCTTTAGAGGCATTTTTAGAAAGAAAGAAAGAAAGTAAAAGGAAAAACACCTGCTGTGGACTTTGCCCAATGAAAAAAGTACTAAATTTTAGTGTAGGAAGAGAAACTTTGCAGTTGCCAAAGTCAAGGTTCTCATCATTTATATATAAATAAGAAAACACTAAGCCAGATGAGGGTATAATGAGGACTTTGTGGAGCACATCTTTCTAAGCCTAGAGAGATACTTAGATGATAAATAGAGCAAACACCAAGAACACACTGGTTCAGAGATAAATTCTAAGATTTCTTGCTTTTGAAAATCATGTCACAGCATGGTCCATGACATTCTTCTCTTTGAAGTGAGCCACAGCTAAGTGCACGCTGAAGAGCGGGCTAGTTCTACCTGCTATGGGAATCTGCCAATCGTCACTGGATTATGACATTATACCATTTTACTGAAAACTGTGCATACTTCAAGTCATGTTGACTTCGATGACAGACATTCAAACTCTGTCTCGGACCCATACACATTTGAAAACGAACTTACTTTGTGCCATAAGCTCTAGTGCTTGGATTTCTACAGCCTTGCCTCAGGCTCTAAGTGTCTCATCATATCCTTCTAGCTAGTGAAGCCTATCTTTACCTGATTTTGTGTTCCTCAAGGTTGAACCTATGGACTCCTGTGTTCTAGGCACACACTAGCTATAGCACCAGCATGAGTTCTATTTTATATTTGCATTATGAAGATAAATTAGTTGGGTAAAAGGCAGTTAGCAGTTAAAAGCATTAGCCCTGTAGAATAGGAAAACTAGTGAGATGGGAGAGAATATGGGTGTTGCCATGGCTGTAAGGATACACATTAATTTCACCTCCTCCTTTAGCAGGAGTTCATCCTGAATATGAGGGCAGAAGTCATATTCATTTCTGCACTTTATTTTTTAATATTTATTTTTATTACTCTTTGTCATGTGTGTACATGAGTGCAGGTGCCTATGGAGGGCAGAAGCATTGGAGCTCCTAAAGTTACAGTTAAAGATAGTTGTGAGCTGCCTGTATCATGCAGGTCCTGAGTCATGAGTTCTGATCCTCTGGAAGAGCAGCAAGTGCTATTAACCATGGAGCTGCCTCTCCAGTCCCATTAACCTTTTTTTAATAAGTGCTTTCAAATGTCCTCAGTAGGTAACAGAAACTTTATTCACTAACTTGATTCGTTGCTTAAGGTGATTTCTATTAAGACAAGTTAAATTATAGAATTAAGGAAATAAGTGATATAATTTTTCATGGACATCACTGTGAATGAAATTGTATTGAGGATTCAATGATGTTATGATCATTATTATAACATAAATTGAGGTATGGGATGACCATGGAGTCCAGATGACATTGGATCCCCTAGAGCTGGAGTTAGAGGCAGCTGGGAGCTGCCTGACATGGGTGCTGGGAACCAAACTTATGTTTTCTAAAGAGCAGGACATGCTTTTAGCTGCTGAACCATCTCTCCATATACTGATGTTAGTAATCTTAGCATTCATTTTGTTTCTAGAAGACAAAGTACTATGTCTTTGCTTTATTATGCTTTATTCAAGTAACCAACATGGAAACAAAATGCAACAGTCTTAAGACAAGAGATGGAATTGGGGGTTTATGTGTTTTAAAGAAACCCATTATAGTCAATAATTAATGTATGCTAGTTGTGGTGGTTTGAACATGCTTGGCCCATGGGAAGTGCTACTATTAGGAAGTGTGGCCTTGTTGGAGAAAGTGCATCACTGTGGGGTGTGCTTTGAGGGCTCCTCGTGCTCAAGCTCTGCCCTTTCCGGAAATAGTCTCTCCTGGCTGCAGTTGGATCAAGATGCAGAACACTCAGCTCCTTCTCCACCACCATATATGCCTGGACGCTGCCATACTTCCTGGCAAGATGATAATAGACTGAGCCTCTGAAAATGTAAGCCAACCCCAGTTAAATGTTGTTCCTTATAAAAGTGGCTTTGATCATGGTGCCTCTTTACAACAATAATACCCAAACTAAGACAGGAGTAAAATTTATTTTTTTTAAAAAAAAATTAAAATCTGTAACAAAGTAGGAAACTGATAATGGTGTTTACCTTTCCTAAGATCACATTCCAAATCAGCTATCATTCACCCCTCTTGCAGTACTTGAGTATACAGATGCTTCTTGACATATGATGACGTTATGCTCCTACAAACCTATCCTAAACTGAAAACAGTTTAAGTCAGAATGTGTTCACTACACAGATTGACAAAGTAGCTCAGCAGCATGGTGCCCATGAAGTGGGCACATCATTTGCCCTGGAGACAGCATGGGGCTCATCCTCCAGGAAGGCTAACTCCATTCCCCAGCAGCCATTAGTTGTCTATGGTTATTTGTCTAGGGTTAAGAACCTGGAAAAAGCCCCCTTCCACGTTAACATGTCCATCTGTTCTGCTATTGTTCTCGTGCTATTTGTGCAGCCATTTCTATGACAGACTCTCCCATAGCTGACTTCCTGGTACTATGGCTCTTTCAGTCATTCTGCCCCACTTTCGTGATGTTCTTTAGACTATAGGAACAGAAACTGTGATGTACATGGGGCTGGTCTTTCCTGTCTGTCAGTCTCTGAATTGTGTTGAGTTGTGGTTCTCTGTGATGGTTTCCATTTGCTGTAATGGAGGCTTCTTTGATGAGGAGGGGGAACTACACTTTTCCTGGAAGAGTGGCTCACGCTCAGAGAGACATGCATTTATTCCTATTGCATGTGTACATATGATGTGACTGTGAGAGTGTGGGTGTGTCTGTGCCATGGCACACACGTGGAGGTCAGAGTACATCTTTGGGAGTAGATTCTCTCCTCCTGTCAACTCCTGGGACTGAACTCAGGCCCGGGCTTTTACTTGCTCAGACATTTTGATAATCCCTCCTATTTTTTTCTTCTAATTTTTGATGTGGTCATTGTGCAGTCAGTACATTTTTGAATGCAAATTTGTGTTGATCAAGATAGATTCTAAGGTCTTATCCACTTTATTTAATTTTGGTGATATACATGGCATAAACTATACCTCACCTGCTGACTATATGATGTTGCATGTACAAATATCCTTGGTTTACAGTTCGATCAGGGCACATGTCTTAACAGTAGTCACTAAGTAGTCAATGAATTGCAGTGGCTTTTAGAAGCTCCTCTGATTAATATGCATTTAGTTTCACTTAAAAACTTAGATTTCTTTGAACTGAATCCATTTAGACTTTTGCCAATGGCTCTGATGAAGTAGATAGTATTAGACTAATGTCAGTGAATAGAATCGTGCAAGTTGGAAAAATATTTTAGACATGTATATACTCTGACAAAATAGCGGATGGAAGGCATTGGAGAACAATGAAAATAGCTGGTACTTGAGAGGCCAAACCCTAGGGACAAGGAATCCCATTAAAAGGGACAGCCTGTGCTTACTGCTGCTTGCTTTCGAGTTTGTTTTTGTTCTTGTAGGGATATTGCAGGTCAGTCAGACTCTTGGCTCTGAACCATGCACCAGACTTTCTCCCCCAAACAGGGAAGTTCAAATCTACCAAAGAACCAGGACTAGACATAAAAAGAGAAAGTTCCAGATAAAAGAGAACTACAGTGCCATTTGGCACTGCTAAAGTCACTTGCGCCTGAAGTGGAGGGCTAGGAAACTGGACAGAAAACAGCTGCCTGAAAGGTTAAGAACTCAAGACTCTCAAAGGACTGAGAAGTGAGCGATGACAACCAGGAACTGCAGGGAGGAATGGTTTCCAGAAAAAACAAAAAGACTTTCATCTGAGTTTGTCCTCAAGAGATGGCATGACTAGGTTAACCTTCACAAAGCCTGAAAACAGTTTCTACTGATCAAATTAGGATAGGCCCATGCCTTCCAAAGGAAAACTAACTTCTACTGTGATGAAGAAATGCAAAAATTTCTCTCCAGAGGTTGCCCGTGGACTGTCAGCTGTGGGACTTGACACCGCAGAAGCCTTTGCTGGAGCTTGTGTTAGCTTTATCATTTGCATTTCAATGATGTTGGGGTGGAGGTTCCACTTCCTAGCTCCTCCTTCCTCTTTACATACACTCACAGCACAAGGCCTTGTCAGTTTTACAAACCACGTGCTTGAATCTTAAGGCACAGGCAATGACTCACAAGAGCTTTGTGTCAAACACCAAGGATGGAGGGACCTATGGGGTCTGGGTGAAGGCTCAGGGGAGAACCAGTCCTCCAACATGAGACTTGAACACCAATATTGTAAACCCATCTCTCTGGCCCCAAGAGACAAATCTTTCCATTCGCTGATTAATTTACAGTATTGTACATTTATAAAAATTTACATCACTTGTTATATATATTTTCATACAATACCTTTACAAGAGCACAATTTAGGGCTATAGTCAACACCTGTTTAGAAAACAGACAACTAGAGTTCAGAGATGTCAAACTGATGAATAGAATTAAGGTTGCAGGGCTAGGGTATAGGACTCAACAGTAGAGAATTTGCCAAGGCTGCCTAAAGCCCTGGGTTTGAACCTGAGCACACAGTGATGGGGGCATAACTGAGTTTGACTGACAGCTTTATACTCATTCTACTGGGTAACCTGAGAGTCAAACATTAAATGTAACTGAAAAATGTGTGTAGAAAAGTATTTATATATAAAAAAAAGCCTTCCCCACACTAGAATTTGAATAATATAAAAAATAATAAAATTTAAGACACTAGGGAAATATATATTAAAAATAAGAAAAAGAGGGCTGGAGAGATGACTCAGCGATTAAGAGCACTGACTGCTCTTCCAGAGGTCCTGAGTTCAATTCCCAGCAACCACATGGTGGCTCACAACCATCTGTAAAGGGATCCAATGCCCTCTTCTGGTGTGTCTGAAGACAGTAACAGTTTACTCATATACATAAAATAAATACATATTAAAAAAATAAGAAAAAGAATCTGACTGACTACATATAAACCAGGCCCACACATTATTGCTTGCTCTGCTTACAAAAAAAAAAATCCCATACAAAGAAAAAAACAACCCCAAATAATAACAAAAACAAACCAGCTTTAAAAGAGACAGTTGCACCTTGACTATTGCAAATCTGGTAGGTTTGCAGTTTAGGGCATCCCAGTATGCTAGATGCTTTTCCAGGTAAATGCTACACCGTTAAAGTCAATTTAAAAGGTGGCTATAGAGGACCCAGAATAAAAACGGCAGAAACAAACAAACTAAAGTTGAGGATGGTGACAAGTAGAGGCATGAGAAACTGAGGCATTTGTTTCGGAAGGACAGAACCAGTTTCAGGAAGTACAGTCTATGTGGCCACAGGTGACCCAGATCCTGCTACACCATTGGATGTTCTTGCTAGCAGATCAGAAGCAAATGCTCATGCTGGGAAAACCAAATTCCAGCCAAAGTGTAACTCCTGCAGCTTTCTGAGAGGGTCTCGTTCATTGTCAAAAGGAGTAAGAAGTTCACATAAACAGACATTTCATCAGACCATATGGTACCAAACCCTGGAGAGCTTGGTGAGAAGTGAGGAGGAATGTTAAAATACACCTGCTCCTCACAGCTTCTGTGTATTTATTTGAAAAGTTACAGAGACTGTCGGGGAGCTTTGAAGAGTGCATAAGGCATTCATTAGACTCTCTGAATCTTACTCTACAAAACAAATGCAGTTTTTATTTCCCCCCTCCCTGAGTGAACTTGACATAGCTCTGGGATAAATCAGTGGAGCGTCCCAGCCTCCCTGGCTTCTACATGTTTATTCCAGGGTTTTCTGGGAAGGCTGCTTTTTCACTCTTCATGAATAGTTCATGTGCTAAGTCTCTAATGGAAACAAAGTGACATTTCTTATTACTGTTGCCTCTTTGGCTATTGGAAGGTACTGGTGAAGGGAGTGTCTTGAAACAATTAGTTCTCTGTAACTGATTATTTTTAACAATGCTCATTTCCCAATAGCTGTTTATCCTCCAAAGAAAGCAGCTATGACTAAATGTGTATTGTATCTAGGGGGACACCTGCAGTGAACTACATTGGATGCTAAGTGGGAATTCCAAATGTAGAATGGGGAAGCATTTGATTTTGTAGTCCATTAGTTAATTTTTCCCCATCCAGTGAAATTTAGACAGTGGAAGAAACCTAGAAGAAAACCTGAAATAAATGGTATATATCAGACTGATACTGACTGGTTCTGATTAGATAGAACCGTATTAGAAGCCAGTAGCTGCAGTGACTTGCAATATTTAATGATAACTATGGTGTGGGCTTTGTCCAATCCAAGTGGTGCAGTGTCTTGTGCATCATGGAGTTCCCAGACTAGCTAAGCATTAGCCTTTCTGTGGCTGAAATCTGGAGATGTTTATGAGTTGTCTAGAAGCATGGAATAGATTCAGTGGGTTTGTACAGTAATATTTCAGCATTTTAATGATTGATGAAGCTCTACTTATGCCTCCCAGCCAAGAATTAGACTGGTAATTATTCTCCCTCATTGTTAAACAAACTTGAACATACTTTGCCTTCAGTAATTTAAGAAAGCAGATTTATAATAGTAGCATGAATCCACTAACAAGTGACAGTATCACGCTGGAGAGAAGACTCACAGGTCAAGAGCACACACTGCTCTTTCACAGCATTGACGTTCAGTTCCCAGCATCCCTACCGGGTGGCTCACAATGCCTATAGCTCCACAGGCTTTGAGCTTCTCCACACATGCTGCTCAGCTAGGTAGGGAATGTTACAAGCCCTGTCTCTCAGCTGTAACAGTCTCTCAACTACTGAGTTTTCTCCTGCTAGCAGGGCTTCTCAGAGAAGCCCTCTGCTCTGCTCTTCATGCCTCAGCCTGATCTTACCCCAGAGCCTGTTTTCAGTTGTCCGCCTCTCCCTTTCTGGTTCTTTCCACAATGCTCAATATTCTCTGTGTGAACCAGCCTCATCAGAAACTGTAATCTTTGTTGTTGTTGTTTTTGCTTTTGTTTGCTTTTAACATTCTTCATTAAAAGTGTGTCCCCTAAACTATAAATTCCGGATCACTCAAAATCCTTTCAGGCATGCAAATTTTCAGAGTGCACTCAGATATTGTAACAGCAGCTCTGGCAGTGAGGCCCAATGTCCTGCCTATTGACAGCCCCCTTCACACAGAGGACAGACCCTGAATGCACAAACAGGTTTTGGAGCCACCCATGAAGTCACATTGCTCCTGTGTTCTATTCCTACTGTCTCTTTCACAGCCAGGGAGTACGTACCACTTCTTGTTTAAGTTCTCTTTTCTGTAGAATCCAAACTCGTAGCCTGGCTCTCTGCTGTGCGCCCTTCCACTAGCATCTCCACACACCCAATCAAAAATGTTGCTATAACTACCAGTGTCTCCAAACCTTAGCAGCTCTGTGCCTTCGCAGAGCTGCTGTCTCCACATCATCACAGGGAGGCGAACACATCCACCTATCAGTCAAATCAGAGATTTCTCAATGATGCTCCTCCCTTGCACTCTACATTTTCATATTCAATCACTGAAGAAATCTCGACAGTTTAAAACCTGTCACTGCCCCACCTCAGCATTGTCCTAATACCCATAGCTCCGACGACAACAGCCTGCCTGCTCACTGTGGCTATTTTCAGTACTCCACTCCAAACAGTTCCTGTCATTCTCTGAAAGGGTGAGCATAGGCATCTGAGCATGACACCCACATCTAAAGGGAGAAAAAGATTAAAAATGACAATAAAATCCATCAAGGCCAAACAACCAAAACACCCAAGGCTTCATATTGGGTGAGCATTCCAAGATCATGGGGAGCTGGTATTAATGTCAACCTGCACTTTCTGTCTCCTCTCTTCCTCCCATCAACCATTTTCTTAATCTAGACAACACTAACCACAGCCTTGGCTAATCATGCTTTCTCAGCCTGAAATAGCTTGTTGTCAGCCACAAATTCTTCATTTGTCTAACAAACATAGAAGGTGTTATGGACTCAGTTATGGACAATAAAGCATACCAAATATAATACGAAGTCATATACTCTACATGAGAGGCTTCTTCTCAGGGCTTGAAAACTACCACCATGTACACATTACCTTGTAAATCAGAAATTCAAGTTTTCAATGCATTTCAAATTTTAAAGGTCTGCAGCAAATATTTAAAGATCTGGACCATCCAAATAATATACATGTGCAGTTCTTGTGTAACCGTTTTCTCTGAGATCAAAACACTCCACCCTGCCTGGGAGCTGCTTAAACAAGGAGCTAAAAAACTAAAAATTAGCTTCAGGAAGTCCCTGAAACTGACAAGATTCACTGGGCCCTTTACTGCCAGTTAAACAGACTAAGAAGACTCGCAGACAAGACCAGCTTCCAGGAAGAAGCAAAAACCAAATGACCTGCTTAAAGGAAGTTTGGAGCAGCTGAGGCACCTGAGAACAGTCTCCAACCTGCTGAGCTACCTGCAGACTGTGCAGTGTGCTTCAGGTTTCCGGCTATTGTGAGCTGTCATCCATGCTAGAGTGGCCCTTGGTGATGCAGCTGTGTCTTTAGTTGTTTCTGCTCCTGTAAATAACCTCTTACCTATATCCTTTAAGTGACACCAATGAAACTCACTGGTTCACCGAGTTGGACTTTGGTGGTATTCATCCTTTGGTTTGTCATGGTTCCCTGTCTGGAGTGTTTCATCTCCCTGGGAAAATTTTGTCACAAAACAGCAGGCTATCAGTGTGGACCCTGATCTTCATTCTGCTAGAACACAGGTAATCAGAGTTGGCCTAATGTCCCACCTTTCCACTTCGAGTACATGCTGGTACAGGCAGAGGGAAATGGCCCTTCAGCCCTCACAATACTTGCCATAAATGTCACCTGCTGTGGCATATCTTATAGTTGATGGTTTACTCATTTCAGTCATCGGTCCTACAGGGACGCGGTGGTCTTCTCAAGGTATTGACAGTGCCAGTTAACTTCCACTGTGCCTAAACAGAGGTGCCCATGTACTCTCTAGACTCCAAATTTTAGGTCACTTTGTGGGCTTCCCTTCCTGACCAGATAAAGTACTTTGATTAAATGTCACCACGTAGCTTGTATTCTGATTAAAGAATTTCTCTCCCCCTCCTCTTCTCTTCTGCTTTTAAGACTAGGTAGTGGACCTCCTGTGTGCTATGTAAATGCTCTACCACTGAATCATATCTCAGCTGCATGATTCTAATTGTGTGTATTTATGCACATATCCATTTTATAAGACGGTGAACAAATAATGACTATGTAAAAGCATTCTTGGTAATTTTAGTGAATTATTTTCATCTAAGAGATATTTTTCAGTTTGTAAAATAAGAAAAATTTGTTTCATTTGATAATTTCAGGATACATCTTCCCATTTCACAAAAGCACCAAAAGTCAGTTTACATTTTGCTGTAGCTATAGTCCTCAGTTATATGACCTAAACATATTTGTAAAATTAATTTAAACTTGCCATTACTGGACTTGAGTAGGGGTCAAATATAATTTTTAGTCACTGAAATTTTCTTATATCTAAACATTAAGAGGAGATTGCCTAACCATCAATTCACTACTCAATTGAACTAATATGTAGATACACATGCCCCATGTATGTGGATTGTTTCTCCATGGTTACCATCTGATTATAACTGTCCATAAAGAACACATTTTTGCAGTTACTCAATATTGCTGAAAAGAAACTAGTAAATATTTTCCTTTTACATATGTACACAATAAGAAAGTTGGAATTTCCACTATATTCAGATGTTAAATATTTGACTCCCACCACATTATTCTAAAATGTTGTATGTTACTGTGCGCACAAACTCTCCTATATGTAGACTCGTATGCTTTGAACATTGACACTTGGTGCTTCGCATTCATTAAATGTGTGTTGCTTGTGAGGCTGGCCTTACCTGCAGACTATTGAAAATGACAAAGAGAACCAACATCCAGAAGCGTCTGTAGGCCATATGCAGTCCTCCCCAAAGCCACGTCATAGAAATCAGGGCGAAGAGATATAAAATCAGAGGAATTTCTGGAAATCACAAAGGAAGCAAGGAAAAATTTTCAGAATATCACATGATAAATCACATATAAGCACAATATTAGTCTGGACTCCTTCTCATGGTAGATGGTCTATACCCTAATACCCATCCAGGAAACAACCTTGGAAATCCTTTTCCTGTGTGGAGGAGGGAAGGCGTTGTGTGAGCCACAAAGTTCCTGGTTTTCAAATGGGTCTGCTTGTTACTTGGGGAAGGGGAAGGAAGACATTTGTCCCTGCCTAGGCTACCACCTGCTGGACTGAGTGGGAAGTGGCAGGAGCAAGCATAGAGATTCCCAAATGTCTTGAAGAGTAGGGGGTAGTCCGGAGCTCTCTAGTAAGCACACTCCAACATGCATTTAAATCATGAAGTTTAGAGTTATTAGTGATACTCAGCTTTTATTTCCTTGAGAAGATAAGAAAATGTATTGTGTCCATTCTGAGCGGAGATGAAGTAACTAACTCAGTTGCCATCAGGGAACATATGTTCTACCCATCATGCTCTTGTGCAGTTGTCCTGATGGTTTCCATATTAAGTACCCTGCACAACGGTTCATTGTGCCACTGGAGCTATAAATTGATTTTATTATTTTTTGTATATGAGTGTTTGCCTGCGTGTTTTGTATGACCTGCAGGCAGTGCCTGCTGAAGCCAGAAGAGGGTATCAGATCCTGTGAAGCTGGAGTTACAGACAAGTGGTGAGTCACCTGGTGCATGCTGGGAACTGAACCTGGGTCCTCTGAAAGGGCAGCAGTGTTCTCTACCACTGAACTCTCTCTCTGTCACAAGACTATTGTCATTTCCATTTGTCTCCTTTGATTTAGTGAGGGGGTGTTATTAGAGTTTTCAGATGTCTTTACAGAAGAGATTTTAATAGTGATATCACAATCTATGTGTACTTTAGAAATTGAATGAAATCTTAAAGCAGCCATACATAAATATATTTACATGCTTTTGAGATACATGAGGATAGAATACCACAGGAACTCCCAGGACAGTCCTGATCATCCATCAGCAGCACTTAAAAGTCCTCACATACTCTGGGGATTTGAATAGTTAAATATGACTTTATCTAACCATTGAACTGATCACAGGGTCCCCAATGGAGGAGTTAGAGAAATGACTGAAGGAACTGAAAGGGTTTGCAACCCTGAAATCCTTTGAACCCAAATGGTTGAGATGATCTTTGACTCTGACATATTGATTGGATACAGGCAGTTTTTCTTGTAGAGTACTGTGCTAGTTAGCTTTACATTTCACCTTGACTTTATTTAGAATCATCTGCAGAAGAGATTGTCAGTGAGAGATCATTAATATTGGTTTGGCCTGTGTACATGTCTACATGGAATTGCCTTGATTGCTAATGTTAACTGATGTGAAGAAGAAGACCCAGCCCACTCATGGTGGTGCCATTCCCTAGGCAAGGGACCAGGCCTGTATAAGAGTAGAGAAGTCAAACTGAACACAGGCAAACAAAGGAAGCAGGTATACATGGAGCTGTGATGTGACCAGCCTGTCATAAGTTCTAGCCACCTTGATTTCTTTTCTGTGAACTAACTGTGAGCTAAAACAAACCCTTTCTCCCCTCACAGTTGTTTAGTTGGGGCATTTTATCCCAGGGACAGGAATGAAACTTGAACAAGTACTGTAAAATTTGGGTTTATTTGATTTTTTTCATGTTGACATTTGGAATGTAAATGTAGACATCACAAGTGCTAATAGATTATTTTAACACAGGAACTCATTTGGTTCTGCTAATGAAGATACTCATTCTGGTCACTTGGGTATGGGGTTGCATAGATTTTTCATTAAAATTAGCCTTCTTAGCAGTGGAAAACCTTTGTAACTAAGAAGTGTTTTATGTGGTAAGGCTTGGAGACTATTTTTTTTTCACTGCCAAATGTTTAGTCCCTTTTATAATATGGACTGGGACATTCCTATTATATTTAGAAGACTATTATTCATTAATATTTATTTTATTTTGATGCTTAGTTGCCCCTGGCAGGAGCCCTTACTGTGGCTTCCATGTCTTTTGCTTTCTCCACCATTCTATTGGCACTTGCTTAGTTATGTGCCCAAGATGTTTTAGACATTCTCTATTGTGGTACCAGGTTCTTTTAGGAGAAAATTTGAATGTCATGATCTGTATGACATACAGGTGGACATGGTCACTTGCTTTTGATACTCCTAAGGGGTCTCAGTAGCCAGCAGCTGTCACACACACACACACACACACACACACACTCTCTCTCTCTCAATAGTATATGCACAAATTCTCAAGTTTAATGTAATTTCTTGTTATGCAAGATATTTATTGATTATGGAGGTTTTCTCTTGGGTAATTTAAGATTAATTTCATGATTCAATGATATTCCTTCTATTGGTTCATAGAGGACACGTGTTCAGATATATGTATGGAAATGTGCACTGTATCCTGTTTTTCATGTCACCTGCTTATGATAATGTTGACAATCTTTGCCTTTTCAATGAAGATGATGGCTTCTGTTTGGCAAATTAATACTTCCAGCTTCACTATTCTTGCTCTTCTGGGCTACCATTAAGTGTTACCTGTACCCAAGAAATGCAATACTTGAGCAGTCAACCTGAAAGCCAACTGATAGCTTCTTAAGTAGTCAATGAACAGGCAGTTCATTATACATAGTGTGGATATATGTAAAGTGTGGATATACATACACACTCATATAGAGTATGGATACATGTACAGTGTGGATATACATACAGTGTGGATATATGTATAATGTGGATGTACATACAATGTGGATACACATACAGTTTGGATGCACATACAGTGTGGATGTACATACAGTATAGATACACATACAATGTGGAAAGATGCATAGTGTAGAGAGATGAACAGTATGGATACACAAACAGTGTGGATATACATACAGTGTGGATGTACAAACAGTTTGGATATATGTACAGTGTGGTTGTACTCAGAGTGGATGTACATACACTGTGGACATACATACAGTATAGATACATGCACAGTGTTGATAGATGTACAGTATGTATATATATATGTATATATATATACATATTTATATATATATATACAGTATTGTTGTGGATAGTCCTGGTGCTGTTTGTATTTTGATGCTAATTCTACTTTCCCAGGAGGGGCTGCAGAGGAGGAGTGAATCATGTACACAGGTGACTTCTTGTGAACCTTCTTCCCATCTTACGTTATAAAATAAAGGCTAGAGATGGGGATTGGTCAGTGGAAGAGAAGGTGGAACTGAAAAGTTTGGGGGAGGAGGAGAGGGGAGAGAGAGGACAAGGAGGAGAAGAAACAAGGAAGATAGAGGAAGAGTTAGATGATCCAGATTCTGTGTGGCTTTAGCCATAGGTAGCTATGAGTATCATACAGGATGAATAATTACAGGACAATTTGTCTTATCTAGGTGGGCAATTTATATCAATATCAATTGGCTCTGAGTTCATTTTGTGGGCATTTTGTGGGGTGAGATATTGTGTGGGCATTTTGTAAATTAAGAATTTACTGATATAAACCTGACTTATATATTACAATCCTCTAGAGTTCTGATTTTACCAGGTTACTGGAATTTGGGACCACTGACCACAGGGGGTGGATGGCTGGGAATGTGAATGGAATCTGCATCAAGAGAACCACAAGAAGGGCGGTCTCTGCTTGGTGTTAGTCATGGAGGCAGCGGGGTCGCCGGGGCCACGAGTAGCCTACGATAGCACAGGAAGATGCAATTTTTTTTTATATTTCCCACAACACAGTATGGATGTATGCAGTGTGGATGTACATACACAGTGTGGATGCACATACACTGTGGACATACATATAGTATGGATACACTGGACAACGTGGTAATTGTATCTCAGCCTACACTGAACATTATGGCTGTAATTGCTACTCAAGATGATGTGTAATTTAACATTTGTGAATTGTTCATTTCTAGACTTATTTTTCCGATAGGGAAATGACACAGGGGAACATGGAGCACTGGTAGGATTGACAACTATAGGTGTCTATCTCTCTAAGTCATGAGATTTCTTGGTTATGTCAATACTTTTACTTGCCAACACCACAAATGTCTGCTTCTTCCTTGTCCATATTCTGGGACTATGTTCTCTGACAATGGACAGTCTATTCCCCATTACTCTCAATATACCTAACTATCCCATGCACTTTCCTGTATAGATCCTAGTTTCTAATATCATTGTCCTTACCCACTCACAGAGAACATCTAAACTCACTCTGGATTCTATGCTGCATCCCACTGCCCACTGAGATGGCCACAGCAGGAATTGGGTTCTGGTAGCCAATGTTGGGTACCCTTTGGTGCATGCATACCTTGCTCTGAACCAAGTAGTGGATTTGGCACAGAATTGTTGATGGAGAGAAAAGAAAAAAAAGAAAAGAAGAAAAAGAGAAAGAGAAGTGTCAAGAGGAAGAAAAATCATATATATATGATATATGAAAAATCATATATTTATGAATCATTGATACCTTAGTAGGGGGTTGTGCTGATATCTTGCTCAGATATACTCTTAGAAAATCATGAGTTATTATAATTTCACACGAAAAATAAAATAATATGAAATAGGTTTATGCATATCAATGATTCTTTTTTTCATTAATGTCTTGCAGATAAATAAGAGAGAATATGGTCAGATTTTAACTTTAATCAAAAAGTTTTCCCACAATGAAATCATCCTCAGTTAAAGGGTCAGAAGGCCCTGGAGAGAGTGGGGAGCTGCTTCAAAGATTCATCATCATCTCTACAAAGGGCATTCTTTGCTTCCACTGTACAAACACAAATGTCCACTCATGGCTCTTTGTGGAGCATGAAAGGGCATGCATAATTTTATTTGCACAATTTGGATCTGCACTTCCAGAATTTTGTTGACATGTTCTTCCAAGTGCCTAGAGCTAAGCAAGCATTATGCAGTTAGTGCAAAAGCCAACAGAGCACGCTGGGGCTGCTGCCCAGAAAGACTCACAGCCTATTCCCATCTGTAAGAAGTGTGGTAGTTTGGCACTCCAGAGCACATACTCAGCAAGGAAGAAAGCCTGTCATAAATAACTTTGCACTTAGCAGCAGACCCCAAGCTGGCTTTCCAGCAGAGCAGCATCCAGTAATTAAATGATGGTTTCAGATGGAAGAAACATCCAGAGGCACATCTGGATTTTGTGGGCTTTAAGCCTATAAAACTGGGGGAGGGGCATTTCTTTAACAACAATTGCAAGTCTCTAATTGAGTTACAGCATCTTAGAGAGCATCCAAGCTAGAGGTACTGAACCTCAAGCCTCAACAGCTTTCTTGTTAATGTACATCTGAAGAGTCATGTTTTAAATTCTTCAGAACTCAGCAAAAGGAGAATAGAGAACGGGCATGGAAGTTGAGAAGAATGTTGATAAATGGATACCGTGTTACCATGCATTTAATTTGGGAAGCTGGATGTTATCATTCCCTGAATGGAAAGAACTTCAGTTTCATAATTACCAAACTGGATTTTGCATATAATAAATAACTGGGAACTTATCTCTTACCTATTTGCCAATGCTTATCAAAGAAGACACTTAACAGTTGGTAATGTTAGAGACAACTTATATTGAGAGATGTCTTTCTTAAGCTCAAACAGAGTGAGTGATTTCAATGTCCTCCATAAAAAGGGACCTTAGCACCGCAGTATTTTGTCCAAGGGACAAGGAAACCTATGTAAACACAATACCATGCACAATATATAAAGAATCTCCACAACTCAACAATCAAAGGAAAGTCTCCAAACAGTCCAATTCCAAAGTGAGCAAAGGCTAAGAAAGATGCTTCTCTAAAGGAAATGTGCAAATGTCTGATAAACATTTAAAAAGATACTCAACATAACTAGCCACAGAGAGAAAAGCCAAAACTACAAAAAAAAATCTATCATTCATACTCAACTATGGTAGCTATTCCTGAGAAATCAGAACAGTAAATGGAAAGTGGAGGGGAAAGTGGGAAGAACCAGAGCAGGTGAGCACCACTGATGGGAACGGAATGTGGAGTTGCTGTGGAAACATATGGTGGGTAAACAGAGGATTACCACAGGACCCACACATCCCACATCTAGCTGAAACTCAGGGCAGAAACATTTGCTTGTACATCAGTGTTCATAGAGTGTCAGTAACAATAACCAGTTGAAACAGCCTAATGTCCACTAACCAAAAACAAAACATAATGCTTAGGTGTGTTATGATACCCAGTGCTGTCATAGGGATGAGAATATATCAACGAGGCTCTAGGAAGCTGCCTTGCTTCTTTCACCACGTGAAGACTTGAAGATGGCATCATTTGTGAACCAAAATGGGGTCCTTACCAAATACCAGACTGTTGGAAGCATCGTCTGGGACTTCTCACTGTGAACCCCAAGAAGTAAGTTTTGATGTTTATCAGGTATGGCATTTTTTGCATGGTATTTTTATAAGACAAAGGCACCATGGATTAAAAAGGAATGGGATTCTGCTATACACTACATACACTACAGTACAAATGAACCTTTTGTAAACTGTTTGGTTGAGTGAAATAATATGGACACAAAAGGATAAATAATTTGCCTGGCATCAAGGTAGTAAGCAAACCACTGAGACAGAAAGGAGAAGGAGGTTACCAGGAGCCAGGAGGACAATAGCAAGGAGCTACTATGCAGCAGACACAGAGTTTCTGTTCAGGACAATTAAAAGCTTCAGGATATTTTGATAGCACTGATGGTTACATAGCATGGTGGCAGTTGGTGATAATTAACTGTATAGTTAATGATGCTTAATGATAATTAAGTGGATACTGAAAACCTTGTGATATGCATATTATTACCAAAGAAGGAAGACTGTTAAATCAGGTATGTATGAAGATAAAGTTCTATACTGGAGGAATGAAAATGCCAAGGGATAAAGGGAGACAGCTTAAGTGAGGAGTAGGTGAGTGGGTAGGGCAGAGGAGGGAGGAAATACAGTTAATCATAGGGATATTTGATAAAGCATATATCTATATAATACTATACTACATATGCATAGACAGACATATACATACATATAAACACACTCATATACACATATATACATATATCTTATATGTATAAACACACACATATATATGTATATGTATGTGTATATGTATACACATCTGAATACATGAAGTTAGGTAAGGACTTGGTTGTGAGGGTCCAGGAGAAGTTGAGTGTAGAGAGAGGTGACTGATAGGACCAAAGGACAATGCACTCATGTATGAAATTTTAAAGAATAGAAGCAGTTTTATAATGATAAAAATCAAAAGATACTAGTGTGATACACAAAGTATTTTAAAGTTTCTTGGAAGAACTTACTTGTAGACAGTGGCAGGAAGAGTTGTGTCTGTGTTAGAGCTGCTGTCACTGGGAAGGCCATTCTTCGGTCAGTGCTGATGGGTCACATCCCGTCTCCTTATGTATTTATTCCTATTTTTTGTTTGTTTTGGGTTGTGGTGGGGATGTGTGTAATTTCAGTGAATTTAATTGTGGTTGTGGAGAAAGCCTACTGCTGTCATAACTGTTTTCTTTGAAATTCACCCATTATGCATGCAGTGACAACAGTTGTGACCTCATTATAGAAATAACACCTCATTCATGAGGCTGAAGTTTATCGCGTGTTTGTAAGCTTCTAAAGTACTTGTTTCAGTTTTACCTCATTGACCTCCAGAGTTTTACAGTTTGGAATATGCTACTAAAACAGAGTCATCAGCCCAGAACAAGAAGCATGATAGTGAAATGATGGGAATTTAAGATATTTATGGGGTTATCGCTGCCAGAGTACTCGTTTTCAATTAGAAAAATAAGTAAATTGTGAAAAAAAAAAGGTATCAAAAGATCTTGTTTAAAAAGCCTTGTTCTAGCCGGGCGGTGGTGGCGCACGCCTTTAATCCCAGCACTTGGGAGGCAGAGGCAGGAGGATTTCTGAGTTCGAGGCCAGCCTGGTCTACAGAGTGAGTTCCAGGACAGCCAGGGCTACACAGAGAAACCCTGTCTCGAAAAACCAAAAAAAAAAAAAAAAAGAAAACTAAAAAGCCTTGTTCCTAATTAATAGCTATTTGGGTACAAGGATGTTTCTAGGATCTGACTTATTACTTTTTGGTGAGATTATAGTGTGCATTTGGACTTCTTATCCTGTGTTAGCACTGATTCTACAACACACAAGCACTTACCTGTGCACTCAAATATGCTGGAAGCATATGGGTCTATAAAAAAACGCAAGACATTCCTGACCCATGATTGGCCAATCAGCATTAGGCCACTTATGTGGAATACATTAAAAAAAAACACTCATGGGTGTGCTCTTCTTTATAGAAACAACTTTCACCACATTTGGTTAGCTTGTATTCCCAATCTCTAATCACAAGTCCTAACCATGGTTCCAATATTTGAATCTCCTTCTCATTTCAGTATTTCTGCAATAAGATCTTGAGTGTTTTGGAGAAGCTCTACCACATTCAAATTATGACTGAAAATGTCTGTCCAAACTCTTTAAAAATAGGTTCTTATAGAAATAAAAGGTAGTGGCGTGAAGCTTATGGGGTAACCAACTGCTTCAAGTCTGCACCACAGGAGGAAACCCACACACAGCATCATAAATCTGGCCAATAACCCACACAGCCCATGGTCAGGGAGCTCAGAGGCCTAAGGTATACTATTACTATTCTGTTAAGTAGATGTAGGATCAAACTACTCTCTAAATTCTTTGCGCTCAAACCTTCAGACTTGGACCAGAGTTCCAATCCTTTATTCTTACATCCTTGACCAACACCACAAGTATCCTGGGTCTCCAATTGTAGGTGCTGATTTTAAGACTTCCCAGTCTTCATAATGAAAGAAACTAGTACTTTATATCACTTTCCCTGGAGATGTCTATCTTTGTGTCTTCAAGGCATCCATCTGCCATCTTTCTATTTTCTGTCATCTATCTATATATCATCTATTTATTCATCATTTTTCTATCTACATACTTATCTTTATCAATGCATATATACTACCTATTAGTTCTTTTTCTACAGAAAATCTAAATATAGTTGTATCTTGTAATATCCTTCACTGTACAAAGCCCTTGAAAACACTCTCAAGTACAGTCTTGCACCCTGCTTATGAAGGAAGGGACTCAAATGTACGTAAATTAATAAGCAAATTAATTTACATCTCTGTAGAAATAGCTTTGCTACAGTTAAAAACAGAACTGATAGTTAAATTTCCCTGCCCACTATTTATTTCTCTCACCTTCTATCTAAACACAAAAGAACACACACACACACACACACACACACACACACACACACACACACACACGGCATGAGGAGAAGGAGAGGAAAAGTGATGAGGGGCTTTAAGGTGCAGAGAAGGCATACTGGTAAAATTATGGTGTGGGTTGTAGGCCAAGCTGCCTGTTATGACTTTCCCTCAATGACATATCCCTGTGGTCATTTTTTTAAATTTAAATTATACTTATTTATTTTGGGGGTAGGTAGCCGAATGCTTCCATGCCCATGTGAAGTAAGAGGACAACTTGGAGACAGAGCTCAGTCTTCAGGCTTAGTATCAAGCACCTTTACCTTCTAAGCCATCTTGCTGGCCCAGTTAATGGAACTGGGAAAAGACAGAGAGAAAAGGGGTGACAGGCATTGACTACTTCCAAAATCAATCGATTTTATTTAAGATTTCCATAGTCATATACCAATTCTCAGACCACTGAAGGAGTCAGATCTGTCCTAAAGTCCTGAAAGTGAAACTCTGTATTGATCACAAATCATAGAAAGCAATGTATTTGTGAACTTCACATTCTTGAGAGAAAAACTGTATAAATACTAGCTTATTTTCTCACACTCTATCCATTCCAGGCTGTGTCTATCCCACGTCACTTAAACTATGCTGATAATGAGACTTACCAGTGGCTTATGATCCACTGTCTTGGGTAAAGGAAACCTGAGTGATCGCATCCATAGCATAGGCCTATACTTAGCAACTTCAGACCTAGAGAGGTGATACTTAAAGAGGTGTGAAGGACGGCAGGGAAGGAGCTGCGCACGTGAGGTCCTGGACCACAGGTCAGAAGTCAATACTGGCTGAGACTGTATTTTGCAGGGTTGAAGGAATATGAGTTTATTCCCCAGTATCTTAAGGTCTACAGAGAACTTGAGCATCAGGACTTGGCTATAGCAGACTCAGCTGGCAAGGGTGGTAAAGGACAGCTCAGTGTCAAGCCTGCTTGGGTGTGATTTATATGGACTGAAAAGAAGTGCTGAAACCCTAGAATTATGGTCTTGCCTTGCAAGAGCTATATATAATTTTCAATTTGCAGTCTATAATTTTGAATCTAAGGAGAATAACCAAGTTATAAGAGACAGACCCACATCAACGTTGCAAAAACTGTTATTAGAGTAATTCTATTTGAACCGCGTACTTTAGCACTGCGAGCTAATGCTCTGCAGTGTGGTCATGGAGGTGTCGGTTATGCCCGTGACTCTTAAGGAAAAGTAAAATGCACGGTTGTCTTCCTGTGCTGCTAAACTCTCTTGGAATCATGGGCAGGGAATATCATTTGCAGTCACAGCTGACAGAAATTTTCAAAGAATGCTTTACTAAATGAAAGTGACCAGTGCTCAAAGACATCAGAGTTCTAACACAAACACTGAACCGGGAAAGTAATAGTCAAAGACTAGCTTAGCCTGGCTCTGTAACATTGTTGCCATTTACTCAGAGGTAAAGAGCTAGTGACACTCCTTTAAACATGTGCTGGGGCACAGGAGAGCAGCTCCTCCCACACAGCTATCAGAGCACCAGAAACCGAGACTGTGTCTTTGAATCCGACTAAATGGCCTTATACTATTTAGAATATTAGTTACTAATTAAGCAGCTACTAGTAACTAGCTCAGTGTCTGATTGGACATTACAGCACAGTGATCAGGACTGAACAGGCTCATTCAGTGCCAAAGTCTTGAATCAAATAACAAAACATAATAATTAACATTAATGATGACTCTGTGTTCAACAAAATACTTTTGTGGGTTGTCACATATGCCAGTCCCGAGAACCGTTTTCTGATAGAGCATCTGTCTGGGTGAATGGCAACTTACCTCAAAACTCATTTGCTCCTTTAACTTTGTACTTTAGCCATCCTACTAGAAAACAGAATTTTAAATTTTACTTCTTTTTAAACTTTTACTGCTGTATCACAGGGTTCTGCCTACCTCTACCCAAGTGTTGGGGTTGAAGGAGCTCACTGCCACACCCGCCGCCTTGCTTCTTTTTCAATGTGATTGATTACATTTCTTCTCCCATTTGCTATTAGATCACACAGGGATTGCCTCTCCTTAGAAATAATGCGGCATTGCTCAAAAGGTGTGGGTGGATTACGCTCTCTTGTTAAACGACTATGTCTGTAAATGCAGAAAATGAACATCACACCCACATACAGAACTGTTCTCAGGAATGTACAACTGACCACAAAGCAATCTGGCACCTGTGTTACATAAACACTTGCCATTGTCTGATAGCACAATCCACACAGGTGGGGCGGGATTTTATGCACAGGAATGAACTCATTCGTTATTGCTCATTCTCACCAGCAATCTCAGAGAATAAAAAAGAGGACACAACTGTGTTGAGAAAGATCCTCCCAAGTCGAACCCCGTGCATAAGATTTAATGGGAAGGATGCCATTAAAGCAAAACAAAATCATAAATCACTGGGCATGGTGGTACATGCCTTTAATCTAGGCATCGGGGAGTCACAGACAGGCAGATCTCAATAAGTTTCCAGCCAATCTGGTCTACATAGTGTGTTCCAGGACAGCAAGGCTATAGAGCAACACCCTATTTCAAAACAGAAAAAAAAAAAAAAACCTCAACCGAACAAGCAAAAAACCAAAAACAACAAAACAAAAACCTTGGGTGGGAGATATGGTTTACTGGATCCTTCCAGAGGATCTGGGCTTGATTCTAGCACTCCTGTGTACTCTTCCGGCTTTCACAGGCACAAGGCATGCACATGGTGTACAGACATACATGCAGGCAAAATACACATAAAAACCAATACCAACCAAGCTGTACAACCAAAAACAAAAAGAACAACAAAAAAACCTAATAAATGCTTCTTTTGAAAATGTGTATTATTGAGTAAATAATTTAAACACAGTAACCTGTATCCAATGGTAGATTATTAAACTTTTCTTTCTCTGTAAGTCAATGTCATATGTATTCTTTTGGGATGTTTTTTGTTTGTTTGTTTATTTTGGGTTTTTTTTGAGATTTTAATTCCAACATCCCTTTCCTCCATCCTCTTGAATATTCATGTGAGGTTAAAGGAATAAGAGCTGCATAAAAAAGGTGAAAGGCACATTTATAAGTCTGAGTAGATTGTTCCTTTTGGCTACAGTTAAAAGCTCATAGAAGTGAGTAATGAGAAGAATCTCATAGCAATGGACCAGCCATGCAGAATTATAGTCCATCACATAGAGAGAGCCTTTTAACATTTGTGAAAAAAGAAAAAAAGAGGTAACCCATGACTGAAAGAGAACTTGATCTCTCAGGAAAGTAAACAGGCTGACGAGAGGAAGCAGGAGCAGACTCCTACCCTGCAATAGTAACCATGGCAGCAATCTAGTGAGTGACTAGAAAGACCCAAGGCAAGAGAGTGTCAGGAAAGAGCCTCCCGAAGTGTAAGCGGAGGGGCAAAGACACTGTGCAGACACAGAACTGGAGTGGCAGAAAGCAAAGGCAGACGGGAACTCATCAACAAAGATTCTAATTTGGTGTGTCTATAGACTCATGAGAGCAGGATTTCAGAAGCCTTCAAGGTTCTGTTGATTCACTTCTGATAACCAGTGATATGAGTGGCTATGACTAGAGAGTGAAAGAAATTAAAACAGGTCTAGATACAAAAACAAGAACAGAAAGGATGAGAAATATCAACATTGAGATTAGAAGAACTAAGTGAGGCAGATGAAGACATGAGACTTTCTCACACTTCCTGAGGATAAGTCATTGGAGAGAAAATGAAGTGTATCTATCCTAAATGCACACAGAGATGTGTGATCCTGTAAGTGGAGACAGAGCAGGGATGGAGTTGGCAGATTCTAAAATTCCTAGCTACCCTGACATGGAAAGCAGAAGCAGTTCCTAGAGAATATACACGCTTTGGAGTTCCAACTCAAGGAAGAGTCATTAGCAGGGGGTGAGTAGGAAAATGGAAATATCACCACCTCAAGGGAGACTATCTTCTGAGGTGGGCCACCGTCAGTACTGGCTGAAGCCCTTTAAGGATATGCAGATGACAGAGAAGCTGGTAGGTTTGGTGCCCAGCATGGGTGATGAATGAGTCTCCCTCATGGCAGAACTGGGAAGGGAAGGTGGTGAGCAAAAGTGCTGTAGGGGCTCGTGGGTGAAGAAAGAAAGGGAGAGAGGCATGGTGCTAACTTGATAAGACAGCAACATTGTAAGTCACCTCCTCTAGGTAGTGTAAAGTGATGCACAGAGTTCGATTGTGGGGGAGACTCAAAGGACTGAGATTTAAGCTGTAACACATTTTTGGAAAATTTAGCAAAACCAGTTCCGAGAGAAGGTAAAACAGATGAAAGATACAAAAGGGAGGTGATCCTGGGAACAACGGAAGAAGGGATGGACCCTGGAGAACAGGAGACAGCAAAGGATGCTGAGCAGGCGAGGTAAGAAAAACTGAGGGCGGCAGCATCACACTGTTTTCAATTTCTCTTATAGACAGAAGGCATTAAATGCAACAATTTATGGCAGTGGGCTCTGGTTCAAAGATTACTTGAGAATCAATTAAAGATAATTCAGAGATTTCTGGGAAGCAGATATGGGCCAGGTAAGGTTGCTTAGAATAAATCAGTGTCTATTACAGAATACCACTAATTGGCCCACAATTATTTTCTATATTATTTTATTATCTTTTATTATTTTTATTTAATTACTTTATTCTTTATTGGCATTCTGTTTACTTTCTGTTATTAAATAACTATGTCTGTAAATGTTGAAAATGAACATTACACCCACATACAGAGCTGTTTTTAGGAATATAAAACTGACCACAAAGCAGCCTGTGTTATAAGAAGGCTTGCCTCTGTCCACGGACCACTAACCACTGGGCATGACGGTACGTGCCTTTAATCCCAGCCCCGGGGAGGCAGAGGCACATAGATCTCTATGAGTTCTTTGCCAAAATGAAGAATAATAAAGATTACTCTGTGGCCTAGACTACCCTGCTGGTTAGCCACACTACTTAAAGAGGAAAGCAAGTTGGTGAGGAAGTCTAAGGAGCCAATGCAAATGCCCCTGAAATGTCCACGTTCAGAGGGAAGTGAAAGGACCAGGGAAAGAGCGTCACCCTGAGGACCTAGGGCAGACGGAGGACACTGCTGAAGAAGCTGCAGAGGCTGTGCTGTGTGAGCTGTGGAGGGGAAATGGTGACACGGGGAGGAGGGAGCTTGATTGTGAAAGCAGGCACCTACTGAGGCAAGTATGGAGCTGAAAAGGTAGAAACAAGACCAAACTGGGCTCTAAAACCAGGAAACCATTGAAGGCAGAGCTGTGCTGACCTGGAATGTGAGGAGGGAAGCCATTTCCAGCTTCCTGTTAAGTGGAAAAGTGACCTAGTGTGGGAAAGTACCACCTCACTTACTTCGTTTGGAATAAAGGCCCTGAAGGAGTGTGCTGCCTTTTATCTCAGTGATGTGCACATCACTATTGGTATAGTATACATTTCTTCAAAAGCAATGTGATGCAAAATGCTATTTTCCTATTTGATTTTCTGTTACACTGGGTAAACTAGTAAGCAGAATCTTTACAGCACAGGCAATATAAACCGATTTCTCATTTCCCAGATTATATATCCCTAGTTTCTACTTTTTTAGTGATAACGACCCTATTTTCTTCAATTGCAGATCTGATTTTTAATATTTTATTAGCCAATCAGTTTAAAGTGTATCCATACAAACCATATTTCAAGAACTATATTTACATAAAGAGCAATGTAAACATTGAAATAATAATAACAGCAGGATTGAAATAATAAAATAATAAATAAATAATAAAATAATAATATAAATAATATATTAATAATAAAAATATTAATAATAAAATATCAAATAATAATAAAAATAAATAAATAATAAAAATAATAAAAACAGGATTGAAATAATAATAACAGCAGTAAAAAGTACAAGGGAAAAATTACAATAGAATCTGCAACTAAGAAGCTGGCCAACTGTGCATTAAGGGACCACAGTGGAGAAGCCAGAGGAGGAGTTCATTACCATGACAGAATACAAACAATCCAAGATCAAACAGGCTCAAAAACCTGGTATTTCTATTGTCTAGTTGGGTTTTATATACATTCATCAGCAATAGTGTAAATGCTAATTCTGGACAGACATATTTTTTCAATGAGAAATTGACTTTCCCTTTGCCAGGAGTTGGGTGGAAGAGTGCCGTCATCCATAAAAACTGCTTCCAGATCAAAGCAAGAAACAGGAATAGCTGCTTTATGGAGTTTTCAGAGAATTAGAAAACAGTGAGTCGCTGGTAACTTTTAAAAGATAAGTGAAGAAGGATTTGAAAAAGAGTAAACCCTTCTAAAAAGTGTACTAAGCCACGAGGAAAGTTGAAATTTAACTTTTTTATTAAATTGGTAATGAGCAAGAAGGAAATACATTAAAAGTCAGTAACTCCATTATGAACAATTGGAATGTTCTATTGGGTCTCTGGTCAAATATGATGTGGCATGACAAGGGCATACCAGTGTCAGTAAGAGGTGGCATCCATATTAAGACTCATCTTCAGCCACAGAACTATTTGATAGCCATACATCCTTGTATTATGTACCACATAGACTATATTGTCCAATAATCCCCTACCCCACCAAACCCTCATAAAGATAGAGAGCAAAGCATAACTCAGCTGTGTACTGGTGGCTCAGCAGATGGAGGTGACTGTGCACACTTCTCATTTTGTTTAATACCCAGATATTATGGCTGGAGTTCCCAAGAGTTTCCAAGGGCTGTTTTCTAACTTCTACACACACACCCTGGCATAGGTACATGAATGAGAATAATACCCTGCCTCATTTAAGAAAATATGGATGCAGTTCCTCCCTCTATCTTCTTCTGAAACTACCATAAATGAACCCAGGAAGCATGAGTGAGCTAAGCTGTGCTACATCCAGAGTTATTAGAATTACAGTGCTGTTAGGTACACAGCTGCAAGACTGTAAGGACAGTGCAGGCGTGTGAAGTTCACTCAGAAATGGTAGGGTTTTCTTTTATTCCAACATCTGAGGTTTGCCACCATTAGATTATTTTAATGGCATGATCAATTTGGACTTTAGAATGCTTCAGCATAAAATAGAGATAAATAAGAATCAAGGGAGACAGTCTCAAGACAGTGGCAAGAGTCTTAACTATGAGATGATTGGATCCAGGTGTCATGGACGGCACTGTGTCTTCTAGTCATCAACTTAACATGGAGCATGCCTAACTCCCAACACTGTAGTGACATGCCTCCACGAGGTGACAAGATCACTTATTAGAAGTCTCACAATGGGATTAATGTCTTAGAAGAGATATAGGAGGAATGTCTTTGTCTTCTGTGAGTGTACAGCAAGACCACAGCAGGAGGGTGGTCCTTGGGATCCAAGTCAGCTGGTACTTTCATCAGGGACTTTTGGCCCTTTTAACTGGGAGAAATAAGTGCCTGTTCTTTAGATCTACAAGCCATGCTGACCTGAATGGCAGCCAGAACTACCCAACACTCCAGACATAATGACAGAAAAGGAAGGCAAGGGAAAATTTGAGAGAATTTTAGAAAGTGTCTAGGAAAGGATCTCATAGTATTATGTGTTGAGGTTTGGTTTCTTACTATGTATCGTAATGCTAAATTATGTATCCCAAGGTCTGGTTGCCCTGAGATAAGGGAATTCTCACATATACCAGCTTTTGTTGTGCAGACCTTGCTCTTTAAAACTATTTGTTGAATAAAGATGCCTACAGCCTGTAGCTGGGCAGACAAGAGATATAGGCAGGGCTGGAGGTCCCGGGATTGGGGTGTGAGACAAGGACAAGGAAGGAAGAAGGAGGAAGAAGAAAAAAAATCTCTGCGGGGTAGATGAATCCTGAGCACACGGCCATGAGGGCTGACTGTTGGAGTAAAGTAGTCCAGGCAGAACAAGGCATGCACTATCTCAGCGTTATTGACAAGGAAGTAGATAGAACAGCACAGAGGGTTGAGATCTGCCCAGCTCTGGTGCCTTAAGGCTTATTACAAATATAAAGGTTTTATCTCTTTTATTTGGGAACTAAAAAAAAAAATCAAAGGTGGGATAGAAAACCTCAATAATACTTTCCACAAAAAATTTGCAATTACATATTGTCTGGTATTAAATTAACAAGAAAAAAACAAATTTCAAGATGTTAGTATATTCTAGTGAGTTTATTAAGCACTTACAGATGTTGGCATTTTATCAATCAATCTCATAAAATAGGCTAGTAGCATAACAGCTGTATCAACTAGGAGATAGTGAGAAAAAACTGGGTGTTCCAGCCAAGATCCCCTCAAGCTCTTCTGGGGAACAGAATTGAATGATCATTTTTATGAACATCTTCTAAAATTAAGGTTTACATATTGAGATTATCAGGAAAAGTTTGATAAAAAAATGCTAAGGGGTCAGTATAGGTGATGGCAGTCATGGTGTTTTGTGACGCAAGTGGAACTGTGTCAGGAGACAAAAACTGGGAAGGTTGAGGTGATTCAGAAACTCCAGTAGGGTAGGCATTTCATCTACTCCCCACCTGGTTCCTGTCCTAGACCATGACACCCCATGAGGATCATGATCACTGGACATGTAACACAGAACACAGAGTTCTACATGCTAATGACGTATCTAGATGGGCTACCCCAAGGGTTTAGCCAATAAGCTTCCCTTCCCAGACATTCCTTCCTGCAAAAGGTATTTAACCTCTGGTCCACCCTGAGTAAGTTATATGCATCCATTTTTCACTATGAATAAACAATTTGGACAAGGGCTGTCTCCCTCATCAAGAAGCCTTCATACAGAGCTGTGCCATCTAAGTCTCCTACAGAAGGCCCTCTGTGCTCCAGAAATTCACCACCCCGCCCCCCCTCCCCAGGTAAGCAGGATTCCCTCTCCTCCCAGTCACAGGTTCATCGCTGCCCTCCCCCATTTTCAACTCCTCATGATTCTGGGTTTCTGGGAGTTTGGGAACCCCAGATTCGGCCTCCGCCTGTGCCATTTATCATCCGAGCTGGGACCCCCATCTTAGGCTGCATTCTGCCAACCCCAAGCAGGTGTCGGAGTTCCACGAACCCGGCACCTGAGGGTTGAAAGTAGCCTAGCACCTCCGCATTTTGTAGGCCCAAGCAGTGTTCACACAGCCCAACGGCAAGGCAAAATGCAGACCCACAGTGGCTCCGCAGAGCTGTTACATCACCTGTGGTTCTCATTCCAATTCCATTCTAGTGTGGCCTGGATTTTCCAGTTTGACTATTGAAGGAAGAGTATTTGTTTCATGTGACCTCTGACACAAAGCTCTCCCTCCTAACTTCTTAGCACAGTGCCTGGCATCCGATGAATCTTAATGGTAGTGCAGTTGATGGTAATGATGACCATGAAGTAGACAAGGACCTCAGAAACTCATACCTGTCACACAGGCAGACACAGTCCATTAAGTTATTCTTGAATGCTTTATGAAATCTGCCTCACTAGGAGAAATGTTTGTTTGGTTATTGATAGTGAGCTACTCATGTCAGTCATTAGTCATTGAGAGTATGTAAGAAATAAAAAGATACCTTGACACTAAAGCATTCAGGAATAAGCTGAGAGCATAGGTAGGAAGTGGGACCTGTACCTGGGAAGAGTTGGGTGAGGACTAAACACTTCCTGTGGAGCTCTCAAAACACTAAAACAAAACAAAACAAACCATTTAGTTGTTAATAAAAAGATAGTCGGGAACTGTGAGTTTACAGAAAGACCCCCCCCAGCCCCTTTTCTTCTTTGGTTACATGTATAATTTGGGGGTTCGAGAATAATTTAAAACTTTAAACTCTTTGGTTTTGTTCTATAATTTTCATGTGGACAGGGACGGCATGGGGAATTCCTGAGAAGACTGTGCTAGGAAGTTACTTACAGTCCTAGGAATTAACCCCAAGTCCTGGGACAGCAAGCACACTACAGCTGAGATACAGCCCCAATCCTGGTCTAAGACTTTTTAATGATTAATCCTAAGTGCAAAAGACAAGACAAGACAAACGGACAAACAAAGATGGAGGGAAGCATTGACCCCACACTGTAACTTGAGTTTAAAGATTTCTCATTTGAATCTCTGAAGACTGAGGTGCTAGAGAAGGAGAATCCATAATGCTTCCTGAAACATCTGGGATTTTCCCACCACTGCTAACAGGATGTGGCCAGGTTGAGCTGAGCTTGAGAAGACTCAAGTGAAGAGGTGTGTTCGCTGTACACTGAAGAGTGGGGTTTTCCTTGGCTCTCCAGGCACTGTGGTTTTATTCTCTTTTCTGCAGTAAAATTGGGAGGAGACTGCAAACCAGCATCTGCTGCCAAGACCAAGTGAATCCTGTTGTGTTGCTGACCCTGAGCTCAGACAAGCTCATAGTCAGTTCTAGCTACGTAAGATAACTCTTGCTTTAGCACAAGCTACACTGCTTGAGTTAAAAAGAAATATCAAATTGTATTTTCACATTTTGACTTATAAACCATGAATGTTTCTGCAAGCCAATCTTAAAATGATAGCAGTACATAATTTTGAAGTGAGAAGCAGGAGACTTCTTGATCCAGATGTTCCAACTATTTGTGATAAAGCAGCACAAAACTCAATCACTTAAAATTGGGATCTGCCACAGCACTAAAGCTGCCTGTGGCAGGTTTCTGCTCTGCTCTGTGGGACTGGATCCTGCAAGATGGTTTCTTCACATATCCAGAAGCAGGGCTCAGATGCCCTACCTCCACCCCCAAACACTGCAGGATGACTAAACATGTATGTCTCTGTGTATGTCTGCTCCTCACTGGCTAGCTTGATCTTATTGGTGTGGTCATCTCAGGAAAACAACATCTGTGGTAATTGTTTTCCAAGATAAAGACAGTAAAATGTGTTATTCCTCCAATAAGCTAGACCCATCCTGAGATAGCATTATTTTTATGAGATTTGGGTAAGCAAAACCAAAGCTGACCCAGACTTACAGAGGGGAAGAAGAATCTAGCCCTGGATGCAGAGAGGAACACTCATGTTCAAAAGAAAGTCAGTCAGCCAGCGTGTACAGGGCATATGGAGATATTTCATTTCTTAGGAGCTATTTCTTTATTCTCTTATTTGTTTGCATTTCAATATGTTTTGTGGAATTATTTGAATCATTTTTAAATGTTAGCAGTTTAAAACAATCACTTAACTTCAAGCTGAGAGAAAATGTTTTACATTAATAAGTTTTCAGTGGTTTCTGTCAGAGTAATGGAATGTTATCTTACCTATTCTTATTAACTCTAAGGATAAAGAGAATGAGGCTTACAAGGGCTAGAAGCATTCTGCGATAATGATGCTTCCACTCAAGAACTTGCCATTACCATACCAGGGAATTTTAAAACAGGAAGTATCTTTGTTCATGGCCAGTAGGATCAAACCACCTCTCCCATCCAGGTACTAACCATAACCATGCATAGCCTCTGAGATCAGACCACAGCAGGTGTGTTCTGGATGGTATATACATTGAAACCGATGTAGAGTTTTTTTTTTTTTTTTACAACAAAAGGACTCAAAATCACCTACTTCCTCTTTTCCTTGCAATTAATTTTCTTTCTCTGGTCCATGTATTTTTAATCACGTAAGAACTGGCTGATGAATCAGAAAGGCATCAGCAGCTTTTAAAATAAGTCTAAAAGGAGAGACCAGCTTATAGTTGCCTGAGATCAAACCTGAAAATTATAGGCTTCATTTGAAATGCTGTTAGAGACACTGAAATATGGTTTATGATCCCTTTATGACTCATTCTTGAGTATCCACAGAAGGGAGGAGATAGCTAGTGAGTCTCGCAGACAGCCATTGACCTTCAAGAGTCAGATTCACAGAGGTCAACTATGAGCCCCCAAGGAAATGCTGTGAGGCTGTTCCAGGCCTGCTCAGCAAGAAAGGTATAGAAGATGGCTACCTACAGTTCCTGGGGTATGTGACTTGCCTGGAGCTCCTGCCCCCTTTTCTTTAGAGTTCACCAGTTTACTTGAATGCTTAGTGAAACTAAGGATGTCAGAAGGATAAAAGTCATTGGAAGTGTAAGATGCAAGGATTTTTGCCCAGCGGTGGTGGGGCACTCCTTTAATCCCAGCACTTGGAAGGCTTTCTTGGCAGGAGGATTTCTGAGTTCGAGGCCAGCCTGGTCTACACAATGAGTTCCAGGACAGTCAGGGCTACACAGAGAAACCCTGTCTCAAAAAACCAAAAAAAAAAAAAAAAGGATTCTATATTCAGTAGGGTCAATTACTCGTTAGGGAATTTGCCCATTTCTTTTTCAAGCATATAGATTCTGGGAAGGGAGTAATTTGGAGACCAGTTCTACGGACTGTGGAAGATTCTAGGCCAAATGAAATGACGTAACCCCTTTCAGTTATTCAAGTATGTCTGACTCTGGTATTAACTATATCTGCTCAACTGTTTTAATGAAGGGGAAATACAATAAAACTCTAAGCTGTCTGAGTTATCTTAGGAGGAAGTCTTGCCTTTGCATGTTTAGAACAATAGCAAGCTATGTTGGGTCTTTTGGAGAGTGATTAGATCACACTCCAGCTCTGGCTTCCAGTGTCCAGGAGGGTGTGAAAGCCCCAGCTGCTCAGAGAGAGAGAAGACAGTTCCAGATTTTCTGCTGTCTTTAAACCTAGGTTTTCAGCAAACAGCACATTTGCTCACTCTATAGATTCTCAAGACCTAAGAGAGAGTTGTTTCTTACAGGAAGAGTACCAGAAGCAAAAAGTTACTCATAACCCAGGTTTCCAAAATTCCAATACACACATGTACAAAATGCTCTTAGATAGTACTCTCAGCTCATACAAACTGATTTTGTGTGTATTTATACTGACTCCAGAAATTTCTGAAGCTTTATCTCTTCAAATTGTGCTGTTTGTGGTTCTTCCAATTCTTTTCTTCTATTGGAAGATCTGTTCTTATACCCTTAGCCTCATTTTAATTTTCTCTCTCTTGTTTTGCTTCCTTTGTGGTTCCCCAGCTTTCCTTTGGTCTCTGATCATTAGCTAGCTGTCTCCTCTCTGATCTGTTCAGAATTTACGTCCATATTCATATAGTTAACATTTTTATCAGTATGCTTGTTATTATTCCTGAAATAGGTCACATTTGCATTATCTATCTATCTATCTATCTATCTATCTATCTATCTATCTATCTATTATCTATCTATCTATCTATCTATCTATCACCTATCCATCCATCTATCATCTGTCTGTCTATCCATCTATCTATCTATCATCTATTTATTTATCATCTATTCATCCATCTATCATCTTTCTTTTTTCTTTCTTTCTTTCTTTCTGCCTGTCTATATATCTATCATGTTTAAATAGTCTCATGAATATGACATCTTTCACATCAGAAGATACAGGTGAATAAGTTATCCTTTCCAGGGTGTCTAGTCTTAGGATTCAACTCTGCCTCATGAAAACATAGACAATAAGTAAACAAACAGATGTGGGTTAATAAATAAAAACAAACAGACACAAACAAAAATAACACTTATATTTGAAAACAGACCAAGTAGGCTGCTATGATCGCAGTAACTGGGAGGCTGAGACAGAGGGATCAACTGAGATTGAGACCACCCTGGGCAACACAGTGAGATTCCCCCCATCTCGAACAAACAAAGAAAAACACCAGATCGGTTACTATAGCCATTGTGGAAAACAGCTTTGCAGATGTGATAGTTAAATGCCGTCACTTTATGGCCAAGCAAGTCTTCTACATACACACCTAAGAGGAATCAATATATGCATCAATGTGAAAACCTACACATGTATGTTAATGTAAGTATTATTTATATTAACCCCAAAGAGAAAGCAACCTAAAGGTCCCTCAATGATGGAAAGATTTAATGGACTCCTTACAGTGGACTATTGCTTGGCAGTAGAAAGATACCAGGTCTAATAAAAGGCCTCTGTCATGGATGAACTGTGAACACATTATGCTGAGTTAAGAAGCCAAGCATGCAAAACCACATGTTCTAGGATTCTACTGTAAGAAACATTCAGAGCAGACCTCAAGACAGGGATGGAGAAAAGGCAGGTCAGTGGTTACCTGATGCTCAGAAGAGTGGAGAATGTGCAGTGAGGGTTAATGAGTGTGAAGCCTCTATGGGACAATGGAAACCTTCTAAAGTTAGATTATGGTGAGGTTCCTCAGCTATGCTAACTCTCTGTAGGCTGGATGGGCTAAGCAGAGAACTTTATATCAACTGCATCTCAGTAAAGCTCTATAAACAGATAAAGAGGGGAAGCACTCTGCTGAGCGGCCTGCAGGGCCCTGCATGCTCTTCCCTGTGTTTCCCTGTTCAGGGTCCTTAACTCACTCACTTCAATCTCTTACAGTCCTCTGAGTTGGATCAGACTCACCATTTGTTACATTTCAAGGTTTGTGCTTGTTAGTTTCCCTTCAGTTTCAGATTGCAATTGATATTGAATAGAAAACATTTCTTTCTTTATTCGTCAGACTTTACTATTGGATGGTTTTGTTGTTGTCTTCCCAACCCCCCAGCCCTTGTGTCTTTCAGAACCTTCAGGGAGAAGCTGATGCTGTGGTCTTTCTTTTTCTGTGAGGGGGTTATAGATATCGGCTCTAACGCTGAAGAGCTTGGCCCTGGTATTTAATGAGATGTGAGTGTATTGTTGGGTTGGTTTATTCCTTTGAATTGAAGCTGAAGCTATGAGAGCAGCTCTCCCTAGCTTCCACCATGAATAACCATCGTCTGCATCTTCCTGCTGTGGGGTAGAATCTTACAGGTTCCACTTTACCACCAGTGCAGATGACAGCTTGCAGCCACATTTTTTGTTTTTTTGGTCTCAGGAAATATTAAGATTTTTGTCTCTAAAACACAAATTTACAGTGTCACTTAAATTGGATATTTTAAAGGTCAGTGCATCCTGTTTTAACAAGAAGATTTGAGCAAAGTATTAAACATAATGGCATTTTATTACAGTGAGTCACACATTGGGTGAAAATGTTCCAGGTTCTAAGAAAATTAGGACTTCTACATCAAATATTACCTTCGTATTAATAAATTTAAGGCCATTTGTGACTGCAAACACTTCTCTATACACATTATTATGCCAAATGAGAGATGAGAGAAGAGCTGGTAAGGTACCAAGGCCCTGAAGCTACTTGAAGAAACACTCGAGAGTGAACTTCTCATCCATCCATAAATAATGCTGTTGCACCCTCATACAGTTTCGGGGCAGGAAAACTGTCTTATATCACATGTATCTTTTGAGTGACAATATCAACTAAACCCTAGTAATGAATTAGACATGAGCTGAGGGACTTCATGGGTGGCATCTTGCTTAAATTCTGACAAGCATTTAAAATGTGATTAATTCTCTCAAAATGGTCATTCACTCAATATTAGATTTGTAGAAGCTGAGAAAAGGAAAGATCACTGGCCCACAAGATAGCCCTTTTCCAGTTCAAAACTCGCCCATCAATTTCTCCAGTGTTTAAGTAACCATTTCTGTCTGTAGGTGTATAGTTATTGTTCCTAGTTAAGGAAATTCTTAGGAAACTCTATTCTAAGCACAACAGAAAGAGAATCCGACCATAAAAACCAGTGATGATTCCAGCATGATTCAAAGGGAAAAAATGAGCCACAGGGGGAGCCAACTTGAGCTGGAAAGATTTGCACTGTTAAGTAAGCAGACATGTGTAGCCACTTACGAGGCTGTCTGATTACACGCTTTAAAACATCTGTCCGCGCAATCAGAAAGCCAGATGCAAAATCCAGCTACAGAACACTACAGAGGTTTGCTTGACTCTGACGTCTCAAAACATAACGGAAGTGAAATGTTTACAGGTTGAATGCAGGTTGTTATTGCTTAAGTTGGGGAAAGCCTGGGAAGCGATTCCCGAAGTTGGTGACTCACTAGGCTGGACAGTGACACCTTAAGGGAAACTGGAAACAGCAGTAAAATCCACAGGCCCTGAAGGAGGAGAGCTGCCAGGAAGTTCAGCTTTGTTCAAGGCTGAGCAAGTACTGGAAGCTGAGCCTATTTACGTCCTTTCATTTCATTTAGAAACAAAATAAAACAAAACAACAAAACCCCCCAAAACAAAAATTCTCCATGGCATCTCCCCCCTGGAGAGGTAAGTACCCATCTCTAAAATGAAAAAAATAGATCCTTCCCAACCTGCTGCGTTTGTTCGTCCTCTGAAGACATCATCATAACCTTTCCACTGCGGCTTCAGCTGGTAGGCATGAATGAACACCACAAATACCACCACGAGGCACATGAGAGGAACAAGGGCAGCCGTGAACAGAGCAGCGTAGATGTTGGGGATGAAGCACCTGAAAGAGAGGAGGTGGGCGGTAACTCAGACAAGCATGACCTCGAGGTGTGTGTGTGTGTGTGTGTGTGTGTGTGTGTGTGTGTGTGTGTGTGAAGTATTCGGCCCTTTCACCACTCCGCACTAGCTCTTTGCATTAGGTGCTGGCAAAAGTCAATTCTGTCTTTCACAGACTAAGATAACCATAGAGAAGCAGCTCCAGGACGGTCTACGCTTTACCAAGAAGGTTCTATAGTGCGTCTGTCTCTTGGGAAGATAAGAAAGTTTCCACCTAAGTATCCCAATGACTCTGACATTTGCATCCTACATACTTCAGAGATTTAGAGTACATGTATGTCATTATACATGTGTGTCGGAAGGCACAGAGTTAGTACACCTAGACCTCAGAATTAGAGTCATATTGAAGTGTATCAGTGTATTTTGAATAACAGACATTAGGAATATTTAGCCTTTCTATGGTTTCATTTATCTTTAAAATAAAAGTTAAAATGGTGTCTACAATATAAGTCATTATGAAAATTTATTGAATTACTTTACTAACACAATTTTTTTTCTTAAAACATTTCTAGACTTAAGCAAAACCATTTCTGAATCTTGTATTTAAGGAGTGCTTTGGACTGCTGACATCTGACTGGCAACTCCTGCTGTCCTCTCTAGCTGTGATTTGCAGGATTTCAAGACCCTTCCCTTTGCAAACAATTGTCCAGCTGAGCAAACACTATCCACCTCCCTCCAACAAAAACAAGGATTTGCCTCATGAACTGATGATTAGGGAATCCAGTAATACTTCTGACACACAAACATTTGCGAATGAAGCAGGGATAAAGGAGAAACCGCCCCTCCCACACACACAACAAGGGGTTTCCCCTGGGGCCCAAATTAGGCACAAACCACTCACAAACACCCATTTGCACAGAGATATCCTTTATTAAGTATAGAAGAAAAGTTAAGTGACTTCTCTCTGACTCATGCAGAAAAACTGCAGCCCATGACCTTGCAGGTATGTGTGTGTGTGTGTGTATACATATACATACATGTGTGTATATATACACACACAAATACAGGGTTTCTCTGTATAGCCCTGACTGTCCTGGAACTCACTCTGTAGACCAGGCTGGCCTTGAACTCAGAAATCTGCCTGCCTCTGCCTCCCAAGTGCTGGGATTAAAGGCATGAGCCACCACTGCCCGGTCTGTATAATTTTTAAGAAGAGAAAAAGGGGAAGTCTGTATTATAATGTTTTAGGATGAGGTGGTATATTTTGATTGATCATGTTAATTAGGTAAACTAAAGGCAGCTTTTGATAGACTTTAATATTTTGATGGGTGAACCTTGGTAGTCAGCCTCAGGAGGAGGAAGTGGCCAAGTAAGAAATAGACCTTGGTGGTAAATAATCTAACAGTTTTTAACAAGGCAGAGAAAACCAGAGAGAAGGACAAGCCCTGCCAGAGCCGTGTTTGTCACACTTAAACTGACCAGAGTTCCTTCAAGGGCTAGAAGAGTAAATCCTGTGGGTAGATGGCAGATAGAACTTGCCATTCCTGTGATTCAGGCTTTGGGAGGAGTCTGGAGAATAAGTAACTGCATATTCTAAATTATAACACAGTCTTAATTCCTTGTCCAAGGCCTTATTTAACTTAAAAAAATTAGCATTCTTCTAGTATTCTAGCAATATAATTTTTACTGGGGTATAAGGAAATTTATAACATATTTTAAAAGGGGCCAAAGATAAATGAATTGTATCTTATTCTTTCAAAAAATGGTCTAACCAATCAGAATTTCTTCCCTCTCCAACTAAATAATTAAATCCTGGTAGCTCTGAGTATTTGGTCCCATTAAAGGGATATGAGGCAGTAGGAAACTTGTGTCATGGCAGAATATTTTATGAACTAAGCTAGGAACAAATTCTGGAAGAAATGGGATGGAAGGCTAAGGAGACAGAGAGTCGTGTACACACGTCAGGGCAGCGGACTAACACGCTGGCAAGCACAGCTTTAAGAGATCTGGCAGAAACTAGGAAATTAGATGAAGGCCATGTGGCTTTCCTTTCTTAAGAAGGATTAACAAAGCATGTTTTTAAAATTCCCAGCTCAGCAACTTCAAAGGACTCTAGTGTCTCTCCCTGGGGGCATTGGACACTCTTCTATGTTTTAGGTTTTTACAATCACGTAAGATTTTTGTTTTCCCTTTTAAAATTTGATAGTTTCCCCCCTTTTATTATTAGACCATGCTAATGTTTCTTGTCAGACTCCACTCTCTCCTCTATTTTTAACCAAATGCAACAAGCAAACGCATCTCATTATTCTCAGATTTTCCTCTCCCAAGTTGCCCCTCCGCATTCACAGAGCCTTAGATTACTTTCTACTTGAGTGAGGTTGTCACCACCACCAGCATTTCTTTATGCTTCCGAATCATTTTCCCACGTGCCACCTGACTCAGCTTTCACAAACATGGATGCGTGTGGTGTGGGTCTTCCACTTTGTTTCTGTCGGTGGGAAGTCAGCTCCAGAGAGGCTCAGAAGCAGCAGCAGCTCAGAGACACACTGCTTAGAGTCACTGACCTTGCTGGGAGGGGTGCAGGGAACTCACTGTACTGAAGACTGTGGTTTGAGCTCATCTAAATTATATTTTAAAGAACGAGCTGACCCTGGTGAGCTGGGAAACTTGAAGACATCCAGCTGGCTGACATCTGGGTCACAGCTGGGTCACATAGGTAATGAGATGGGATGGAGGAAATGTAAGAGTAATAAGTGTCCAAAGTCTAAGTACTTCTCAGCATCTCAGCAATGCTCACAGGCTCATGTGCCCATCTCCTTCGGTAGCTTTTCTTAGCACATCTTCAGAGATGGCATCTGTAGCAAAAGGCACACTTGTCTCCACCTTCTGAACATGTAAATTCACTTACTGTACTTGGAAAGTAATGGAGATGAGCTGTCTGTTTTATTCTGTAAATTCACGGAACATAATCAATCCAGAATATGAATATTCAGTATTTGATAAGGATAAATAAGTATTCTTATTGAAAACTGGTCTGCATTGTATAAAAAGTGAAGGGTATCTGTTCATTGGCTTAACCAGGTGAAGAATAAAGACATATATACCATGTTGATAAATGCATATCATTTGTAAATAAAATCTGAGTCAATACTATGTTCTCAACATTTCTTTGCATGGATGGCCAGCTTATTTTCTTTCCAAGAATGATGATTTTATTTTACACACATTTTTATTCACCCGAGGATTTATGTATGTAGGGATGCTTATATTAATATGGATGTGCCCATTTCCCAGATCATCAGAAATGACAGGGAAAAAAGGATAAATAATTAAAATACTTTAAAGGTATTGCCTATTTATTTTATCTTGTTTTTAGCCCTTAACAAAGGAATACATTTATGAAGGCTTAGAATTAGTAGAAACAATATTTTAGATTTAAGTAGCTATACAGAAAGAAAATGTTACTCTGAATTTCTGTTGTAAAGCACACAGTAACTTTCATAATCATAATTCATAATTCTAAAATGCATTTTAGTTAATATTTGAGTTTTACTTATTTTGGCTGGTTTTGTTTGTTTATTTTTGTGCATTGTGTTTTTGAGACAGGATCTCTCTAAGAAGCTCAAACAGGCCTAGAACTCAGTATGCAGACAAGCCTGGCCTTGAACTCACAGAGATCCCTGTGCCATTGCCTCCTGAATGATGGGATTAAAGTCACCATGTTTGGCCCTTGGGGTTTCTGTGAGACAGAGTATGACTCTGTGTACTCCCCTGGCTGTTTGCTAGTGAGTGATCCTCCTGCTTCGTAGTCTATAGATTGCACACACATACCTTATAACTTGCATAAAGTCTAAGCTTTAAACCACAATAATCTTAAGATTAAACTGCAGGTAAACTTTACCAAGTGGAGTATCTCACTGGGATAGTTTATGGACTTAAGAGGTCAGAGAAGGCCGCCGAGAGAGGGCAGAGTGCACTCCGCCATCTTTGCTCCAGTGTCTGAGTAGTTGGGACCGCCAGGCTCAGAGACAGACAGGCATAATATCGCTTCGGTCTCAGGCAGCTTGTGTGTACCCTGCTCCAAGAGCTGGGCAGATCTGCAGTAACCAGCGCGCACCAGTTCTGCTGTGGGACTTCTGCCTTGCAGAGGGACCCACGCACTGGGCAGGAGCCTACCAGCTTCCCTTTGATGACCTCTGTTCCTGGATCAACTGCACTGAGCAGACAGATACCCAGGTTCTCCCCAATATAACATCGCTTGGGACACGGCCTGCTGGGGCTTCCATCTGCTCCCAAGAGCAGGACAGCACTGCGGTCATCTGGGCGCCAGCTCTGCTGCGGGCCATCCTCCCTGCAGAGTGACCAGCTCCACCGAGAGAGTGCAGAGTGCACTCCGCAAACTTTGCTCCAGCACCAGGGCAGCTGGGACCTCCAGGCTCAGAGACAGACAGGCATTATATCACTTGGGTCTAAGGCAGCTTGTGTGTACCCTGCTCCCAAGAGCTGGGCAGGTCTGCAGTAATCGACGTGCCAGCCCTGCTGTGGGACTTCTGCCCTGCAGAGGGACGCCCCCTCCCCCCCCCGGAGAGATCAAAAACCCCTGCACAGGGCGGGAGCCTACCAGCCTCCCTTTGGCAACCTCTGCTCCTGGAATCCACTACACTGAGCCTTTGGATGTGCAGGGATTCCGCAATATAACATCACTTGGGGCAAGGCACACCAGGGCTCCAAAGTCACTCAGGAACAGGGCAGTCCCCAGAAATCGGTGCCAGGGGAATCCCGGTAATCCAGGGGGGCCAGAAATAGCTTTGCAGGCTCACAGGAGGTCCAACCAACAGCCAGTGACAGCAGGACCAACTAACGCCAGAGGTAACCAGATGGCAAAAGGCAAACGTAGGAACATTACTAACAGAAATCAAAGTAATATGGCACCATCCAAACCCAACTCTCCAACAACAGCAAATTCTGGATACCCCACCACACCCGAAAGACAAGTTCTGGATTTAAAATCACTTCTCATGATGCTATTAGAGGATCACAAGAAGGACACAAATAAATCTAATGAAGAATTACAGGAGACCATGAATCAAGGGTTAGAAGCCCTTACAAAGGAAAAACAAAAATCGCTTAGAGAAATGCAGGAGAACATGGATCAACAGGTGGAGGCCCACAAGGAGGCAACACAAAATTCGCTTAAAGAAATGAATCAATGGGTAGATGCACTTTCATAGGACTCACAAAAATTGCATAAAGAAATGCAGAAGAATATGGATCAACAGATGGATGCCCATAGGGAGGCAACACAAAAATTGCTTAAAGAAATGAATCAACTGATAGATGCCCTTAAAAAGGAAACACGAGAATTGCTTAAAGAAATGCAGGAGACGATGGATCAACAGATGGAAGCCCATGAGGAGGAAACACAAAAATCACTTAGAGAAATACAGGAGAACTTGCGTCAACAGGCAGAAATACTGAAAGAGGAAATACTAAAATACCTTAAAGAAATACAGGAAAATACAAACAAACAAGTGAAGGATCTCAGCAAATCCATCCAGGATCTAAAAAAGGAAGTAGAAAAAACTAAGAAATCACAAAGGGAGACAACTTTGGAGATAGGAAACCTTGGGAAGAAATCCGGAGTCATAGACGCAAACATCAACAGTAGAATACAAGAGATGGAAGAAAGAATCTCAGGTGCTGAAGGTACCATAGAAAGCATCGACTCAACAGTCAAAGTAAATGCAAAATGCAAAAAACGTGTAACCCAAAACATCCAGGAAATCCAGGACACAATGAGAAGACCAAACCTAAGGATTATAGGTATAGATGAGAGTGAAGATTTGCAACTTAAAGGCCCAGTAAACATCTTCAACAAAATTATGGAGGAAATCTTCCCTAACCTAAAGAGAGAGATGCTGATGAAGGTACAAGAAGCCTACAGAACCCCAAACAGACTGGACCAGAACAGAAATACCTCCCGTCACATAATAATCAAAACATCAAATGTACTAAACAAAGAAAGAATATTAAAAGCAGTAAGAGAAAAGGGCCAAGTAACATACAAAGGAAGACCTACCTGAATTACATCAGACTTCTCACTAGAGACTATGAAAGCCAGAAGATCCTGGGCAGATCTCATGCAGACACTAAGAGAGCACAAATGCCAACCTAGAGTACTCTACCCAGCAAAACTCTCAATCACCATAGATGGAGAGACCAAGATATTCCATGATAAAACCAAATTTTCACAATATATTTCCACAAACCCAGCCCTGTAAAGGATAATAGGTGGAAACCGCCAATACAAGGAGAGAAACAACACCCCGGAAAAAATGAGATATTAACCTTCTTGCATCAAACCCGAAAGTAGATAACCACTCATAAAGATAGCGTCAAGAACGGCAGGTGGCAATAATCACTATTCCTTAATCTCTCTTAATATCAATGGTCTCAATTCCCCAATAAAAAGACATAGACTAAAAGACTGGATACGTAAACAGGACCCAGCATTTTGCTGCATGCAGGAAACGCACCTCAGTGTCAAAGACAAACACTACCTCAGAGTAAAAGGCTGGAAAACAATTTTACAAGCAAATGGTCCCAGGAAACGAGCCGGAGTAGCCATCCTAATATCAGATAAAATTGACTTTCAACCTAAAGTCATCAAAAAGGACACAGAAGGACACTACATACTGACCAAGGGAAAAATCCACCAAGAGGAACTCTCAATTCTGAATATCTATGCTCCAAATGCAAGGGCACCCTCATTCATAAAAGAAACTTTACTAAAGCTCAAAGCACACATCGCACCTCACACAATAATGGTGGGTGACTTCAACATCCCGCTCTCTGAAATGGATCATTCAGGAAAGCAGAAACTAAACTGGGTCACAGTGAATCTCATTGAAGCCTTAGACCAAATGGAACTAACAGATATATATAGAACATTTTATCCTAGAGCTAAGGAATACACCTTCTTCTCAGCACCTCATGGTACCTTCTCCAAAATCGACCATATAATTGGTCACAAATCAGACCTCAACAGATATAAGAAGATCGAACTAATCCCATGCCTCCTATCAGATTACTATGGAATAAGGTTGGTCTTCAATGTCAACAAAAACAACAGAAAACCCACATACACATGGAGGCTGAACAATGCTCTACTCAATGATAACTTTGTCAAGGTGGAAATAAAGAAAGAAATCAAAGACTTTTTGAAATTTAATGAAAATGAAGGCACAACATACCCTAATTTATGGGACACAATGAAAGCAGTGCTAAGAGGAAAATTCATAGCCCTGAGTGCCGCCAAAAAGAAACGGGAGACAGCATACACTAACAGTTTAATGGCACACCTGAAAGCCCTGGAACAAAAAGAAGCAAATACACCCAAGAGGAGTAGAAGGCAGGAAATCATCAAACTCAGGGCTGAAATCAATCAAGTAGAAACAAATAAAACCATACAAAGAATCAACAAAACAAGGAGTTAGTTCTTTGAGAAAATCAACAAGATAGATAAGCCCTTAGCCAGACTAAGCAGAGGGCACAGAGACAGTCTCCAAATTAATAAAATCAGAAACGAAAAGGGAGAGATAACAACAGAAACTGAGGAAATTCAAAAAATCATCAGATCCTACTACAAAAGCCTGTATTCAACACAACTAAAAAATCTCGAGGAAATGGACAATTTCCTTGACAGATACCAAATACCAAAATTAAATCAGGGTCAAATAGACCATCTAAACCGTCCTATAAACCCTAAAGAAATAGAAGTCGTCATTGGAAGTCTTCCAACCTAAAAAAGCACAGGTCCAGATGGTTTTAGTGCAGAATTCTATCAGACCTTCAAAGAAGACCTAACACCAATACTCTCCAAACTGTTCCACAAAATAGAAACAGAAGGAACACTACGCAACTTGTTCTATGAAGCCACAATTACGCTAATACCAAAAGCACACAAAGATCCGACAACGAAAGAGAATTTCAGGCCAATCTCTCTTATGAATATCGATGCAAAAATACTCAATAAAATTCTTGCCAAACGAGTCCAAGAGCACATCAAAACGATCATTCACCACGATCAAGTAGGCTTCATCCCAGTGATGCAGGGATGGTTCAATATAAGGAAATCCATCAATGTAATCCAGTATATAAACAATCTCAAAGAAAAAACCCACATGGTCATCTCATTAGATGATGAGAAAGCATTTGACAAAATTCAGCATCCTTTCATGCTAAAGGTCTTGGAAAAATCAGGAATTCGAGGCCCATATCTAAACATAGTAAAAGCAATTTACAGCAAACCGGTAGCCAACATCAATCTGAATGGAGAGAAACTTGAAACAATCCCACTGAAATCAGGGACTAGACAAGGCTGCCCTCTCTCTCCATATCTTTTCAATATAGTACTTGAAGTTCTAGCTAGAGTAGTTAGACAACAAAAGGAGGTCAAAGGGATACAAATTGGAAAGGAAGAAGTCAAAATATCACTATGTGCAGACGATATGATAGTATAGTTAAGCGACCCAAAGAACTCCACCAGAGAACTCCTACAGCTGATAAACGACTTCAGCAAAGTGATCGGATATAAAATCAACTCAAGCAAGTCAATAGCCTTCCTATACTCAAAGGATGAGCAGGCTGAGAAAGAAGTAAGAGAAAGGATACCCTTCACGATAGCCACAAACCATATAAAGTATCTTGGTGTGACTCTAACCAAACAAGTGAAAGATCTGTATGACAAGTACTTCAAGTCTCTGAAGAAAGAAATTGAAGAAGACCTCGGAAGATGGAAAAATCTGCCATGCTCATGGATTGGCAGGATTAATATAGTAAAAATGGCCATCTTGCCAAAAGCAATATACAGATTCAATGCAATCCCCATCAAAATCCCAACTCAATTCTTCATAGAGTTAGAAAGAGCAATTCAAAAATTCATCTGGAATAACAGAAAACTCAGGATAGCTAAAACTATTCTCAAGAGTAAAAGAACCTCTGGGGGAATCAGTATCCCAGACCTCAAGCTGTACTACAGAGCAATAGTGTTAAAAACCGCATGGTATTGGTACAGTGACAGGCATGTTGATCAATGGAACAGAATTGAAGACCCAGAAATGAATCCATACTCCTATGGTCACTTGATCTTTGACAAAGGAGCTAAAACCATCCAGTGGAAAAAAGATAGCCTTCTCAACAAATGGTGCTGGCTCAACTGGAGGTCAACATGCAGAAGAATGCAAATTGACCCACTCTTATCTCCTTGCACTAAGCTCAATTCCAAGTGGATCAAGGACCTCCACATAAAACCAGACACACTGAAACTAATAAAAAGGAAACTAGGGAAGAACCTTGAACATATGGGCACAGGGGAGAATTTTCTGTATAGAACTCCAATAGTTCATGTCCTAAGATCAAGAATTGACAAATGGGACCTCATTAAATTACAAAGTTTTTGCAAGGCAAAAGACACTGTCAAAAAGACAAAGCGGCAACCAACTAACTGGGAAATGATCTTTACCAACTCTACATCCGACAGAGGGATAATATCCAATCTATACAAGGAACTCAAGAAGTTAAACTCCAGAGAGGCAAGTAACCGTATTAAAAAATGGGGTAGAGAGCTAAACAAAGAGTTCTCACCTGAAGAATATCTAATGGCTGAGAAGCACCTAAAGAGATGTTCATCATCCTTAGTCATTAGGGAAACGCAAATCAAAACAACCCTGAGATTCCATCTCACACCAGTCAGAATGGCTAAGATCAAAAACACAGGAGACAGCAGTTGTTGGAGAGGATGTGGAGAAAGAGGAGCACTCCTCCACTGCTGGTAGGATTGCAAGCTGATACAACCACTCTGGAAAGCAGTCTGGAGGTTCCTCAGAAAACTGGGCATGACACTCCCGGAGGATCCGGCTATACCACTCCTGGGCATATACCCAGAGGCTTTACCTGCATGCAATAAGGCACATGCTCCACTATGTTCATAGCAGCCTTATTTATAATAGCCAGAAGCTGGAAAGAACCCAGATGTCCCTCAATGGAGGAATGGATTCAGAAGATGTGGTATATTTACACAATGGAATACTACTCTGCAATTAAAAACAATGAATTCACGAAATTCCTAGGCAAATGGTCAGAACTTGAAAATATCATCCTTAGTGAGGTAACCCAATCACAAAAGAACACACATGGTATGCAGTCACTGATAAGGGGATATTAACCCAGAATCTCGGAATACCCTAGACACAATTCGCATATCAATAGATTTCCAAGAAGATGGAAGGAGAGACCCCTGGTCCTGGAAAGACTGGATGTAGGTGAATTCCAGGACAGATAAGCGAGAGGGGGTTGAATGGGGAAAAGAGGGAGGGAAGGGGGCTTATAGGACTTTCAGGGAGGGAGGAAACGGGAAAGGGGAAATGATTTTGAATGTAAATAAAAAAAACTTAGAAAATAAAATAAAATTAAAAAAAAATAAGATCACTCAATATTCTAGCAGGTAGCAGTAATTAGACCTAGTGGTTTACTGAGAAGGAGGGAGATGGGGGAGTGAGGAAGTTGTAGGAGGGAGGGAGGGAGGGAGACAGGGAGGGAGGGAGGGAGAGAGGGAAGGAGGGAGGGAATGAAGATAAAGGTGGGAGGGAGATGAAATGGGTGAGTAAGGGGAGGTTGAGTGTGGATATAATCAAGATACATTGTGTGCATGTATGAAAATAGTCAAAGAATAAATAAAAGACCCCTTTGATGACAAAAAAAATAGGTTAGAGAAGACCAAACTAAACTGAAATATTTGCATAATTGTGATTATCTTAAATTGTAATTAGCCACTACTATTGATAACAGTAACTGTTATATGTAAGATAGGATACTGCATCAATACATGAATTAGACACAAAACAGCATAATAATCTTATTAGCTTTATTGCATGTATAAGGGAAATGTCACTCATACTATAAAAAATCAAATTGCTGTAGCATTAATATGTTCACTATCACCTGTGATTTTGAAAAATAGTTACAAACTGCAATAAAGATCACCCACACCCCATTTAAGGACAGGAACCATTTTTGAAATGTTTTTACAGAGAGCTTTGTATAGTTAGACCATGTTTGGGTCCTAACATTCTTTGAAAGCCATTCACCTAAAAGGACGTAGAGAGAATTCAGTATTTCTTGTCTGCTCAGCTCAATAAAAGTCCAACCAATATATCAATAGCAACCATATTACTAGGTATATTGGAAGGGCCTGTAAAGCTGCTACATTATGGCCCATTAGGGCGCCATAACCACAATGAATGCACAGTGCTTCTGAAGCTAGTCTCTTTCAACAGGAGTATCAGCACCAACTGAAAACTTGTGAAACATGATAACTCTCCATCCATACAGAGCTCCAGAGTCAGAGCCTCTGCTTTTACAAGCTCTCCAGGATGTCTTCTTCCCTCTCTCTTCTCTCTTTGCATATTTATATAGAGATAGATGTGGACATAGATATAAAATATAAACTTGAGAAGTATTTTGGTAATCATGACTGGGACATGAAGTAGTTGAATAGAGTCAGCAAATTAATCATTACCTCTTTTTTAACAGAGCAGTGGTGGGACTGTATAAGCCAGGGATCTTAGAGCTATGGTGCTTCCAACAGCCCAAAGAACTCAGAAGAACAGCAGCAGAAAGAAGCAAAGCAGCGATTGGAGAGGCTTAAAACTGCAGGCTGAGCATTCTGACTGCAGAAGGAGTGAAACTCACATTAAACTGAGCGCATGGAAGACTTGGAGTGGTAGAGTAGGAACCAAACGCGCGCTGGGTGCTGGGGCATGTGCACGAGCTGGGTGCCGGTGCACGCACAGCACAAGAGAGCAACCCTCCCTCTCCCACAGCTCCACAGCTTCTGTGGTTCTCTGTCTATGAGAGAAAGTTGGGGAGCACATGTGAGTGAGGGGAGTGTAGATATCTGTAACAACCCAGGAGTGAGAAATGTTTTTGAGACACAGAACACAACCTTGATTCCAGGGACTAATTCCAGGCTGCTAGGTTTTTTCCCCCTATTTTTAGAACATCCACATGAATGTGTAGGTTACAATTCTCTAACCATGTCCCTTCTTCCACATTTGAACTGGCTTTGGTAGGATTTTATAAATAATGCAATGGCCATACTTAAAACATATCCAGTGAGTATGCAATAAAGAAGGGGAGAGAATGTAGCTTTGTTGGTGGGAGCCTTCGAGAGAGGGTTCCTCATTCTGTAGTTCAGGCCTCTCTTGGACTTAACTTCTATACAAGGACTTAGACAAATGCTTCAGACCAAGCTCACATAACATTTCTTTAAAAGACCTTGCTTTTGCTAGAAGGAGAGGGGATGTGTGTGCTTTTAATTTCAGCACTTGGAGTCTTAGGAAGGAAGCTTGTGAGCATGAGGCAACTCAGACTATAGTGAAACTCTCACTCAAAACAACGTCAAATATAAATAAGGAAATGAAGTACAGTAGCAAAAAAAGCATGGCTCTTGATTAAGTGGTTCTCAACATGTTGGTTGCAACCATTTTGAGAGTGTGCTTGTCAAACAACCCTTTCACAAGAGTCTTCCAAGACCATTGAAAAACATAGATATTTATATTATAATTTATAATAGCAGCAAAATCACAGTTGCAAAGTAGCAACAAAAGTAACTTTATGGTTGGGAGTCACCATAACATGAGGAACTGTATTAAAGGTTCAGAGTATTAGGAAGTTTGAAAACCACCACTCTGGACCATGCAGAGGCATACCAGCATCTTGCCTGCCTTTGTGCACTGGCTGGTGTTGTTAGCTGCATTGACAACCACCCCAAAGAGAAGCCTGAGGACCAAAGGGCAAGACTGAAAGCCACTTTAAATGTGCCACATATCCTCATGTTTGCAGTGTTTGGAAAGAGCAAAGAAAGAAAGATAAGGATGCATGTCATACAATTGCTCTTATCAGTCTCAATAATAAAGCAAAATACATATGCACAGATAGTTACATCAATGGGTGATAGGCTTGAAGCACTGACAGGTTAGAAGCAGTTGATAAAAAAAAAAAACAAACAAAAAACAGTCTGAAAGCTATGATGCTCTAAGAGGCTTTTCTCAAGGCACTCAGCTCTGAGCCAAATGTTCCCTGAATAGAATGACATGTGTGCATCAGCAGGACAGAGCTTGTCGACTTTGCTCCAGGTAGTTCCCAGTACATCAGGGCCCTTGAGAATTCATCAGGAAAAAAGGTCAATCTGACTTCTTATTTCTTCACGAACTAATGCCCTATGTTCTCTCAAAACCAAACAACTTGGCACTGGAAAATGTGATTGTCCTAGATCATTCAAAGGTGGCTTGCTATTACCTCTTTTTACCAGACTCCTGAATAATCATGATACTTTCTTGGGCCTGATAATGGTAAAATGATAGGTCTTTATAACTTGGTAAAAAAGACTTACAGAGGTGACTGTGAAAATACAACATTAGTGTTACAAATATCTACCCATCTCTGTTATCTACCATTATCTATCTATCTATCTGTCTGTCTGTCTGTCTGTCTGTCTATATATCTATCGCCTATCTATCATCTCTCACTTGTCTATCTACCTGTCTATCTATCCATCCATCCCTGTATCAGAGCCTTCCCACCCACTCTGATCTCAGGGGAAGTCTGTGGATCACGGGCCTCTACATGTAACACTCACACAGCTTTGTTGAAGTTAAGTACACAACATGGGCAGGATAGAGTAATTTCTGATCTCAAGAAATGTAATGACTTTTGGAGTTTTACAATTTTAAATCCATTTTTTGCAGGTTCTGACTTTGTTCTTTAATGTTAAATCTGGGATTTCAATAAACTCAATAAAGAGGCTTAGGAGAAATAGATCCATGTGACATGTTAGCAAAAATGTTATTTACTAATTCTTACACAAGGTTGTAGGCTTTGAAGGGATGTTTAGGAAATGTTCTTATAAGGCTTTTGTGTAGGAAAGCCTGAAAAGGAAGCACAAGTGGGCCTGCTCTCCCAAGGGTGTCACTGTGGGCCACTCAGTGATGTGCATGTTGGAGGAGCAAAGACTCAGAGTGAAGGTTGTGGACTTCATAAGGAGGAGGGTTCCTTTTACAGAAGGTCACTCAGGTCTTAATTAAGATTTTATAGAATAGTAAGCACATTACAGTGTCTGGGGCAATCGCTGGGCTTACTTCCACTGCACTCTCCACAGGACTGAGCACTCAGTCTCCCACTTTACAGTTGTGATCTCAAGTTGAAAATGAGATAGTTAAGTCTCAATTCTAATAGTCGGTTCTGTGGTAATTTACTTCAAACTTGATATTATGAATTTTAAAAGTCTGCTTTTAGTGTCATAATAGTTATAATTGTATTTCCAGATGTATATGTACTGTACATATACATGGGAGTAATTTCCATACCCATTACCAACACATTGCTGTTACTTGTGTATTGTTTGCGTGTCTCCCAAAGGTTGGCAGTGATGGGTGCCTTGGTTTTCAGGGATGTAGTTATAAGAGTAATAGGAGTCACACATGTCACTAGGATATGAACTAGTCAACATGTGGCCTTTTGAGTGGAGAGAGGATGAGAGGAATAAGTCCATCTTACCCAGCTCCTTCTACCTCCTGCCTACACTCTTAATGCTACTCTCTGTCATGGTCCCTCACAATGATGTGAGTACATTGAACCTACAGAAGAAATTACCAAAGAAACTTTTCTTCTTAAATAGCCAATTCAGGCATTTCTTAAGCATGACAAAAAGTTACATAATGCATATACTTATCATTTTTTTTTCATGGGAGGAACTCAAAAAATCTCTTCTGACTATTTAGAAATATATAACACACCGGTGCTCTGTGTTTTCCTCTCTTATGTCCTTGTACATCTGTATCTACTGACCAACCACACTGACCCTTCCCCATCGACTTCCCTCCCAGGTTCTGGTAAGTGTGATTCTATCCTTTACTTCTAAAATCTCAAGCACTTTAGACTTCTTACTTTCCTTAATTTTCTCAATATAGTGTCCTTCACATCCATTCATGCTGCTGCAAATTAAGGGATTTCTCCCTTTAAACAGATGTATAGTGTTCTGTTTTCTTCATCTACCCATGTACTGTTGAGCATTTAGGTTGATTCTAAAACTTAGCTACTATGATTAGTGTTGCAATAAACATGGGGGTGAAGGTGTTTCTTTGATATGCTTATTTCTGTTTCTTGTCTCATGAAGTGGCCAGATCATGTGGCATTAGAGTTTTAGGTTTGGGGAACCTCCATATCACTTTCTGTAATGGCTGTACTGTTGGCTTCATTGTCACTATTGTCCAAGTGTTGCCAGCATCTACCATTTCTTGTCTCTTTTATTCTTCTTTAAACAGTTGCTAAATGGGATGGATGATATGCCATAATGGTTCTGATCTTTCATGATAAATACTGGTGGTGGCTAGCTTCTCAAACACACAGTAGCCCTTTGCATCTTTGGTTTTTTTTTAAATGTCTTCTTTAAGAAATGTTTATTCATATTTTTAAAAAGATAGTTTTATAACTAGATGATTAACTTTGACTATCACCTCAGCTGTCACATAATGTCTAGCTATTAGTCCTTGTCAGATGCACAAGTCTGAAGTGATCTTCTTCCACTTAGTAGGATGTTTCCCCACTGTGCTCTCCTTTGCTGCTTGGAAGCTTTTCAGCCTTTCCTGTAGCAGTTTCTTAGATTGGGGCTTTATATTTAAGACGTATTGCTGCTTGAGTTGAATTTCTTCACTCAGATCAGGGACTGGGTTCATTCTTCAGTGTGTGGATATACAGTTTCCCTAAAAGCATCAACTGGATCTCTTGGTCTTAAATCAAAAAAAGATATGGATCTCTTGGTCTTAAATCAAAAAAAAGATATTCTTACAGTAAGAGTACTATAAAATGCCACAAAATTCTTCCAGAATTTGAATATCTTAGAAATGTTAAATAAGTTAACTATGGATTACAATACCTCGGACATCTGAGGGAATGTCATGTGTTAATTTCAGGAAGCAACAGTGAAACTAAACGTGAAGAGGACAGAGGCTGAAGTTTGATTCGCTTTTTGGGAAATTCCTAGTGTTGAGGGAAAAGCAACACATTTTATGTTTTCTGAAACCTGGATACCTAAGAGACTGAATCACACAGATACAGAAGTGACATTTAAAAGTCCCAAGACACACAGCTTAAATGAGCTGCCATACAGAAAGACAGATGCCAAGGATCTACTTTCTCTTCATTTATAGACAGGGAAGGATCTTGCTGTTGAGGATGCAGCGTGGAGTGCACAAAAAGCATTTCCTGACTGTTGCTCTGAGTCTGAAATGTCCCCCACCTGGTGATGTGTTTGAACACTTGAGTACCAGGTTGTGGTCATGTCTCGGGCCTTGGACAGTGAAAGCAGGTCCAGTGTTAATGCTTACAGGTGCTTCTGGATCTGGTCAGTGTTCTTAGCTGGCTTTGTGGGTAGGGAGGAGTGTCAAATATGGTCTTCTGCCACTAGACACTTTCTGGTACCATGCACCAAGCCACTCTGTATTGCCTTATTAGCAATTGTGGGCTAGGACTCTTGCAGACCAACCAAGGGCCTAAACAAACCTTTCCTTCAGGAAAATGATTTCTGTAGGTGTCTGGTTACAGTAATACAAGGGAAACCAATCTCCTGGCAGACTGAGGTATGCCTGCTTATCATTTTGGAATGATATCCAAAATAAAGACTTTGGGGCCTCACTTTTTGGAATAATCTTGGACCTCTTATCATCTCTGTGATTTGGGCTGACACTTAGCTTTTCCATACCTCATCTTCCCAAAATAAAAGATTAAGAGAATAAAATCATCGACCTGATAGACATGTAATAAGAGGAAAATAAGAGAGACAGATTAGATCCACACCATAGATCTTCAATAAAATACAAATAAGGTCTTTATTTCTACCTGTAAATAGGATGAAATATTCTTATGTGGACTAGAATTATGCATTATTGAAAAGAAAAGGCATTAAGCAGTACCAACTTGTGTGTCAGGGGAAAGTAGAAATCTGTGAATTTGCTGGAAAATAGTCTTCCAGCTAATCAAGTCACATTCCTGAGTGATACTCTCACTCTTGAATTCCTCAGATCCAGACCCCATCAGAAGTTCTACCTAAGACATTCATACAAATAAGACCATCTGCCTGTGTTCAGAGTACCCCTGCTGCAGGGAGAGGGGTTAGGGTTTCCCCTTGCTGTTTCCCATATGACTCAAAGGTTTCTCCAAAAGCTGCTTTGAAACCTCCTTCTAATTTAAGGGAATGGGAGAGGCTGTCCATCACAAAGAGGAACACAGTTAGTTGTCTAGTGCCAAATGGTCAGCTCCAAAACCATACATACAAGTAAGATTACACTGACTGAACAGGTTATACTTAGGAATATAAAGGTATATACAAATACATATGTGCATGTAGTAATAATTAATGATGAAAAAATCCATGAATTTGAATGAGAGCATGGAGGTTTGTGGGAAGGTTTAGAGGAGGAAAAGGTAAGGAAGAAATGTTGCAATGAAATGAAATGAAAATTTCAAAAACAAACAAATGAACAAAGTATGATTCACTGAAGGTTGCCCAGTACCTTGTTTCTAAACTCCCAGGCAACTGCTATGCTGAGGCTCTAGAGAACAAGTCAGACTCCATGGTAAAAGCAACTGATAGGGTTTATGTTCTACTGATAATCCAAAACCCCTTAAAAATAAAGTGTTCTACAGGCTTTATTTCACTTTGTGAATCCTCAGAGGTTATTAGATACAATATATCATATAATAAAACCCTCAAAATGGTGTATCTCCAAGGTTAATCCTCATTATTAATGACCTTGATTAGACCATGCTTGCTCCTCCCATGAAATAGTTTTTACTGAAGCACTGCATATTTGCAAAATAGAACTCATACAACATCATGCTTTCTATTTGGTTAGAGATAAGATGAAGGCACACAAAAGAACAGTGACTCCAGACATTCTGCCACCTGCAAAGCCCCTCTCACTGATGGCCCTGTCCCACATGGCCTTAGTCAAACACTATTTTATTATAAGGCATTTGATTTTGTCAACAGGATATTCCTGTGATTTTCAAGACCCTTAGTTTCAATAACAGGACTTGGGGGCCATAAAATGAAATGAGAACATGAGAGAAGCACTGATTTCCAAGCATCCCCATGAATGCATGATTAAAACACAAATGGTTAAAGCTCTACTTTATTTTTTTTTCTTAATATCTTATAATGTCAAAAGACTCAATTTCCCAACAAAAAACATAGTCTAAGAGAGATGTTTTTCATGTGGATCTTCGATTTTATCAGAAAATGTTTGTGACTCCTCTTTCAATTCAGTAACGCTTTTTGTGTCTACCATTTTGACTGTATTATTTTCCATGATAATCTTTAATTTTAACATTTTTTCTGTGTATTTCTTCGATTTTGTTGGAGGTGTTTTTCACGTAGATCTTTGGTTTCGTCGGGGTGGGGGAGTGTTTGTAGTTTCACTTTCAATCAATTTAGGAATTGTTCCTAAGTTGATTGAAAGTAAAATTATAGACATTGTCTGATAAAACTAAAGATCCACATGGAAAATACTTCTGAAAAAATTGAAGAAAAATACAGAGAAACATTAAAATTGAAGATTATCATGGACAATTATACCGACAAAATGGTAGACACAAAAGCTCTGCTTTAAAATAAAAGGTTGGTTTTGGTATCATCGAAATTGTGGCTTCATAGAATGAGTTAGGTAGTGTTCCTTCTGTTTCTATTTTGTGGAATAGTTTGAAGAGTATTGGTGTTTGGTCTTCTTTGAAGGTCTGATAGAATTCTGCACAAAAACCATCTGGTCCTGTGCTTTTTTTTGGTTGGGAGACTGTCAATGTCCACTTTTATTTCTTTAGATGTTATGGAATCATTTAGATGGTCTATCTGATCATGATTAAACTTTGGTAGTTGGTATCTGTCTAGGAAATTGTCCATTTCCTCCAGATTTTCCAGTTGTGTTGAGCATAGGCTTTTGTAGTAGGATCTGATGATTTTTTGAATTTCCTCAGTTTCTGTTGTTATTTCTCCCTTTTCATTTCTGATTTTGTTAATTTGGATACTGTTTCTGTGTCCTCTGGTTAGTATGGCTAAAGGTTTATCTATCTTGTTGATTTTCTCAAAGAATCAGCTCCTGGCTTTGTTGATTCTTTGACTAGTTCTTTTTATTTGTACTTGGTTGATTTCAGCCCTGAGTTTGATGATTTCCTGCCTTCTACTCCTCTTGGGTGCATTAGCTTCTTTCTGTTCTAAAGCTTTCAGGTGTGCTGTTAAGCTGCTAGTGTATGCTCTCTCCAGCTTCTTTTTGGAGGCACTCAGAGCTATGAGTTACAAGCTGGTACAACCACTCTGGAAATCAGTCTGGCGGTTCCTCAGAAAACTAGGTATAATACTACTGGAGGACCCAGCTATACCACTCCTGGGCATATACCCAGAGGATTCTCCAGCATGCAATAAGGACACATGCTCCACTATGTTCATAGCAGTCCTATTTATAATAGCCAGAAGCTGGAAAGAACCCAGATGTCCCTCAATGGAGGAATGGATAAAGAAAATGTGGTATATTTACAATATGGAATACTATTCAGCTATTAAAAACAATGAATTCATGAAATTCTTAGGCAAGTGGGTGGAACTGGAGAATGTCATCCTGAGTGAGATGACCCAATTACAAAAGAACACACATGGTATGCACTCACTGATAAGCGGATATTAGCCCAGAAGCTTGGAATACCCAAGAAACAATTCACATATCAAATGATGCCCAAGAAGAAGGAAGGAGAGGCCCCTGGTCCTGGAGAGGTTCAATGCAACAGTGTAGGGGAATACCAGGACAGGGAAGTGGGAATGGGTTGATTGGGACTTTGGGGGAGGGGGGATCCAGGAAAGGGGAAATCATTTGAAATGTAAATAAAGAATGTATCTAATAAATAAATAAATAAATAAATAAATAAATGGATGGTTCAAATGAACTTCCTTCACTTCTCTTTAAAAAATGTAACATGATCTAATATTAATTAGGTAGCATTTGCTGAAGTTCTCACTTGAGGCAAACTCCTTAATCTTAAACATATGCCATTTGGGAGGATGACATGCCCTTTTAAATTATGAAATCTTCCATGGAGTCAAGGTAGCTCTTCCTGACTCATTGTTTGGATGTGCATGGGAAGTGGCCTGGAAAGTGGATATCCTTGGTATCTAATCTTTGCTTGAAGATTCTAATGCCTGCCTTGCTTAACAGAGGCTAACCTAACTGCTTTCACATAGGGGTAGAAAGACATCCAAACCTACACTGTCCTAGGCATTCTGAACTAATGGCACAAAAACAATGATTTCACAAAATGATAGAAAGAAGGCAGAGTCTTACGAATGTGAACTGTGATGCAGACAGGCCTGCCTTTAGTTTAGTAGTTGTATGACCACAGTGAGAAGAACTACTGATCTGAGCCTATGAGCTTTGTCTGGATAACGTAAGTTGTTTTTTATAAATTTGTTGGGAGGAATATGTGAACTGGTGAGAGAGGGTAGGAAGAATGTGAGAGCCAGAGGCAGTGGATGGCAACAAGGAAGCAATGCCATCTTCCTGTTCATGTGGACTCACATGGGGCATCACAGTAGCACTAGAACTGGGTCCATCAAGCAAGACCAGATCCAAGTATCGAGACAGAAGATGGCCTTGGAGTTCCACCCCTAGTCACAGAGCTATTGGCAACTGTAGGTGCTGGGAGAAGAAGGGTCAATTTTAACTACAGTTGTAGTTCTTGTTAAGTCAACTCCAGTAGAAAGCCACATATCCAAGGATATTTGGGCAGCACGAATTGGTGTTGAAGGAGGAAAAAAAAAGGATGCCAAGTTCTATGGGAAAGAACTGTGTGGATTTGGGAGGAGGTAAGGGAATGAGGGAGAGTATGGTCAAGTTATATGAAATGTTGAGAGAAAGCGTCATCAAAAGTGTTAGCGTAATGTGCTATGTTAAATGAAGAACCATTGAAGAAACACAAAATAAACATATGCAAAAACAAAATGGTTATCATAGTACTAACATGTGGAAAAGTCAAGGTAGATGGTAACTTTCATGTGTATTAAGGAGCTGTGGTATTAGGAAGGTTGAGGATAGCCTAGAACTGTCTAAAGAATAGGAAGTAGGCTCTCTAGACAAGTAGTCTGCTAATACTTTGATTGTAGAATTCTCAGCTTATAATAGTATGAGAATGAATATTTGTAGCTTACATAACCAAGACTATATTTTGCCATAGTAGCTCACTCTGACAAAGACTGTTTCCTTTTATGTTGTTTCAAAGTCCTGACAAAAGCAATAGCATCTTTGTGATAGTTTTTCATTTACTTTTCTCTTTAGCAAAGAGGTATTGAATCTTCCTTTGGGTTCTTTATTATTTAGGTAAACTTCTAAGGCTCATCAAGATGTTTATAAAGATATATACCAAATATAAAATGAGAGAATGAAGCAAACATGGAACCAGAAGTAGGTGCCCAAATGACAAATGCATCCCATATTCTTCTTGGTGTGCTCACTTGAGCTGGTCCCTCCCTTCCCTGTAACACACAACTCTTCTCAGTGTGAGAGAATTGTGTTTCCTGTGAGATACACTAGGCAATGTTCTTCATCTCCTATGGTACCATGCAGTCTGACATGAGTTTACTACTTACTCAGTATGCATTCAGTAAACATATATAAGCATGCTAATTGCTATTTTCTATGTGTATAGAGTTGGGGAAGATATGCTTCATGGCCTAGAATGAAAACATTTGTGTGTAATGTGTTAAGTATGGTAGCAAATCTACCTGAGATACCATGGGAACACCCCAAAGAATGAGGGGACTACTGTCAACAGAGAACTTACTAAGGAAAGAATGACATAGAATTGAGAAAAAAAAACAAAAACAAACAAACAAACAAAAAACCCCATCTGTTCCTTTAACAGGCTTATGTGAAAATGGGTTTGAGAGTCTTGGGGGTGCCATGTTCCTTTTTCCAGACAATGACAAAGGAAGCTCAAGGGTCAACAACAACAACAAAATCAGTTTGTTTCCTGTTGCTCCAGGAATCATCTGTGGTATGTACTTTTAAAGGGAAGCAGGGTTTAAGATTTTCAGGAAGATAATATTATTATGATTAATCTTTGTTCCTCTGGGACCATAAAACTTTCAAGGCCAAAGATTTGTGTATGTATAGACTGAGGCTAGAGGCAGAGGCCAGTACTAATAAACACACAGAATTAAAATTCGTGCCATATTGGTCAAAAGATACAGGGACTGTATAGTCTACTAATTTTAGACAGAGTACCTGGAAAGAAAGACACATCACTTTGTAACCTCCACAATGCAATCTGGATGAAGAAGGGTAATCTTGGAGAAAAGTCCATCATACAAGGATTTCAAAAGAGTCTGACAGTTTAGGGATCACAGCTATATTAGGAAGGAGGCAGTTACTGAGCCAATACTTCCTTCCAGGATGCTTCAACCCAATGGAGAAAAGATAAGATACAACACATAGATCAAAAACTGAGAGGAAGAGCTCAGAATGAACAGAAGGAAGCTACCTAACTGCCCCTCACCTCTACTTCCTTTCATTATTCTTTAATGAGTCAAACTTACCAACCTAAGAAAGCACCTAAGAAAGCAAACAAATTTAACAAGTTAAAACTCTAGATCTTAATGCTAGACTTTCTTGATAACACTACCCATTGTCATGAAATTACCCTGTAAAGACATGTGATCCATATTGTTGGATGCTATCAGCTAAAGATGGCACAAAACCCATTCAGTAGATGATGTTACAACACAGTTTTGGGGATAATACTATCCACACATTCTCTTTTAAGGAGAAAGTTTTAAAATAGATGGCAATCGGGCTATGACCTATACACAAGTTAGATGGCTTACTCTTTAAAACAAACCTTTCAGTGCCAACTCACTGACATTTACATTTGCATTTGCTTAAAGATCTGAAGGAAAAGAGAAAGGAAAACTGGCCAGTTGTTCCATAGTTTTGGAATAACCATTATCAAATGAATAGTACCAAGACACTGGTCAAATAAAGTTACTAGTAGTCAGCAGCCTACCATTAGTAAAGATGTTTAGGATTAAGCTAGGTTTAGCAGTATTTTAGCCCTAGCTATCCAGATAGCTGAAGTTGGAGGATGTATTGAACCAGGTACTTAAGGCTAACCTGTGCAAAAGAACAAGACTCTGTTACAACAAAAATTTAAGCAAAAACCAAAAACCACCAACCAAAGAGCATATATGAGATGGTCAGAAGCCCCTAGTACAACTGTAGCAGATGGTTGCCTTGTCTGGCCTCACTGGGAGAAGATGGCCTAATTCTGTACAGACTTGATGCCCCAGGGTGTGTGTGGGGGGGGATACTCTCTCAGGGTTAAAGGGGGAGGGGAAGGGAGAAGACCTCTGGGAGGTGGTGCTGGGAGGGGGCATCTTTGGGGATGTGAATAAATAAGACAATTAATTTTAAAAAGTTTAAAAATTAATTAAGAGGGACTGGAGAGATGACTTAGAAATTAAGACCATTGCTTTTAGAGGACCCAGGTTCAATTCCAGTACCCACATGGCAGCTCACAACTGTCTGTAACTCCAATTCTAGCGGATCTGGTACCTTCATAGACACATATGTAGGCAAAATGCCAAAACACACTGAAAAAAATAATTAAGAGGAATAAGAGATATGATTTTTATACCTGCCTTAGGTTGACATTTTCTCCTTTTGAGTCCATTGTATTTCATTGTAACTATATTCAAATTTGCCTAAGCAGAAGCTATACATAACTACTCTGAATAATAATATTTGTGATGATTCTGAATGAACATTCAGGATAACAGCTGTTAATATTCGATGATTCTATAATATGCATGCATTTAATTAACTAGTTAATTAATATATCTCACATGGTGCTACCTCATTCTAAGTAGGCCACCATGTGGCAAGTTTGAAAATATAACTTCTTTTTTTAAATACTGGATTAATTTGCTGGCATCTTAAATGAGAAAAATCTACTCAGCACAGATTTTACAACTTCTTCACAAAATGGCCATAAGCAAATCCATGAGTTCTGAGTCACCCTCAGGAAACACTGTGAGCTACGTGAGATGGAAGCAAACTGAAAGACCAAGTCATCTTCTGAATCATAGAATTCAGTATCCACCTCCATGCTCATTACCCATCATTATCTAAAAGAGATCTTAAGATTTAATGCTCCCCAAACACTCACAGGATCCATATTTAGTACTTCATCTTGATTATTTTACCAACACTCAGAAAAACAATTTTACAAAAACTTTCAAGGTCAGCTTATGAGTTCCTCCAAACTAATATATCTCCTACATTCTTTTACTAGAAAATTCTCACATAAGTGTTGGTAAGGGAAGTTACACCATTCTCAAGAGCAACCAAATGGGTGAAAGTTGAGGATAATTCAGTATTTGCTTAACAATAAGGTTCATAGGGATAAGATAGTGTTGTCTCCTGGACACATTTTATTAAGGGAGAATGAGCTGCTAGTTTACTAAGTCCTTAAAGCAAAGCTCTCCCCAAAGTATGTTGTCCTGGGACATGAGTTCAGTAGGTAGCTTTTGCCTGCATGCTCAGGGCCTTGGGCTTGTTTCCCCCAGCATACTGAAAAATATTGGTTGATTCCGCTCAGTAATCTTTTTTGGCATAGTATTAGTTTTTGTTTGTTTGTTTGTTTTGTTTCTATTACAGAAGAGCAGAGCGTACAACAAATGGCTGTTGTAATATGAAAGCCACACTAATAAGCCTGGATGGTTTAAATTGGTTATAAGATAGTTAATGTCACTCACCTCTGAGTGGCTTAACTGAATTGCCCTCTGATAAAATAATCCTGTGTTGGACTTAGAAAATTAATGAAGAAACTAAAAGGAGCTGGAACATTTAGTGATTTTTGCTTATTTACATTGTTCTATACAGAAAAAAAAATATTTTGTTAAAGTGAAGTTTTGGTGATGAGTGTGTGGCATCAGTAGCATGGATACTGTGACACAGACTGAAGAAAGCTGTGAAACTGCAGGTCTGTGAAGAGGTTGGATGTAAAACATTCATGAGTCAAGGGCCTTAAACAGGGCAATCAGAGAAAGGGAGAACAAAAGAATAGAAAGCAGAGAGTTTAGATAATCTCTATCTCATTTTCCTAGGAGGAGAAAGAGAGGGGAGGGGAGAAAAAAAAGAAAGGGACAGAAAAAGGGGGAGGGGAGGAGGAAGGAGGGGAAGAGGGTGAGGAAGAATGAGAGGGAAGAAAAAAAGAAAGGGGAAGGGGAGGAGTAGAAAAGCAGGACTGGGGGTGGGTGTGAATGAAGGTGTACAACTGTGCTGTTTGCAGATACTCAGTGAGCCCCTGGAGCTGCAGGGAGGCAGGGAGAATCAGCTCTGGCATTCACACCTAAGTAAGAAATCTCAATAGAGACACCCAGGCAGCTTGGCAGGCTGCTCTTGCAGCAAGCTAGAGGTCACTGAGTTCACTAAACCTACACGTTAAAAGTTTACTGGAGCAAAGTCTCACAAACATGTTTGTGGTGTATTTTGCAAGAGAAAGCTGGCATGAGATGATTCTAGTTGTTCCCAAAAGAACCTTCTAGAAGGGTCAGAAGGGTTGCAGCAGAGAGAGCCTGCATGTATTACTGAGTTGCTAGAGACTACAAATATTAAAGAATTTTCTAAAAGATAACTTCTGATTTATGACTGTACCAATTATTTTCCTGCTGGCTTTTTCTATTCTTTCCCCTTGTGTTCCAATCCTGGAGATCCAGAAATAAATACTTGCTAACAGAGCTAAAAGGGGGTAGAAAAAAATGAAGCAGACTTACAGGTCATCCTTCCTAAGTCCTAGCCATTGGAAGAAGAGTCGTAGTGATAAATTAGATAAATTAGCACCTTGGATAATTCTATTGAACAAAACAGGCAACCAACTAAGAGACTGACTGAAGGAGCAACTACTAAGAATGGTTAATAGTTGAAGAGTCTTTCCTGTATTTTATGTAGAAGCACAGACTTCTATTGAATCTATTATGAAGAAAGACACTAGGAGTACAAGGTCAGTATGATCACATTTTATGCAATTCTCAAAGAATACAAATATTGGATCTTAAAAGAATCAAGCAGGGACAAAACTTATTGTATTGCTTCATGATTATACTTCATCAGTCAAACATATTAATGAGATGTAAAATTAAAAAGAGTTGGATCACTATCTCTATTACTCAGTATTAACTGCCCTGGTTAACAAATGAAAGTGTTTGTGAGGCATTATCCTTTACTGTCAAGTAAGGTTGTTAGGAAGGGATTATCTTAAAGGGCACTCACAAAGCTTCTCTAGGTTTATCAAAATTTTCCACTTCTGGTTTCCGTTTGCACCTGGAGTTGATCCTGTGCCACAGCGCTCCATAACCAAATACTGCCTGGAGAGAGCTGGTCTCCAAGAAGCGCAGACACACCTGTGAGCACAAGTAAGACCAACACTTCAACTCACAGGGATCAACCCGGAGCCCTCAGGACACAGAATCCAAGGAGCAGCCTGAGACAGGATCCTTCTGATTTCAGTGTGCACTACAGAGCTGACTCTGTGCAACAGCTCTCCATAACAAAATTCCTCTCAAAGAACTGGTCCCCCAGGAGTACTGACACACAGGCTTGCAGGAGGGACAAGCCACAATCAGAGACAGCAAGACCAGCTAACATGAGAGATAACCAGATGGTGAAAGGCAAGGGCAAGAACATAAGCAACAGAAACCAAGGCTACTTGGCATCATCAGAACCCAGTTCTCCCACCACTATGAGCCTTGGATACCCCAACTCACCAGAAAAGCAAGAATGATTTAAAATCACATCTCATGATGATTACAGAGGACTTTAAGAAGGACATTAATAACTTCCTTAAAGAAATACAGGAGAACACAGGAAAACAAGTAGAAGCCCTTAAAGAGGAAACACAAAAGTCCCTTAAAGAATTACAGGAAAACACAACCAAACAGGTGAAGGAATTGAACAAAACCAATTAGGATCTAAAAATGGAAATAGAAACAGTAAAGAAATCACAAAGGGAGACAACTCTGGAGATAGAAAACCTAAGAAAGAGATCAGGAGTCATAGATACAAGCAACACTAACAGAATATAAGAGATAGAAGAGAGAATCTTAGGTGCAGAAGATACCGTATTTCTATGGTATTGACACAATAGTCAAAGAAAAATGCAAAACGCAAAAAACTCCTAATCAGAACATCCAGGAAATTTAAGACACAATGAGAAGACCAAACCTAAGGACTATAGATATAGAAGAGAGAGAAGATTTCCAGTTGAAAGGGCCAGTAAATGTCTTCAACAAAATTATACAAGAAAACTAATCTAAGGAAAGAGTTACTCATGAACATACAAGAAGCCTACAGAACTCCAAACAGACTGAACCAGACCAGAAAGTCCTCCTGGCACATAATAATCAAAACACCAAATGCACAAAACAAAGAAAGAATAATAAAAGTAGTAAGAGAAAAAGGTCAAATAACATATAAAGGCAGGGCTATTAGAATTACACCACACTTCACACCAGAGACGATGAAAGCTAGAAGATCTTGAGCAGATTTCATATAGACCCTAAGATAACACAAATGCCAGCCCAGACTATTATACCCAGCAAAACTCTCAGTAACCAAAGATGGAGAAACCAAGATATTCCATGACAAAAGTAAATTTACACAATATCTTTCCAGAAATACAGCCTTACAAAGGATAATAGATGGAAAACGCCAACAAAAGGAGGGAAACTACACCCTAGAAAAAGCAAGAAAGCGACCTTCATTCAACAAACCCAAAAGAAGATCGCTAAACAAACATAAAAATAACATCAAAAATAACAGGAAGCAACAATCACTATTCCTTAATATCTCTTAACACCAAGGGACTCAATTCCCCAATAAAAAGACATGTACTAACAGACTGGACAAATAAACAGCACCCAACATTTTACTGTGTACAGGAAACATACACACATTGCAACTCACAAAATAATAGTGGGAGACTTCAATACCCCACTCTCATCAATGGACAGATCATGGAAACACAAACTAAACAGAGACACAGCAAAACTAACAGAAGTTATGGACCAAATGGATTTAACAGATATCTATGGAACACTTCATCCTAATGGAGAACAATGTATCTTCTTAGCACCTCATGGTACCTTCTCCAAAACTGACCATATAATCGGTCACAAAACAGGCCTCAACAGATACAAGTAGATTGAAATAACCCCATGCATAAATAAGCTGAGAAAGAAATTAGGGTAATGAGACCCTTTACAATAGTCACAAACAATAGAAAAAATTTTCGTGTAACTCTAACCAAACAAGTGAAAAATCTGTAAAATAAGAACTTCAACTCTGAAGAAAGAAATCAAAGGTGATCTCAGAAGATGGAAAGATTGCCCATGCTCATGTATTGGTAGGATAAATATTGTAAAAATGACCATCTTGCCAAAAGCAATCTACAGATTCAATGAAATCCCCATCAAAATTCCAACTCAATTTTTCATAGGGTTAGAAAGAGCAACCCAGAGGCTTCCCCTGCATGCAATAAGGACACATGCTCCACTATGTTCATAGCAGCCTTATTTATAATAGCCAGAAGCTGGAAAGAACCCAGATGTCCCTCAACGGAGGAATGGATTCAGAAGATGTGGTATATTTACACAATGGAATACTACTCTGCAATTAAAAACAATGAATTCACGAAATTCTTAGGCAAATGGTCAGAACTTGAAAATATCATCCTTAGTGAGGTAACCCAATCACAAAAGAACACACATGGTATGCAGTCACTGATAAGGAGATATTAACCCAGAATCTTCTCGGAATACCCTAGACACAATTCACATAACAATAGATTTCCAAGAAGACAGAAGGAGAGACCCCTGGTCCTGGAAAGACTGGATGTAGGGGAATACCAGGACAGAGAAGCGAGAGGGGGTTGAATGGGGAAAAGAGGGAGGGAAGGGGGCTTATGGGACTTTCGGGGAGGGAGGAAATGGGAAAGGGGAAATGATTTGGAATGTAAATAAAAAAACTTAGAAAATAAAAAATAATAAAACAAACAAACAAAAAAAGATACCTCCATAAAAAAAATCCAAAAAACAAACAAAAAAAAAGAAAGAAAGAAAAGTTTCCAAATTCATTTGGAATAACAAACTACCCAGGATAGCGTAAACTATTCTCAACAATAAAAGAACTTCTGGGGGAATCACCATCTCTGAACTCAAGCTATTCTACAGAGCAATTTTGATAAAAACTGCTTGGTATTGGTCCAGTGACAGGCAGGTAGATCAATGGGATAGATCTGAAGACCCAGATATGAAACCACACATCTATGGTCACTTGATCTTTGACAAAGTAGTTAAAATCATCCAGTGGAAAACAGACAGTATTTTCTACAAATGGTGCTGTTTCAACTGCTGGTCAATATGTAGAAGAATGCAAATTGATCCATTCTTAACTCCCTGTACAAAGTTCAAGTCCAAGTGGATCAAGGACCTCTACATAAAACCAGACACACTAAATCTAATTGAAGAGAAAGTGGGGAAAAGTATTGAACACATGGGCAAAGGGGAAAAGTTCCTGAACAGAGCACCAATAGCTTATGCTCTAAGATCAAGAATTGACAAATAGGACCTCATAAAATTGCAAAACTTCTGTAAGGCAAATGACACTGTCAATAGAACAAAACAGAAACCAACAGATTGGGAAAATGGCTTTACCAATCCAACATACCATAGAGGGTTTATATCCAATATATACAAAGAACTCAAGAAGTTAGACTCCAAGCAACCAAATAACCCAATTAAAAAATGGGAAACAGAGCTAAACAAAGAATTCTCAACTGTTGAAACTCGAATGTCTGAGAAGCACCTAAAGAAATGTTCAACATCCTTAGTTATCAGGGAAATGCAAATTAAAACGAGCCATGCCAGCTCACACCAGTCAGAATGGCTAAGATCAAAAACTCAGGTCAAGCAGATGCTGGCAAGGATGTGGAGAAAGAGGAAACTACTCCATTGATGGTGGGATTGCAAGCTGGTAAAACCACTCTGGAAATCAGTTTGGTGGTTCCTCAGAAAATTGGAAAATGAGGACCCAGGTATACCACTCCTGAACATATACCCAGAAGATGCTCCAACATGCAATAAGGACACATGCTCCACTATGTTCATAGCAGCTTTATTTATAATAGCCAGAAGCTGGAAAGAACCCAGATGTCCCTCAACGGAGGAATGGATACAGGAAATGTGGTTTATTTGCACAATGGAATGCTATTCAGCTATTAAAAACAGTGACTTCATGAAATTTGCAGACAAATGAATGGAAATTGAAAATACCATTCTGAGAGAGGTAACTCAGTCACAAAAGAACACACATGGTATGTACTCACTGATAAGTGGATATTAGCCCAAAAGTTTGGAATACTCAAGATTCAATTCACAGACCATATAAAGCCCAAGAAGAAGGAAGACCCAAGTGTGGATGCTTCAGTGCTTCTTAGAAGGAGGAACAAATTACTCACAGGATGATATATGGAGACAAATTGTAGACAGAGACTGAAGGAAAGGCCATCCAGAGACTGCCCCACCTGGGGTTCCTTCCCATACACAGTCACCAAACTCGGATGTTATTGTGGATGCCCCAATGTGTTTGTTGATGGGAGTCTTATACAGCTGTCTCCTGAGAGGCTCTGCCAGAACCTGACAAATACAGAGGTACATGCTTGCAGCCAACCATTGGACTGAATGCGGGATCCCTAATGGATTTGAAGAAGGGACTGAAAGAGCTGAGGGGGTTTGCAGCCCCATGGGGGTAGCAACAGTATCAACTGGCCAGATCCCACTGGAGCTCCTGGGGACTGGACCACCAACCAAAGAGCACACATGGAGGACCCATGGCTCTGGCAGCATATGTGGCAGAGAATGGCCTTGTTGGACATCAGGGAGAGGAGTGCCCTTGGGGAGTTCATTGCCCCAGTAAAGGGGAATGCCAGGGCAGGAAGACAGGAAGGGGTGGGTGATTGGGGGAGCACCCTCATAGAGGCAGGGGGAGTACGGACGCTGAAGGGGAGACCTGGAAAGGGGAAAATATTTGAAGTATAAATAAATAAAATAGACGATAAAATAAAATTCCATACATCTTCTCTATCTTTTTATATGGTTGGAGTGAATATTACATCCCACCTCTGATTTATTGTTTGTTTTGTTGTTTTTTTTTTTTTTGAACAAAGGTATGTTTTGCTGTGGAAGTTGTCTACAGTTTTTCAGTATGAAACTCAAGTAGCAAGTCTGAATCCTGCCCTCTCAGGTAAGTATGAATTTGCTATACCATGACCAATAAAGATTGATGCGGTCTCTCTCATGCTGAAGTTTACTAAAATAATTTGGTCTCAGATGCATCTGTATTGTGGTTACTTGCCTATGATTTTCATGAGAGCCTTGCTGCATCCTTATGATACTTCAGTGTGTGTGTGTGTGTGTGTGTGTGTGTGTGTGTGTGTCCGTCCATCCATCTGTCTATGTGTGTGTGTGTATTGCTTCAATTCTGATCAAGAAAATAACTTACTAAACATGAGTATATAAATTTCATTTTTTAAAACTTAAGTATCTGGCAACTGGCTAACATCAATATCCACTATTTATAGAAAGCTTGAAAACACAGTTGTAGGAATCCAATTAGAGGGAGGTCTTATATTTGTAAGATGACAAGAAGCAGGCAAAATAGGCCTAGGTCACTGGACAATTCTTAGTTCAAAGCACCTGCTCTAGCTTTTGGCCAGACTACTTTGCCTGCATGCTCGTCTTTCCTTGGGCACGCTCCATGGACGGACAGTTCCCCTTTTTCCGAGGTACCTAGTGTATTGCCTTTGCTCCTTCAGTGTTTGCCACAGCTTCCCAGTCTCCTCATAGTCTTCTCTGAGTGCATCCACTCACACTCACCTTCCTCCTTTCGGGACTGCCATAGAAACTGAAGAACTTAACACACGTAACATGCTCTGCTGACATTTTTTTTGTGGGTTTTCCCCCCTCAAACAGTTTTCAAAAACAAAATCAGTTTTCAAAAACAAAATCAGTTTTCAAAAACAAAATTCCAGTTGTAGTGTTTTTCAGTTCTGCTCCATAGGAAGCATACAAGGTAAGGATTCAAGACATATTTGTTCTTTTATCTTGAAAGTACCGATGATCTTTATTTTAATGAGATTTCAAAAGGCAAAGTCAATTTATTTTTCATTTGAAAAAAGAAATCCAGAAATGACAGCATCAAAGCCATTGCAATTCTGGTGTAGAGTAAGAGGGCTGTCATTTTTCTGATGTCCATATTTTTACAGCACGTCTTCAGATAAAAAGCCTTTGTCTACTTTACCCTGAGGTATATTCCAGAGAAAAGCAGTTCTGACAACTCATTCTTACATGGTACAAAACTAAAGCTGAGATGGGTTTTTCTCAATTGCAATAGGAGGGGCACCTTCTTTTTTTCTCTTATGAGTTATTTTCTTTATTTACATTTCAAATGTTATCCTCTTTCCTGGTTTCCATCTGAAAACACCCTATCGTATCCCCCACTTCCCCTGGTCACCAACCCACCCACTCCCATTTCCCTGTCCTCACGTTCCCCTATACTGGGGCACCAAGCCTTCTCAGGACTAAGGGCCTCACCTCCTTTTGGTGCCCTCTGCTACATATGCAGCTGGAGCCATGGGTCCCTCCATGTGTTCTCTTTGGTTGGTGGTTTAGAGTACCTGACAAATACAGAGGTACATGCTCTCAGCCAACCATTGGACTGAGCACAAGGTGTCCAATGGAGGAGCTAGAGAAAGGACCCAAGGAGCTGAACTGAAGGAGCTTGCAGCCCCATAGAAGGAACAACAATATGAACCAACCTGTACCCTCAGAGCTCCTAGGGACTAAACCAAAACCAAAGAATACACATGGGGGGCACCTTCTAGTGACAATATCAAAGTGTCCCTCTTAACTAGCGACAGAGACCAGTATCTTGTTTTTGCTGGAAGAAATTTCTTAAACCTTTTAAAATTATACTATTTTATCTCATTGTTTTAAGTATGTATTTAGCATTATTTATATTGGAAACAAAATTGTCATTGAGAAATCAGACTGACAGGCCAGGGGTTGCTATGAATCATCTCGATTCTTTACAGACCCTCAGACTAGAATCTAATTTGTTGTGGGGGAAATTGTGATTATTTCGTGCTCTGAGGAGTTCTAACAAAACATTCAGGTAGTTGTAGAAATAAATGCACCCATATACACACATCTCTTTAAAACGTTTCTTAACTCATCAAATGCTTGCTCAGCACCTTCTATCTGTATCCCAGCCATTGTTCCGACTCTAGAGACACAATCCCATAAAACAGATCACCCCAAGAGTACATGCTTTTTATAAGAGAATTAGAACACAGAATAAAGATAAAATGTTATAGTGAGTAGCAGTTAAAGCTACATTTTAAAAAATCAGCAAGGAGAATTTGAAAGTGCAAAGTGCTGATTTGGGGAGAGTGTAAGGAAGGACATTTGCAAAGAATGTATTGTAAGGGACTATAGGACATGGACTCCCATAGCTGACCAAGAAGCTGTCTGTAACTAATATGCGCTTGCAAAGGAAATTTTAGTTTTTTCTGCTGGAGTCTCACTGGGTTCATACCCTACATTTGAAGGTAGGACCTGTGTGGAGGAGTCGATGGCACAAAGCAAACCCAAGAGTAATTTTGTAGACTTTTTGTCTCATGTTGCTTTATGTGGGCATTCTTTTGTTGCCTTACTGGTCTTTTGCTTGTATATTTGGTTTCCATTTTTGTATTTTTGTGGGAAGGTCTCGTGTAAATTTCATTTTGTTTTGGGGTTTCTTTGTTTTGTTTTTTGCATTTTAAAAAGGAAAGGATTTTGAGTTGAGCAAGTTAGGATTCAGGGAGGGTCTGGGAAGAGTTGGTGGAGTAGAAAAGCATGATCAGAATATATTGTGAAATAAAAGCTTTCAATAAAAGAAAATAAAAAAGGAATGACAGAACGTTCAAGAGGTAAGGGATAGCAAGTACAAAAGGCTCTTGGATAGGCAGCTCTCCAAAAACACCCGAACATGCTCAGCACGCCCAAGTCACTGGGAACACTTTGCTTAATTCACAATAATCCAGAGAGGGAACTATGAGCACTAACATCTCTGCATCGCTGGTGAAGGAAGCAAGGACACAGAGGTGAATACTTGTTCAAGGCACTCCTGGGGTCTGATTGCAAGCACTGGGTCTGACTTGAGTCCCTGCTCCCACTGCTGCAGACATTGTCTCTTTGATTAAGGAAGGATAGCCATTTTCACAGTTTTGACCTGCCAATCCATGAGTATGGGAAATCTTTGCATGTTGTGGAATTCTCTTCAATTACCTTCTTAAACGTCTTAAAACTTTCACCGTACAAGTGTTTCACTTCCTTAGTTACATTTATTCAAAATATGTTTTTGAGACCTGAATGGGATTTTTTCCTTGATTTCTTTCTTGATGTGTTTTTGTTTGTATATATGAGAGTTTGCTGGTGGGTTCTTTAGGGTCGTTCATGTATAGAATTATATCACCTGAAAGTGGAGATGCTTTGACTCCTCCCTTTTCTACTTCAATCCTTTCTCTTCTTCATTAGTCTCTTTGCTATAGCTAGAACTTCAAATGTTATGTTGAGCAGAGTGGGGAGAATGGACACAGTAGGGCAGCAGCACATACTAACTCATGGTTGTTGCAACAAAATGAGCAAAATGAGCATGGAGATGGGACATGAGCATAAATCTCACCCCTAGCCATGGAGCTCTTTGTAATCATTAGCTCCTTGAAAAGGGAGAGACAGTTTTTTCTTAAAATACCTATACTTACAGTCTTCTCAAACCCAGATATCTAGATGGCAGCATAAAACCACAATCAGTAACAGCCATGGCAAGAATCCACAAAAGCCTACCCACCCTACTACATACAGCAGGTCCTGAGAAATGCAACACAGTTGAAGCATGAGGCAAGGATTTCAAAATAGGCTTTGTGAGTGTGCGAAGCACTTACAAGGAAATAAATAATGGAATCCATGACAACATAAGCAAACAGTGGAATAACATGGAAAAAACAGTTCAAGATGTGCAAGTGGAAACAGAAATCAATAACAAACAACACATACCAAGGGAAAAATGGGACTGAAAAATTTAGGAGTTCTAACAGGAAATGCAGAAACAAGCTTCACCAACAGATTCCAAGAGATGGAAGAAAGCATCTGAGACACCGAAGACGCAATTAAAGGGATGGACACCTCGTAAGAGTTACGGATCCCTTCCCCAGATGGGGAGCAGGAAGTTACAGATTCACCCTGAATTGTGAAGAAAGCAAGCACATAAGGCTCAGACTGTTACTGAGCAAATATTGAGAAAAATGCTTGGGATCTCCACTTGCTCAAACTATAGTTTGTTTGTTCTCCTTAGAAAGGAAAAAAAATCTAGAAATCAAAATTTAAGGACCTCAATAAAGAATTGGAGTACAACAGTGAGGCCTTTGAGATCTCTGAGTCACATGACAACCATGATGGCGACTGCATTCTGAGGTGCCTCCCATTGGATTTACAAGGGCAAGCCTGTTAAAGCTATGATATACATCATTTTATGACTGCATAAAGGAAACAAGACCAAGATTGTTTGCTAATGTGTAGGGTATTATTTTTAAAGGCTGCTATATTTTAATATGCTGAAATTTTATTCAGATTAAATTACTCTGATTTAATGTTTAGAGATAGCTTCCTGAAACTGGATTGCTGAAGTCTCAAATGTAGTCTGCTTCATCAATGCAAAATTTGTTTGGGTATAGAAGGGCAGGCATGCTTCCTCCTGTTTACACAGTTAGCCCTAGCCCAGCAATAAGTGACAGAAAGGGTTTGCAATGGTATTGGAAAGGGGTGGAATTTTATGCATATTCTACATATTTATAATATTAAGTATATTGTGATGGTTATTAAAATTCATTGAAACAGTGAGACTTACCAACTTTTAAATATATTATTTAAAGTAAAAGATTTTATGAAAAAAAAGGTAGTGTATTAACTACTTAACTGATTTCAAACAGATCCATGCAGTGTTTTGTGAGAGTTTTGAACTGAATAGTTACATCTTCCTGGGCTTAGTGACACCTGAAACATAGTGCTTAGAGCACAAGCAAATTAGTAAAAACCACCAAAAGTATCAAGTTTAAAAACTGCATGCAGCCTTTATATAGCACACAAATTTCTTTATCCTTAAAAATTACTTCCCAATGAAGAGTTAATTGTAGTCATACTTTCCTAATTTATATGAAGATATAGAGAAAATATATCAAGCTACTAAGAATGTGTTTAATGTCATGCATTTAATTTATTTTCAAAGTATCATGAAAAAGAAATGGCTAATAGTGACCTAGCCCTGAGGTCTCTCTACGTCCAGAGAGGACAACAACTTGCAATGGCAAGTTGCAATGTTCAGAACTCTGGGATTACAGGCATGTGTCACTATACTCAAGTCAGTGAAGTCTCTTGATGGAATTCACAAAGGGAAATTAACATTTGTTAAGATATGGTCTCAGAAAACTTTCCTTAGATTCAGAATAGGCTTCACTTTCAAGTAAGTTTTAGGTAGTTCACTTTCTGCAATGAAGAGCATATTTTGCATTGATGAGTCATTGAACACCAACACAGCTTCAGCTTAGTTATCATGTATGTTATATGATGACTGGAGAAGAGAAGGTCAGGCAGAAGAGGAGCCTTACATTTCTTTTCTTATCCCGAAATCAGTGCTCAGGAAATGAGTTTTGTTTGGGCATTTTAAACAATGTGGCATTTCCCCTTGCTTAGATTGAGCCCCCTCATCCTCTGTCCTTTCCCACTGGATTCGTAATGATTCTGTTCAAAAAAGTGTTGTCTGTTTGCTTTTTATTCAATATAACGTGGCATTTATAAACTCCATATTTCATGATTACTGCCAAAATGAACTCTTAGTTGATGGTAATGGGTGAAAGCAGTGAATCAGACGATTTAAAAATTATAGATAATTGGAAATTACAGCTATACATCACACTGGCATTGTCTTTTGCTTGGATGAAGAGCATATCTAGCTGCTGTGCTCTGAGAACATGATAGCCAGGAAGCTGGCAGCCAAGGAGTCTGCTGCAAATGACGACAATGCCAGAATAAGACAAATATTTGGTAGATCCCCAAACAGATTCCGTTTCCAGACAGGGAACAACTGCATGTATACATAAGTGATTATGACACAATTCACTCAGCAGATCTTTCAGAATCTATTATACTTTGTCTTCTGAGATGTGAATTGTACAGCATGCAATTTCTGCTCATGAAGCCTGTGCGTCTTCTAACTGACCACTCCCTTCTGAGCAGTACAATGTACCCCAACAACAAAAGCAAGAGGATAGATTCTATTTTAGAAGATCCACAGAAATTTTGAAATTCATTCCATTTTTCATTATTAGCACTTTTATCCAAGAAGGAGCCCATCTATAATAAAAAATATCTCATGTGTTGGCTTGAATTTCTTTTATTTTCTTTTTTCTTGAATACAGATGTTGTCTTAGTTAGGGTTTTATTGCTGTGAAGAGACACCATTACCAAGGCAACTCTTATAAAGGCAAACATTTATTTGGTGCTGACTTACAGTTTCAGAGGTTTAGTCCATTATCATCATGGTCTGATCCATGGAATCCTGCAGGCAGGAGGTGACTGTCTTTCTTTTTTTTTTTTAATTTTATTTTATTTTATTTTTTTAATTTACATTCCAAATCACTTCCCCTTTCCCGTTTCCTCCCTCCCCGAAAGTCCCATAAGCCCCCTTCCCTCCCTCTTTTCTCCGTTCAACCCCCTCTCATTACTCTGTCCTGGCGTTCCCCTACATCCAGTCTTTCCAGGACCAGGGGTCTCTCCTTCCATCTTTTTAGAAATCTATTGATATGCTGATTGTGTCTAGGGTATTCTGAGATTCTGGGTCAATATCCCCTTATCAGTGACTTCATACCATGTGTGATCTTTTGTGATTGGGTTACCTCACTAAGGATGATATTTTCAAGTTCTGACCATTTGCCTAGGAATTTCGTGAATTCATTGTTTTTAATTGCAGAGTAGTATTCCATTGTGTAAATATACCACATCTTCTGAATCCATTCCTCCGTTGAGGGACATCTGGGTTCTTTCCAGCTTCTGGCTATTATAAATAAGGCTGCTATGAATATAGTGGAGCATGTGTCCTTATTGCATGCAGGTAAAGTCTCTGGGTATATGCCCAGGAGTGGTATAGCCGGATCCTCCGGAAGTGTCATGCCCAGTTTTCTGAGGAGCCGCCACATGAGGTCGAGTTTGAGCACAAGAGACTTCAAAGCCCTCCTCCACAGTAACACATTTCCTCCATCAAGACCACACCTATTCCAACAAGACCACACCTCCTAATAGTACCACTTTCTATGGGCCAAACATTCAAACATATGAACCTATGGGGGGGTCATAACTATTTAAATCATTACTGATGCAGAGAGAAAAACTTTTTCCCTGAATTAGAACAATGCATATTAAATGTTAAATTTATCATCTATTGCAATAATTTTATAACTTTATCTCCATTGACAAGCTTTACAGAGCAGTACATAATACTTATGGAGGTTTAAAGTTTTATTTTCCATTTATTACTCATCTTGCAGAATTTTTAAGAATCCTTTCCTGTTACTTTCAGTCTTTTTCATCGGCTGAGCAAATTCAACTCAGATATCAGAATTTAACTACTTAAATCATTGTTCTAGATTGTGTACCTTGTACATACATTTTATTCATCTGGAAAGTTTCTTATTTATAAAACATTATCACTAAGTGGACAAGTAACAGAGTAACAGATGATGTTCCTTCTATCAGCTGTATGCATTATTGCATGGCTACATTTTCTTTTTTTTTTTTTACTTTCATTTATTTTAATTTTCTATATTTTTTATTTACATTCCCAATGATTTCCCCTTTCCCGTTTCCTCCCTTCCTGAAAGTTGCATAAGCCCCCTTCCCACCCTCTGTTCCCCATTCCACCCCCTCTCGCTTCTCTGTCCTGGTATTCCCCTACATCCAGTCTTTCCAGGACCAGGGGCCTCTCCTTCCATCTTCTTGGAAATCTATTGATATGTGAATTGCATCTTGGGTATTTGAGATTCTGGATTAATATCCCCTTATCAGTGACTGCATACCATGTGTGTTCTTTTGTGATTGGGTTACCTCACTAAGGACGATATTTTCCAGTTCTGACCATTTGCCTAGGAATTTCATGAATTCATTGTTTTTAATTGCAGAGTAGTATTCCATTGTATAAATATACCACATCTTCTGAATCCATTCCTCCGTTGAGAGACATCTGGGTTCTTTCCAGCTTCTGGCTACATTTTCTTTACAGTATACTTGTGTGTCTTGTTAAGTCTTCCAGGCTTGCAATTCTACATTTGTCCTTGAATTATAATCACCATACGTTGTTGTGGTACTTCCATACATTTTTTATCATTTATTTGCTGTTTCGCATGCTCAGCCCTCTTTTCCTTCCCCATGTTCTGAGATCACCTCTTTTCTCATATAGTGGAGAACCAGTTAAGCCAGTATTAGAGGTAATTCATAGGGACATAAAGGTAATTCATAAAGGACAATCAGACACTGAACCTGTGGGCACCACGGCAGCCCAGGTTGAGTATCAGATTCATGCAATATTCTCTATTGTTTGTCTGAGCCACACTATTTCTGGCTGGAAAACCTGGGGGTCCAGTCCAGCCCGAAACTGAGAACAGCTTCCTTTCCTGGTTCAGGAAGAAAGTCTACCAGACAATGAAAGTAACAAGGACTGCAAAAATCAGGGGCAGAGTGACGCTGAACCCTGATGAGATCTTTTGTATCCCAGGTCTCCTAAAACTTACCTACTCTGAGGGGTTTACTTCATATTACGCATTTCTTATGTTAGTTTGAGTTAAATTTTGTCAGTGGCATTTATTTATTGCTAAGAAAAGATACTTCTTGTGGCTTTCTTAATCCCCTGAAATATTGCATCTGTTAGGAACATCAGGCTCAATAAATATTGAACATGCTTGAATATTAACTATCCACTCAGAATGTCTGTGGGCAATAAGGAAATACAAGTACAAGAAAAGGACACAAGCCTCATTAGGATTAACACTGGAGTGTTTCTTAGTAATGACACTGTGCCCAAACTTAGATCACACAGCATTTGAAAATAATTATGCAGGTCAGAACATTTAAGACATGTCTCAGTACCTTTGCATGCTCATCAAGATTAAGTTTAAAACACAGTCTATCTCCTGTTCCTCTGACAATTTTGGAAGTTCCCACCTTTGTGGTCTTTCTGATAACATAGTGATTCCTCACACAATAGGGCCTTTCTTCCACCCATGACACTGGATTTCTTATTCATATTAATATTCCTACTCTGCAGTTAGGCTTTGTTTTAGCATGTCATTTCCTCCTAGATATCTTCTTGGCCTTCAGGAAAAAGATTGAGAATACAGGAGTTAGAGAATTGGGTGGGGATGAGGGAAGTGGAAGAAACAGAGGCAACCCAAACTAGGGGGTACACAAGGAAATTTTATGAAACTCCATTAGTTTAGCTAATTAAATATATAAGAAAATCTTCAGAGAGGAATTTGAATAGACACAGTCCACAGAGGTGAATGATGCACCCTCCCAAGGACAGAGGTTATTCTGTAAAGATTTCTGTGCCATGTACAGGGTTCTTCCCTGCAAGCTGTTGGTCAGGATGGGCCCAGATGCTACACAGCACAGGTCACTGCTGTCGCTCTTGATTGTCCATCATAATTAAATAATAGGACCTGTGCTGAAGACAACAATCATTTGGATACAGTGCAGAGAAAGGAGCTCTCTCTCGGCTTTCCTTGTGATAGAAAGTGCTACGCAAGCTTCAAGAGAAGAAATGATCTCAATGGCTTTGCCCAGAGCTATACCCTATGTACTATAATTCGACCTAAAAGGCAAGATGCTACACGTGAGGCAAAATGTTGGAGGCAAAATGTTTTTGGGGTAATAAATCACTCATACTTCACAAGACGAAATTCATCCCTGGTACCTCAAGCATGGTCAAAGCCCATGGATATGTCAAACTGTTTATACCAATACATCTGTACTGCTCTTAGCCTCATTCAGAGAAGCTTCTTTTGTGGTGGGCAGTGGCTAATATCGATACTCAGAACTAGTCAAGCTTTGACACTAAGCAACCGTATGGTTGTTAAGGGCCTTGCAGAGGTAAAGAGTGGATATTAAAGAAAGAGTGAAATCAAAGAAAAATGATTATATTTATTTTCAAAAGAATGAGAGAACCAGTAAGAGCTGCTGAGGACTTGGGAGATGGCAGAGAAGGGGGTGGGGCATGGGAGGGGCCAGGAGGACAAGGGAGAAAGGGCAGACATTGGAATTAAAGTGCAGGGTGGAAGAGAATAGGACCATTGATCAAGACTGCAAGTATGATTCAGGGGCTGCTGCAAGTCATTTTTCTTGAACTTTAAAAGTTTCAAGGTCAATTCAAACAAAAATTCCATTGTTCTGTCAGCTCCTCACTGTGCCTCATGCCAGGAGAATTTGGCAGGAAAATAAATAAATAAATAAATAAATAAATAAATAAATAAATAAATAAATAAAATGGAATGTGTGCTTCATTTCTGGGTCTACAGGAAGGACAGAAGGACATAGCGTCAAGAATCTAGAGGGGAAATGTAATACAAGAGAAGATGAGAACCCAGACACAAGCTTCCTCACAGACGCTTGTGTGGATCCTAGTCCTATTCTTCCTGTGACAAAATCACATTGTGCTTGCAGAACCCCAAGGCATAAAGGACTTCAAAATGAAAGCCCAAAAAGTCAACCATCCTCGGACAGCACTCCACTTGAGCCTGTCTCCAGCATAAAGAAAACCTTGTTTGTAATGCCCTAAAGCATATTCCCCACAAGTTTGTGTTAAACAGATTCTAAAACTAGAACATAGTGTGAAGATTGACCTTGGTGAGTTGAAATTTGATGTTTCTACCTTGACTAAACTTGCCTGGTTTCATGAGCTTTGGCAAAACTTAGGAAACATTTTAGTTTACCTTAGATTTGAAATTCAGCTATGTTTTGGAAGATTTAGAGAATATAAAACAACTGTCATCTAAAATTTCTAGCAACTAACCAAAGAGGAAATACAAAGTGAAAAAAACCCCACATGGTTATCTAACAACCCTGCAGTCAGTAGGGAAGCTTGATGTGACAAACCTTATTCTTTTGTTCTCTTGTATAAAACTGTAGAAAGATTTGGTATCAAGAAATACATATAAATTTTAAGTGAACAATGTTGCAAGGTGGTATCATGAATATGAAACAATTCGGTAATCTTTGAATGGCCATAAAAATAAGTGTGAAGACTAAGGTAAGATTTACAAATGTGAAAATCAGGAGAGAGTATTTTATACTGTTCAGAAATTGATTAAGTTGATGAAAACAAAAATTTAGTAAGGAAATGAAAAGTGAGACTCAACCAAATACATTTAGCTCTAACTAGCAGAGCAAAAGCAAGAAGTCATTGATCATTCAACTAATGATCGTAGGAACAAGAAAATAATAAAGATAAAAACCCCAACCCTACATCCGACAGAGGGCTAATATCCAATATATACAAAGAACTCAAGAAGTTAAACTACAGAGAGGCAAGTAACCGTATTAAAAAATTGGGTACAGAGCTAAACAGAGTTCTCACCTGAAGAATATCTAATGGCTGAGAAGCACCTAAAGAGATGTTCATCATCCTTAGTCAGTAGGGAAATGCAAATCAAAACAACCCTGAGATTCCATCTCACACCAGTCAGAATGGCTAAGATCAAAAACACAGGAGACAGCAGGTGTTGGCAAGGATGTGGAGAAAGAGGAACACTCCTCCACTGCTGGTGGGATTGCAAGCTGGTACAACCACTCTGGAAAGCAGTCTGGCGGTTCCTCAGAAAACTGGGCATGACCCTCCTGGAGGATCTGGCTATACCACTCCTGGGCATATACCCAGAGCCTTTACCTGCATGCAGTAAGGACACATGCTCCACTATGTTCATAGCAGCCTTATTTATAATAGCCAGAATTTGGAAAGAACCCAGATGTCCCTCAATGGAGGAATGGATTCAGAAGATGCGGTATATTTACACAATGGAATACTACTCTGCAATTAAAAACAATGAATTCACAAAATTCCTAGGCAAATGGTCAGAACTTGAAAATATCATCCTTAGTGAGGTAACCCAATCACAAAAGAACACACATGGTATGCAGCCACTGATAAGGGGATATTAACCCAGAATCTCGGAATACCCTAGACACAATACGCATATCAATAGATTTCTAAGAAGATGGAAGGAGAGACCCCTGGTCCTGGAAAGACTGGATGTAGGGGAATGCCGAAACAGAGAATCGAGAGGGGGTTGAATGGGGAAAAGAGGGAGGGAAGGGGGCTTATGGGACTTTCGGGGAGGGAGGAAACAGGAAAGGGGAAATGATTTTGAATGTAAATAACAAAAACTTAGAGAATAAAATAAAATTAAAAAAATAAATAAAAATTATATTGACATGTTCAAAAAAAAAGAATTTCAAACTGGCTTTCATAGTCTCTGTTGAGAAGTCTGATGTAATTCTGATAGGTCTTCCTTTATATGTTACTTGGACCTTTTCTCTTACTGCTTTTAATATTCTTTCTTTGTTTAATACATTTGATGTTTTGATTATTATGTGACGGGAAGTATTTCTGTTCTGGTCCAGTCTGTTTGGAGTTCTGTAGGCTTCTTGTATGTTCATCGGCATCTCTCTCTTTAGGTTAGGGAAGTTTTCCTCCATAATTTTGTTGAAGATGTTTACTGGCCCTTTAAGTTGCAAATCTTCACTCTCATCTATACCTATAATCCTTAGGTTTGGTCTTCTCATTGTGTCCTGGATTTCCTGGATGTTTTGGGTTACACGTTTTTTGCATTTTGCATTTTCTTTGACCGTTGTGTCGATGCTTTCTATGATATCTTCAGCATCTGAGATTCTTTCTTCCATTTCTTGTATTCTATTGTTGATGTTTGCATCTATGACTCCTGATTTCTTCCCAAGGTTTTCTATCTCCAAAGTTGTCTCCCTTTGTGATTTCTTAGTTGTTTCTACTCCCTTTTTTAGATCCTGGATGGATTTGCTGAGATCCTTAAGTTGTTTGTTTGTATTATCCTGTATTTCTTTAAGGTATCTTTGCGTTTCCTCTTTCAGGATTTCTGCCTGTTGATCCAAGTTCTCCTGTATTTCTCTAAGTGATTTTTGTGTTTCCTCCTCATGGGCTTCCATCTGTTGATCCATCACCTCCTGCATTTCTTTAAGCAATTCTCGTGTTTCCTTTGATAGTGCATCTACCCGTTGATTCATTTCTTTAAGCGATTTTTGTGTTGCCTCTTTGTGGGCCTCCATCTGTTGATCCATGTTCTCCTGCATTTCTCTAAACGATTTTTGTGTTTCCTTTGTAACGGCTTCTACCTGTTGGCTCATGATCTCCTGTAATTCTTTATGAGATTTATTTGTGTCCTTGAAATCCTCTAATAGCATCATGAGAAGTGATTTTAAACCCAGATCTTGTCTTTCAGGTGTGATGGGGCATCCAGGACTTGCTGCTGTTGGAGAGTTGGGTTCGGAAGGTGCCATATTACTTTGATTTCTGTTAGTAACGTTCCTACATTTGCCTTTTGCCATCTGGTTACCTCTGGTGTTAGTTGGTCCTGCTGTCACTGGCTGTTGGTTGGACCTCCTGTGAGACTGCAAAGCTATTTCTGACCCCCCCTGGATTACCGGGATTCCTCTGGCACCAATTTCTGGGGCCTGCCCTGCTCCTGAGTGACTTTGGAGCCCTGATGTGCCTTGTACCAAGTGATGTTATATTGGGGAATCCCTGCACATCCAAAGGCTCAGAGTAGTGGATTCCTGGAGCAGAGGTCGCCAAAGGGAGGCTGGTAGGCTCCTGCCCTGTGCGGGGGTGTGTGATCTCTCCCAGAGTGGGTGGGAGGAGGCGTCCCTCTGCAAGGCAGAAGTCCCACAGCAGAGCTGGCAAGTCGGTTACTGCAGACCTGTCCAGCTCTTGGGAGCAGGGTACACACAAGCTGCCTGAGACCCAAGCGATATTATGCCTGTCTGTCCCTGAGCCTGGAGGTCCCAACTGCCCTGATGCCAGAGCAAAGATGGCAGAGTCCACTCTGCACTCTCTCGGCGCAGATCACTCTACAGGGGAGATGGCCCACAGCAGAGCTGGCGCCCAGACGACTGCAATGCTGTCCCGCTCTTGGGCGCAGATGGAAGCCCAACAGGCTGTGTCCCAAGCGATGTTATATTGGGCGGAACCTGGGTACCTGTCTCCTCAGTGCAGTCGATCCTGGAATAGAGGTCGCCAAAGGGAAGCTGGTAGGCTCCCGCCCTGTGCGGGGGTGTGTGATCTCTCCCAGAGCAGGGGGGGTGGTGGTGGGGGGTGGGGGTGGTTCCCTCTGCAGAGCAGAAGTCCCACAGCAGAGCTGGCAAGTCGGTTACTGCAGACCTGCCCAGCTCTTGGGAGCAGGGTACACACAAGCTGCCTGAGACCCAAGCGATATTATGCCCGTTTGTCCCTGAGCCTGGAGGTTCCAACTGCCCTGATGCTGGAGCAAAGATCAAAATTCTTTTTAAGTATTCAACATCTCACTTTTTGGTGCTATCACACTGTATAATAAAATACCAAAACCAAATCCTTCTTATGGCTAATATCCTAATACTAGTAACTGAAATCCAAGCGTGGACTCACAAAGGTGGCACTTTTTCTGAGATTATTTGTTATTAGGGTAGCTAACAGTGAATGTCACTGTGACCATATTAAAGTAAATCATAGTGCAACAAATCTAAGAGCAGGCTGGTGCAGGTCCAATCAAATCAAATGAAGAACCTGTTCACATGTGGTGGGAAGACTAGTACCTGACGAGGCAATGAGGAGATTATACTTGATAAATGCTATGGGAAAAAGTCGTTTAGAGGCAAAGGGGAGGGGGAACAGGTGGGGAGTTGTGGAGGAGAGACCAGGAAAGGAGACATTTGAAATGTAAATAAATAAAATAGTTAATAAAAATTAAAAATAAATGAATAAAATTGTACAGTGCTAACTCATATGTACTATATTTCATATGTAAATTAGGGACGATGTCAAATTCAATGTAAATAATATGTGAATCATAATATGTATTATATTAGTAACATAAATAAGAATAGTACACTGTCAGTGTGTGTGTGTGTGTGTGTGGGGAGACCAAGAAAATTGATCCCTATTTGACAACTAACCACAAACAATATTACAAATAATAATATGTCTAAGAATAAAAAGCAAAGCTTTAAACATTTTTGGGAAACACTATAAAGGTTTATAGTATTGGAATGTATAATTTCTTAATCAAGTTTAAGAATAATATTGGTTCATAAGACTGAATTAAATTGAGCACATCTAATAATTTAAAGGAACTTAAAAGACAAGGGAGACTAGAAACAGACATTTGTAACATAATTGACAAGTGATTACACTCATTAAAAAGATAAAGTTGTAAATCAATAAAAGAAAATATTTTGTTGCATAAAGGGAGCTGTAGGAAGGTTAGGAGCCATGTGCTGGTGAAGCTGTGCTGGTGAAGATTAGTCTTGGTCAGAATGTTAGACAGGAACAGTCATGTTAAAAATTGAGTGTCCTCACACTAGAAAATCACATCCTGAGTGAGGTAACCCAATCACAAAAGAACACACATGGTATTCTCTCACTCATAAGTGGACATTAGCCCCAAAGCTCAGAATACCCAAGATACAATTCACAGACCAGATGAAGTTCAAGAAGAAGGAAGACCAAAGTGTGGATACTTCGGTCCTTCTTAGAAGGGGTATCAAAATACCCATGGGAGGAGATTCAGAGACAGTGTGGAACAGAGACTGAAGGAAAGGCCATCCAGAGACTGCGCCACCTGGGGATCCATCCCATACACAGTTACCAAACTCAGACACTACTGTGGATGCCAACAAGGGCTAGCTGACTGGAGCCTCATATAGCTGTCTCCTGAGAGGCTCTGCCATTGACAGAAGTTGATGCTCACAGTCAACCAATGGACTGAGCACGGGGTCCCTAATGGAGGAGCTAGAGAAAGGACTCAAGGAGCTGAAGGGGTTTGCATCCCCATAGGAGGAACAACATTTTGAACCAACCAGTATCCCCAGAGCTCCCAGGGACTAAACCACCAACTAAAGAGTACACATGGAGGGACCCATGGCTCCAGCTACATATGTAGCAGAGGATGGCCTTTTCAGACATCAATGAGAGGAGAGGCCATTGGTCCTGTGAAGGCTGGATTCCCCAGAATAGGGGAATGCAAGCCAGGAAATTGGGGAGTGGGTGCGCAGGGGGAGGGGGGATGGGATAGAGGGTTTTTGGTGGGGTAACATGGAAAGGGGTTAACATTTGAAATGTAAATAAAGCAAATATCTAATTAAAAAAAGAGAGGATTATGGGGGAAAAACTGGTCTGGCTCTTTGAATTTGTATTAGAAATGAGATATTTAAATAAAGTTTTATGAAAACTTTTCTTATGTTTTATATATATATATGGCTTAACTAATATTTATAAAACTCCAAAGCAGCCAAATGACTTTTGCCTTATTTTGTAAAAGGCATTGTTTTGTGCCCTGCAAAAAAACCAAAAAAAAAAAAAAAACAACCAAAAAAACCCCACTGTTTCATTTGTTCATATACCATTCTAATTTTAAGTATTTGCAAATATTTAATCTTGCTTGTAAGGCATACAAGTTTCAAATGGAATTTTCTGATAGAGCCATAGACTGATGATTTACATCACTGACCCTGGAGTTGGCTCAAAGCCCAGTCAGCTACTTCCCAGCTGTGTGACTTTGTATGAGTATTATGCAACTCTCTGTGGATAGGATGTCTCACTTTTGAAGTTCTTCAGTGCAATAGCTGGTCACAAGGACATCTTCACAGTTACACTTGATAGTAAGCACAGAGGCAAACACTGTTGGATAGTATCTTGCTGTTCTCATCTTATCAACACTTAGTACCTAAATGGTAACATTTTCTCCTGTATCTTGTTGAGAATGGAAGTGGCCTTGCTCATGGAAGTGAGTCCTCTGCATACAATGCCTCCTTCTACTGGGATACCCTTCGTTTCAGGACTTAAATATAATGAGTCAAACAATGATGACTCAACATCCTGTAAAAATGTGAGTTTTGTCATATCATTTTGCCACTGGTTACTGTTGATGCCCCTTGTCCCAAGCTATGTCCCTGATCATTTAGTGTAGTGTGTGGGTAAGAGGACACTGCTGGCTTAGTCTTCCACCTATGGCAGATTTTCAAGTCATCAGCTAAAACATCCTCATAATGTGCTCTTCCTTGGAGTCCCTTACAGAAGACAAAAGATACAAGTATTTTCAAAGTGATAATATTCTTTGCTTCAATTATGTGTCCACAAGAGCAAACTGGTTTATGTCAAACTGCGTTCTGTTAGGCTATTTATGCATCTATCTTGATAACTGATGTGAACATGCTGAACTGGCTTAGGTGAATCATGACTTCAACATCTTCTGCCTTACGTAATTACCTCAGGTAATTATTGTTTCCTCAGTGTGCCTGTTCCTGAATGTCTGATTTTGTTATGTAAATTATTTCCTGCAGTAAGAGAAAGCTGGGCAAAGGGATTCAGAGGGTAGAACAGTAAAGTCGGGGAATGTTCTGAGTAGTTCACACAGAGTAGGTGTGATATTGATGGATGATCTTTTTCATTTCCCTTTAATTAAAAAATTTTCATAGAATTTGATCTTACCCTCCACCTTCATAAATGTTCCCCACCTCTCTACCCGTCCAGTTGTCTCCCTGTCTCCCTCCCTCTCTCTTCCACTCAAGGTTTGGATCAGAGACACTTGTGTGAGAAACCATCTCCCCTGCCTGAAAAAAAAAAGACCCAACAAAAGTTTTGGCAAAGCAGGTAGTCACTGATGGAAAACCCTAGTCTTTTATCCTGGCACAATTCTGAGGGAAGTCAGTGGGGACCCCAAGGACTGCAGGCAATTGATACTTTACATTTGGTAAAAGTTTGCTGCCAAAGCTATTGCATCAAGTTACTGAAATCCTAGTGGGTGTAAATTGCGTCAACTGTCATTTATCCTTGTGAGAAACTTAGGGGCATGCTTTTTACTGAAAGAAAAGATTTAACCTTCTTATCCTATTATGCAGTAAGTAAAATTCTAAAGCCTATGGAATGCTCTCATGTTATAGTTTGGGACAGGCTAATTATATATAAATGTGTATTTTTACCAAATGGAGCGTTTGATTGCAAAAGTACCTCTCATAATTAAACACATTCAGAGACATTAGAAATTTTACCTTATGTGTTTTCATTATTGTATTCAGTATATTCTTTTAATGTGTGTTCACCCGAGCATTGTTTTTAGCTAAATCTCAAAAAGGACACTGAGCAATGCTGGTTTATAAAAGATGTACAAAGCAGTTTAATGAGCTTAAATCATTAATGTCAGTAGGGTAAGCACAGTGGTAAATAGAGAATTTCTTTAGGAAATCAGCTTAATAACTTTGGAGCAGAAGCTGCTTCCAGTTCCAGAGAAGGTATTATTAATGTTCACTCTTTGCCCTTTAGGCCAAGAATGCACAGATCTGCAAGGTCAGTGTTCATCTCCTCCGTCTTGGAATCTTGGACTCCTAGATGAGGCTGGAAGTACACAGTAAACAATGGTTGAAATCACCAAGGAACTCTGCCAGCTCAGCTGAGGAGCTGCTCCAGGTCTGCATGTCTGGAGAGTAGGAACCTGATGGCTCACTGGGTGTTGAAGTATACTGGGAAGGGACGGGGCCATACTCATGCCCAGTCTTAAACTGTAGGTTCACAAACTGACGTAGGGATCACCTGAGTGTCAGCATTACCTTTAAAGCTTCCCATGTGAGTTGATGTGCTGCTGAGGTTGACAAGGACTGATTCTATAGATGAAAATCCCATGAGTAAACTTTATTTTGCAAAGTCTGATTGTGGGAAATTTCTATATATTATTAGGGTTAGGTCCTAAAATATTTTTAAAACGTCTTTGAAATTCTATTAGCTTGGTTCCTATGCATTTTCTAAAACTGGGGAACAGAGGCAGCTCTAATGACTTTCTTGTGCTTGAGGGAAAGAACTTATAGTATTCCTGCAGCGTGCATGGCCCAAGATGCTTTAGTATTAGGAGACAAAAGCTGTGCGTAGAAATGTGACTTTTATTTCCACATTGGATACCAGAGAACACTCGCACAAATGCCTTCCCCTCAGTGTTCTGGTGACCCCAGGCCACTTAAGCGAATGAACCCTGATTCCAATTGCAAACAAAAGGCAGGGATGGAGCGCCTGGGAGTGTAACAGTAGCTCTGTCTCTGCTCACATTTTCACTTCCCATTCTGCTGCTAGTGTGCATGCCCTCTTCTGTCCTCCCCCCTGTCTTTTGTCACTTGCCTTATCACACGATCACATTTTAATTCACCATGAACACCTGTAATTAATCCTCCTGCTCACAGAATACTGAACTTGTACTAAATTCACACCTTAGTCACATATATTTCAGTGTTTAAATTATTAGGATTTTTAATATTTAAGACATTAAGTGTAAATTCGTTATTTGCAACATCTCACATAGACTTGGTTTATAGGGGAGGTTTCAATATAAGCATCACTTGTCCTTTAAATCTCCTGTTCTTGAGTTACCCTGCAGAATTTTAAATCAGATACAATTGACTATTCCTATTTTAAGGACTAAAAGGAAGTAAGACTGAAAATAACGCACATCCTAAAACTTATAAAAATATCAACAGGCTTCAAAATTTGCTTTCAAAGGTCCCAGGATTTCATAATGAAATTTAATTATTGCTTAGCTCTTTTGTCATTATTAAATGTGGTGTTTTAAATAGTATTATGAGAAACTTCAGGTTAAAACTATAAACTGTGAACCTGTTGGAGCAAAAGCATCTCTCACATTGAGGGAAACCAAATTACTATATTCATCCAGAAAAAAAAAATGCTTCTCTCAAGTAAGCAGCCTTATCTGCGGCCCACTTTTGGTTGCTCCCAAGTAGGGGCTGTACTTTCCAAATGCACAGGGTAGAGATGCGAGCAGGCTTTGTGACCCTGTAGCAGTTGTTGTGCTTAGCCTTGCTTAGAAAGGTTATACAAGTGAGAATATAAGTATTTTTACCATTAAGAAAATAGTTGAGGCATTCCTCACTCCTAAACCTTAAACCACACTGACAGCTCACTTTTATGTACCCAAATCAAATCTGAAGCAAACTTGAACTTGGAATGCCATTGATCCTGGTGCAGACCCGACCGTGTCTGCTATCTACACACTACTCTTAAAATAAACCACCTCTTCACCTGGGTATACTCTGAAAAGTCAGGGCAGGCCTCAACATCGTCAACAGCACATAACACATAGCATGGTTTATGGGGTAAGTCATACCACATCTACCTGCTGACTTCTTTCAGACTATCTGGAGCATTCATCTGTATTGAAAGCTTCTTTGGGAACATGGAAGGTGATGAAATAGACTAAGATCATTTCATGATATATGTGTGTGATAAGTGGCTTCCATTCTGTGTGGGTATAATTGAGTCTCTCATTTATTTACCAGAACAGAAATTATTAATTTCAGATTTGATTTCTCCATCAAATATAAATAAAGTTGAGCTCATTAAGTCATTTGATATGTTTCCAGGCACTCAAGTTGGGCTTTCTGTGCTTAGCTTTGTAAATATGACATCACAAGGAAATTGAGAGCAAAATTACAGCACAAAGGAAAGAGCAGGCTTCAGTTAGAATTCACATCCGATCTTACTTGTTGATAAGTCACAGCCACACTGGGAGTCCTTATATCACAGAGCCTCAAAGCCGCTGGCAGTGATGCTGGTGACTGACATTCCTCAAACATGCTAAAGAGAGACTGGATTAAAAACCCCTTTTCCTTGTCATCTTCATCCCAACAGTAGGTTTAGAGAGTTAAAGTAACCACGCAGAGGCATCTAAATCATTGATTTGGATTTGTTTTTGTTATGGGAAGAAAATTGTTCTAAATTTGCATTGAAATTAGAAAGGGTAAAAAATGTGCTCAAAACAAAAAGGGCAAATTTCACGTATGTAACTTGTAAACTGGGAATTATTCAAAGTTTGACATACTTCTAACCAAGTAACATCTCTGAAAACATGTCTTGATTTGCCCTGCAGAGTGACCCGAGACTGGAGGGAGAGCCACAGCCTCTGCCATCTTTGCTCCAGTGATAGACCAGACAGGGACTCCAGGTACACAGAGATATCTCAAGTATAACATCGCTTGGGACACAGCCAGCTAGGGTTCCACCTACACCCAAGAGCAGGGCAGCTCTTTGGCAGTCTGGGCACCAGCTCTGGTGTGGGATATCTGCCCTGCAGGGTGACCTGTGCCTGGAGGAAGCACTGCAGCCTCTGCCATCTTTGCTCCGGTGACAGATCAGACAGGTACCTCCAGGTACACAAAGATATCCCGAATATAACATCGCTTGGGACACAGCCAGCTAGGGTTCCATCTGTGCCCAAGAGTGGGGCAGCTCTGTGGTCCTCTGTACACCAGCTATGCTGTGGAACATTTGCCCTGCAGAGTGAAGCATGCCTGGAGGGAGCACAGCAGCCTAAGCTATCTTTGCTCCAGTGATAAACCAGATAGGGACTCCAGGTACACAGAGATATCCCAAGTATAACATCACTTGGGGCAAGGCACACCAGGGCTCCAAGGGCACCCAGGAGCAGGACAGCCCCTCAGCAATCTGTGCCAGGGGAAACCCGGTCATATAGGGGTGCGGAAATAGCCTTGCAGGCTCACAGGAGGTTCAAGCACCAGCCAGTGACAGCAGGACCAACTAACACCAGAGGTAACCAGATGGCAAAAGGCAAACGTAGGAACGTTACTAACAGAAATCAAGGCAATATGGCTCCATCCGAATCCTACTCTCTAACAGCAGCAAGTCCTGGATATGCCAACACACCAGAAAGACAAGATTTGGAATGAAAATTACATCTCATGATGCTATTAGAGGATTTCAAGAACGACATAAATAAATCTCTTAAAGAAATACAGGAAAACATGAATCAACAGATAGAAGCCTTTACAAAGGAAACACAAAAATTGTTTAAAGAAATTCAGGAGAATATGGGTCAACAGATAGAAGCCCATAAAGAAGAAACACAAAAACTGCTTAAACAAATACAGGAGAACTTGGGTCGACAGGCAGAAGTTCTGAAAGAGGAAACACAAAAATATCTTAAAGAATTACGGGAAAACACAAAACAACAAGTGAAGGAACTGAGCAAATCCACCCAGAATCTAAAAAAGGAAGTAGAAAGAACTAAGAAATCACAAAGGGAGACAACGTTGGAGATAGAAAACCTTGGGAAGAAATCAGGGGTCATAGATGCAAACATCAACAACAGAATACAAGAGATAGAAAAAAGAATCTCAGATGCTGAAGATACCATAGACAGCATTGACTCAACAGTCAAAGAAAATACACAATGCAAAAAGCTTGTACTCTAAAACATCCAGGAAAATCAGGACACAATAAGAAGACCAAAACTAAGGATTATAGGTATAGATGCGAGTGAAGATTTGCAACTTAAAGAGTCAGTAAATATCTTCAACAAAATTATGGAAGAAAACTTCCCTAACCTAAAGAGAGAGATGCCCATGAACATACAAGAAGCATACAGAACTCCAAACAGACTGAACCAGAACAGAAATACCTCCCAAATGATTTTGAATGTATATATATATATAAAAAAAACTTAGAAAATAAAATTTAAAAAAAAATACTTCCCGTCACATAATAATCAAAACACCAAATGTACTAAACAAAGAAAGAATATTAAAACCAGTAAAAGAAATAGGCCAAATAACATATAAAGGAAGACCTATCAGAATTACATCAGAATTCTCACCAGAGACGATGAAAGCCAGAAGATCCTGGGCAGATCTCATACAGACTCAAAGAGAACACAAATGCCAGCCCAGATTACTATACCCAGCAAAATTCTCAATTACCATAGATGGAGAAACCAAGATATTCCATGATAAAACCAAATTTACACAATATCTTTCCACAAACCCAGCCCTGCAAAAGATAATAGGGGGAAATCCCCAATACAAGGAGGGAAAATACACCCTGGAAAAACCAAGATAGTAAACTTCGTTCATCAAACCCAAAAGAAGATAACCACTCAAACATAAAATTAACATCAAAAATAAGAGGAAGCAATAATTACTATTTCTTAATATCTTTTAACATCAATGGTCTCAAATAAAAAGACATAGACTAACAGACTGAATAGGCAAACAGGACCCAGCATTTTGCTGTATACAGAAAATGCACCTCAGTGTCAAAGACAAACATTACCTCAGAGTAAAAGGCTGGAAAACAATCTTACAAGCAAATGGTCCCAGGATACAAGCTGGAATAGGCATCCTAATATCAGATAAATTGACTTTCTACCTATAATCATCAAAAAAGACACGGAAGGACACTACATACTGGTCAAAGGAAAAATCCACCAAGAAGAACTCTCAATTCTGAACATTTATGCTCCAAATGCAAGGGCATGCTCATCCGTAAAATAAACTTTACTAAAGCTCAAAGCACACATTGCACCTCACACAATAATTGTGGGTGACTTCAACACTCCACTCTCCACAATGGCCCGATCGGGAAAATAGAAACTAAAAATGGACACAGTGAAACTAATTGAAGCTTTGGACCAAATGGATTTAACAGATATATATATATATAGAACATTTCATCGTAAAGCAAAAGAATATACCTTCTTCTCAGCACCTCATGGTACCTTCTCCAAAATTGACCATATAATTGGTCACAAAACAGACCTCAACAGATATAAGGAGATCAAAATAATCTCGTGCCTCCTATCAGATCACTATGGAATAAGGGTGGTCTTCAATAGCAATAAAAACAACAGAAAGCCCACATACACATGGAAGCTGAACAATGCTCTAGTCAATGATACCTTGGTCAAGGAAGAAATGAAGAAATAAATCAAAGACTTTTTAAAATTTAATGAAAACAAAGACACAACATACCCTAACTTGTGTGACACAATGAAAGAGGTGCTAAGACAAAAACCTCATAGCCCTGAGCACCTGCAAAAAGAAACTGGAGAGAACATATGCTAGCAGCTTAACAGCACACCTGCAAGCCCTGGAACAAAAAGAAGCAAATAACATCCAAGAGGAGTAGAAGGCAGGAAATCATCAAACTCAGGGCTGAAATCAATCAAGCAGAAACAAATAGAACCATATAAATCCATATCTTTTCAATATAGTACTTGAAGTTCTATCTAGAGCAATTAGACAACAAAAGGAGGTCAAAGGAATACAAATTGGAAAGGAAGAAGTCAAACTATCACTATTTGCAGACGATATGATAGTATACTTAAGTGACCCAAAGAACTTCACCAAAGAACTAACTCCTACAGCTGATAAACAACTTCAACAAAGTGGCCAGATATAAAATCAACTCAAGCAAATCAGTAGCCTTCCTATACTCAAAGGATAAGCAGACTGAGAAAGAAATTAGGGAAATGACACCCTTCACAATAGCCACAAACAATATAAAGTATTTTGGTGTGACTCTAATCAAACAAGTGAAAGATCTGTATGACAAGAACTTCAAGTCTCTGAAGAAGGAAATTGAAGAAGACCTCAGAAGATGGAAAAATCTTTCATGCTCATGGATTGGCAGGATTAATATAGTAAAAATGGCCATCTTGCCAAAAGCAATATACAGATTCAATGTAATCCCCATCAAAATTCCAACTCAAATCTTCAGAGTTAGAAAGAGCAATTCTCAAATTCATCTGGAATAACAGAAAACCCAGGATAGCTAAAACTATTCTCAAGAGTAAAAGAACTTCTGGGGGAATCAGTATCCCAGACCTCAAGCTGTACTACAGAGCAATAGTGTTAAAAACTGCATGGTATTGGTACAGTGACAGGCACATAGATCAATGGAAGAGAATTGAAGACCCAGAAATGAACCCACACTCCTATGGTCACTTGATCTTTGACAAAGGAGCTAAAACCATCCAGTGGAAAAATGATAGCCTTTTCAACAAATGGTGCTGGTTCAACTGGAGAACAGCATGCAGCAGAATGCAAATCGATCCATTCTTATCTCCTTGCACTAAGCTCAACTCCAAGTAGATCAAGGACCTCCACATAAAACCAGACACACTGAAACTAATAGAAAAGAAACATGGAAGAGCCTTGAACACATGGACACAGGGGAAAATTTCCTGAACAGAACACCAATAGCTTATGCTCTAAGATCAAGAATTGACAAATGGGACCTCATAAAATTACAAAGTTTCTGTAAGTCAAAGGACACTGTCAATTGGACAAAATGGCGGTCAACAAATTTGGAAAAGATGTTTACCAACCCTACATCCAACAGGGGTCTAATATCCAATATATACAAAGAACTCAAGAAGTTAGACTCCAGAGAGCCAAGTAACCCTATTAAAAAATGGGGTACAGAGCTAAACAAAGAGTTCTCACGTGAAGAATATCGAATGGTTGAGAAGCACTGAAAGAAATGTTCGACATCCTTAGTCATTAGGGAAATGTAAATCAAAACAACCCTGATATTTCACCTCACACGAGTCAGAATGGCTAAGATCAAAAACTCAGGAGACAGCAGGTGTTGGCGAGGATGTGGAGAAAGTGGAATACTCCTTCATTGCTGGTGGGATTGCAAGCTGGTACAACCCCTCTGAAAATCAGTCTGGCGGTTCCTCAGAAAACTGGGCATGACACTCCTGGAGGACCTTTTATACCACTCCTGGCCATATACCCAGAGACTTCCCTGGCATGCAATAAGCACACATGCTCTACTATGTTCATAGCAGCCTTATTTATAATAGCCAGAAGCTGGAAATAACCCAGATGACCCTCAGTGGAGGAATGGATACAGAAAATGTGGTATATTTACATAATGGAAAACTACTTTGCAATTAAAAACAATGAATTCCCAAAATTCTTAGGCCAGAACTGGAAAATATCATCCTTAGTGAAGTAACCCAATCACAAAAGAACACACATGGTATGCAGTCACTGATAAGGGGATATTAACCCAGAAGCTCAGAATTCCCAAGACACAATTCACATATCAATAAATTTCCAAGAAGATGGAAAGAGAGATCCCTGGTCCTGGAAAGACTGGATGTAGCAGTGTAAGGGAATACCAGGACAGAGAAGCAGGAGGGGGTTGACTGAGGAACAGGGGGAGGGAAGAGGGCTTATGGGACTTTTGGGGAGGGGAGAACCGGGAAAGGGGTAATCATTTGGAATGTAAATAAAGAATATAGAAAATGAAAAAATGTCTTTTATATAAATCATTATACAAGTACAGCATGAACTAGCTTGTGTTAAAAGTCAGTACATCTTAAATAATATTGCAGAGATTTAGATGTCACAGCAGTGGTGTTTAATGTTCTTTCAAATTCCTCCTGCTGGCTCATTTCTCCTCCCAGGGTCTGCCTAGTGTCTCGGTGTCTGTCGAGCTCCTAGACCTTCAGACGTGGGTGCCTGCACATTCTCTGGCTTTAAGGTGTTCATGATGAACGTACACAATAGCAGTGGGTCTTTAAGCATGCTTAGCTCTGTCTCACAGTCTGCCAATTCCCAGATGGATTCCAGGCAGTGTGGTGTGATGGAAAAAACAGCCTCAGTCCAAAATACACACCTGTCTATGTCATTTCTTAGTTCTACAACCTAGCCCAAGTCATTAACAGTGCCCAACATTTACTTTTTACTGGTAAGAATAGAATAATAAGAGCTTCTCCGGGCTGGAGAGATGGCTCAGTGGCTAAGAGCACTGACTGCTCTTCCAAAGCTCTTGAGTTCAAATCCCAGCAACGACATGTTGGCTCACAACCATCCGTAATGAAATCTGGTTCCTTGTTCTGGGGTGCTGAAGACAGCTACAGTGTACCCACATATAAAAGCTCCTCCACTGGGGGATGAAAGTGGGAAATGTGCAAGACAGTGCTTTCTACAGTGAACCATCACATGCACATGTGAGCTTTCATTTTCCCATCATCTGCTGGCCCCATGATGCCATTATTGAGAGAGTCACGTGGTTTAGAGGACTGAGAAATGGAACTGGACACTGCTGGCTCCAAGTCAGCCTCTGAGGAGGGCACAGCAGTGTGGCAGCAATGGCAACTGAGGCTTGCCTAGAAAACAAACCCAGGCAGTGTAGTCATTGCAACTGTGGAGGAGACATGGTGTCACCCTGCTATGGTTATAAGTCACATAAACTTATGTTTACAAAAATAGTTACTTTAAAGTGTTTTAAAGATATGCTATAGACTTTCATTATCAAGTTCCTGATGACCAGGTAATTGGTCAGAATTTTAATATTTTGGCTGGTCAAATTATGATTATACACAGAGAAAGAATCAGAGATCTAGCCGGGCGGTGGTGGCGCACACCATTAATCCTAGCACTTGGGAGGCAGAGGCAGACGGATTTCTGAGTTCGAGGCCAGCCTGGTCTACAGAGCGAGTTCCAGGACAGCCAGGACTATGCAGAAAAACCCTGTCTCGGAAAAAAAAAACGAATCAGAGGTCTGGGCTGGTTAGAAAAGGGACAGACAAAAAGGAATATCTAGACAAGTGGATGAGGAATTGCTCTGCAACATAAAGGGTAGGTACCTCTCTATATCTAGATACATATCTACATATCTAAATACATAGTTACATATTTAAATACATATCTACATATTTAAATAGTCATAATAAACCTGAGCAGTAAGCAAGTGAGACAATAAGGAACATGTGTTTTCACACATTCTTTTTTCTAACCAACACCATTTTGCTTGATTCTTTTACTGGTAATCCTAGTTACAATCAGTCATAAAGTGGTTTCCAAATTATCAGACTCCTATGGAAATAGGGAATTATTGATGTAACATCCAATTTCCTTATACAAGAAAGAATGTGCTACCATTTGAATATGCTTTACCAGCAATGGTTCACATGCTAGAAGTTGATACTAAGTGCTGTGGGACCTTAAAGAGGTATGACCTTGGAAAGTTAATTAGATATAACACAAAAGAACTGTCTTAACAGTCATGTCATTTTTGTCATATTTATCAAATTGCTAAATATAAAGAAGGGGTAGTTCAAATTGTTTTAGCTAAGAATGGTTATCTATACCCTTATCTCATGAGAGGTTAATGCTCTGAAAGGGAGGGTCAAATACCCTGTAAGTGGGATAGTTCTCAAGAACCACCCTGTGTTTTGGCTCCTTCTACACACATCTGTACATGCTTCTGTTTCTGCTGCTCTATGGTATGATATAGCCAGGGACGCTTGTCAGAATGGTTGTTGTGATGCCACCAGACTTGTGAGCCAGCTAAAATCTTTTAACATTGCCAGTTATCCAGATTCAGGAATTATGTTATAGCAATGTAAAATAAGACACTGGGGAAATTAATGGCATAAATACTCAAACAACTATATCTGTGACTATGTACTCAATAACACAAAAGAGCTGTCCTAATAGTCATGTCATTTTTGAGATATTTATCAAATTGTTAAATATAAGAAAAGGTAGCTCAAATTGTTTTAGCTAAGAATGGCTGTATATACCAGGTCAAACTTGACAGCCAGTAGAAGGACAGATGCCAAAAGATTTACTGCTATTTTCCTCAGTACTCATTATGGTGTGAAATATACACAGATACTATTTGTCTGCCCAACTATTCTTTATCTGGTAATAGAATGTCATAATTTCCTATCATACTTCTGTTAACTGACCACAATCAACCTCATTCTTGCATAATTATTCTTGCTCTAAAGATGGGCTTATGACCAAAACAATCGATGTTATCAGTTACTCTTAGCAATAGTGGTACGTTGATGGCTGCATAGTGGCCTAACATGACAATTTCTAATGAGGATTTATGTTGGCAACTCTGGAAATGAGAATGGATTGGAAGCTTAACACCCAACATCTTGAAGTAGCCAGCTGCGAGGCTGCCATCCTGAGGCAAACTTCTTGTAGAACTGAAATGGATCAACTCATACTTAACTAAGTCACAATGCAGTGACATCTTAAATTTCCGAGTTTAGCACTAACTGAGACCAACCATTCTTGACAAACCTACCTAAGCATTAGGGCATAAACCATGCCAGGTTGGGTTGGATTTCACATGAACTCTGTAATTTAATTTTGCTTCACAAATATGAAGACACTTCCTGAACTGGCACAAATGTGCTGTGGTAGACTGCTTTGTAAGGAAATTTGTGACTCTTTCATAATATATTTAAGATTAACTTTTTAATGCATTTATGTGAATAAATGATTGCATTTTCCCTTTTATTTGATTTAGAACAAATGTAGGAAGAAAGATTTATAAATTTATCCTCATTAGAAGGGAAAAAGCCGCCTTTCACACGTAGGAATCCAAGTCAGACATGCTGAAGTCCATACAGCAAGTAGCGTGAGCCTCTTCTTTTGTTTGCACAGCTCTCAGGGACTGTCCAAACGCCATCCTCCCAAGTGCTCCCAAACGCCATCCTCCCAAGTGCTCCCAAACGCCATCCTCCCAAGTGCTCCCAAACGCCATCCTCCCAAGTGCTCCCATGCACATTTCCAGCTCCATCTGTAGTTCTCCAAGATTACAGTCCATGGAATGCTGGCCACATCAGAGAGCAGAGAGAAATGTCGGAGACTCAGCCACCTCCAGGTAGGTAAGAGCTGAAAGTCCACTAGAGATCTGCAGGATGGTTGGCCAGCAGAACTGGACAGGTCAGAAGGGGAAAGAGATGATGCTTTGTGCTGGCTGAAACTTTCCCTTTCTGAAGCAGCATTCTTGCTGCTTCTCCAGACATTGCACTCTTCTTCCTAGAAGGCCCACGACACAGTGGTAAATTCTGGGTAGGGAAAACTAGAAATGTTCTCAATTCAGCATGGTTCGTTTGTTTCCTCCTCCTCCTCCTCCTCTTCCTCTTCTTCTTATTCTTCTCCTCCTTCTCCTTCTCTCCTCTCCTCCTCCTTCTCCTCCTCCTCTTCCTCTTCTTCTTATCTTCTCCTCCTTCTCTCCTCTCCTCCTCCTTCTCCTCCTCCTCCTCTTCCTCTTCTTCTTATTCTTCTCCTCCTCCTTCTCTCCTCTCCTCCTCCTTCTCCTCCTTCTCCTCCTCCTCCTCCTCCTTTCTCTCCTCCTCCCTGCTCCTCCAAGAACACAATGGTAAATGTTAGTCAGGGCAAACTATGAACCCTCTCAGTAGGGCTGTTCTTTGGTTTTGACTCCTTCTTTTCCTCCTTCCTTCTACAAGTGTGTTACACATAGTCTGTACCTTGGATCAAGTAATGCTTACAGTTGTATTCTCACTAACAATTCAGTTTGACTGACAGGAAGAGAATTTTAAGTTTTTAGGTGCAATTTTCTTTTTTTTATTACATATTTGCTTTATTTACATTTCAAATGGTATCCCCTTTCCCAATTAACCTTCCAAAACCCCCCTATGCCATTCCCCTTCCCCATGCTCAAACCGTCCACCCAATTTTCGGACTTGCATTCTGGGGAATCGAACCTTCATAGGACCAATGGCCTCTCCTCTCGTTGATGTCTGAAATGGTCATCTTCTGCTACATATGTAGCTGAAGCCATGGGTCCCTCCATGTGTACTCTTTGTGTAGTGGCTTAGTCCCTGGGAGCTCTGGGGAAACTGGTTGGTACATATTATTGATCCTCCTGCAGGGCTGCAAACCTCTTCAGCTCCTTGGGTCTTTTCTCTAGCTGCTCCACTGGGGACCCTATGTTCATTCTATTCGTTGGCTATGTTCTTTTGTGATTGTTCTCACTCACGATGATATTTTCAAGCTCCATTCATTTGCCTAAGAATTTCATGAATTCATTGTTTTTAATAGCTGAGTGGTACTCCATTGTTTAAATGAACCACATTTTCTGTATCCATTCTTGTGTTGAGGGACATCTAGATTCTTTCCAGCTTCTGACTATTATAAATAAGGCTGCTATGAACATAGTGAAGCATGTGTCCTTATTACATGTTGAAGCATCTTCTGGGTATATGCCCAGGAGTGGTATAGCTTGGTCCTTCAATTTCTTTCTGCAGGTAGTGCTATGTCCACTTTTCTGAGGAACTGCCAAACTCATTTCCAGAGTGGTTTTACCAGCTTGCAATCCCACCAGCAATGGAGGAGTGTTCCTCTTTCTCCACATCCGCTCCAGCATTTGCTCTCCTCTGAGTTTTTGTTCTTGGCCATTCTGACTGGTGGGGGTGAAATCTCAGGGTTGTTTTGATTTGCATTCCCCTGATGATTAAGGACGTTGAACATTTCTTTAGGTGCTTCTCAGCCACTCAGTATTCCACAGTTGAGAATTCTTTGTTTAGCTCTGTACCCCATTTTTCTGTACCCCTTTTTTAATAGTGTTATTTGGCTCTCTGGAGTCTAACTTCTTGAGTTCTTTGTACATATTGGATATTAGTCTTCTATCAGATATAGGATTGGTAAAGATCTTCTCCCAATCTGTTGGTTGCCGTTTTGTCCTATTGACAGTGTCCTTTGCCTTACAGAAGCTTTGCAATTTTATGAAGTCCCATTTGTCAATTCTTGATCTTAGAGCATAAGCTATTGGTGTTCTATTCAGTAAATATTACCTGTGCCTATGTGCTCCAGGTTCTTCCCCACTTTCTCTTCTATTAGATTCAGTGTATCTGGTTTTATGTGGAGGTCCTTGATTCACTTGGATTTGAGCTTTGTACAGATAAGAATGGATCAATTTGCATCCTTCTACATATTGACTGCCAGTTGACCGAGCACCATTTGTGGAAAATGCTGTCTTTTTTCCACTGGATGGTTTTATCAAATTCAAATATCAAGTGACCATAGGTGTGTGGGTTCATTTCTGGGTCTTCAATTCTATTTCATTGATCTTCCTGCCTGTCACTGTACCAATACCATGCAGTTTTTAATCACTACTGCTCTGTTATAGCTTGAGGTCAGGGATGGTGATTCTGCCAGAAGTTCTTTTTTTCAGAATAGTTTTTGCTATCCTGGGTTTTTTGTTATTCCAGATAAATTTGGAAATTGCTTTTCCTAACTCTATGAAGAACTGAGTTGTAATTTTGTTGGGGATTGCATTGAATCTGTAAATTGCTTTAGGCAAGATGGCCACTTTTACTATATTAACCCTGCCAATCTATGAACATGGGAGATCTTTCCATCTTCTGAGATCTTCAATTTCTTTCTTCAGAGATTTGAAGTTTTTGCCATACAGATCTTTCACTTGCTTGTTAGAGTCACATCAAGGTATTTCATATTATTTGTGACTATTGTGAAAGGTGTCATTTCACTAATTTCTTTCTCAGCCTCTTTATCCTTTGAGTATAGGAAGGCTACTGATTTGTTTGAGTTAATTGCATATCCAGCCACTTTGCTGAAGCTGTTTATCAGGTTTAGGAGTTCTCTGTTGGAATTTTTGGGGTCACGTAAGTATACTATCATATCATCTATACATAGTGATACTTTGACTTCTCCCTTTCTAATTTGAATCCCTTTGACTTCCTTTTGCTGTCTAATTGCTCTGGCTAGGACTTTGAGTACTATATTGGACAGGTAGGGAGAGAGTGGACAGCCTTGTCTAGTCCCTGATTTCGGTGGGATTGCTTCAAGTTTCTCTCCATTTAGTTTGATGTTGGCTACTGGTATGCTGTATATTGCTTTTACTATGTTTAGGTATGGGCCTTGAATTCCTGATTTTTCCAAGACTTTTATCATGAAGAGGTGCTGGATTTTGTCAAATGCTTTCTCAGCATCTAATGAAATGATCATGTGGTTTCTTCTTTGAGTTTGTTTATATAGTGGATTACATTGATGAATTACATTGGGATGAAGCCTACTTGATCATGGTGGATGATCATTTTTATGTGTTCTTGAATTTGATTGGCAAGAATTTTATTGAGTATTTTTGCGTTGATATTCATAAGGGAAACTGGTCTAAAGTTCTCTTTCTTTGTTGGGTCTTTGTGTGGGTTAGGTATCAGAGTAATTATGGCTTCACAAAACGATTTGGATAGTGTTCCGTGTGTTTCTATTTTGTTGTATAGTTTGAAGAGTATTGGTATTAGGTTTTCTTTGAAGGTCTGATAGAATTCTACATTGAACCCATCTGGTCCTGGGCTGTTTTTGGTTGGGAGATTATTAATGACTGCTTCTATTTCTTTAGGGTTTATGGGATTGTTTAGATCATTTATCTGATCCTGATTTATCTGTCTTGAAAATTGTCCATTTCCTTTAGATTTTCTACTTTCGTTGAGTATAGGCTTTTGTAGTAGAATCTGATGAATTTTTTGGATTTCCTCAGTATTTGTTGTTATGCCTCCCTTTTCATTTCTGATTTTATTAATTTGGGTACTGTCTCTGTGCCTTCTGGTTAGTTTTGCTAAGCGTTTATCTATCTTGTTGTTTTTTTCAAAGAACCACCTCCTGTTTTGGTTGATTCTTTGTATAGTTCTTTTTGTTTCTACTTGGTTGATTTCAGCCCTGAGTTTGATTATTTCCTGCTGTCTACTCCTCTTGGGTGTATTTGCTACTTTTTGTTCTAGTGCCTTCAGCTGTGCTATTAAGCTGTTAGTGTTAGGTGCAATTTTCAAATCCTAATTTGCATTTGAATTCTTTGATGATTTACTCAGACTTGAGGAATAACACTCTCTGCAGAGGGAACCAAAAATTCAAATTTGCAAATGAAGTAAGTCACAGGAAGACAACACATTGCCAAACATCTTGAGAATCATTTCACATCCAAACTACATGTTTACCTGTGTTGTCTAACTCCATTTAAGAACAATTCACACTGCTGGGGATATGTCTACAATTTAATGCTGTTTTTTTCTTAAATCAAGAACCGCATAAGGAAAAGAATATATAGTAATTTTTCTAGCTGGTTCTTTTTTCTACTATCACCTGAAAGTAGAAGCTTTTACACAGAGACACACAAAGCCATGGCCACATTTTAGTTTTGAAATCCATCATGCTATCTTGGGAGGATTTATTTTTTTAATTCTAGTTTTAACATACAATTACAGAGAGGTAGCTATTTTTGCTTACATGGAACAAATTTTGCCTTGTATAGAACAAATTTTGTACCTGTCTGGTTTGACTAACAATAAGAGCGAAGACTCTTAATGAAAAAAGTATGCTACAGATGGAAGTTTAGCCTTCATCACCAAATACTGCTCCTCACGCGTCATATCCATGTGTACTGTGTAAAGCACATTTGTAGTAAGTGGTTTGTTTCGTTTGGCAGCTCCTATGGAATGACAGGATGGTACTACAACCAATCAAAAATTCCTGAAAGAGCTTTCATGGCAGAAGTTCTTACATTGTGTCCTGAATATGCTAAGGACCTGCAACCATCCTGCAGTCAAGAATCACATCAAAGCCCTCTGCTCTGTTCCTTTGTTCTCTCATTAGCTTCATGTCATCTCTCTCTATCGTTGGGGCTAATACCAAGAACCACTGAGTTACAGCAGGTAAAGTGTCTGCTACAGAGTACACAGATGGGCTTTTAAAACACTAAAATAATGACTGAAGCAACAAATGAATGAAGAAATGACTAATGAAGCATTTTCAGTTCACCCTTTATTCAGTCTACTGAAGTTGCAGTAATAATACATTTTCAGTGCCTAAAATTCCTCAATGTGGTTTTTTGAGGCTGAAATTGTGTGTTTCTTTTTATTAATGATGCAAAGAAAAGAATGGCCAGATTTTTATCTACCCAGCCAGAAGTCAAGAGCTTTCCCCTTCTCTAGTTCGTGATCAGCTCAGAGTTTCACCTACCAGCCCAGAAAGTAGAGAGCTTCCCCTTCTCTAGTGAATGATCAGCCTAAAAGGAAATGCATTTAGAAAGGAAGCCGAAAGAGAGATCTGGGAACCAAGACAAGACATTTTCTCTTTGACCATGGCTGCATCTACGTGTAGAACTTGGAGTGAGTTAGTGCTCTGGTCAGGACTCGACTGTAGAATCTACAGTGTGGGTGAGCAGGAAGACTCCTAGGACTAGAACATTCTGAAAAATTTCACATTTTCTAGGAGTAAATACATGCTTAATGTTTCAGTAAGTCAACAGTTTGTTAGTGATGGTGTGGAGGGCAAGGCACAGCTGTAGTGAATCATTTTGTCTTCTAAAGACTTTTACACACACACACACACACACACACACACACACACACACACACACGAGCACAAGGGAAAGAAAGTGAGAGAGGAGAGAGAAAGAGACAGAAAGACACATGGAGAGAGACATAGAAATAGACAAAGAGAGAAAGAAAAATAGAAAGAAACAAAGACAGAAACAGAAACAGAGACAAAGAAGAGAGAGAGAGAGAGAGAGAGAGAGAGAGAGAGAGAGAGAGAGAGAGAGAGAGAGAGACTTAGTTTATGTATTTCTGAATATGATTTACCCAGATGCCATATCATGCTGGAGCTGATTACTTCTTGTTTTTCATCATTTCCTGGTTATGGTGGCTAGTTTGATGTCAACTTGGCAGCAGCTAGTATTAGCTGAAAGGAGGGAACTGCAACTGAGAAAAGCTGCCTCCATAAGATCTAGCACACTTTCTTAATCTTTGATTGATACAGGGGTAGAGGGTGGGTTCATTGTAGGTGGTGCTGTCCCTGTGCTGGTGGTCCTGGGATCTATAAGAAAGCAGACTGAGCAAGCCAGTGAGCAGCATTCCTCCATGGCCCCTGTGTCAGCTTCTGCCTTCAGATCCACCCCTACTTGTGATTCTGTCCTGACTTCCTTCAGTGATGGACTATAATGTGGAAGTGTAAGCTAAATTAATCCTTTCCCCCCTGCAATTCCGTCTTTTTAATGGTATTTCATCAGAGCAATAGTAACCCTAAATAAGACAATCAGCAGGCTCCTTGATACATCAATAAGGTCACTTCTGAGAGAAAAGCTGCATGAACACTGACTCAGGGCAATGGCACCTGCCACAAGACTGTGTAAACAGGAAGTGATGTATGAAGGGGCCAACTGTAACCGAAATGAAGGAGGGAGCTGAGAACTCTTGGAAACCAACCTCAAAGTGAGTATATGATTCTTTAAAAAGATAATTGAGGAATTATTAATTTTAATTTATTAAAAGAAATAATACAAATGAGTGCATAGAGACATGTGTAAGCTCTGCAAAGGAGAATAATAACACACATTTCAACTAGGCTAAAACAAAGAGAGTGCCAACAGTTCTAGGAAAGCTGAAAAGGTTTTCAGGTACTTGAGGGGGAAATGAGATTTTATTTGGGAATAAGCAGGAACCTGGTCACCACAAGAATGGCAGCCAAGAAGGCAGAGGATGCTGGTTCTGATAGAAGAAAACTGCAGGGGTCGTCAAGCTATACTGGCCAGTATCCCAACTCTTACAAGTGTGTGGTGAGAGAAGGAACAGAAGAAACATCACATGTGAGAAACACTGTAAAGAAGAAAGAAAAAGAGTTGTTAGCCACGAAGCATAGCTGCAGGGAATGGAATGAAGGTGAGCTCAGACACCTGGGAGAATTCTCGGCATCTGAAGGCGACTGTGGCTCATTTCCCAGAAAGGAAAGCATTTGAGTCTAAATGACTAAATCAGCTAATTGCTAGTACAGCCAAGAGAACGCAATTCCAAACTAATAAAACGGGTTTATCAAGTGTGAGAGCGTTTCTGTGAGCACAACTTCTCTCCTCATCCCCTCATCCCGACTTACCAAGTCTAAACAGAAAACACCTTTGTGAACAGGGAACTAAGTTATTACAGAGAAAAACTGGTAATGAGGCTGGTGAGAAAACAAAGAAAGCTCACACTCAGTTGTTCTAGTTGCATAGATGGGGATTGTTATGCAAGCACACACCATTCCAATATTCTAATTCACAAAAAGCGTTCACAGAGGCAAATAGCCCAAATAGAACAGTATTCCAAAGAGACAAGAAAAACTGTTGAGTGACTAGGAGGACTAGAACTAAGAGGAAAATTTGTCTGTGTAATAAAAGAAGAACAGAGAATGGTGAAGAGAAGTTTGAGCTAAGGGGGGCGGGATATAATAACTATAAAGGACATTTTTTCCTTCAAAATATGACAATAGGTACATTTAATTGCTTTTCCTTATCATTGCAATAAAGCAGCTATAAAACAACTTGAAAGAGGAGGGCTTCCAGTCGCTAGGGCCTTTAGAAGCTTCAGTCTCCCATGTCAGGAGCAGAGGGTAGAAGCCATTTCAAGTCCTAGCCGAGCAGACCATGGGGAAGGGGAATAGTGACGCTCTCCTAGGTTCCACCTCCTGCTTGCTTTCTGTCTGGTCTCTGAAACAACCCTTAGTCTAAGGTACAGGTTTCTAATGAGAACACTATTTAAATTTAATTTCCTTAGGAAACAAAATACAACATTTATAATACATGCAAAACAGATTTACGTACTCTGCTGTATGTGTACATATATAGAATAAATGAAGAGAAACATGTGTAATAGAATTTTGAAAACTGACATTTGCCAATTTTTCCCATCTTCAAATTCTAAGTGATCATAGTTTTGTCCAAAACATGTGTAGAGCAAGTTTGTATGAACACAAGTAAAGAACTCTGAAGCACAAAGTGAAGGTTTCTCAATAGCTCACCCCACTCATTCCCCAAAGAAAGAACCACTGGCTGTTTTCTCTAGAAATATTTATACTTCTAACACAAATTTAATTCACTAAAACACGCTGATGCCTCTTTCTAAGAAAGGTCCAGTAATTAAATGGCAAGAATAAGTCACTTTGAGCATCCAAGGTCAAGCAATGTCTAACACTTTGGTCTCACATAAGTTACAATACAGTTCACGGTACTCTTAGAGACATTACTTTGCTTAAGAACTAGGAAATAGGGGCTGGAGTGATGGCTTAGTGGTTAAGGGTACTGACTGCTCTTTTAGAGGATCTAGGTTCAGTTCTCAGTACCCACATGGCAGCTCAACTGCTTGTAACTCCAGGTCCATGGAATCCAATGGCCTCACACAGATATACATACAAGCAAAACACTGATGCAGATAAAATAAGAATAACTAAATCATTCAAAAAAGAGCTAAATTTTAAAAGAGAAGCACTTTCAGGATTTAGGTTGAAGAGTCCAATAGAATGAAAAGCGGAGCCTGGTGTGACCCTTGATCATGTCACAGAGCTGTGGAAGGTTCCGTGTAAGGAGAGTGTGAGCCTGTCAGTGAGGTAGTATTTTCAGAGAGATCACATAGAGTGATCACATTTGTATCATGGGATGAGCAACATTTAAAGTATTAACTTTGGAGCAGTTCTGATACTTAAAAATATCTTTGGCCTAAAATCTTTCTTTTAGTTTTGGCCCACTAAAATATATTTGAAAACCCAATTGCTCTATTTCCAAATATTTCAGGACTCAGAGGAACCAGATACCTCTTCTGAGATTTATAAATTCATCTGCACCAGCCATTCAAGTCAATGAAATTGTGCTCTCAGATGCTCCAGCCTGGCCCTTGTGTGTGGTCAGATCTTCCTCTTCCTTTAGAGGATTTGTGTTCAGATTGAGGCTTTTTTGATCCACCCAGATGTGTTGTATGGGAAGTCGCTGTTTCTCAGAAATGGTGAATGATGTCCTTACTTGCCCGCAGGAAACACAAGCTGCATTCAGCTTCAAATGTGCCTACTAGCTCTGCTCTTCTACTAACATCTACTTCCTAAACCATGAAGCCTTGACATTTTTTATTTTGTGGGGTAGGGGACATTCATGTACCATGGTACACAGGTAGAGGTGAGAAGGCAAGTCTTTTAGTAATTTATATTTAAAAATAACTGTACTTGAGATTCATCGTGGGCCAAATTTATAAATGAGATGGTAAGATGTTAACAGTATTATTAGGTGACTCTGACCTAATCAACATGTTGACAGTATTATTGGGGTGACTCTGATCTAATCAACATACTTTTTCCTATAATGTCCTATAATGAAGTCCTTAATGGACCTCAGAAATCCAAGCAATTTGTAGAGCTTAGATACTCACGAGGCCAGGAGAGATTGTTTGGCCATTAAAGGCACAGATTCACAACCAAAAAGACTTAAATCACATGAAATGTGGATTTACAATTCCTGTAACTATCTTTAACCTGTTAAAGCAATGATTGTGTGTGGGGGAAGGGGAGGGGAGAGAGAGAGAGAGAGAGAGAGAGAGAGAGAGAGAGAGAGAGAGATGTGTTTTTGCCTTGTCTTCGCTGTTGTGGAATTTACTACGTGACCAGGCTGGCCTCTAACTCACAGAGCTTCACCTGCTTTTGTTTTCTGAGTGATGGCATGTGCAACCATGCCAGGCCAAAATTCTGATGTTTTTATTTTCTTTTTCCCTGACCCGAATGAACTGACAGACAGATACACACACACACACACACACACACACACACAATCATAAAATTAAGGGCATATATGTAAATGTGCTCTAATAGTTACAGGAATTGCTTATCCACTCCATTCAATATGTTGAGACTTGAATACAGCTGGAGAGATGGCTCAGTGGTTAAGAGTACTGACTGTAGGGCAATACCAGGACAAAGAAGCGAGAGGGGGTTGAATGGGGAACAGGGGGAGGGAAGAGGGCTTATGGGACTTTCGGGGAGGGAGGAAATGGGAAAGGGGAAATCATTTGGAATGTAAATTAAAAAAATATAGAAAATTAAAAAAAAAAAAAGAGTACTGACTGACTGCTCTTCCAGAGGTCCTCAGTTCAATTCCTAGCAACCATATGGTGGCTCACAACCATCTGTAATGGGATCTGATGCCCTCTTCTGGTGTGTCTGAAGATAGCTACAGTGTACTCATGTTCAATAAATAAATAAATGAATAAATAAATCTTTAAACAAAAAGAATTGAGCATGTTATTATAGACATGAATTATTTGACCCTGGTGCAGGAATGGCTACTCAATCTCTCATTTGCTATTGAAGACAGAAAAACTGAGAAAAGAAAACCTTAGATTTAATTCTTAAAAAATGCTCAAAACATAGCTTTAACAGAAGAAATTTTATAGATGTTTTTCAGTATTTGATGTCAACCAGTATTTATTACATGCTAGAGTAAATAATAGCTTGTGTGCACATTTAGAATAAAACAAACTTTGTCCTGAACTCTCCCAGGAATGCCTTATTTTGTGTTAAGGGTGTTATCAGTGAGTGAATCTTCCAGTACTTCCAAACTCTACATAGACCTTGTCTGGTTCCAGTTCTTTCCAACAGGGCCACTAGGTGCATGCATCCCCAGGCCTGGCGTTGAGTTATAATGTTGGACTGTTTGCAACTGTATCAGAGGAAACGCTGAGGGATATGACTTCAGACCTCGGCTCCTCATTACGTCATGGAGGAGCAATCAGCTGCAGATCCTAAGAGTGGGAAGCGGTAGCTGCTCCTGGACATGAGGGAAAGAGTCATGCCTGGAGGAACCTCAGGGAATGGACAGACTTCCGTGTCCTACTCTGTGATTTGTGCCTATGGACAGCATAGTTCATAGTTCAGTTCTATGTGAACTGAAGAGATCGCCAGCTCTAGACAAGCGCAGTAAGTTATCTGAGGATAGTATGAGCATTGACTGAAGGGGCAGAACTGTGACCTCACTTCACTACAAATATGAAATTTCCTACCTCTAAATATAATTGTTATGCTTTATCTGTTCCTATTTCCAAGGAGCCACAAACAGTACTCTGATGATACAGGCTGATACGGGTTCAGAAAAGCTACTTAGTCAGATTTCACAGCTGCTGTTAAGCCTGAAAATAAACAGACTTCTATTTGTTCAATCATCTTGAAAGGTAAGGCAAGTGAATTACATCAGTTATCACCTCCCTATGATTTTGCTTCATTTTATTACTTCTCCTATGTACATGCTATTTTATATAAAACTCTAGTTCATCCAGTATTATGCTTTTTTTTCTAGCTTTGTATTCAGGAGTCTGAAACTGCTAACTATGGTGGTATTACCACATAGGAATTAACTTATCGTACAAATCAGTTGCCCCTGGCCACCACCAGTCAGACAATAAACAATAGCATATCATTGGTGTTGGTGGTGGGGATAGTCCTAGGATTACAAACAAGCATAAAACTCCAAACGTCAGAGAATAACATTGCAGGCAGCCTTGCTGTATAGTGCTTGCCTAGCATTCATGAAGCACTGAGTTCTAGCTCCAGGACAAATGAAGCAGGTGGATCAGTGCATGCCCGGAACCCAACTCCGAAGGCAGAGGCAGGAGGATCAGAAGCTCATAGTCATTTTCTGTTACACGGAGAGTTTGAGGCCAGATTCCATGAGCTTTTATCTAAAAAAAAAAATCTACTCAGGAATAGGTAAATATTTAACTATAGTATATCTTATAAATTATAAAATGGGAGTGTTACAGAAGAAGGAGGGACATAGTTATTTTGCTCTAGGTTTTTGAAGAGGACTAATTAGAATAGACAATCTTTGGACTAGACACTAAGAGTGGAGTGAGAAAAAAAACCCCACGGGGGGCCACATGCAATATACCCATCACATCAGCATAACCAAGAGTCCAGAGCAGAGTACTACAGATGTTCTACTGTGAAATTGCTTGGGGTTAGAGTGACTGGTAACTCTTGATCTGAAGCTGTGGTTCACACTGAGTTTCTTTAAGTTTACCCAGTACATTAGTTTGCATTTCCCACTATCTATGCATTTTAGCTGGGACAGGGTTCTGTCATTTTCAACATTCTCCATCTCAGCCTCCTGACTGTGGTGGTGGAACACAACCTTATCTGGCAAAACATTTTGCTCTTCATACATGCTCTGCTCTAAGTATTGCAGGACCTACCATAACCACCCCAAATGGGGAGATGTATAGCATCTTTTTCTTGGGCGACATGACAGGAGTAGTATGAGAGAGGGCCAGATGATATAAAAGCATACTTTGAATGAAGTCCTGAAATCCAAATCATCACGAAATCTTTTGGTCAGATCTTGTAGTTTCTTATACTAGAGATGCTGACTTGATAAAAATCAATGAAATAGTTTAAAAATCTGAAAACCCCAAATCTGAAACTCTTCTCTGATGACAAATTTCAGATCAGGAATATCCAGTGTAGATGAAGGAGATCAAGAGTAAAACATTCTTAGAATGATGCTAAGTATGAAAGGCTACACAATTGGAACATATAGTCATAACCAATCACCAGCAAAGCATCTCTCTCTCACAAAAAATGTGAGTGGAGATGGGTGGACCATAAAGCTAAGGAAAGGAGACTCCTCAGCAGAACCTTTTTAGAGGCTCCAGAACAGGGCCTAGCAATAAGCTCAAGTGGCCATATATTTTTGATAAATTTGTACTTAAATATTTTAATTGCAATCCATTAAGGTCAGTGTCTTTTAAATCCCAAATTACTTTTATCACATTTCCCTCAGTGGGTGGTGGTGGTGGAATGACGAGTAACTTGGGAGGTGACTGAAGAGAAGGTCAGACTGGGATCAGTTTTGCTAGAACATATGAGATAGATTTATACGGGATGTTGACACTTTCATTTACAGTCACCCAGTCACTCACTACTCACACATTCTGGAGTAACAGTGATAAAGATTAACAGGCCAGAAATTACTATAAAGTAATATGAAAATACCTAATGAAGTTCATCACGGAATACCAACGAGGAAAAACATGTTTAGGATGCACAGAGTCAAAAGATTTTCCAGGAAAAGTGCTTCCACTTGTCAGCCTCTACACAGTCAAAGATATTGTGAGTACACTAGTAAACCTTTAGGGCACTTATTTCACTATAAAATCTCACTGGAGTAGTATTGTTAAGAATTCTGTATTTGCTGAACAAGAATTGTAGCAATACTATAAACAGTAAGGACATCTGTGATAATAAATTTTAGAAATAATGATCTATTGTTCAACTTTCTCTTTATAATGTATTACCAGTTGAAAGCATGTTAAGAGAGAATAACAAAGCAGAGAAAGAGGATACAGATTCATATGATCTGAAGAAAAAAGTAGGATATAGAACACAGATGATATGAAGGAAAAAATAACAGGAAAGGTAGTTTAAATAGAGAAAAGAATAGGAAGGAAGAGTAGATGAGGAGTCAGGGGAGGGGGAGCTGATATGAAGGACGCTTGAGAAAGCTTTGTGAAATCTTACTATTTTGTAAGGGTGTGTGTGTGTGTGTGTTTCATGCATGTGATTATGCATGTGTGCATTCATAACAACGAGTTTAATTGGAATTACCCTGCACATGGGATAATGCTTTCCCCAGTGCCAGATGGGAAACCTCTCTGCATGAGCTGTTGACCCAAGTTGTACTGGAAACCCATAAAAATATAAGCAATTGCTACTGTTCTTGGTTTCCCATCAGAACTTGATAGTAAGACCCTATGGCTGAATACACAACACACTTGGATTTCAGGGCTTGGAGAAATTCAAGTGGTACTGAAACAGGGATTCTTCCCAGTTGGCCAGCTTTCACAGTAACAGATTTTACATAGACTGTTGGGGTAGGGTTATCAAGAGTCTTAAGTAGCTAGGAAACCTGGAAGCTACAATAATGAGTGTGGCAAGATATTCTCATGGGTACAATAGTGGCATTAATATTATGAGTGTAACCAACTGCTTTAGGATTGCATTTAAGGCCCATTTACAGGAGGAAATATGCTTGATATTATAAATCTATCCAAGAAGCTATGTGGGGAATTCATAGGCCCAGGAGTAAACCTACGGTTATTACAATGCTGTCTTAGGTTGAGTTACTATTGCTTTGATGAAACACTATGAACAATGAAATTTGGGAAGGAAAATGTTTATTTAGCTCACACTGTTCATCATAAAACAATGTCCAGACATAAACACAAGCAGAGCAGGAACCTCTAAGCAGGAACTGATGCAGAAGTTAAAAGGAATGCTGCTTACTGGCTTGCTCTTCATAGCTTGTTCAGTCTGCTTTCTTACAGAACCTAGGACCATCAGCCCAGGGTGGTACCACTTATAATGGGCTAGGACACTCCTTCATTGATCACTAATCAAGAAAATGGCCTATAACCATATCTTATGGAGGCATTTTCTCAATTGAAATTCTATATTTTCAGATCACTATAGCTTGTGTCAAGTTGATATAAAATTAGTTGCTAAATGGATAGACTCTCAAACTGCCGCCCAAATCCATGTATTTGTATGCATAGGTTACTGTAGCTCTCAGACTTCATCAAAGACATTTCTTTGTACAGTGGATGATGATGAACACAGAAATTCACAACTGGTCAAAGTGCAGTAGATAAGTATCTGTGGAATAGCTACAAATGGGACATCCATATCACATCCTCCACAAGGCTCAGGGACCATTTTGGAAGAAGATGCAGAAAGATTATGAAGGGCAAGTGATTGGGCAGGACCAGAGCAAAACAGTATCTTCTGGAGATGACCAAGCAGCTGCACTCAAGAACTCAGAGCTGCTGTGGCTGCCTGCCCAAGACTTACTCACTAATCAAACCACAGAAAGGGAGTGGCTCACGAGCCCCCTCTGTTGGAAGAGCTATTGACAGTTGATGGATTCTGGTGGAAGGAATGCCAATTTTCTTTTTCTTTAATGATGTGGCATCTGGTAGCTGACCATAGCCTAGTGGATGGCCTCCCACTCAGGACTATGTGGGTTCACAAACTGGACTTTGATATAAAGCTGGAGATTGGTGGTAGGAGGTAGGGGTGTGTCTAGAAGGTAAGGGGGTAAATAAGATCACATGTATTATTTACATATATGAAACTTTCAAAAAATAAAAAAAATATTTTAGTAGGAAGAAAGCACAGAGACAATAATCATGGAGAAAAACTTAGATGTGTTCTTAACAGATAATACTAAAACAATCATGCCATTTTTCTGGATTTTGTACGTTTATGGTGTTTGTTGGATTGTTAAATGTAAAATTTATTGTGAATTTTTTTCTCTTCACAACATATTTATTTTTTTTAATCTACTTTCAAATTTCTGATTCTGTAAACTTTTTATGATGGTTGGTTCTTCAAATCATAGAAGGCAAGGTTCTCTCCCTCTGAAGCCTGTATCTGTCTTAGATTTAGCCTCTACAGATATCACAGGGATAATTCTATGTGTCCAGTGTAAAGTATTACAAGCATATTTACCCATGTAATACTTTTGAAGATCTTAAACATTTAAATAAAATAACACCTCCATGCAGACGAATCATGTTTATTCCGTAGCACTATTACCTCAGGTTGAAAAAGCATAAAAATTCAGACTTTAAGTAGCTATTAAAGCCTAGTAAAACACTGGTTGGAAGCAATAAAGTGCACCAACTGCTGTGTATAAGGGTTGGAATTTCTTTAGGGAACTTTAAGTCTCTGGAGAGTTTTACACAGGTTTGTGTTTTAAAATGAACTGTCTGTCAAACAGTATATAGGGGGCACATCTGTAATCCTAGCAGTCAGCTATTAAGAGTTGGAAGCAGAAGAATCCTTGGCTATGTAGCAAGCTCTAGGTCAGCCTGGGATCTCTGCAACCCTTTCTTAACATGCAAATAAGCTGTAGTGATATCCAAGAAAAGCCTTAGTATTGCAGGGCCAATGATAACACAGCAGAGAGTGTCGAATTCCATGGATTCAGGTGAAGGTCTGTGGGGTGGGAACTGACAGGAGAGCGCAGGCTTGAAGTGTGATCAGAAAAATCTTTGACTAAGGGGCTATGGGAGTAGGAGAATGGTGATCAGGAGCTGACAGGTGACCTAGCCTGAGCACTGTATGACTACAGCTGCTGAGGAGGGGGAGGAAGATCAAAACACAAGACAGTAGATATAACAGCAAACAAAACTGAATGACAATAGTTTCATATAATTGTAAGATATATTTGAAAACCTCCATTAAATTTCTTTCAAAGGATTTTGTGCTATCTTTTTCTGTTAATAAATGGCAATCTTGAATTATTCACCAAGTTTTATGTGCTATTTTAGTAACAACTAGGAGTGTCTTTGTGTCTCCCTTTCCCTCCCTCCTTCAGTCCCTCCTTCTCTCCTTACTTCTCTGGCTTATTTTGGGGACTGTAGGGAAGCACCCTCCCTCTGAGTCACACCCCATCAAACAACTGGAATCAAAGAAAACAGGTCAACTGAATAGTTTGTTGAACATTACTTTAAAACAAGCATAGATAAGCTTAGAGTTCAAGTGAATTTGGAGGGACATAGAAAGTATCCACCTCATGTATAAGATTCGTAAGTATGTATGTATGTATGTATGTATGTATGTATGTATTTAGAGTTTACAAAAAAAATTATACCATTGAGAGACCTTTAGATTTCATTCCATTTCTAGCCAAGCCTTGGTTCTTTCAGTTGATGCTTACAGGCCTCCCTTATACCATTTGATCATTTGAAGAAAGACATTCTTTTTTCTCTCCCTCTCCCCTTTTCTTCCTTTCTCTCCCTCTACTTCTCCCTCCCTCTCCCACTCCTTTCCCTCTTCCTTCTCCTCTTGCTGCCCCTCCCCTTCTTGCTTTCTCTCTCACTCTGATATTCTCTTCTTTACTCTCCCCACACAATACTCTGGCATCTGCTTAGCCAGTTTAGACTCTTCTCCTACTGTCTTCTTGTACTTAGCTTTAGCTTTAGAATAAAAAATAATGAGCTGTTGAATCAATAAACCATATTTATATATGTTTATAAACCAATCACAAATGAACTCAGCCATAACTACTTCACTATTTTATCCTTAAAAAAAAACACAAAAGAATATGACACAGTGTATGCAGGACTACTACTATAATTAGTTTCATTACTATTAGTATTATTATACTATTAGTATTAGTTTCATTACTGTTAGTATTATTATACTATTAGTACTACATTAGCACCACATATTCATGAGAAGTTATTGAGAAAAAAAATTTTTATTTTCTTTCTAAGTACTCCAAAGGAATTTAGCAATTAAGGTATTTTAGATTGTTTTTAAAGGGGAGGACTCAGAATTAAATTTACGTAACTGGGAATATTTGTTTAGCTTTTCATTTGTTTTGTATTGTCAAACTGGCTGACCTTTCACATTATTTAACATCCCTTCAACGAGTCCTCTTGTATTTCAGTATTACTCATGGAAGAAAGAAATGCAAAGATAATTAGATCACTATATGCTTTCTTAACCAGCTCATTTCTCTAAGATTTCAAAGCTTTTGCAGGTTGCCATTTCCCCTCTCCAAGATGCTTTCTGTCTGATCGCAAATCATAGGGCAATGTATGTTTTCAGCACCTTTTCTTCAAACACTGGCAATGACTTCTGAAAAGGACTACAGAGGCCTAGGGATAAATTCAGGAATTGACAAATAGGATAATGTAAGATCTAAAAGTTTTTGCATAACAAATGAAATATATTCAAAAGCCACTGGAGATGACGGAAGAAAATCTAAGCTACATTGGAGTAAAGATTATTATCTAGAATACAAAATATTCAAGGAAGGAAATACATAGACAAAATGTGGAACAGAGACTGAAGGAAAGGCTATCCAGAGACTGCCCCACCTGGGAATCCATCCCATAGACAGACACCAAATGCAGATACTATTGCAGATGCCAAGAAGTGTTTGCTGACAAGAGCCTGATATAGCTGTCTCCTGAGAGGCTCTGCCAGAGCCTGACAAATACAGAAGCAGATGCTCGCAGCCAACCATTGGACTGAGCACAGGGTCACCAATGGAGGAGTTAGGGAAACGACTGAAGGAGCTGAAGGGGTTTGCAACCCCATAGGAAGAACAACAATATCAACCAACCAGACCCCCATAGCTCCCAGGGACTAAGTCATCAACCAAAGAGTACACATGGAGGAGCCCATATATGGAGCAGAGAATGACCTTGACAGACATCAGTGGGAAGAGAGGCCTTTGGTCCTGTGAAGGCTCGATGCCCCAGTGTAGAGGAATGCGAGAACAGGGAGATAGGAGTGGGTGGGTGGGTGGTGGAGCACCCTCATAGAAGCAGGGAGAGGGAAGATGGAATAGGGGGTTTCCGGAGGGCAAACTGGGAAAGGGGATAACATTTGAAATGTAAATAAATAAAATATCCGATAAAAAATACCTTGCAAAAACTTTGTAATTTAATGAGGTCCCATTTGTCTATTCTTGATCTTAGAGCATAAGCTATTGGAGTTCTGTTCAGGAAATTCTCCCCTGTGCCCATATGTTCAAGGTTCTTCCCTAGTTTCCCTTCTATTAGTTTCAGTGTGTCTGGTTTTATGTGGAGATCTTTGATCCACTTAGAATTGAGCTTAGTGCAAGGAGATAAGAATGGGTCAATTTGCATTCTTCTGCATGTTGACCTCCAGCTGAGCCAGCACCATTTGTTGAAAAGGCTATCTTTTTTCCACTGGATGGTTTTAGTTCCTTTGTCAAAGATCAAGTGACCATAGGAGTGTGGATTCATTTCTGGGTCTTCAATTCTGTTCCATTGATCATGGTATTGGTACTGTACCAATACCATGCGGTTTTTAACACTATTGCTCTGTAGTACAGCTTGAGGTCCGGGATACTGATTCCCCCAGAGGTTCTTTCACTCTTGAGAATAGTTTTAGCTATTCTGGGTTTTCTGTTATTCCAGATGAATTTTTGAATTGCTCTTTCTAACTCTATGAAGAATTGAGTTGGGATTTTGATGGGGATTGCATTGAATCTGTGTATTACTTTTGGTAAGATGCTCATTTTTACTATATTAATCCTGCCAATCCATGAGCATGGCAGAACTGGGAAATGATCTTTACCAACCTTACATCCGACAGAGGGCTAATATCCAATATATACAAAGAACTCAAGAAGTTAAACTCCAGAGAGGCAAGTAACCCTATTAAAAAATGGGGTACAGAGCTACACAAAGAGTTCTCACCTGAAGAATATCTAATGGCTGAGAAGCACCTAAAGAGATGTTCATCATCCTTAGTCATTAGGGAAATGCAAATCAAAACAACCCTGAGATTCCATCTCACACCAGTCAGGATGGCTAAGATCAAAAACACAGGAGACAGCAGTTGTTGGCGAGGATGTGGAGAAAGAGGAACACTCCTCCACTGCTGGTGGAATTGCAAGCTGGTACAACCACTCTGGAAAGCAGTCTGGCGGTTCCTCAGAAAACTGGGCATGACACTCCTGGAGGAACCGGCTATACCACTCCTGGGCATATACCCAGAGGCTTTACCTGCATGCAATAAGGACACATGCTCCACTATGTTCATAGCAGCCTTATTTATAATAGCCAGAAGCTGGAAAGAACCCAGATGTCCCTCAATGGAGGAATGGATTCAGAAGATGTGGTATATCTACACAATGGAATACTACTCTGCAATTAAAAACAGTGAATTCACGAAATTCCTAGGCAAATGGGCAGATCTTGAAAATATCATCCTTAGTGAGGTAACCCAATCACAAAAGAACACACATGGTATGCCGTCACTGATAAGGGGATATTGACCCAGAATCTCGGAATACCCTAGACACAATCCGCATATCAATAGATTTCTAAGAAGATGGAAGGAGAGACCCCTGGTCCTGGAAAGACTGGATGTAGGGGAACGCCAGGACAGAGAAACGAGAGGGGGTTGAATGGAGAAAAGAGGGAGGGAAGGGGGCTTATGGGACTTTCGGGGAGGGAGGAAACGGGAAAGGGGAAATGATTTGGAATGTAAATTAAAAAAATAAAATAAAATAAATAATAAAAATAAATAAATAAATAAAAATTTTAAAAAAGAATACATGAAGAACTCAAAAATTAAATCCCAGGAAAGATAACAATCTACTCCAATAAAAAGGCAAATGAACAGATGCGGTTCTCAAAAGATAAAGTACAAATGGACATTCAAATATATGAAAAGGTGTTCAATATCCTTAGTCAGCAGAGAAACTCTGAAAGTATGCTGTGTCCATTTCAGTTTAGCCAGAATACCCATCTTTAAGAAAAGACACAACAACAAATGTTTCTGAGGATTATGGAACGAGCCCCTGTACACTCTTTGTGGGACAGGACTGTGGGGATTCAGACCCAGGCCAAGCAGCTGAGGTATATATTTAACACACCAAGGCAGACCTGGCCTCCAGGTTCTCCCAGCATTACAGGACGTAGCTTGCATACCCTCTCTCCTCTGACCTGAATTTTCCAGTTGAGGGGCTTGACTTCCTCTCCCACAGAAGCTCTTCCCTATGTAATCCAGACATCTTAGTCTGCCCTCTACCAGCCACCTGCCCTTCTTTCTGTATTTTCTCTTGTGTGCATGCTCCTTCTCTCTTTCTCTTCCCCACCCCCTGTCACCCTCCCCATGTCAACTTCCCTATCCCCCTGCCTTGGGACCAGTGAACCTGCATGAGAGCTGCTCCCAATAAACTTGTCTTTATAGTTAATCTGGCTTGAATTGGCTCATTTCATCTGCAGAGAATAAATTATCAATAAGTTATTCCAAATACTATTGAAATCTAGTATAGAGGAACCTTACAGAACTGAAAACCCATCTACCATATGAGCCAGTGAAACATCTGTGTACATATCTGAAGGACTCTTAAGTTAACACACCTTGGAGGTATTTCCACATCAACGCATATTGCAGCACAACAGCCTGTTAGAGTCAGCCAAGTATTTGTCAGCAAGTGAATGAACACAAATGAAGATCATCGATTGTATATCAGACTTTATATAGAGACCTAAAAAAAAATCACAAAAATAGATACTACCTTGGGTGTGAGGTGAAGGAAACTAGCAACAGAGAGATGAAAAGAAGGTAAAGGGTTGAATGGGTCAAACACATGCTACCTATATGAAATGTCCCCATGACACCCACTACATACAGTGAATATTCCCTGTGGACTAGTAACTCCCACTACTGGGTTTTGTTCTGCCCTCCTCCCCTCTGGTGCCCTGCTGAGTAAAAGTCACTTTGATCATGACTTTTAATATCCTCCAGTTCCCATCCTTTTATCAGTTTGAGGTCCATGCTTTTCTTTGTCTAATACTAGCCATTGCTTTCATATCATGGACACTTTCCTATGCCCTGCTCGTCTATGCTGAGCCCATGAGTGAGAGACACACAGAAGCTCGTGATGATGTCCTCTGCTCCATCTGTAACATACTTTCCAATAGTTACATTTAAACTTAACTTTTGAAACTTTCACTTGCTTCTCATTGCCTGCACTTGTGAATTATTATTTTTGCTTTGCTTCAGAATTGATATTCTTAGTGTGCACATGAATTATGAACAGGATTGCTGTGTTTATCACAGGTTCCACAGGACAATAGCATTTCTTGCTGGGAGTTCCTCCGCTCTGTTTTGAGAACTAAACAAAATTATTTTTGTTTTTTATTTCTTCCTCTAATTTTAGAGAAATTATCAAATATTCAAAAATATAACCAATTTCCCTGTTTCAAGTGTAATAGAATTGCCAGTGTGCGTGTGAAAATGGCTATGGTTGAGCCAGACACATAGTGCCACAGATTTATGGACAAATCCGACACACAGGGTTTCATTTCAGATGTATTATTGCTGGTGACAGCCTGTGATAGCAGTGGCAATAAGTGACAGTTGAGTGTGTAGTCCTAAACCGGACATTTTTAATAGGTATCATCTCCTTTAAGGCTGAGGGAACATTGTGGAATTGGGAACGGAAAAAAATTGTAAAAGCCAGAAGGTAGGAGAGAATACTATGAAGTGATATTGGCTTCGTACCCACAAGCCCTCAGCAATAGCGGTTACCATGTGGGACTGAGGGTCAGTCAGCACTGCCTCCTGAATAGTAGAGTGGCTTAGGAGACCTCATCACACTCAGGGGAGCTTATATGAGGTTAACGGCTTCTGTGGGGAGAGGGAGTTATAGTCCTCAGTGATGTAGGCACTGGTCAGTTGACTTTGCTCAAGAAAATAACTTTCCATCCATGTTCATGCAAGCAACCCTAATTAAGCACAATGAAACACACACAAAAAAATGCATAAAACCAAAATGTGCGCGCGCGCGCACACACACACACACACACACACACACACACACACACACACACACAGAGAGAGAGAGAGAGAGAGAGAGAGAGAGAGAGAGAATCCTTTATATAACAGAGAACTCTTCTGACCTGTCACTGAGGATTTGAGACATCTCTTTGTCCTGCCTTTGAACTTAAACTTCAACCTCTTTTCTCTTAGGTCCCCAGCTTACCAGACTTCTCTAGAGATTTCCGGAACTGACTGGTTCCCACTGTTAGCATTTTGTCTAAGCTCCACCCTACAGTTACCTGGCAACAGCCTGACTCATTATAAAAGGGGATGTTTGGCCTCTCCTCTTTCTCTTGCTCTTGCCTTCCTGTTTCCAATCTCTCCCCATCCCCCCCCCCACATGCTCAAGGCCAGACTCCTCTCTCTCTCTCTCTCTCTCTCTCTCTCTCTCTCTCTCTCTCTCTCTCTCTCTCTCTCTCTCTCTCTCTCTCTCTCTGCCTCTACTACCTTCTTAACTCCCCTCCCCATTCCCTGAATAAACTCTATTCTATACTATACCTCAGTGTGGCTGGTCCCTCAGGGGTAAGGGATGCCTCAGCATGGACCCTCGGACGCACTGCCTTCTCCCATACCTGACTACACCTGCACCAAAAACATATCCCCCCCTTTATCTTTTTATAAACACATCACCCCCAACCACAGAAGCCAAGTACTCCTTATAAGAAATTTCTTTCTGTTCACACACAGACATATTCTGTAAGGCTGTTCTTCTGACCATTTCCCCCAACCCCACCCCCCGACAAAACATACCATATTTACCTATGAAATTACAAAGTTAATGAAAATCATAGCCAGGCCTGACTGTGTGCTGCATACTTGTTGCTTTTGAGCAACATTACCAGGTCTGAAAATGCTTAATGTGTCTAGATGCTAACCTGACAAATTCAGTATTTCTAAAGGTATTATTCTTCAATCTACAATTGTGATTCAGGGACTGTGATGAAGACGTAACAGCAAATGAATTGCAGGTTCTGTAAATAGTAAACCTGGGTGGTGGTGGTGGGTAGATCATAGAGTCCAGCGAGGGAAAATATGAAATACATTTGATAACTTCTACCCTGAGACTGAGACAGAATGTGGAATTGATGTCACTCTACTGATAATTAGAATGATTAAGCAAAATAAAAAGCATGTGAAACTCCTTTATTCCAATGCTGTCTCATAAACCAAAGACAAAACCAGACAAACAGACACAGTTCAATGACTGGACATGCTTAGGCTTGGATGATGAAGGCATACCTAATTCTTATTTTTAAAAGTAGGTTCTCTTCCTTCAACAGTTTCTAAAACAAACTTTAATTTGTGAGCAACAGCATGGCACGCTTTTGAGAAGGGGCTCATGTTCATGCCGACCCCTGAGCAGCAACAACGCAGACAGCAGACCCCACGCCCGCAGTAGGGACCCTCTGACTCAGCTGCACTAGGCTTGAGTTAATCATATCCTGCTTGGCAAACTGTTAGGATTTGTGTGCGTCTCCTTTTGCATTACCAACATGTAGAGCAGAACTTCCTGTATAAACAACCCCTTTGCGTCTTAAATGATATGCACTTGAACATTTGTGGTTACATGAGCGTTTTCAGTTTTCCGAACGAGAGTCTCTGATTGCAAAATACTGTCTAATGGTGAGTTCCTGAAAACGAAAAATGACTAAGCTTTTCATTTTATGTGTAAAACTATTAACAAAAATCAGCTGATATGCAACCCCTCAAACATCCCTTTTCTTATGTCTGTAGTTCACAATTGGTTGTTTTGTAATCTTCTGTTCCACTTGGTATTTCAAATGCCTATGAAATTAGCATGTTGAAAGAAAATGCAACCACTAGTCTTCTTGATACTGCCTCTAGATAATTAGAAAGGAACACAGCTAAGATTGTTAGACAACACATACTTCCTTCATTTTGACCTCAGGGAAACCAATTTAAATGTTTTCAACATGTTAACTTTGCTATCCTTACAGATAGAAAATTTAATTAGCACACAAAATAATTCTCTAAAATAATTTGATAGTTCAACTTATATAGTAAAACATAAATTTCCTTTAAAAGATATGTCAATAAGGAATAAAAGTTTAAGAAAAAGAGTCCTAATGCCTCTTGCCACTTTACTTCTAATAGTAGGAAAAAAGAACACATAAAGAAGTTAAAATAATTTTCAAATTTCTAAAGATTCAAATATTGAAAAAACAATGAGAAAAATTAAACCACAGGACTGAATAATTAATTAAAGGAAAAAAAAAGGAAAATGCTAAATAAATCAATGCAAAATTACTTAAATTCACAGGACTACATAAGATAATCAATAATATGTTCTTAGTGTGGTCTCTGGAATATGGTTAGTGAAGCCATTATAGCAAAGCTATAATTAAAGACAGGAACATTTAAGGAACTGAAAAATGTAATTTATAAAGATATATTTCAATGGTAAATATTTAGAAATATGTCAGATTTAGAGCAATGTGAGGACAGAGGATCTGTCATAATTAATGATTTCAGTGTAAGAGGTCCATTCTTTTGAAAACCATCCTAATAACATCCCCCTTTCAACAGTAAAACAAACATATAATATATAGTACAATAAATACTATGTATATAATTACTGTAATTTAGTTATAGATTAGTTATATCTCTTTCCAAAGTGTTTAATAGGGGTAGCTTGGTCCCTAGAGTGGTGGTGAGAGGTGGGTCTTAGTTCAGAGTCCTTAGGTCACCTAGGGATATATACACAGGAGGATTGTAGGACTGCTAATTCTCTACTGCCTTTGCTATTTTTGATTTTGGTTTTGAGATAGTGTTTCCTTTCATTGCTCAGATCTTCCTTGTACCTATGTAATCATCCTGCACATTTCTCAAGCACATAGAAGCATCAATGGGAAACTGCACCTGCTTCTGCCTTCTGTGTGAGGGTTCAATGAATCTCCTCTGTGTACCTGTGCTATGATCACAATCACGATGTGATGTCACCTAAAGGGCCCCACCAGAGCCACACTTTATACTTTCATGCCCTGGAGCCTCCAAACTATGGAAGATGCATCTTTTATCTGTAAACTTATTCTACTCAAGTATTTTCTAGTAGTAATTAAAAATGAGATAAAACATAAAAATTGTCATTACCATGTTATAAAGAAAAACAATGGAAATATCAAAATTTATAAAGGAATTTATCTTAAAAATACAATAAGAGCATTATACAATAAATACAATTTTTAATTTTTATTTTTCGATAAATACATTTTAATACAGAAAATAGTTTAGTAAATAAAAAGCAAATTGCAAAATAGTACAGTTGTGTTCTATAGAAAACTCTGAATGTTTGTAGATCCTTATGCGACACATCACACCACTCTGAACTAAGACAGTACAAGTAAATACTGAACGTTTAGAAGCATTGCCCTTTCTCATTTATGATTAAAATGAACTCCAACTTAGGTTGATAGAAACTTCTGAGTTTTAGAAACATCAGACTATCTTTCCAATTCAAATGACAAAGATTCTTGAGAAAGAAAAGGCTAAACATGACATCATTAAAGTTTCAGAATAATTGGAGAAATTAAACTACTCTTCAGGAACACATATGGCCAATGTGTTTAACTTGTGTCTGATGAATTCCATATAACTACTACTTCATGTCAAATACGCATCACAGACTCCCATGGTCAATCTTCAACCTTCATTCTCTCTTGTATGCCAGACACTAAACACCATTTTTCTAGCATACATCATCATTCTTAGTCTATAGCAGTCACATGACAGGTCTACTGTACCTGTTCTATAGAGAGGGAACTTTAAACACACAGGTGTTTGAGTTAGGATTTGACTTCTGCTTATCTACCTTCAAAACTCTGCTAAACAATGGACAGCCATTTAGTCTAACAAAAGAAACTTTATAATCACATCTCGAGATATATTTAGCAAAAATTGCTCACTGAAATATACATTTAATAGCCACTAGAAAGTCCCAGATGCCAAGGACCCAAGAGGTTCCCAGGACCCATCAGGGAGGACATTAGTTGAAATACCCAACAAAGGAGAGACAGAATCTGTAGAGACCATATCCAGTGGATAGGCATGGCCCCCAGTTGAGGGATGGGGCCACCCACCCACCTCAAAAATATTAATCCAGAATTCCTCCTGTCAAAAGGAAGAGTAGAACAGAGACTGAAGGAAAGGCCATCCAGAGACTGCCCCACCTAAGGATCCATCCCATCTTCAGAGAGCAAAACCCAGATACTATTGCTGATGTCAAGAAGTGTTTGCTGAACACTTGTATAGCCTGGTATAGCTGTTCCCTGAGAGGCTATGCTAGAGCCTGACCAATACAGATGCAGATGCATGCAGCCAACCATTGGACTGAGGGCAGAGACCCCACTGGAGAAGTTAAGGCAAAGATTGAAGGAGCTGAAGGGGTTTGCAACCCCATAGGAAGAACAATATCAACCAACCAGACCCCCATAGCTCCCAGGGACTAAACCACCAACCAAAGAGTACACATGGGGGGCGGGAACCCATGGCTCCAGCTGGATATGTAGCAGAGGATGGTCTTGTTAGACATCATTGGGAGGGGAGCCCCTTGGTTCTGTGGAGGTTTGATGATCCAGGGTAGGGGAATGCTAGGGTGCTGAGGCAGGAGTGGGTTGGCCGGGTGGGGAAACCCTAATAGAGGCAGGGGAGAGAGGTAGAGGATAGGGAGTTTTATATAGGGGAAATGCAAAGGGAGATAACATTTGAAATGCAAATAAATAAAATAACCAATAAAAAATGAAAAAAATACTAAAAAATACAGGACTTAAAAGACATTTCCTTCTTTTTATTTACTTGCTTTACTTTATAGTGATATGGACTAATTCATAGGTTCAGATTACTGAGAATTGAGTATTTGAATTATATTCCATTTCTGCTAAATGTGGACTTAGATAAGACACAAGATAATTTTACTACATATCTCAATAGCACATGCATATCTTATTATAAAACTAGTATTTTATTTAAGGCAGAAAATATTAGTCACAGATACTAAATAAAGAATGTTCTTGGGATGTTGCTATGCTTCTACTGTGTGAACTACAGGTATTAGCCAATAAAATCACATGATAGAAATAAACTAAGAGGGCATATTTGAAGATGATAAAGTTGTATCATGAAAAATTCCTAGGAAATCAATAACACTCAGTAAAAGGATATCATAAAGGATAAACAATTTTCAGAGAGAATCAATGACTTTCTTCCTGTTACACAAAATATAAAAGAGTTCAAACCAAATGAGTGCCCATTTGTCCACAATGCTGTGACATAAGATTGGATGTAGTCCTTTAGAGAGTTCCTGTTGTACAGGTTCCAGTTTTAATAAGCAGGATCCAGGAACTAAGAGTAGCCAGAAGGACATAAGCCAAGACTGCAGGTGGGTATTTCTCAGGGAGATAGAGGGGTATTCTGTAAAGCTCAGGTTGCTTCCTGGGGACTGAGACTGTGAAACTGGGTGAAACACCCTGTGCATTAGCAGAATGGAATGAGCTACAAATGTACAAAATTTGATGCACAGCATGTTTACAAGTGAGAAGTTCAAGAAGCTAGCAGGTCTTTGAACAGCGATGTAAAACATGCTGTGCTCGAAGAGCATGCCTGGATCTTCAGGAAAACAAGCTAGATATCTCCAACCCTTATGTTCCGGAGGGTCCTTGCTACCCCTGTACACCAGTGAGTATCTGGGCTCATACTTTATTGACTAGTTTATTCTGAACCACTTTGGAAAATAGCCCCAATTTTCCTTGGATTTTTGTCTTCTTGACTACTACAAATGACATGCTAAAGAACATTATGGGAGGCACAATTTCTCTTTAGCATCTGAATGCTTGAGAAATGCTAGTTAAATGCTGTGTGTGCATGTGCATGTGTGTGTGAGTGCACTCAAAAGTGACAGTATGCCCCCCAGCCCAGCAAGCCATCAAGAAGTGCTGACATATTTCCTCTTCTTAGATGTATAACTGCCTTTTCCAATCCTTAAAACAGATAAAACAGGCTTCCTGAATTTTTAAGCATTTAAAAATATTCTCAGATTATAGTTCCTATAGAGAACAATTGCTGCTACTTAGTTCTAATTTAGAACATGAAGATATATAATCTATATTAATAACATTTTTTAATGGAGTTAAAAAAAATTAGATTGTTTCTGGAAACTGAACAATTTGTAAGATAGTTAATTTAGTTCAGGGGCAGGATGATGGGGTAGATTAGAACCAAGATTTGTTACAATAATCTAAAGTAGATCATGAAACTGGGCTTGTAAGAACTCTGAACATAAACATAACTCAAGAAATATTTATTGAATGTGAACTGTCACCAAAGAGAAAAAGCAAGTACTTTGAAAGCACAAAAAACTTATCACCATTATAACATCATTTTTGCTATTATTGATATTTGATAACATGTTGGGCTCTTGCTGACTAGAGGAAGAAATGCTGAAACCAAGAACCCATGGTTGTACGAGTCCCAGGTCCTAGGTCCCAGTTGAGCATCTACCTATTATTGTGGCAAATGAACACAGTAGTAAGACAACTTTTAATGATATCATTAAACCCACAGATTAGTGCATTGCTCAACCCTCATTCTAGAAGCTTCTTCTTGCAGAAGAGGGTAGTTAATATGGAGACCCATAATTGGTTAATGTGTAGAAAATAAGACTATGGCCTAACCCCCATTCAGGCTCAGGTATCAAAACAGAAGAGGAAGCCAAACTATTCTAAGAGTCAGAGGCAGTGAGTGACTACAAGGAAACAATGTTTTGGACACAATATGGGAGATGCAATAATGAATTCACTGTGATTTTGACAGAATGCACAGACCTGCACAAGGTCAAGCCACTCCAAATCCCATTATAGAAGGGGTGAACCAGGCAGGAAATTTTACAATCGCATGAAGTGCTATCTGCATTTGATAGATGCTAGGAGGGGAGAGTTAGTTGTCTTTACTATTTTGACCTTTATTAGATTGATCACTCTCTAAAGCAGGCAGCACAAACAAGAGTCTTTGGGAATCTAAATTATATCTGAAGGGTTTTTTTTCCATTTTTTAAAAAAGAGTGAGAAAATGAAGTCTAGTGAATAAGGAGGTTGGGGTAGATCTGGTGGGAGTTTGACTAGGGGAGTGAATATGATCAAAATAAATTGTACAAAATTCTCAATAAAATATTTTAAAAGAAAAATACAAGAAAAAAATCAAAACAAAGGGTGTTGGTGTTTTCACTTATAAATGGCATGGATTTAAAACTTATCCCAATCTCTCCATCTACAAGTTTTCACATGAATTGGGTCCCAGATGAATAACATATTCTCATTCTGAGACTGTAATTTCTTACTTTTTTTGAGACTATATTCCTTACTTTGGTTGCTATGACATAATATACTGACAGTGATAGAATTACATTAAAGAACAGTTTATTTGGGCACAGGGTATCGTCTATTACTGCGGGAGAGTCATGGTGACAGGAGCTGTAGGTCCACCTCCATCTCCATCTCCATCTCCATCTCCATCTCCATCTCCATCTCCATCTGCTGTCAGGAAGCAAAGTGAGACAGGTGCTTACACTACATTCTTTTGTGTTTGGTCCAGGAACCCTGTCCATAGAATAGTGCCTCCTACATTCAAAGTGAGTATTTCTGCCTCAGTCAATTAAATGTAGACAATCTCTTACAGGCATGGAAAAAGTTTGCCTCCAAAGTGATTCTAGACCCTGTCTAGTTAACAACCGTTATTAAACACCTCCCTCAAGATCATATTCTTTTTATGACTTTGACTCAGTTCTACATTTTGTATGTTTTGCTTTAGTTTGTTTTCTCTTACCTGTAGTAACCAAAGAGACAACTCAAGAAAAATAGATGCTGACTTCTAAAGGCACCCAACATCAGCCATTTAACTGAGAACACCTCCAGATGCTGGGATAGTCAATGGCCATCACTCAAGGGGAATTTATTTGCTTTTGCCACTTTCTGAGTTAAGTATCAATCCACCATAAATTGTAGGTGGGGGGGGCTTCTTCTAATAACTGTAAGGAGAGTGTATTTCCCCAGAAAGCCACAGAAGCATCTGTCTAAATGGCAAAGAATCAAGAGTAGGTGCATGTTATATTTTCTGTGCTATGGAAGAAAAGCACATTTACAGCTTTATAGCTCTTTGTGCCTTTCTCCCAATGAGGTTGTGTGAATTAAACTAGTTTCATCAATTCATTAGTCATGCTAAGTTAGACTTTGATCTTTTATGCACAAAGAAAGATTAATTTCTTATAAGATTTGGTGACTCTGGTGGCATTTAAAATTTTTAGATATTTAGCATTTTTTGATGGCCTCCAGGTACATTACATGTTTTTAAACTAATTATTATTGGGTTAGGCAGGAAATACAGAGGCAAGAGAAAGGCTATAGAGAAGATGAGGGAAAGGGTGAGGGAGATGGAGAGAGATGAATTATGTAAATAGAGAGAATAAAACCTTTGCCTGAATTCTCATTTGTATGAATTTGCATTGGGATGTTGAATAGTTTCCTTTTCCTAGCTCATCCCTTTCACTCAAAGAGAAGTCAAACCACATCTCATTCATCAGGTCATCCAAGCATTATGTATCTGTGATTATGTAGTGATATCCAGGTTGAATCTTAAGTTGCCAAGCTGACACAAATGAACAGTGTTAGTATAGTATCATTGACGCTGTCACAAGATTCATGAATGAGAATAAGTCTACTTAGTCTACTGTATAGACTAGAGGAGATATGCTTCACTCTGAAGACAGGTATTCATAAAATTGATACTTAAGTTGTCACTCTGAAGAAAAATAGTGATGTCCTAAGTAAAGAAAAATAATTTGAATTGTAGAATATATAACTTTAAAGAATGAGACACACACTTGTCTGTGAAGGGTAACAAAGGAGGATGGTTTGGAGCAATGATCTCAGAAGGAGGATCAGCAGCAGTGTCCAGTGGTGGCACATGCTGAACCATGACCTGGAAAGTTCTGCAAAGCACAACCAGGATTAAAACTCCAACAATTCAGTGACTATTACAACATGATGAAATTACAAATAAGGAAGTGCGTTAGGCAACCTACCACACCAAAGACAAGAGAGTCCAAAGTGCAGCCATGGTGGGAAAATAGGGGAAGAATAAAATAAAACACGCACTAGGAAATGCTAGGAATTAAGATTTGGTCTGAGAAATATTTCCTGATTGTAGGGTGTAGGCAAGAAGAGACAGAGCTTCAAGCTTCAAGTTCACAGTCATATGTATTGCACAAAATAATGGGTTCCATTATCACATTTTCACAGATAGATATAATGTATTTCTGTAATTGCCCCAGTCTCTCACTTGCCCACCAACCCCTTGTCTTCATTCCTTTCTGCTCTTTCAATAGTCTCCATTCTTCATGAACCTATACCACTAGTTTCTACTGTGAGAGAAAGCACGTGACTTTTGTCTGTGCTTTTCCAGGTTTTCACTGGAAATCACAATTCCTAGTTCTATCCAGTTTTCTAGAAACGGCAGGATTCATTCTTCATAGATGAGTAATAAAGCGCATGTGCTTCATCTGTCCGTAGGATGATAGGCACGGGGCTGATCCTATGACATGGCTGCCGTGAATAGGGCAGCCATAGTGATATAACAATAGCAATATTATAGGCAGACCATTAGCATTCCTGTGTGCTGCCACCATCATTCTGGTAAAATGCAGGGGTGGGATAACTGGATAACAGGGGTAATTCTAGTCTTAAGTTTTGAGGAACTTCAAAACTAGTTTCCATGGTCACTGAACTAATTTATATTTCTACTGACAATGCAAAAGGGTTTCCTTTCTCTCTCACCCACAACAACATTTATTCCTTCCTATTGCTTCCTTGATGATGGTTGGTGTGAGTTGAAAAAAATCTCTACATAGACTTAACTTACATTTATATGACTTCATTTTTTAAATTTTAGATATTGGTAGATTTGCATCTTTATGAAAAACACATTTATCAGATACATGAATATATGATATAGAGGCATTAGATTTAGGCTATTAAAAGCAAACCACAGAAAATAGTAGTATAGCAATAGTAGCTAAGACTATTTCTAAAGATGATATGCAGACAAACATAGTTAGAGAACATTGATATTTTCAGTTATACATTGTATCATCCTCCAAAACATTACTTCTAAATTATAGAAATTATTTAGTAAAAATTTTGGTTTGGGCTATCCTTAATGTATGTTATTAGCCAGTACATTATTACACACATACACACACACACACACACACACACACACACACACACACACACACACACCATAGACTCTATCTTAAAAATCCCAACTAATTAAATAAAATAACTTGTATAATATTCATCCTCCCATCTGGGGCAACTAGAAAACACAGATTAAAATTAAATTAAAATGAAACAAACAAAAGTAGCGTTTGAAGGCACTGGCAAGCTGCTCTGGCAGCAAAGGCTTGAGACCCCAGCATTCTATAAAGAAGAGTTAGTTCCCTTAGCTGAGCCCTGTATTCTGCACAACACATTCTCCCTCAAGACCATTCACTAGCTCCGAATGGAAAGCAGCTGCAGATTTAGGATAGAAGTAGGACTGATGGGATGGAGTTGGTTTAGTGACTCGAAAGAGCCGAAAAGACAAGTTTCAGACCCTTCAGGAAAGAGAACTTGTAAGGACACAATATGGACCAGTGAGCTGACCCAGAAGGTAAAGTAAGGCCTCTAAATCCAGCAATGTGAGTTCAATCCTCAGGATGCAGACGATGAAAGGGAGAACTGATTCCTGGAACATTGGTCTCTGACCTTCATTTGCCAGCTGTGGCTCGCTTGTGGGCCCATCCACATGCATACCTGTGTGCACACACCCTGCACCCCACAATGAGTGTGAACAAAAATTACAACACAATACCAGAAGAAATTAGGTGCAAAGAAATTACCAAAACATTTAGAAACTTCCCCTTGAGGTATTTTGTGCTTCATTGGAGGGTAACTTAAGAAGATGCAAAATAATATCCAAAAAGAAAATTGGACATGGGGTCCTAACAGCAGGAAAGGCCTCAGTAAGTACTCCAATACCCCTGACTAATAAAGCTTGCTCAAGACAGAGGGAAGGAGGAGGGGGGAGGAGAGAGAGAGAGAGAGAGAGAGAGAGAGAGAGAGAGAGAGAGAGAGAGGATAAAAGTATCAATAAAAAGAATGGAAAGGAGAGAAGGAGAGATCACTGGAGCTTATAAACATTAACATGTGCTTGGCTAAATGAGATGGAGATAATTCATAGAGAAGTGGCAACTTAACACATTCTTAAAACTAGAAAGAAACTATGAATAGTAAGATACTTTAAAGAAAACAAAATGCTAATTAAAAGCAACCCAGCTAAGAAAAATCTTAGGTTTGGACGGTTTCACACATACTGTCTCCCAACATTCTAAGGAAGACATGACATTAGACATTTGTTATCTTTTTATGAAATCAATATGACCTTCAATTTGACAAAATACTAGAAAACTAGGAGCTTTTACATACCAAAATCTTAGAGATTTAATTACAAAAATCTCACAAAAAAGCAGTTCATAACTACAAAGCCATCGTCATTCAGAAGGTAACTACCATGCATTTCACACAACCACAGTTCCTACCAAGAGACTTCAAGGTGGCATGATGGGACATGATGCATGATTGCAATTCTTTAATACAAATAAGAACTAATGTCTGCTCTTATGCTGAGACTGTAGCTCTATTGAAAAAGAGGATTCTTTAAAATTTGAGTTTGTCTGGTGATGAAGAGGAAAGTTGTATGTGAATTAGAGAGAAAATAAATTACAAGATAAAGGCTAGCCACTTAGAGTCTACTAATTTTAACTAGAGTTAGTGGGCCTTTCACTTACTACTATTAAGCTGCTGGCAGACAGTATTTTTTTTAAGTTTGAGAAGGTAAACATTTTAAGAGAAAGTTCTTTCAGACATTCTTGTGTAGCTCTTCTCTGACAATCATTTTAGAAGCATAGAGAGAGCCTCTCAAACCATGAGCTTTGTTGTTAAGGTTCCCATTCATCGAGGCTAGGACGATATGGAATGCATGACTAAAACCCTTCCCCAAACAAGTCCTGCTTGCCAAGGAGTTTATAAAAGAAAGGAACTGCCCCCTGACCCCAGTCACAAGCCCTTGACTCAAGATCCCATTGTGTTTAACAAAGAATCATGCAGAAACTGTAAAAATTAACTTTCACCTCAAAGTTTAATAGTAAACTGTGTTTATTGTAGTTTTTAAAAGACACTGATTGCTATCTTCTAGAATTTTTATGAATGAAATTCAATACCATAACAAATCTGTATGAGAGGTTCTTTTTCACTCAATGAAAAGACAAAATAATGATTAATCTAAATAGCACATCCATGTGTGTGCATGCATTTGAACATGTGTCACATGGCTTGCCTTTAGCTACATAGGTGGCAGCATTTGTATCACGGCTGTGTATGTGTGGAACACTATCATGCACATTAGTGCTTATTAACTTCGTGCACAACAAGTACTTATTAACTATGTAACTGCTCAGAGGTAACATGATGTTAAAATGCCTTCTGCTTATATAGGTTTTCATCTTTCAAACATTTTCCACATCTATTAAGTAACTGATATTTTCACAAAAAACCTTTGAAGAAATAACAGGCAACACTGCTCTCATAAGTTTGTGAGTAGGTTATGTCTTATTTCAAATTTTACTTTTTCTCTCATTTTCATTTGAGCAAGAAAGCTGGTTAAGCTTTATAATCACAAGAGTTCTTTTGTGGTTTTGTTTTTCAATAAAATGGGCTAAATAGTCTTCAAAGCAGTAATATATCAGGTTCAATGCGCGCGCGTGTGTGCGTGTGTGTAGAAGCATTTCAATTTAAGATTACAAAGGGATAGCAAGAATGCCTAGGAAAGACATCATCTTGTTGCTATGTTCATCATAAATACTTTTTCTGACTATGTATTTGGTATTAGGCATCTTAGGGGCAATGCCCACTACTCTCTATTTCCATTGAAGACATACAACAGCAGAATTTTTCTTTCTTCTTTTTAAAACAACATTCTTATAAATCATTTTTCCTCTACTAGAGTAGAAAGGCATGCATGGCTACAACATTTTATTGTGTTGCTAATATTTGACTATTTCAGAATTCCTTTGTTAGAAGTGCTGTGCTATAAAAGAGAATCTCTTCTTTCTGTTAAGGCACAAATAAGAGGTAAAGCCCATCAATGCTTCTGCTCTCAGCTCTCTGATCCACACGAAGGGAGAGTATTACTGGAAAGGACCACTAGGCTGTTTGGGTAGAAGTCTGCAAGAATCAAGGTCATGAGTGAAACTTGCAACTAGAAGACTGGTTCCAACCTGACCAGGGAGGTCAGTTTCAGAACACATCTCCACAGTTCACTGGATCAGAGTCAGAACTGCAAATGGACTTTTAAAAGATGGGCTTGCTGTGTCTTCCACTCCTTCAGTCTCTCCTGTCCCTCTTGATGTCCCGTGGACAGAACAACAAAGTGGGGCACTGCTGTGACTGCTTTGCCCAGTGATGTAACTGCTGTTCTCTACTCCCCTGTGCTACCCTTGTTCTTATTTAGTGTCTTTAATGCATAGAGCAGATGGAATTTGGGCTGGAGCATTGGGCCAGGTATTCTTGGTGAATGTGTAACTGTTCCCTGGATCTATACCTTCCCAGCCATCTCACCCCCCACACACACACACACTCCCTCCATGCCTCCTGGTTTTGTATGGGCCTGTAATGTATCACACCATATTCAAAATATGCTGTATGTAATGACTGGTGCTTTCTTGCTTTAAAGGGATACAGAACTCTTTAAGTAATATTACTCCACAGACAGGCAACACACATCCCCAAATGTGCAGAAGCAGCTAGAAAAAAGATTAATCCCTGGGTCAAGACTCAAGCCAAAGGTAAAATTTAAGACATTTTATTCTTCTCCTTTTCTCACAGAGAAAACATCAATATGTCTTTATAAACCATCTTTGGATTTTACCAACATGCCTTTCAAATTTGTCCAATCAATGCTCCTTCACTTCCTTCTGAGTTGAAGAAGCATCAGACTACTGAAAAACTTTCAGAAACAATATAAAAAAAGAAGTGAAAGTCTTCTCAAATATGATAAAAGCTTATTCTATAATGCAGCTTTTTGAAGTTTCTTTGGGTGTCTATAAACTTTGTGAATTCATGCCAGTTTTTTGTTCATTTGTTTGTTTTAAGTAAACTTAAAAAAGACTTCAAATTTGAAGATTAAGATCTTTGCATAGTTTAATACTGAGTCCTGTCAATACTTGATTAAAGAAATTACAATTGCAATTTTTTTCTTATGAAACTAAACATGTATTGTGTTCTCTGCAGATGAAATTCAAAACTTGCTACTTGAAGGTTCTGTAGACTTAGACACCAAGATGGTGCTGGTAAACACTATCAACTTCAAAGGTCAGTGGAAAGCTTCATTTGAGAAGAAACCAAATGGGCTTTATCCTTTCTGTGTGAGTTCAACGCCAGAATTCCACATCAATCCATTGTCTATTTTCTCGTGATTTGACTTGTCACACACAATTTGTCTAATCTGGATAAACAGGAAGGCTAAAATGTAGTCTACTATTGACTACTTAATACCTCTCACCAGAGAAAACAGTGCTTCTTCAGAGGCAATGGTTTCTCTTTAAGGAATCAATGAGTAGGGAAAGCGTAGCTGCAGACGGTGCACCAGGGACGCAAAGATCCCCTGGAATGTATGCACTTCTACCTCTTGTTCCGCCCATGCCCACCATCTACGAGGAAAGCGAACAGTAAAAGTAAAAAAGAACTAGGAAGGCAGTGCGCTGCCTGGACATACTCACAGGTCACCATGAATGAGTCCATAGATCTGTGGCATGCTCCGATGGTAGATTCCTCTCAAAATAACTATGAGGAGAATCACCACAAAAGATGGAAGCCCCCAGCTCAGAAGGCAAAAGAGCAGGCACCGCCTCTCCGTGTGCTCGTCATTCACCACCAGCACGTACCAGAAGTTGACAGACTAGAGAAGGAAACAAGATGGCCAGGCTCCCATTAATGGCATAGGACATGACTCCACTGGTGTAGACTACAAACTCACTCAGTAACAAAGGGTAAAGATCAGATTAATTAAAACCATTTGAGTTGGATTTTTGTTTTAGTCAAAACATTCCTTTATTTCATATCAGGGCATTAAAATAAAAACAACTCTGGGAACGACATAAGGAAATATTGAGTTCATTGTCCTTTTTCTCTTCCATACTTTGTTCCGCCTTGAACTTTGTCATAATCATCTGAGACTTTCTTATAAATCTGACTCTGAGAAGACAGACACTGTCATCCAAACCACCTTCCATCATGAACAGATTCATGATGAGAATAAATAAATCAAGGGCTCTGGACTTTCATGATATTTTTTGACACCTAATACATGGGCAGGCCAGCCACTGTTCCCGTGGGTGGAGATTCCCATGAGGAGGGCCAGGCTCCATCTCAAGCATGTGTGGGGGTGGGGGGGCTGCAGTTGTATAGCACAGAACCAAAAACACGATGTGATTGTGAATGGACAAAATGAAAACATGCCATAATCGGGAAAGAATATGATCTATTTTTTTTGTCTGTACTTTCTTGTTCATTCACTTGACTAATATTTACCAAGAACTTAGTATCAGAGATCAGGGTAGCCACTAAGGATGGATGGAGCATTGAAATGGACAGAGAGGTATTTACGATCTTGAACCATAAATTCTAACAAGATGGCTTCCTATAAGAGAAACATTTATCTTATATTAAAACCACATCACATGCCTTTGAGTTTTAGGATAAAAGTATAAAAGGGACCAGTATGTGCTAGGAAGCTATAGGAACAGATTAGTTAGATGGAATAAGGAAAATAAAGCATGTAAATGCTATCACTGGCTCCAAATACCACATCACACACATGTCAAAGTCAAATCTAGAAGTTAAGTTTTCTGTCTTCTATCAATCCCCCTGTTGAATATTGCCTTGCTTAGCTGTCAATTAGTACAGTAATGACATTGGCTGTCGCATCATATACCATAATATCTACTCTCTGCAAAATTCATCCTCCTCAATTTAGTGTGGTGGAATGTGGGCATAAATGCATTTCACACGTGTGTGTGGCACAAGGGGGAATAAGTTGGGAGAGCGGCAGCTTTGGCCAGGCTCTGCTTCTTTATGCAGGCACAGAGACTGGAAAGGAGGGACAGCGCATCCGAAGTGCTGAGCACAGTTCCCACTGGAAAGCAGGATGGGATTTGTCAAAGCTCCTGGAGGCTGTGGGAAAGGATGTGCATCGCATGCCCCGAACCAGTCCTGATACAGAGCAAGTCCTTTCAAAGCAGGAAATAAGCATGTCTTAATGCTTGGGCAAAGGCTTTTAGACATTGTTTACTGAGGCTTCTGAGCAAGATCCTATCTGGACCATTTCAGCCTTGAGGGATTATACTAGGCTAAACTTGGGAAGAATAAAAATATTTGGTTCCTTGGAGATTTTTGTCTTTGAATTTATTTCCTTATCTTTATGCACATCTGCATATATCTGTAATTATAAAGCATGTTTTGAATTGTTGCTTACGCAAATCTGTTCTAGCTCCTATTTAAAAGTGACTAAGTCCAAAGCTTGTTGTGTTATTCCCAACCTCCACCTCCTTCTACTCTTAGCATAGGGTGTAGACTCAAACCGGTAGACTGTGCTAGTGCTGAGTGCTTAGTGCTGACCGATTAGTGTTGAGTGCTGTGTGCTGAGTGCTGAATGGTAGGTGCTGAGTGTTGTGTGCTGAATGCTGACTGCTGAGTACTGAGTGCTGACTGCTGACTTCTGAGTGCTGAGTACTGAGTGCTGACTGCTGACTTCTGAGTGCTGAGTACTGAGTGCTGACTGCTGACTTCTGAGTGCTGAGTACTGAGTGCTGACTGCTGAGTGCTGAGTACTGAGTGCTGACTGCTGACTTCTGAGTGCTGAGTACTGAGTGCTGACTTCTGAGTGCTGAGTGCTGAGTACTGAGTGCTGACTGCTGACTTCTGAGTGCTGAGTACTGAGTGCTGACTGCTGAGTGCTGAGTACTGAGTGCTGACTGCTGACTTCTGAGTGCTGAGGTAGTCAGTGTTGGCTATAAGAGGATGAAAAGTCACCCAACCTACCTAAAGAACCCTACAGAAGCACCAGTTGTTTCTGTTAGAGTGAGTCTATGGGGGTTGACATTGAAGCAGACTAGCACTGCAGAAGGGTCAAGAGTCTGCATGGAGGGCCATTAGTGAATATTTCTACATTGATTCAGCATGGTGAAGCTTGGGTATTTCCTAAATGTCTGTCTGCTTTTGCACAGGGTGATTTCACAGCTAGGATAACTGAACCTTCCGGTGACAGTTTAGCCACTGCTAGACCTGTGCCACAGGATTATCTGAGAGAGGTGAGAAGAGGAGGTGCTTTCTAGGTTCATCCTTTCAGCGTCATCAGTGTGGCTGGATGCTCAGTTACCCAGTTCAGGAAAGCAGCTCTAAATGGTGTCAACTTTTGCCAGTTGGAAAAAAAATGCAAATGTCTTAACAACATCCAGTCACTGAAATATATTTTGAAGAGAGTATCTCCTATTATGTACCATTTTTGATATTACAGAATGGAAATGCCATCTAAAAATGCTTTAATTGTTCTAGAAAAACCATGTGGTCTACATTTAAGATTGTCTCTAACACATTTAAGCTTTCCTGAATGTTATTTGTAAATTTATTTTTTAATGTTTATAATGTTTTAAAAAGATTATTTTTATTTTTATTTTGTGTGTGTCTGTGTCTGTAGGCCTACAGAGACCTTGATTCCCTGAAGTTGGAGTTACTGTGTCCCAAGATCACAACTATGGTCTTCTGAAAAAGCAACAGATGCCCTTAAGGACTGGGCCATCTCCTCAGCCCCAGACTGGGACTTTTGGAGACAGAGTCTAGTGCAGTGCAAGCTGACTTCAAACCTGCTACACAACCAATGATGGACATGGATTCTTCCTGCTTCTACCTCCCAATTATTGGGATTAAAGGCACGGGTCCTTGCATATGACTTTAAATTTTATTTAAATATACTTAGATAGGTATATTTTGGGATTCATGCCTAGGTCACGAATCCCTTTCCTAAGCCCGGTCTCTCACCTCTCCTAACCACACACGTTTCTCACCTCACCCAACAATACA